>JAUPMV010000009.1:17859188-19059188 GCA_030848855.1 Branchinecta sandiegonensis
TTAAGGGATTTTTTTTTCACTATTTGCTCTAGTATGCAGGCGTTCAGAATATCTTACTGCCGTCTTCACAGCGCAATATTCTACTATGACCCGGAAAATTTGAATCTCAATACAAACGCGGCTTTTTGTTGGCCAGTGACTGGCTCGCGGAACGTAGCTCACTGCCTGAACACTTATTTTTCGCAAAGCCTTTTCGTCAAGCATACAACACAGGTACATGCGCTTTGAGGTACCACAAATCACAAGGAAATTCCTTTATATGAAAATCGATTATTCGGTGAATAGCGGAGCAACGAAGCAACGCATTTTCATTGGGTTTTCAAGCCTCTTTTTTTCTTTTCTTTTTTAATCGCCGCGTAGTATCTTTTCCGTTCTTCCTGTCCAGTATGATTTGGCCAGGTGACTACGCTTCCACTTTCCCTCGGTGACGCCAATGGTCCTAACATGCTAATATTTGAAATTGTTTTTCTTTTCAATGACTGACCTATATATTCACGTCACCTACACTTTCCTCTATGTCTACCTTTAATTTTCTGAACATTCTTTCTTATTCCCTCTTTTAACCCTTATTTCTCATTTTACTATTTTCACCACATCTTTGAAACCTTTTAATTTTCCTTCCTTAATATCTCCTTTCCTTAAAATTTTCTTTCATTTAAAACTTATTATTTATACAAATATTTTCCTTCATTATTATTTTTTGCAACCAAACCAAAAAGGGGGTTTTGTCCTGGAAACAAGCCTCTTACTGATGGGTAACTGAATTGTCCTATCTGAGGCCTTTTTGGGTACCCTTTGTGGGCGACCGCTAAGAATCCGAGGCTGTCGCTTGTTGATGTTTTATTCACCGCCAGGGGCGTCACGACTACGGGGGGGGGGAGGGGGGGACATCGTTTTTTTCTTGAAAACAGTCGGTAAAAATTACCAGACAGTCGGTAAATGCCTTGACCCCCCCCCCCCCCCAAACATTTTGGCTAGTAACGCCTCTGTTCACCGCGCATCTTCTTTCAGCCCTTGGCATTTGTGATGTACGACTGGCAATTGTCCCGTATCGGTCATCCATCCATGGACCTGATCTACTTCCTCCTCGCCAATACAACTGGCGATTTCCGCAAAGCCCACCTTAGCCAGCTCCTTTCCGACTACTACACCACCTACACCTCGTCTCTTAAAAAGCTAGGATACTCCCTAGATGGCCACACCTTCGACACATTCCTTAAAGAGTACAGGGACTACACTATTTTCGGGGGACTGTTTGCCCTAGTGGCCCTGCCCGGAATTATGATGAGCTCAGATGACGCTAAGGACATGACTGACAAATATAATACCAGTGAAGCTTCAGATAGTTTGCAGAAAGTGATTGAAGATATGAATAAGTCAGGAGACCTCATCGCGCCATCTGTGCTTCAAAATGAGCAGTTCACTAGTCGTTTGCTAGCGTTGGCGTCAGATGTCGAGGCGACTGGAGTATTTGAAGAGTTCTTAGACAGGAAGGAGAGGGAGGAGAATTTGAGCGAAGGGGAGTGGGAAAGAGTGTTTGCTGTTGACCAAGGGAAAACTGTTGCTGGCAAAATGGAAGCCCTGCTTACTGGAAAGATGGTGACAGAAGGAAGGGATGGTTATTATGTGGTTGACGACCAGGGAAAGGACTTGAAGGTTAGTCGTCTTTCTTCTCACTGTCTGTTGCACTAACAGGAACGTGTCCGAAACGTCCGAAAATGCTGAATTAATTCAGGATTTCATGCAGCATTTTGCTTTCGGACTTAAATTTTCGCTCAGTTAATGCAGCATAAAATTCATCGAAAAATTCAGTAAAAATTCAATATCTCTAGTGGCCAATATTTCACTCAAATCGGCCAGACTACTCAAAACTGGCTACAATCGAGTTGCCCGCCGCCTATATAAACCAATCCAGTAATACCAATCCATATCCAGGTAATACCAATCCAATTAAATTCCAACACACATCTGTGTCCTGTTTGTTACACTAGCAGGATACAGATAAAACCAGTCCAGTAAACTTCCAGCATCCGTGCTTCTCCGATTTTATATTTCAGATGGTGCTTACTTTCACTTTAACGGCACTACACTAATTGCTACAGCACTGCTGTTACTAGAAATGATCGTTTCATGAACGGCATAGAAACATCGTTTTTTATGGCATTTGCAGCTCCGCTCAAATGCCATATACCGATCACCTTTCGGTCGGTCGGTCGGTCGGTTGGTCGATCCACTCATCTCGAGTTAGTGCACTTCCAGATGTGCTAGGAGGATGAAATTAGGTTGGCATATCAGGGACCCCACCAAACTGACTGGGAAATTATCATTTCCCTGATCCGATCACCCTGGGGGAAGTGGAGGGGGGGGGGGGGGAGAATCCGGAATATTGACGTATGTATAACTTCTGAACGGGGAATCGGATTTTAATGAAACTTGATATTTGGAAAGACCTCCGTCTCAGATGTCACACTTCAAGTCCGGAATGGATCCGGTTACTTTGGGGGGGGGGGGGGGGGGAGTTGGAGGGGGGGAACCGGAAATTGGGCGACATGTTCAGAGAGGACGGATCGGGATGAAACTTGGTGGGAAGAACAAGCACAAGACCTAGATACAGAGTTGGCAAGAGCAGACTCCATCCGAGCACTGTGGGGGGAGTTGGAGGGAGGGTTCCGGAATTCAGGTGATCCCGAGTTCAGATGATTACACATGTGCTAGGACAATGAAAGTTGGCAGGCATATCAAGGACCCGACCAAAATAGCTTGGAAATAGTCACTTCCCCCATTTGAACACTGTGGAGGAGTGGAGGGAGGGGGAGTCTGGAATATTGGCGTATTTATAACTTTTGAACGGGTAACCGGATGTTAATGAAACTTGATATTGGGAAAGATCTCGTGTCTGAGATGTCACACTTCAAATCCGGAATGGATCCGGTGACTTTGGGGGGAAGAGGAGCGGGGAACCGGAAATCGTGTGACTTGGTCAGAGTGAACGGATCAGGATGAAACTTGGTGGAAAGAACAAGCACAAGCCCTAACAAGAGCTGGAAGCTCATATGGCACTTGCAGGGCTGGGTCAGAGGATAAAGGAAGGATTTCGTCAATTCGTGGCTTTGTTGTAATCATTTGGAAGCAAAACTTCAGATAAGAATGATCATGGGTCCTCATAGAAATCACGAGAATGTATTGTTCGTAAAAACTATTTTATTTGTGCATTTGGCCGTGATGATGCGCACTTTAAGGGCGACTGGAGATTCATCTGTAGCCTAATGAACACTCTTGAAGCACAAATGATGATTATAAGCTCTACACTTGTAAGCAAAACCCTTGAGGCAAAAATGATCATGGGCCCTTGGGAATCATAAATATATATCGTTTGGTTAAAGTATTTTCTTTTTACTTTTCGTTTAAGAAACGCACTTTAAGTGTTCTAAAACTTACTTCGAGTTAAAATGTATACTTTGCTTAACAGTATTTTTTTTACTTTGTGGTTAGGATTAGTACTTTAAGGGATGGTCGGAGCCAATCTCTAAGCCAATCTTGTCAAGTTTCTAATGTTCAAGCCAAGTTTCATCGCCCTAGCACATCTGGAGGTACCTTAATTTGCGGTCACCGGAATTCCGGACCCCCCCCCCCCCAACTCCCCTCACAGTACCCGAACCCGGTCTGGTTTTGTCACTGATGTATCTAGTTCTTGTCCTTGTTCTTCCCACCACGTTTCATCCCAATCGCTCCAATCTAAGTTTATTACAAGATCCCCCCCCCCCCCCCACATTCATGGGATCCGGTCTGGACAGAAAATGGGACATCCGAGACACGAGGTCTTTCCAAATATCAAGTTTCGTTAAGATCCTACCACTCGTTCAAAAGTTATACACACCTCAAGATTCCAGATTCCTCCTCCATCAACTCCCCCACGATGGTTGGGTCGGGGAACATACTATTTCTAAGCCAATCATGTCAAGTCTCTAATGTTCAAGCCATGTTTCATCGTCCTAGCACATCTGGAAATACCTTAATTCGCGATAACCGGAATTCCGAACTCCCCCCCCCCCCCCCTTTAACTCCCCTGTTGTGAGGATGGACGAGTGGAGGCGAGGTTTAATGAAGTTAATGGTTCCTGGGGTGTGGGCTGAAGACATGCTGACACCGTAGGTGCCCACTAGCCCTGGGACCAGTCAGGAAACCGGACAAAAGAGACAAGGGAAAGTCTCAGGGAATTCTATAGCTCAGCCGCAGTCAATCCAGAAATCCCTAATCAAGCTGGTTCACACATCCTAGCGAAGCTGGAATGGTCCATCTCGGCTAGTAGGCCCGAGGCCTACTAGCCGAGATGGACCATAACGTCAATAGTTAATTTACTCGTACGGCAAATCATGTACAAGAGTAGACATAAATAATACAGCACTAATGGGTCCCTAACTAAATATATTAACTGGTCCTTACCATAAATTATAATACAGAGAGGTCCTGCTTGGACCAAGAATCAAAGAGAACTGTTCTGGCTGCGGACTCATTCCGTAACCAGAATACTTAGAATGAAATGGATCAAAGCCTGACCTCGGATTAGCCAGCAGCTAACTGGAGCTAGCGGATAAAGACCGAGTGACCTATTGTCACGATGTCGGGAAATTAATAATGGTGATGAAAACCGAAGAGATATATAGAAAAGTGGGCGATAGAGGGAGGGAATAACTAGGAGGACTATTGCAGAGCAAAGTGCTATGGGATGTCTCCATAACACCCCCCATAGTGCCCAAATCCGATAAGGTTCTGTCACTGACGTATCTATTCTTATGCTTGTCCTTCCCACCAAGTTTCATCCCAATCGCTCCACTCTAAGCGTGTCGCAAGATTTCCGGTTCCCCCCTCTGTCTCCCCCCCCCCCCCCACATTCATCGGATCCGGTCCGAACTTTAAATGGGTCATCCGAGACACGAGGTCTTTCCAAATATCAAGTTTCGTTAAGATCCGATCACCCGTTCCAAAGTTATACATTCCTCAAGATTCCGGATTCCCCCTCCCTCCCCTCCCCCCACGGTGGTCGGATCGGGAAGTTGACTATTTCCAGGTTGATCTGGTCGGATCCCTGACTTGCCTGCCAAGTTTCATTGTCCTAGCCCACCTGGAAGTAACTTAACTCCGTATCACCGGAATTCCGAAACCCCCCTCCAACTCCCGAATGCACGAATCCGGTCCGGTTCTGTCAATGATGTACCTAGGCTTGTGCTTGTTCCTCCCACCAAGTTTCATCCCGATCGCTCGACTCAAAGCGTGTCACATGATTTCCGGTTCCCCCTCCGACCCCCCCCCCCCCCGCCATATTCATCGGACTCGGTCCGGACTTGAAATAGGACATCTGAGACATGACGTCTTTCCAAATATCAAGTTTCATTAATTTCCGAACACCCGTTCGAAAGTTATGCATGTCACTAAATTCCGGATTCCGGCTCCCCTCCCTCCCCCCTCGGTGGTCGGATCGGGCAAGGGACTATTTCCAAGTTAGTTTGGTCGGGTCCCTAATATGACTGCCAAGTTTCATCGTCCTAGCACATCTGGAAGTACCCTAACTCGCAAACAGCGGACTGACCGACCGACAGACCGACTTAGACTCAATCTTCCCGCTCTCTGATGCGGCGGCTGGACGCAAAATATTTGAAAACTAAACGCGCCGTGGTTAAAAAGTGAGAAAACCAAGCAAAACAGAAGAACTCGAAAACACAAGGTAGACCGGATGACCTAACATGTCACAACACTTCGAAGCTGTTCATGTCCTTATTTGTGAAAGAGTGGTTGGCAGACCTCGAAACTCTCGGCAAAGTTTGTCAATTCAGTTCAGTTTATTCACTGAAAATCTTGAAACGGCAGTAAGCCGAGTAGTTGATTTTACGTCCAAAATACATACACTAAAATTATAATATATCAAGCTGAATAATGTATTTGAGATAAATCACATACCACACTAAGGCCCCCCACTTGTCTTTCATATATTGCATGATTGGGATAACTCGATTTGGCCGAATTACGGCTGAAAAGTCGTAGGTACGAAATGAGACAGTGGCGAAAGGCGGGATTTCAGAAGAAAATGCAGTATAAGCAAGAGGGGTGCTTTAAGCTTCCTGGGATTCTTATGTTGTATTTCCTGATTTTTTTTCCGGAAGTCTCGTTGGTCAGAAGCACGGTTACGCGAAGGAAGGGATTTTGAGAGTGACCAAACAGTCGAAGCTCTGTGTTGTTTGTTTTTAGCTCGAAGAACAAAGCGAGAGTGAGCCGGTAGATTGTCGAAGTGATGGCTGGAGGTGAAGTCGATTCCAACCACTCTGCCCCTTTCTCCACTACCAACATAGTTTTGGGGGTTATTGAAACTGAGCAGGTGCTGGAGGAGGTTTCACTCGTTACGCGAACAGCTTTGTCCCTAGTTTCATAGAATTGTATAATAACAAGAATAAATTGTAAATGACTTTACTGTTGTTGTTTGTTAGCTTCCGTAATTATATAGTTTTCGTATAAACGACTATGTATTTTTATGCTATATTTATACTATTTAACCATATAACTATCGCAAGTGGACATATTTACTGACCGAGCTGTTGTCAGCTCAATTTTTATATCTGTTTCTTATTTTGTTGTATCATGTTGATGTGACACGAAACCTACTAGTCAAACTAACCTACTTCTTGAATATAATTGGGTGATTGATTGATTGAAGAATAGGTCAGAATTATTTGTTGAATCGGAATCCGGAGTTAAGGTTCTGTGCCTCGAGAACATTAGCGCGATATACGAAAATTCCATGACTAAAAAAATTAGTTTGCATCAAATGATGGAACGTCTTGAGATCGAGATTTCCAGCTCGATTGGAAAACCCCCTCCAAAACCCTACGAACCACATATTTTAATTATCAGTTTGTTGTTGCAGAATCCCAGTATGGGTACTATACACTGTAAAAAAAAAATCTTGCAGTATTCACTACTGGGTTTAATCTTGTCTCTAAAATGATAATCTTATCTCTAATTCGGATAAATCTTATGTTAGTAGAGATAAGATTAATCCCAGTAGCAAGTACTGCAGTTAACTTTAATCCTAACTCGGGGAAACTTTTTGCACATGTGTGGAAAAGAAAGATGGCTATTTTTTTTATTTTTTTTTCAGGTGGAAGTGGCAAGAGGATCAGCTCCTGGTGATAACTATGCTTGTTTGGTGTATGCTGTGACCGTTACTCGAGCAACTGGGCGGCAGATTCCAGCCTTTGCAAAGGTAAAATAATTATGTTTGGTGGTGCTAAACGGATCAGTAAGCTGAGCGATTTTCGGTCCATCTTGCCAAGCGGTCCTTGGATCTTAAAGGACTCCTCGCACTATTTAAACTTCAACTTACAGTATCTTAAAATATTTGAATACTTCAAAACTAGGCTGTTTTTTTTAACAAATAACCCACAGTTTTGGCCGTTTTAAGCATTTTTCGAGACCCGTTGACTTATAGCGAAAACAGGTAAACAATTTACATAACCGGATTTTTGGTTGGAAAAACTTCTCGCAGCCAAACGTTAACAGCGTGATACACATCGAGGATAGTAAAAGACGGCAAGCGAGAAAATCAGCGTGGTTTTGTTAGAGGGGTTAGAATGTACCGTACGAAATTGGGGTCTCCGGGTTTAGAAATATATGGAGTGATTCTGGAAGTAGTTTGCGTTAGTATTATAGGTAAGACAGGTCCTTTAACAAAATGTGGTCAACCGGGACTGTAATGGTGAAACAATCAAAGCCAATCGGTCCTTCTTGGCTTAAGTGGGAAAAGCACGTAGATTCCATTTTAAAGAAGGCCAATATGGGCCTTCGGGGACTCAAACTTCTTTCCCGTCATGGTGTCCCTTCCGAACATCTATTGCGTATTTATTTTTCGTTCATTCGCCCAGTCCTAGAATACTGCTGCCCTGTATGGCATTTTGGTGTGACTCGGGAGCAATCTGATGCTCTAGAGAGGATACAATACCGAGCTCTCCTAATAACGGATAAATCTCTCAAAGTCCCTTATATTATTTTCTGAAAAAATTTAATCTGACAACCCTGTCTCACCGTCGCGAAAATTTGTGCTTGAATGTTGGAGGGCAGACTCTACTGAACCCAGTCCTCCGCGACATCCTTCCCCCCAACTTTACAACAGAAAGGGAGAGGCCTCAAAGACAAGCTTCCGAACCAGTCCCTACCCTTCAACCAGTGTTTTGCCGACACGTGAGATACAAGAATAGCTTTGTCCCCTCCTTTGTTTCCCTACGGAATAGAAATTAATAGGTTATTATTTTACCCCTCGTTGTCTATTTCCCCAATCGTTACTTTTTATATTGTTTGTTCTCAGTATTTTATATGAAATTCGACCACTTTCTAGTAGGCTATATGTTAACAATTTTGGTTAGTTTTTAATGTATGCTGACTTTACCACCTGCTATTCGGCTAGTCCGTAATTGGTGTTGAAATAAAATTGAATTAAATTTAATTGAAAAAAGTCATCAACTGTGGTCTATAATTGGTCCAGGGATACGATTCAAAATGGCGAAGATGGTATTTCCGTCTCGACCGTTTTATGTTTCAGCGTCTTTTCTTCCCTTTTGTCAGTAAAACGGTCTTAAGACCGGCGTTATTACCAGACGCGACTATAGTGGGGCCCGGGCATAACAGAAAAGACTAATAACGACTCCGTTTAGGACATGCACTCACTGAAATTGAGAACTTAGCGACCGAAATACACAACCGGAGTGGAGACAAAGAATGAACGAGCATAGTGACTTGCACGGCTGCGTTAAGTTTCATCCGAATCGGAGCACTCGTTCGAGACTCATGTGGCACGCTTCTGTGGCTTCCCGATGAAAAATTCTTTGACTGTGTAGTTATATGGCAGTTGTTCGAAAAAGTTGCATGTATTGATATGTAGTAGTATAGACTACTTTGATTCAACATGCCTCCGACTGGGTTAATCTTAAGTGGTAGTATCCGATAGCATCCAATCTTGCTGTAGTAGCATCCAGTTTGCTAGGAGTAGTATACGGTGGCAACAGGTACTACTGCATGCTACTTTTTCGTCCAACTCCTTACGACTAATTCCCGAAAAATTTTCATCGGGTTGGAGCATCCATGGTGTCAAAATGTCTTTGAGCGTGTTCACCCTACTTACCGTAGTTACTACGCATGACGTCACGATCTTTGGCTTCTTGGCGTCAAGGATGGAGCGCCTTTCAAGCAAAATATCACGCCTGCCCGTGATTGGTCGAATCCGATCAATCACGTTACAGAGATGCGTAGCTACTATGCTTACTACGCTCCCGAGCATGGTAAGCAAATAGTTACTATTAATTACTGTTTCGAGAAGGTTGGAACGGTCAGCGTAGTAACTTTTGACGAGGTTGGAGAGAAAATAGTAGCTAATAGTTACTATTGTTATAAGGCCGGAACACGCTCTTTAGCCCACAGTAAGGAGCGCTAACTGTCGTGGCCGTTCTCACAACTATAGCTGCGTTCGTTGCTATCCGGGCTGTCTTTGGTGCTTTGTCACCAGTCTTATAACGCGTTTTTTGGTTCACCGGTGAGTTGATGGAAACTTGCTAACTCCTCGCTTAAGCCGTGCACCCGAGCAGGTTCTGGTTTGTCCTCACGGGTGAGGTAAAACCGGACACCGGTTAGTTCAAAAACGGGTCAAGGTGAGGCTTCACCTTCCAGATTTTTCTTCCGGATCCCAGACAGCCGTTTTCGTCGAGACAAATCTGGAAGGTGAAGCCGGGCCAAAAACGTCTGGAAGTCCGGGGTGTTGAACACCCCAGGCTCCGGATGTCTGGAAAGTACCATAGAGGCAATCCATTCGAGAGACAGAACAAATATGCAAATGTAGGAAGAAAAGGGAAAGTGATTGACAGTTCTTATTGGGATGCAAGAGATATTCGAAATGTAAAGTGGACATCTGTGATGTTGAAGAATAGCAAATTTAGCTGTCATCATTATCATGAAAACTGGAAGGGTTGGGTTGACTATGCGGAAGCCCCGGACGTCCGGGAATGTGGAAGGTGAAGCCTGGCTTTTATAAGACTTGTGAGTAGTCACCGGTGGATGCAAAAACGGCTTATCAGAAAAACCGGAGACCACCGGTGAGAACTCCCGTGACAAAGAACGCAGCTTGTGTTGTTCATTCTACTCTCTTCACAGGTACTTCCGGAAAACGAACAGAGCAGAATGTTTGCCAAAATGATGTCCATTCAAGACAAAGAGGTTCAGATTTATCAGGAGATGCATACCACTCTTCGTAAGATGGTACTTGAAAAGGGAGTCGTCGACAAAGTCCAAATCAAGGCACCGAAAGTGTTATACGCAAGAATTGATCCTCAGTCGGCTTTGTCTCGGAGTGGAAAGCCGGCGATGAGTGCTGGCGAGAGGTCAGTAGAGAAACTGATAATTTTTGTCTTTATTTAATTCAGCCGTAGCCATATACATAGAGGAAAAACACACAATATTATTAGCCTACATATCACATAACCACATTTGTATAAAAAGAATCAACGAACCGCAAGTTCATCACTCCATTTTCTCCACAAAGGCGGTGAAATTTGAAAAATTGGAGTGGAAAGAATTTGGATCAGGTTGTTATCTGACCTCAAAAGGCGGCTTTTTAGCGACAAAACTGCTTTACATTCTCGTTCTCAGCCAATAGTTGCGTTTTTGCAGGTATGGTATCTGATATCACGGTCAAAAGGCGTTTTTGCAGTTATCTTGGTATCTGATATTCAGATACCACGGTCCGACCGTGGTAACCGATCGTGGTATCTGAAAAGTCATCTCACTTTCATCAAATTTTGTCAAATAGCGTGAAAGAAGTTTAGCACTTAGTGATGTAACTGTGTATCAGTTTTTCTTTTGGGATGACTTCGAAAAGTGCAATTTCGGCAATAGTCGTTTTTGCAGAGCAACCGTGTATACCACGATAACTGCAAAAACGACTAATTGCAGATCCAGTCACCGTGGTAACAGATTCCATTGTATCTGCAAAAACGCAACTCATGTGTTGTGCCAAGTCCTCACTTCACAGCCTTGTTTTTGTTGCAAGATGCGCTCTTGGATTCACTACCCGCACGATTTCTACTTGGTTGATGCAGCACCTTGCAGGGAAGCACGGACTTGGTCGGTAAGCAAGTCCGCGATCCTCAAGAAGCGCTGCCGTCTTCCTCGGAAGCACTGCAGTGCAAAAACGAATGTAGAAAGAATCAGCCCGGAAGCGGCCGAGAAGTGGAGCTGCAGCGAGCAACAAAAACGAGGCTCTAGTTTCCTTTTTGATCTTGAGCGGGTCTACACTGTAAAAAGTTTCTCCGTATAAAGATTAAAATTAACTGCTGTATTTGCTACTCGGATTCATCTTATCTTTATTTGGTAGTAATATTATCTGCGTAGAGATAAGGATAATCCGAGTAGCAAATACTTCAGTTCACTTTAATCTTTGTACGGAAAAACTTTTTACAGTGTAACCATAGCCGACTTCTAGGTCAAAGAACTGTCTACACCAGAAGGCCATACAGGGGACTTAATGACCTTGACGATAATCTAACTATCTAACAGGATTTAGAAACATAATCAATCAATCAATCAAGTTTATTTTCCAAATAGCCTAAAGCTAGAAGAGGAATAAAATATTTACGAAATACACAGACACGAAACAATCTAACTAATACACTTACAAGATATGACCAGAAATAACTAATGGGATGAAACTGTGTAAAATTGGGCAGAAGAATTAGCAGGATACGGAGAAAACTGATTGCCGGTATTTCTCACGGACCGACGCACGGAAGACGGGAGGGGAGGGGGAAATAGACGGTCCATCTAGGGACAACATATTATCTTCCAAAATTTTGGGAAAGAGTGTTTCCGCGGTCAGTTAATTTAGGAATGTCCGGTTTGATGAGAGCCTATTCATATGACATATTATGATCACCCAGAATGATTCTCACTGCTCTCTTTTGGACATTTTCCAGGCGGTCAGAGAGCTCTGCAGAAATAGAAGAATGCCAAACCGGTGAAGCATATTCTGATTGATTGATTGATTTAAAACATAAGCACAAATCGTGGCACAGTGCCAAATAACGTAAAGTGCCAAATAGCGTTTGTTTCCTTCCCCGAAGTTGAACCAGAGGATTGACAGCCTGACGAGGACCCTTGCCAAAAAGGGCCGAATTATCGCTGATGAAGAATCGTAGCTGACGTACCCGTTGTAAACATTGTTTGAATAAAATAGCGTACTTACTAAGTCAATATAAATATAAAAACAAAAATAATCATATTCCTCAAATTATAACTTTCAACAGATCGGACCAAAACACTAATATCAGTATATCTGCTCTTACGGTACATACTATAAGCCTTGATATGATACAATAAACAAACAACAATAATCATAATCCTTCATCAATAAGAAAAAAACAAAAAAACCTAATATTATTAGTACTATACCCTTACTGTTGTGTTTTGTTGTAAACTTCAACAAATTTTGGGAGATCCTCTAAATGAGGATGGATATAAGTTTTAAACAGAGGAAAATAAAGGAACAAACTAAAAAATATAGAGGAAAAAATAACAGAGGAACATAGGACCCCCAGTCACGGCTGTCCCCGCGGGGCCCTAGAGATGCAGAGCCTAGTAGCCTATTTATATTTATTCTTAAAATAAAAAGACTGAAAAGGTATTTGACAGCACCGTGTGGTCGATTGGATTGAAGAACCATAACTATGACAATTAAGTAGGACAACCCTACCTAAAACCGAGTTACCTAAGTTAAAGGTCAGAATAAAGTCCCAGGACAAACATTTTACCAGTCCCAGTACATTTGCCCTTAGTTGTTCCCCCCTACGTGGGTCATTAAATGAATAAATTGTTTAAGTAATTGGATTCTGAGACCGAGTAACAATACCATGGCCTAATTACATTTTATTTTTACCCCGCTTATGAACTACACCGGCCTATGGAAATACAGAAAAAGACACGAACAAAACACAACAAATCCGTCGTCTGTCCGGCGTCTGTCTGTCCGTCTGTAAGCACGATAACTCTCGAAGTGAAGGAAATATTTTGATGAAACTTGGTGTGAGGATTCTTTGGGTCAAGAGTAAGGTCGAGTTCGTAGATGGGCTTTGTAGCCCTATATTTAGGGGTGGGGGAGGAGGTTTAAATTATGGGGCAACAGCTAATGTGGTAGTCGAATATGGGGTACGGAGACATGCTGAACACGTTGGTGAAAGCCATTTTCTCGTCGGACAAGTAGTTCGTCCGGAATCCGGCAAAAACCGGAAAGTTTGTTAAAAGAAAAGTGTTATTTGTAGTTGATTAGATGTCCGATTTAGGGGCAAGAAGAGATGCCAAATTCGTAAAGGACAAGATTTTTTTAGCCGGACATATGAAGAGATGCTGAATTCGAAAATAATAACTTTTTAGCCGGACATATAGTTGCAGTTCGCCGGGAATGCTGCTAGAAATACTTGGAAAGAATTCGGTAAAAAAAAATCTAAAAGACCTTTTTGAAGTCGATTAGAGATGAGATATTAGAATAAACATGCTTGTTGAAATCTACTTTGACGTTTCTAGTGCTCCTGCTGCTGGATCTGAAGCTCCTGAGGCTCTCTTAGTCCTTGAAGACCTTAGACCCCTTGGGTATCGTCTTCACAACAAACGGGTTGGAAGTAACTTGGCACACGTTCGAACTGCTGTGACTGCACTGGCTCATTACCACGCATCAGCATCTGCTTTAATGAGGAATTCTACCACCCCTCCTGAGAAGTTTGAGTGGATCGCTGCTGGACTTGAAACAAAAATCGATGTCTCTGAATTTATGGTTAAGGTAGGTTCAAGGTTTTAATTTACACTTTTGCAAAAATCACAATAAATACATTTAATTTAATTTATGAGCCACCAAATGCACAAGGTGACAGTGCAGTAAAAGAAAAAAAAGTAAAAATCAACATAAAACACGACAGTTGAGACTGAACTACTAACTGGGCCGAAGAAATCATGAAAAGATCATGTTGATGATAATGGGTCAAAGCCGGAGACACAAGGTCGACTGAGAAAAACCCGGTACTATAATAGAACAAGCCTATTCGACATGGCCTATAACTCCCCAACCGGGAGCGCCATAATCGTAAAGCTTTGGGAAATTTGTACAGCACCTTTTGCGCTCCTTCTATACTATTTCGTTCTGCTGTCACTCATGTTCTGCGAAAGAATGAGATTAAAAAGATGAGATCATATTATTTTAAATGTGCAAAGCACCTGCCCCCACTTTTCGAAATTATGTCATAACCATACATTGACGGAGAAGTTCAAAATTCAATGTTACCCCTTTGGATGTTTCCTCGTCGCCATCAGAAATCATTGACTGAAAGTCGGAAAAAAAATCAGGATTTGATCGGATCTTTATTCCAGCTACACCATCCGATGCAACTTTCTACTTTCTTTCTTTCTAACTTTCTAACTTTCTTTCTGAAAAAAATGTTTTAAGAAAATACCAGCGCACGGCGTTATCCACTGCTTCCTGGTCGACGATTGAAAATTAAGTGTCTTTTTCTGTGTCTTTATGTGTTCTATTTATTTTCTTTCATTTACTCCGGCTTTTCAAAATGGTGGGTTATAAATAAATGACGTACTTACTTATTATAAAAATAAATAAGAATCTAAGTGCTGAGCGCACGCAGATGATAACTCGCCTTTTTTCGCAACTTTGTGTCCTATCAAAGCACTCTGTGTACCCCGTGCTCACAAAGTCTTCGCCAAATCGCTCGCTATTGAGATCCTCCGTCGACAAAGGCTTTTGATATGCTAACTTCTCAACTTTCAACGCGATTAATTCGAAACTAGCAAAAAGTGAGTATCACCGATGTGCGCTCCAGCTCAATTATCCCACAATTCACCAGTATACAATTTAATTCAGTTCAGTTCAGTATAATCTAAAAAAACAGATAACGGACAAGTCGATGGATTGTTTTTGCGTCAAAACATAACGTCATAACATAACAATCTACATATATACAATTTTGAATATACGGGAACCAACCCCAGAAACCCACCGACACTCTGCAAAGATCAACCCGAAATCCCCCCAACGAAAACCCAATGCGCAAGCGAGGGTTGCCGATGGCTGGCAGCTTATACGCAAAACAGCCAACCAAACAATAGGACACTAGGACACAATTTCCACTGGGAAATGGGAAAGCAACGCCTTTTTGTATATTTTTGTGTTGTTTTAGGGTTTAAATATTCCTTGAGCCCAAGCTGACTTTGAAACATATATTCAAATAACGAAATATCGAAACGATATTTCGGCCCTTCTTGGCAAGGGTCCTCGTCAGGCTGTCAATCTTCAGGGTCAACGTCGGGGAAGGAAACAAACCTGTAATAAATAACTGAAGCTTCTACCGACAATAAATATTTTTTCGGGGAAAATAAGATATTGCCCGAATATTACAGGTTTGTTTCCTTCCCCGTCGCTGACGCTGAAGATTGACAGCCTGACGAGGACCCTTGCCAAGGACCGAAATATCGCTGATGAAGCATCATAGCTGACGTATCCGCCGTATACATTATTCGAATATATGTTTTAGGGTTTGTTTACTCGCTAGTTTGCGATTGAGTCATAAATATTATGACCCTAATTTTACAGCATTTTTTATTTTGAGACATTTGTTAGTGCTGCCTGAAGACGATGAATATGTTTTTAATTTTTAACTTTTTTTATTTTGATAATTTATTTGATCATTCTGATATTGCCCGACAAAAATTCACACATGGGTTGGGGGATGGAACATCAGCTGTGTTTAGGAGTGATGGTTACTATCAGAGCTGGTGGAATCGGTACTCTGGACTAGTCTCAAGACGGTATCTAGACGACCTTTTCAAGGACTCGGATTCGTCGCGGACTCGTCTTTCACGGAGCTGTCCGTCCGCCAGAGGTGTGGACTCGGACTCCGGACTCATCTCGAGACGCCTACTTCAAGGACTCGGACTTGTCTCGGACTCGGATTTGCTGGACTCGCAGCAGCTCTGGTTACTATCACCTGTGTGTTGGTGGAATGAGACAATGTGCCATTTATGGCTTGAGCTCTGGCCAGAGTTTTTTTTTTGGTCTACCCCACATAATAGTAATAACAATAATATATAATAATATAATATTTATTTGTAACCCACTGTACAGATTAGGATAGTGGAGTAATCAAAGAAAAGAAAAGAAATAAAGACAATAGAACATATAACACATAACAACAACAAAAAAGCACTCAATGAAAAAGCCGGATGAGGCCGTGGTGCGCACCAAGGCGGAAACACCCATCGGCACCAATATTGGTCTGCAGATTTTCCAGCGAACACATGATGTCGCTAGCTCCGTAACGATCTACGAGGCGTCTATTTCGAACCGATCTGGGTAAATACAAAAGGAATTTGCAGTATCGAAAATAATCCAGAATAATAGGGGAAAGGTCCAGTTCTTAGAATAGACTTCTTACTAGAATTACTGCCTTTCAGATGTTCCCGACTAGGCTTGCAATGCTCCGTGCCATGGGGGCTGGTACATTTGCTGATAAGTTGGAGAAGTGTATACCATTAGCAGCTGCGGCTTTGGACCCAAAGATGGTGGGTCTGTTTGGACCAATGGAGACATTCCTCCATGGCGATTTCTGGAATAACAATATGATGTTCAAATACTCGGCGGCAAACGAGGTATTTTTATACTGATACTCTCCTTATTTCCCTTCTGACAGATTGAAATAGCCTTCCCGACCAGGGACTCACTCCCCGTATTCTCGCGAGTCCTTACGAACGGGGAATGCTCCGGTTATCCAACACCATCATCACAATGGACTCCCTTTCAGATTCGGAGGGGAATCAATTTTTTTCTATGTTGGTGCAATGTAAAATTAATTAAAAACAATCAGAATAAACAAAATCAGAGATAATACGGATCCAGACTATTTTCGTCAGCTGCATAATTTGTTTTCGAAAAAATCCGTTTTCGAAGCATCCCCGTGTTCTCGTTGTTTTCCGTACGCAGAGTCCGCGTGGAGTGACTCCCTCTATTCTCGCCGTTCCCCTTGATTCCCCGAGGAGTCCTCAGGGAACGGCGATGATACTCCTTGAGCGTGTTCCACCCTCGTACCAATAGTAACTATTAGTTACTAAATCCGTTCCAACCTCACGAAAAGTTACTACGCTGACCGTTCCAGCCTTGTCGAAATAGTAACTAATAGTAACTATTTGCTTACCACGCTCGGGAGCGTGGTAAGCGTATAGTAACTACGAATCTCTGTCACGTGATTGGTCAGATTCACCCGTGTCATGATATTCCGCTGGAAAATAGAAAAGTCGTTCCAGCCTTGACGAAAAAAGTGCAGAATTTGTGACGTTATGCGTGGTAACTACGGTAAGTAGGATGGAACACGCTCCTTATGACAGCTATTTTAAGATAAACGATTCCGATTCGGAAACCGTTCACCATGCACGGGATATCGATAAGACGCAATTGTCTGACCAAATACTAATTTTTTGGGGTCCCAACGAAACCTTCGGTCTTGTTAGTAGAGTGTTCCTTTATTAACAGTCCACTTTCGCCGGTTTTCGGTTTTCACCGTTTTTTGTGGAGTTCGTAACTCGTGAACCATTACAGGTATCAAGTTGAAACTTAATATACGTATTGGCATCGGAGTCTAGTTGTGCCTTTTGGGGGTCACATCCTCCACACCAACCTGGTTCAGGGGCAATCGTACCCAGATTGCCCAGTGAATAATGTTCATAGCTTGGATGGAGCCGGATATAGGACGATGAAATTCCTTGTACTTGTAGATCCTAGGGTTGTGAAAATACTTCTAAAGTTGCACCTCCCCCAACCACCCTGTTCGTGGGCAGTTGGACCAGATTGCCAAAGAGTAGAGTTCGTGACCCGTATAGGGAATTTACAGGCATCAAGTTGAAACTTGGTTGGCTTGTGGCCACTCGGATTTCATTTTTCTTTTTGGGGGTCCCTAACTCCACCCCCACTTGGTTCAAGGGCAATTGGGCCCAGATTGCCCAGTTTTTAATGTTTTTCACTTGACAATAACCGGAGATAGGACGATGGATTCCTTGTGCTTTTAGATCTTAGGGTTAGTAATATATATTTGGAGTTGACGATCCTCCAACCCTCCACGTACATTGGCAAGTGGGCCCAAAACTTCCCATGAGTTAAGTTTTGACCTTTGACTGGACTCAAATTCCAAGTTAGTATACTTGAGGATATATAGGTCTAGATATTCATTTCTGTTGGCCCCTTTCCCCCACCTCCCCACCCTCCCGTTCATGGGCAACTGGGCCCAGATTTCCTATGAGTTAAGTTCGTGAATGACTTGTCTCAAGTTCAACTCTTGTGTACTTGTGAAAATACATGTAGAATTGTGGTTTTTGGTGCAAGAGCAAAAAAAATAAGGCCAGGCGCCGTACTTTTTTACTCCTTAATAAAAAGTTGGAAACTGGGCGGTTTCGCAGACGATCGATGATATCCCTTTCTTAATGAAGTTTTGACGAAGGGGGTATTAGGCTGCTACGGCTTGGTTTATTGCCACCTTTCCTTAAAGGACCCCTCTCACTATTTACTGTTCAACTTACAGTATTTTAAAATATTTGAATACTTTAAAACTATGCTGTGTTTTCAACAAATTACCCACAGTTTTGGCTGTTTTAAGTCTTTTCCGAGACCCGTTGACTTGTAGTGAAAACAGGGAAATAATTTACATAACCGTTTTTTCTGATGGAAAAACTTCTCGCAGACAACCGCCGACAGCGTGATACACATCGAAGGTAGCAAAGCACGGCAAGTGAGAAAATCATCGTGGTTTTATTAGACGGGTTAGAATGTACCGTACGAAATTGGGGTCTCCGTGTTTAGAAATGTATGGAGTGATTGGGGAAATAGATGCATTAGCGTTATAGGTAAGACAGGCCCTTTAAGCGGGATGATTTCAAAGTAGCTTAGTTCAGCACTTGTTTGTTTATTGGGGATGTGAAATGTCTTTGTTCTAACACTGTTCATATGGAAGATGTGATAAACAATTTACTTTCATACTCCACGTTTGAGCGCTTGCGCATTTGTTTTTCTTGATCAGCAAGTAATCCCTCTAAGATGATATACGAGGGATAAAAATAATTCTGGATATTTCGGATAACTAGCTGATCAAGAAAAAAAATCTCGTTTTTTATTTCTTTTGCAGTACATTGTAAGCTTGGCTTCAAGCCTTATAGTCGTTTTTTTCTAGCCGGAAGACATCCGAATGGTTGACTGGCAAATGCCACGTTGTGGTCACCCTGTGGGCGACCTTTCATACTACCTCCTAACTAACACGACAGCTGAGTTCCGAAAAGACCACCAGATGACAGTGCTTCAGGAGTACTTCGCGGAGTACACCTCAGTCCTCAAGTCGCTAGGCCATTCCCTTGGTGGATACAGTTTTGAGACGTTCAAGGAGGATTGGCGTCAAAACTTGCCGCTAGGTTCGATGATTAGTCTCATGGCACTGCCGCCTGTCATGATGCAGAATGATGATGCTGAAGAACTTAAAGAAAAAATGAAAGATAAAGAATTCAAGGAGGATAAAGGTAAGTAATGTAGTAATGTAATGTTTATTTTTCACCCATCGTACAGAAAAGAGAAAATGATGGAGTATAAAAAAAAGAAAAAAAGTAGAAAAAACAGAAAAAAGATCACACAACAAAGAAACGATAGAGAGAGAGAGAGATCGGTATATTTAGAAACTATCATAGCATAACTAAATTCAGCTTACAAATTATAAATAACAAACACACACTATGATTCAGCATTGAACACCGAAGTAAAAAAAAAGGCACAAACGAGTTCCCCTAACGATTAGTGCGGACTTTAGGTGGCAGAAGTTTATTTTGCAATCGAGTTCGATTATTGGGAGGGCTGTTTCCGGTAGCAGTGATCGGTGGCTCATATTGGCTAGGATAGATTTGCCAAACTGCAAAATCAGTTTTTCAGCCGGACTTTATGCGGTGATAAATTCAGTTTCTCAAGGGCTTATTCGTAGGGCATGTCGCGGTTTCGGAGCAGGATCCTTGTTGCTCCTTTCTGGACGGACTCTATGTCGTGTAATAGGTACGCTGTGCGGATTGCAGATGGACCCCACACCGGGCACGCGTATTCGAGCAACGGGCGAACATAACACAGGTAACCACGGAGAAGACTTTCAGTGTCACACCCAAAACTCCTCGTTTTGATAAGTGACGGTGAGACGGTCAGCCCCTCCGCCGTCCATATACCCGGGGGGGGGGGGGGGGGGTGGATTTTAGATAAATATTCTTTGAGCCCAGGCTCACTTGGAAACATTTATTCAAACAATGTTTACAACGGATACGTCAGCTACGATTCTTGATCAGCGATATTTCGGCCATTCTTGGCAAGAGTCCTCGTCGCCCAGAGGATTGACAGCCTGACGAGGAATCTTGCCAAGAAGGGCCGAAATATCGCTGATCAAGAATCGTAGCTGACTTATCCGTTGTAAACATTGTTTGAATAAAAGAGGATTTTAGGTTTCCTCGGATGCTTTTGGGAACCCGTCGCCACTCTCACCCGTCAGTTCGCCTAACTGTCAGTAGAAGTTTTCAGTTTTATTCATAAAAAAATAATAACACTATTAACCCCACCATAAGGCCTGGCAATGGGCGGGGCTTATTCTTTATTCATATAGTCTTAATGGAGACAAACCAAACAAATCAGAAAAAAAGAAGGAGAGAAAAAAGAATAAAGACATAACAAACTGACAAAATCCACTATCTTCCGTCAACAAAGCGCCCTTGCCCCCCCCCCCCCTTAAAAAAAGAAAAAAAGAAGATAGGAAATTATGTTTTCGATAAGAAAAAGGTTTCTGCCTGTGACTTGAAAGCTGGAAAGGTAGTCGCAACCCTTACCTCATTGGGTATTGAATTCCAGACCCCGGAGCAAAGTGTTTGATTATAAAGAAGCTCTAGCTGTTTTACGAGACATCCATTGTTTTATTAGAGCTAAAACGTTCACGTTGATTCTTATGGGGTCATGCGACGCGATTTCCCGGACAGCACGGTTGTGTAGATTTTGAACTTGCTTGTAACAAGATACAAAATTGCTAGCCCATACGGAGTATCCATAAATTAAGTAAGGATGAAAAATAGCATAGTGTATCATTCGTAGAATTTTAGATGATGCAATGTTTTTAACTCTCCTTATCACTCCAAGAGACCGAGAAAGTATAGACGACAGCATGCTCTTTCCATGGCAAATTCTCATCTAGTAGAAAACCAAGGTGTTTAATGGATTGTACTTTTTTTTATCACTGAAGTACCCAGCATAACTTGTCCAGGGCTTGTTTGGGATGAAGTTCTCGAGAATAGTATATAGTTTGTTTTAAAAAAATTCAGGGTTATAGTAGGTGAGAATTAGTAAAATGGGTAAATTCAGCCAGTGCCATTTTTAGCTTTTCATTCCAATTTTGTGGTGAGGTAGAAGAGAGTATATGCCATCTGCTGACAGATTGTCGGGGGGGGGGGGGGGGGGGGTGGGGTGAAGGAAATTAGAGATAGTTTTTTTGGTGGGGTACCCATACTATTTCCTGTTATTATGGAGTCGACGAATCAATTCGGTCGGTATGTGAACATTTTAAGTGTATAATGGAAGTTTTTATTGGAGGTAATTTGGGGAATAGTAGAAGGGTAAAAAGAAGTGATATTATTGTATGTAATATTGAAGGTCAATTTTGTTAGTCAAGTGCGAGAATGAATGCTGTTGTATGGCCCTTTGTTGGCTTTAATAAATTATCATTATTATTATTATAGATTAGGTATAGAAGGGGCAGACAAAAAGGAAGGGTTTCATCAGCAGATCAAAGAATACCAGCTTCGGATAGGAAATAATTAACCGTGTCAGTAAAAATGATCAAAAGTAGTGGACCCGAAATTGAACCCTGTGGCACTCCGCAATGAATTGCACATTGTTCCGATGCAATATTACAGTTCATGACTACTTGTTTCCTTCCAGATAAATATGACTGAAGCCGGCCTAGTGCTTTACCCCCGAATCCAGTAGACTGTAGAGAATTTAGTAGTTCATGGTGGTCAGCAGTATCAAATGCTTTTTTTTTTTAAGTCCAAACATATTGCAGCTGGAATCAAACCATTTTCAAAAAGCTTTGTCAATCCAATCTACTCGTTTAATAACAGCTAAGTCCGTCGACAGACTTTTACGGAACCCAAAATTGAGTGTCCAGCAGAATTTTATTATCTTCAATGTGTTTCGACAGTTGACCGTGCACAATTTTTTCATAAACTTTAGAAAAGAAAGGAAGGATGGATATTGGTCTTTTGTTACTTGCTTCGTCGTTTTTCCCCGATTTATGTAAAGGAATTACCCGCGCGAGGGGGTGATGCTTCTAACTGTCAGTAGGTGCAACAAATCAGTCACTCTGCACACCTATTAGTTCGCACCGCTAGCATTAGTCCTTTTACTGACAGGTTGGTTAGAGACGGCGTTTTTAAACCATTTATGCAGCGTTTGCAAGTACAGGAAAACTTGAACAGAATCAGATCTTGGTGACAAGATTTTGTTTACACGCAGAGGGAAAAAAAAAATAAAATCTTCAAACCAGAAAATCTGACAAAAATAAATTCACTAGCCAAGAAAAAAAAAATTTGAGAGCATTTATGAAATCGTTAATGATGACTGCTGCTCTCAAAAGCTAGCTAGACTTTTTTTTAGTCTTTTTACCAGCGCCGGCGACGAGATTCCTTTCAAGTAGACAGGAATTCCTTTCATCATGAAAGGATTCTCGTCCCGCTATGCTTTTTTTCTAGTCGTCTTCACGAACGGAATCCTTTCGAGTCGACCGGAATTCCTTTCTACTCGACGGGATTTCTTGTCCGTGTAAACGCTACATTAGACTTGAAGGAAAACTTAGTCGTGCCGTCGTGGGTATGATGGAGAGATTCCTTTCCCCAGCTCAGTTAAAAAAATGGAGGGCAACCGATCACCACATCCAACCGTCAGTTCGCCTACCCGTCAATATAGAAGCACAAAAATCCTTCCTATGCCCACCAATAGTTCACACCATTAGCCTTAATCCCATTAGCATGGAGAGATTCCTCTTCCCAGCTCTGCTAAACGATTCTAGGGCACCGCCACCAAATCTAGCCGGCAGTTCCTCCACCCGTCAGTAGAAGCACCAAAAGCCATTAATTCACAACACCATTGCGGTGGTCCCACTACTGACGGCTTGCTTAAGCATTGTCCAAATAGGTGTTGTAAGGTGTATTACGGCGTATAAGGCTTATTAAAGATTCCAATTTTCCTCGGGGCGCGCTGTAATAAGGCGAAGAAGTAAAATGGAACTCGGCTCTATTCTCCCTTATGCAGAGCCAATCAGATCGCTTCGTTGGCTCCGCCAGCGGGCCGAGGAAAGGAGCAGCGTCATCAGGGTTGCCACGGGAAGCACTTAAGTTGAACTTTGTTGAAAGTTAAGAAACAAACTTTTCTTCAAAAGAACACGTTTTGTTCCGTTACGACTGCTTACTGCTAGTTCGAGGACCAATGCTGTCCATCCGTAAATTTAATAGTCTTTTACAATATAAAGGCCGTCAAATTGGACTCGTATACTTAAGAACACTTTTTTCTGATCTTTAGAAGCTCGAAAAATTGTATCAGCGTGGCAACACCGAATGCTGCATCGATAAGAACCTATTGAAAGTGTCCCGAGAAATTTATAGAGGCGAAAGCCTTATTATTGCAATTATATTATTCTCATTATTATTATTGAGTTCCTATTTGAACAGGCGTGTGTATTAAAACGTAAACACTGCGTAGAGCGCTGCTCAGCTTCTTACACCTATTTGGACAATGCTTTAGACAATGCTTTTAATTATATTTCGTTTAAGTTGACAGCCCTATGTTATCATGTTGTGAAACAGATATTCAGGAATAAATACGATGATTGATGATTGATTCAGAGACGGTGACCATAATTTACGTTTGTTCCCCTTTTAGACTCGGACAAAAACCTGCTCAATGCTGCTGTGGGCATGATGGAGAGCTTCCTCTCACCCACTCTGCTAAACGATCCGCTGTTGAAAGAACGGGTTCTCGGGATCGCAGCCGACGTGGAGGCGTCAGGGATCCTAGACGAGTGGATTTCCAGCCTAGAAGTTAAACCACAAGAAGATTTCACTGAAAAGTTCTGGGAGTCCGTCTTTGCCACTGAGAAAGGTCAGACGATATCTGAGAAGCTTGGCAAAATAGTGAGCGGTGACATCAAGACCGAGGGGAAGGAGAGGTATACTGTAAAGAACGAACATGGGGAAGAATTCGAGGTGAGACTTCTCATATTTTCTACAAAAATAGTATTATTATTGTTAAAGGATCCCTTGCAATTTTTACTATTCAACTTGCACTATTCTAAAATATTTGAATACTTTAAAACTAGACTTTGCTTTCAATGAATAACCTACGGTTTTGGCTGTTTTAAGCCTTTTCCGAGACCCGTTGATTTACAGCGAAATCAGGAGAAAATTTACATAACCGGTTTTTCTGATGGAAAAACTTCACGCAGACAACCGGCGACAGCGTGGTACACATCGAAGGTAGCAAATCATGGCAAGTGAGAAAATCAGCGTGGTTTTGTTAGGGGGGTTAGAATGTACCGTACGAAATTGGGGTCTCCGGGTTTAGAAATATGTGGAGTGATTATGGAAGTAGGTTGCGTTAGTATTATAGGTAAGACAGGTCCTTTAAAGTTGAACTGAAAAGCCAACTTACTTGTGTGCCATTTAACTGAATACACTGAGCTATTTGGATTCTGCAAAGTTATCTCTTTATTTTCCACTATCTGCTCCAGTCATGAGGTTCAGAATATCTGCAGCCCTCCCCTCAGCGTAAATTCTACTACGACGCAGGAAATTTTAATCTCAACACATACGCCGCTTTTCAGTGGGCAGTGATGAGACTGGTGAAGATTGCATAGTGCCTCAACAACAAAAAATCATAAATCTTTATTGTAAGGCATACAACAAAAATACAAGCGAATAAAGGTCCCACAAATCACACGGAAATTCCACTATTTGAAAATCGATTATTCATGAATAGCAGAACAACAAACTAACGCATTTCACCGGGTCTTCAAGCCAATTTAAGTGAATAAGTGATGGGTAACTAGATTGTCCTATCCTAGCCCTTTTCGGTTAAACTTTAAAGGTTCTTTTTGTTCCAATCTCCCTCCACGGTCACTCAGTTGCTGCAAAATTTCCCGGACGACAAAACATATCGGCTCCTGTGCATTAACTCGAAATATCTCTCCACTCTGAACTGTGGAAGCATACTACCATTACGTTCAATCCCCGCCTGCAACGTCTCTGATTGGTTTGTACAGTCCGTATCTCGGACTACAGAATTTTCACGAACGAGTTGAGAGGTTGGGCTTAATTATGAAAACACTCTCAGTGCGAAGATTAGATTTGGCTAGATAGCTACAATTTCAACAGGAAAATTCGATGTAGGCGGACTGGGTGATGGCGCTTGATATTAAAAGGAAAGTTATGGGATAGTATCAACTTTCAGTCCAGCGTAGGCTACTGATCATAGTAATTCACAACGGCCTCTACGAGCCAAGCATGATATCTCGGCGGTCTAGACCATCAGTCATCAGTCATCACCATAGACCAAGGTCCACACTTTCCGTAAAAACCTTTCTAGCAACAAGGTAAAATCATGATATCTCCTCCCCCCTAAGTTTTTTTTTTAAGTTTTCTTTCTCCTTAAGTTGGCTCTATTTCCGCTAGATGATGAGCAGTTTAAAAAAAAAAGATGGTCCTCTGTTTTTGCCAGATATAAAATTGATTTGGTCTTGAGCAAACGCAAAAAAAATATGAGTTGCATTTTTGCAGATACCATGGTATCTGTTACCGCCGTAACTGAATCTGCAATTAGCCGTTTTTGCAGTTACCGTGGCATCTGATACACGGTTGCTCTGCAAAAACGACTATAGCCGAAATTCCAAAAGAAAAACTGATATCCAGTCACGTCACTAACTGCCAAACTTCTTTCCCACCAGTTTGACAAAAAGTGATGAAAGTGAGATGAATTTTTCAGATAACACGATCAGTTACCACGGTCGGAACGTGGTATCTGAATATCAGATACCACGATAACTGGCCAGATACCACAATAACTGCAAAAATGCCTTTTGACCGTGGTATCAGATACCACGATAACTGCAAAAACGACTTTAGACCGTGGTATCAGATTCCATGGTATCTGCAAAAACGCAACTATGGACTTTCATCATCCTAATATTTTGTTCTGTCTAGAGAGAAGATTTTTTCCAGCGCTATAGTAGACAATCAGGCCCCGACACAGAGACCCATGGCACCTATGCCAGTTAACCTTATTACCCTAACTCCACTTTTTGGTAATTTGGCAAAGAAAAACTTTCCTTTTACTTTTGTATTTATTTGACTTTACCATACTTTGTAAAACATTATAATTACCACTTGGAACCCTGGCCAGGGCACCTTCGGAGGTTGGGAACACTAAGCAGCTGCCTAGTATCGCTGTCTTAAAAGATGGGTAGTGCCTTTAAAAATTAATCGAAAAGCCAGCTTGTTTTAGATCTTCGACTTGAATACACCGGATTATTTGAACCCTGCTAAGGGATTTTTATTTTGTCACCTTGGGCTAGTGACGTTCGGTGACGATTAATGACGTTGTTTCCCGGAAATAAATTCCACCCTGGCACGGACAATTTGAATTTCAACAAAAGCGTGCATTTCAATGGCTATAGCAAGGCTCAGGAAATGTTTAATTCCAGATTGGAAGGCTGCTTCTCAAGAAAGCACGCTATTGCCTGTGACAAAAAAAAATTATATTTTTCGGCAATCTCTTAAGCATTGTCCTAATAGGTGTAATAAGCTGAATAACGCTATACACGATATTTACGTCTTAATACACACGCCCGTTCAAATACGAACCAGAGAGGTTCTTATCAATGCAGCGTGCAGTGTTGCCACGCTCATATAGTTTTTCAAGTTTCTGAAGATCAGAAAATTGTACACCAGTACAATTTGACACCCAATATATTGTAAAAAGCAAGTAAATCTACGGATGAACAGCACAAGTCCTTGAACTAGCAGTAAGCAGTCGCAACAGAACAAAACGTGTTATTTTTTAGAATAGTTGTTTTTTCAGCTTCCACCAAAGTAGAACTTTAGTGCTTCCCGTGGCAACCCTGACGACGCTGCTCTTTCCTCGGCCCGCTGGCGGAAGCAACCAAGCGATCTGATTGGCCCTGCATAAGCCAGAATAGAGCGCTAGTCTATTTTCCTTTATTCACCTTATTACAGCGCGCTCCGAGGAAAAGAGGAATCTGTAATAAGCTTTATACGCCGTAATACACCTTACAACACCTATTAGGACAATGCTTTACCGTTGTAGTGCTAAGCGTTTCAAGAACAGGCACATATAGGTACCACAAATCCTAAAGAAACAGTTCATTGGATGAAAATCGGTTACATGAAAAGCGGAGCAACGAAGTAACGCCTTTTTATCGGATCTCCAAGCTTATTTAAGTGAACAGGTGATGTGTAACTAGACTGTCCTGTTGCTTTAAAGGACCCCTCGCACTATTTACTCTTCAACTTACAGTATTTTAAAATATTTTAATACTTTAAAACTAGGCTGTGTTTTCAACAAATAACCCACGGTTTTGGCTGTTTTAAGCCTTTTCAGAGACCGGTTAACTTGACTTTTCAGCGAAAACAGGGAAACAATTTACATAACCGGTTTTTCTGATCGAAAAACTTCTCGTAGACAACCGTCGACAGCATGATACACATCAAAGGTAGCGAAACATGGATCAAAACAAGGTAGCACAAATCAGCGTGGCCATGTTAGAGGGGTTAGAATGTACCGTACGAAATTGGGTATCTGGGTTTAGGAATACATGAAGTGATTGTGTAAGTAGGTTGCATTAGTATTATAGGTAAGAGAGGTCCTTTAAAGACCTAATCCAAACATTCAGTTTACCTTCTCTTAGAGATCGCATGCCACGGGTTTGTTTAGAATTGAACTCGATTGCCGAGTTGCTGTTTTGGCACGAGAAGAAACCCACGCGCAGCGTCTTCTTTTCTAGATGGCGGAATTTTTCAGGATTGATTAGCAAAGAATTATAAGACCTAACTGATAATTTTCGTATGTCTTCAGAGGTACCACACTGGTCTTGGTTTTATAATTTATTTGTATTTGAAATAAACAGTTGGAGCATTAGATGGAAATTATTATTTTGACCCTTGGCTCCCTACGTGCCATAACAGCTGTCCGGGATAATCGGCTGAGATTTAAGGCGTATTCTCGCCGTTCCCCGAGGACTCCTTGTGGAATCGAAGGGAACGGCGAGAACAGAGGTTGTCACTCCACGCGGACTCCGCCTCCGAAAACAACGAGAACACGGGGAATCCTTCTAAAATTGATTTTGTTCGAAAAAAAATATGCAGTTGACGAAACTAGCCTGGATCCACTTTAATTTTGGTTTTGTTTATTCTGATTATTTTTAATTAATTTTACATTGGACCAACACCGGCAAAAATTGATTCCCCTCCGAATCTGAAAGGGAGTCCTTTTTGATGATGGTGATGATAATCGGAGGGACAAACAAAAATGCGGGGACTCCTCAAGTGGACTCCTCGGGGAACGACGAGAATACGCCTTTAGTCCAGAAACAGTTATTTCAAACCTACGAAATTTGGTTTTTTTTTTTTTTGCTCATTGTTTTACGGTGTTTTAGTGGTTTGGAACATTCATAGTGACAGTAGGGATGGTTAGCATTGTGTGTGTGGTAGAAAGACCATTTTTGTGGCCCGCTTTGAGGTACCTATACTAGCGGGTAAACTAAGAAAATGAGGGATTGATTCGACGAAGAGAAATAAATGAACCAGACAGATTCGAGAACTGTTCTCAATCAATCAATCAATCAATCATTTCTTAGGACCAAAATATCCATTGGATAGCATAGGCCGACACAAATTAATCGTACACTACACGACAAAAGAGACAATTAGAATATTTATATACAATTGGTTTGTCAAATTAATTAAAATACAACACTAGGTATACGGTAAAACACCAAAATACAGGAGTTCTAGGAGTTGATCAGAAAGTGCTGCAGAGAAACACGCTAGAATAGAGAGTGATGCTAGTTTGGCTCTTGTTTGATAGGTCCTTCGAAATAATAAGGAAATGGTAATAATGACAGCATCATAAAACGATGTGCCTCTACATATCAAGAACAAATTGGGAATTCTTGGAAAATAAAAACTACTTTTTGGATCCCAAAACGTAAGTGGAGTGATACCTATGACGTCGCAAAAGTTGTCCGTCTGTCCGTCTGTCAGCACGATAACTCTCGAAGGAAATGAGATAATTTGCTGAAACTAACTTGGTGTGAGGATTCTTTGGGTCAAGGGAAAGGTCTAGTTCGTAGACGCTACCTTTGATGTGTATCAAGCTGTCGACGGTTGTCTACGAGAAGTTTTTTCCATCAGAAAAAACGGTTATGTACATTATTTCCCTGTTTTCGCTACAAGTCATGTTAACGGGTCTCGGAAAAGGCTTAAAACAGCCAAAACCCGTGGGTTATTTGTTGAAAGCCCTATATGTAGGGGGGGGGGGGGTCAAATGAAGGGGTAAACAAAATATTTAAACACTAATGAGATAGTCGATTAAGAGGTAAGAATACATGCTAAACACGGTTATGAAAACCATTTTCTCGCCGGACAAGTAGTTCGCCCGGAATCCGGCCAAAATCGGAAAGTTTGTTAAAAGTTAAAGTTTTATTTAAAGTTGGTTAGATGTTCAATATAGGGGAAGGAGATACGGTGAAACCGTTTTTGAGCTTTATTTTTTTTGCCGGACAAGCAATTCGCCCGAAATTCGGCCGAAACCGGAATTTTGGCAGAAGTAAGGCAAGAAGTTTCGATCAGTTTCGTCAAAATAGATACGATTTATAGGGGTAAACACTCATGCTGAACCCATCTCTGAACTTGGTTTCCTCAGATGATTAGCTATTTGGCCTTAATCTAAAAAAAAACTAAAATTGTAGTAGTAAAAATGTTCAAGGAGTCTGCAGACTGGATCTGGCGAAGACAAGACCCAAGTATCTGTATCAAGTATTAAATTTTTGGGATCGCATCGAACCCTTTGGTCTTATTAAGTTACTAAAAGTAAGGCTGTTTCATTGATGGAACGGACTTATTGTCATGGTGAATTCCTCCATCAGGGAAGTTAGCTTTCAGGCCTACATTGTAAATAAAAATCTTGCAGTATTTGCTACTGGGATTAATCTTGTCTCTAAAAAGATAATCTTATCTCTAATTCGGATTTTTCAATCCCAGTAGAAAGTACTGCAATTAACTTTTAATCCTTACTCGTAGAAACTTTTTACAGTGAAGACAATGAAATTTATTTTTCCCTTTGTCTATGATGTATGCGGACCAACGTTACAATAGATAGATATATAGATATCGCTTTTATTCTACTCGAACTATCATGGTAGTATCCAAGTTTGTCGAAATCGTCAATATACAAATGTAAACACTAATAAAGATTAAAAATTGTCGCAAAAGACGGTACAGACGTCTTTTCATACCGTACATGGTCACATTTTTGGATCACCACTGAGGCCGCTCTTGCAGGTCGTTCGCAAGCAGTCTCAAACGGTGGCGGAAGTATGTACTTATGGATAGGGTTCTCAGGCATTTTCTTACCAGAAGCCATGTTAATTCGGATCTAATTCGGATTGATCTTATCTCAGTAGAGATAAGATTAATCCCAGTAGCAAATACTGCAGTTAACTTTAATCCTTACACGGAGAAACTTTTTATAGTGTATGTGTTTTCTTTTAGATTGAAGCAGAGAAGGCTTCGGCAGCTGGTGATAATTTCATGAGCGATGTCTACATACTCACCGTCTCCGGAAAGAATGACAGTAAGAAGAGCGTCTTCGTCAAGGTGAGTTTCTAGTCCGTTTCGCTTCCGTTTTTTTACCAAAAAATTTAAGTTTGACGTCGAAAGACGCGCAGAGGGGATAGCTTTCATCACTGGTATTTTTTCTTACCTCGTACTAGTGATATATGCCGAACTCTCTAGGCCTAGCCGGATGGTTTAGTACCGGAGTAGAGTCCACGACTTTTGCCGAAGACAGCAATGGTCCGACTAGGACTGCTATAAAATGGATATTGTTTTTCCATACTTTCAATACTCTTCATACTCTTTTCTGTCCCCCCCCCCTTTTTTCTTATTTTTCTATCGAAAAAAACCCATCCTACTTCTCCGTATCTACCTTCTAGGGCCCACGACCAGGTTTGTCACATTAAAAACTTTCAGAGGCTGATTTTTGGCCCAAAACAGAGAGTGAATTGGGAGTGAAAATTTATTTTCAAAATGACACATCTTAATTTTATTTTCATGAACAAACTTGAATTCTGGTCTGACATGTGGCAACCCTGCCCACGACCGACCACCGAGAAATACTCTTGATGACTAACTGTTCTTGGCGATTCAAAATCGCCCTGTACCTAGCGGAAGAGCCGGAAGCGGTATCACAGCTGCTCCCAAACATCGCCGTGATTGGCTACGTCTTATCTTTCTTCCCGAGGATCACTGGCGTGTATTGGACTTAATCATATAGAGTATTGCCCTATGCTTTTCGCGTCCGCCATAGACGAACGGCTTTAAGGGTGGGTGAAGTGACGTATGGATAACTGACTGTGGGTCAAGTGCTGTAGGAGATCTGGCCTGTGGGGGAACTTACGTCCGGGGTAGGAGGCAACCCCGTAAACAGCATTTGTGTTCAATGGTCCCAGTCTACAGTTTAATTAGTTTGATCCCTTTCTAGAAACGAATCCATTCTAGAAATAGTAATTTACTCCGCTGCAGGTTTGTCTCACTATAGTTGCGTTTTTGCAGATACCATGGTATCTGATACCACGGTCTAAAGTTGTTTTCGCAGTTATCGTGGTATCTTATACCACAGTCAAAAGGCGTTTTTGCAGTTATCGTGGTATCTGGCCAGTTATCGTGGTATCTGATATTCAGGTACCACGGTCCGACCGTGGTATCTGAAAAGTTATCTCACTTTCATCAAATTTTCTCTAATTGGTGAGAAAGAAGTTTAGCAGTGATGTAATTGGATATCGGTTTTTCTTTGGGGATGACTTCGAAAAGTGCAATTTCGGCAATAGTCGTTTTTGCAGAGCAACCGTGTATCACATACCACGGTAACTGCACAAACGACTAATTGCAGATTCAGTTACAGTGGTAACAGATACCATGGTGTCTGCAAAAACGCAACTTATGTTGTACATCCAGTTCTCGGTCCTATTCTTATCAAATTTAGCTTCACTTGTCCCGGGCAGCTTCAAGTCTATTATTTATTCCATTTAAATAGAATTTACTTAAATAGGTGTTGCCGTCCCATCCGTCTTTGAGATCTTTTGCACGAAGCTCCAAAGTTCATGACCGAGAAATCAAGATGTACAGGGACGTCTTTCCCCATCTGAGGAAGTTGTTAAGCGCCGCCCATGTTGAAGGGGTGGAACTTCAAGTCCCGAAATTGTACTACACCCGTTTGAATTCGCACAGCACAGCACAGTGAGTACTGGGTATTCTCAACCTCAAAAAATCAACGAAGAAAACAACGAAAATGGAGTTTGTAAAGGCCAACGAATATACTGTGATAAAAGGCGAGACAGAAAATGTTGAGGAAAAATGCCAAAACAAGGATGAAGATCAACAACCAATAAAACCAAACCGAAGCAGAAAACCAACAAGAAACCGAAAATTAAAACAAAATTGGAAGAATTGAAAGCCTAAAATAAAGACAACGAGCCACTCACCAATACCTGCGAATAATCATTATGAATGTTCTCGCTCAGTACTGGCGAGTTTTTATTCGCAGGTATTGGTGATTGGCTCGTTGCCTTTATTTTAGGCTTTCAATTCTTCCAATTTTGTTTTAATTTTCGGTTTCTTGTTGGTTTTTTGCTTCGGTTTGGTTTTATTGGTTGTTGATCTTCATCCTTGTTTTGGCATTTTTCCTCAACATTTTCTGTCTGCGCTGAAGAAGAGAGGCGGTTGTCCTCCCGAAATATTCGCCTTTTATCTCAGTATATTCGTTGGCCTTTACAAACCCCATTTTCGTTGTTTTCTTCGTTGAATTGTTGTGATATGTCAGGCCAATGTGGCTTACTAAATTATCTTTGGTATTCTCAAAGCAGAACTGAAACCTGATATGATTCAATTATTTTCCTTCTCTTATTTTCGATTTTCCATCCATACTGGCGTTCGTGCTTAGCCTCTCAAGCTAGAACCAATCTTCTCATGGAGGTTTTTTTTGCAACTAAGAAACGGGATCGACTAAAAGCAGGAAGGGAAAGGAAAGGCATGGTGCCGAGAAAACCAGAATTTTTTTTTCACTAAAACCAGGAAAGGCAAACTAAAACAAAGAGAATTGCACCAGAATTCAGGGATACGAAACACTGGACAGCTGTACCGTTCCTTTCCTCTGTTTAGTATCCTGTGAGGGGTCGGCTACTTATAGGCAAATTCTCGCCGTTCCCCGAGGACTCCTCGGGGAATCGAAGGGAATGGCGAGAAGACAGGGAGTCACTCCACGCAGACTCCGCGTACAGAAACAGCGAGAACACGGGGAATGCTTCCAGAATGGATTTTGTTCAGAAAAAAAATATGCAGTTGACGAAATTAGTCTGTATCCACTTTATTTTTGGTTTTATTTATTCTGATTGTTTCTAATTAATTTTACAATGTACCAATACCAGCAAAAATCGATTCCCCTCCGAATCTGAAAGGAGTCCTTTTTGATGATGGTGATGATAATTGGAGCATTCCCCGTCCGTGGGGATTCGTGAGAATAAGGGTAGTGAGTCCCCGGGACAAACAAAAACGCGGGGACTCCTGAAGTGGACGAGGAACGGCGAGAATACGCCTTATGTATTTAAAATTCACAATTTCTTTCCTTGTTTCGTGTCCTGTCAATGCAGTTAACATCCTTACGAGTGAGGGTTTGACAACTATCATTATTTCAAGTTCACCATTTCTTTTCTCGATTTAGTGTCCTGTCGGGGGCAAGCAATTAACGTCATGAGATTTCGGTAAAAAAAAAAATGTGAATTTTAAACATCGAAATTGCCGATCGGCCCTCACAGGATACTAAACAGAGGAAAGGAACGATGCAGCTTTCCAGTGTTTCCTATACTTAAGTTCTGGTGCAACTTCCCTTTTTTTAGTTTGCCTTTCTGGTTTTAGTAGTCTTTCCTAGTTTTCTTTTCTCGGGCACCATGCCTTTCCTTTCCTGCTTTCAGTCGATTCCCTAAGAAACACCCGTCGCGGCGTTTGCGATTGGTTCAGTCGAAGGGACGAACTGTACAAACCACCAACCAGAGACAATGTTTGTTGGAGATTTTAGTCAAGATTGCTCGTGATAGATAGTGAGACAAAAAGGAACCATCGTCGTTCATTTGCTCTCGAACTTAGTACAGAATATAATAGAATAGAATTTTATTTTTCAAAAGCAGATGTCACAGCGTTACCGCCGAATTTGACCTTTTCGTCATAACAAAAATGCTGAATAACATAACACTCTGTCACTCTATAATCTTGTCATGAAAAAAAAACCCACTAAAAAGGACTAACTTATCGGTTATTATGCAACTCAACAAATGCCGGAACAAAACTTCTTCTATATCTTTTATGGTCAGGTCAGGTCAGAAGTATAATAATAATAATAATTATTTATTTGTAACCCACTGCACAAAAACAATGTGCAGATAGTGGAGTAAAGAAGAGAAAGAAACAAATAAACATCTGAAGAAACACTAGTACAACAAAATAAACACAGAAATCAACAGAACAAACGGATGAGCCCGTGATATGGAGTTAGCCGTTCATATGCTTGTCCAGATAAATTATTATGAAGCTCCTATGTCTTGCGAATTTGCTACACTGTCAGAAGTTTCATAACAGATAACACAAGGATGCGCGGTTTCAACAGATAATGCGTAACAGATAACACTTCGGACGTTATCTATTGTGTTTGAAAACGTTATGCGTGAAATGCTATGCATAACGAGCTTTGTTAGGAAGAGCCAAAAAAGCATCTACTGACTTTATTCCTTATCGTCATGATGTCGGAAAACTCAGCAGATACTTTTTGGCGGTTTTTGGGTTCTTTCTGATGGTAACGCTTATTATGCATAACACTTTGAAACACAACAGATAACATCAGAAGTGTTATCTGTTACGCATTATCTATTGAAACCGCGCATCCTCGTGTTATATGTTATGAAACTTCTGACAGTGTATCCTGAGCTGAATCCTGGAGTACTGGACTGATTGATGAGCTAGAATTTTGCCCTGAAAACGCTTAACCAGAAGAGCCGAACTTCGCCGATAGGAAGGTCAACTAACCAGTCGATTAAATCGGTCAAGTCAGCATTCAAGTTTCCAATCTTCTAGAGTGTCTGCTGATACCACCACCCCAGTCGCCGACGACGTCGAGTCGGTCATCGTGCTTGAGGATCTGCGACAGCGTGGATTCAGGATGAATGACAAACGACGTGGATGTGACGAGCATCATACGCGCGCCGCGCTAACGGCCCTTGCGCATTATCAAGCCGCTGCCTCGGCGCTATTGCGAAAGAGGGGATACCCACCGAAGGAGTATGAATGGATGACTGAGTTGTCGTTCGATCCTGCAGAAATGTTCAAACCGGTAAGGCAGAAAAGGCTGCAGAACTTTAGATTTCGACGGACGACATAATTAAAAAATTCAGTTTATTTATTTACTTTGGAATAGGTATAAGCACAGCGAATATCCATTCGGGATTTACTTTCCACACATGGAACCCACTAGCAAGGAGCGCTAGCTCCTTCCATTCGGGATTTACTTTCCACACATGGAACCCACTAGCAAGGATGATATTTATTCAACTATTTAATCTCTTAATCCTAGCTAAAGAGAGAGAGCTATGACTGAGTTGTTGTTCGATCCTGCAGAAATGTTCAAACCGATAAGGCAGAAAAGGCTGCAGAACTTTAGATTTCGACGGACGACATAAATAAAAAATTCAGTTTATTTATTTACTTTGGAATAGGTGTAAGCACAGCGAATATCGCACCGCCTTCACAATACCGCGCCGCCTCTTCACAATGGTGTTACATGAGAGATCTCAAATCCCGCCTACCACTCGCACATCCTCTTAATACATTCATTCAAAACAGAAAAACAAAAGAAAAACATTACACTTGCACACTTAGAAAAAAAACATCAATTATAAACTGTAACTCTCTGATGAACAACTGAACACATTACATCTGCTCAGCATATGCTTATTATAATAGTTATACTCCATAGGTGGGGCTGGGTTTTGAATTATAGCCTACTTGGTAATCAGGTTTGATCTAGTAAGATCAGGATCACTTATCTTATACATTTTAATCATTTCGGTATTTCTTGTCCAAGGGGAGAGCCGAAGTAAGTATTTAGAAGTTAATTCTTAAAGTTTAACTGAAAAGCCAACTTCGTGTTGTATCATTTAACTGAACACACGCATTGAATATCTACGGCAGTCCTCACGACGCAAAATTCTATTATAACGCGGAAGATTTGAGGGAAGGTGGCTCACTGCATGAACACTTATTTTTCGTAAATCGTTTTCGTCAAGCATACAACACAGGTACAAGCGCATAGAGGTACACAGATCTGACAGGGAAATTCCAGGATATGAAAATCTATAGTTCGTGAATAGCGGAGCAACGAAGTAACGCATTTTCATCGGGTCTTCGAGCATTTTTAATTGAACAAGTGATGGGTAAATTTATTGTCCCATCTCAGCCCTTTTCAGTTAAACTTTAAGAAAGGAGACCGTAGATTACGGAGTGGAATTCCAGTCAGGAATTCTGGCGTCATAGTTTTTAATTTGAGATAGTTGGCATGTCTGAAGACGACCAAAGTTTCTATTTATTTATTTATTTTATTCAATAAAGGAGTAAGCCGTACGGCTTGTCGCATAATAAACAATTATACACAAAAAAACATAAAAAAACATCGGCAAACAAAATTTTGTATGCTTTTGTCAGGTGTCGGTCAACTCGTCGGCACATCGGGTTCTTTTTAAACGCAAGAAATGAAATCCTGCAAACATTTGTGGGGCAAAACACTGAGGAAATCAAATTCTGCATGCTTTAGTCGTGCCTCAGTATTCTTGTCGGCACATCGTTTTTTTTTTTTGTACATAAGGAATCCAGAAGAAATACATTTTTAATGTTTTTGTCGGGCGTCGGTCGACTCGTCGACACATCGGGTTCTTTTTATACGCAAGAAATGAAAGCCTGCAAACATTTTTCGGGGAAAACACTGAAGAAATCAAATTCTGCATGATTTAGTCGTGCCTCAGTATTCTTGCCGGCACATCGGGTTCTTTTTATACTTAAGGAATCCAGAAGAAATACATGTTTTATGTTTTAGATCTTGTTTTTAATTATCCAGATGTGTGGTTATGGGGTACATGGAGAAGATCCAATGTTCGGCTTCGCCGTGAGGGCATTTAGAGACTAATTGAATTGAAGATATGGTAAATAGCTCCATGGGGAAAAGTTGAGACTTTTCAATTTTGCGATAAAAGTGCAGGAAATGCGGCTAAGAAATCCTGATCGTCCATCCGTGTGGATTTTTTGCGGGAGGTGATCTTGATATCCTCAGTGCATTGGAGGAAGACAGAAGTTCCTGCCATTATCGGTTCTTCTTAAAATGCGAGCACTTGCCAGTAGTTTGTAGGCTTTAGTAGCGTAGTGTCTTAACTGGATGCCACTGGATACCACTGCTTAAGATTATCCCAGTTAGATCAAAGCATTTCACATCACTACATATCAATACATACAGCTTTTTTGTACAACTACACATACAAGTACACAGGCGACAAATTTTTCATCGGGTTGGATGCCGATGTCACGCCATTGTACTAAAACCAAGGATAAATAAGGGGAGAATTGAGAAGACTTAAATCAAGCGAAGCATCTTTTTTCCCGATTCTAAAGTACCGGGGGTGGAGCCACCCCGGCTCCTGTCACGACCAGAGTAATTATTGGCGCTAATTCTTCTGATCGCCGTTCTTCGCGTCAATAAAGGGCGCAGAACTCAAAATAAACGGGAACGGATAGACATTTTGCCCATTCCCTCCAACGAATCGCAGCCGTCACCAGTTTGAAGAAACGATATGAAGGGCTGGGTCTAGGCTCTTCCTCGCCAAGAAGGGGAAGGGACTAGGAAAGGATTTGGGGGGGGGGGGAATTGTTACATTGAGTGGCAAGGGTTTTGATTTGATCTTTAACTTTTAACACCTCACTGGCAACAGCATAAGGTGAACGCGTGTGTTCTTTCACTTCAGCAATTATTCATTCACCATCAACCTTCACCTTTACATTCCCCTCCCTTGTCTATCTTTGTTCTGCCTGCGCTTTTTGCTTCACATACATATACCCTTTGTGCGTGCAGAAGTTTATTCTTACACCAGTTACTGGATACCCACTTTACTTCAGACATTGTTGTACAGTCAAGTTGGCGAATGAAGTTGCGTCCAGTTATCCTACTCTTGTGTATCCGTCAGTAGGTAGATGAGCTAATCCGGGTAGCCAGCTAATAATAATAACAATAATAATAATAATAATTTATTTATGACCCATCATACACTCACAAAGAGAAAGACGGAATATAAATCCCTTGTACTATCCGTGGCTTAGGGATTATTTGGGACTAGGAGATTCTTTTGGTATTGTCTTTTTTTATTTAGGCGGGGGGGGGGGGGGGGTGTTTCGCCGGGGGGGGGGGGGGGGGGGGGGTTGATACCAGGGTTTTTTTGGTCGGGGGAGGGGGGGGGTTGGAACCGGGGGGGGGGGTAGCCGGAACCCGAAGGGCTACGGGCTACTGTACAGTGAGATGATGGAAGTCGGGCATTCCTCTACATTCAAGGATGACGAAAATAAAGACAAAATGGGATCGACAGAAATTTGGACTTAACGGCGATTCAAGTTTAAAGTAGGAAAGGACATACTTCAGAATGTTTTTAACTCTTTAAGTTTTGAAAGTCAGTTAGAATTTCCGTCCCAGGAAACGTGAGAAGACCGATTTACCTTTTTCTGTAGTCGTCATACAAAACATTCATTAAATTTCTCTTGCAGATTCTTAGTGATGGAAAAACAGACTGTTAATAACAAAGATAATGAAAAATTTAGCCAGGTGTATAGTGCAACTACCCGAGATAATGATAGACACTTGGACCTAGAATAATAAGTTGTTATGACAGATAGAAACGTTTGAATAATATCTTAGCCCTGTAGCTATCAATTGCAATAATCAACTATTAATTTCAAATTAGGAAATACTTTATAGACAACTGTTTTTCGCAACTAAACGAGAAAATGGTCTGAGCTAAGTTTTGTGCAGAGAGTACAACCTAGAAACAAAACATAATAGCTCTTTCATTACATTTATTCCAGAGCGATTCTTCACAGTCCTGACACGACTAAAATAAAATTACCAATGTTCACACCGGTACTATTGAACCTGAACTAAATGCATTGTTCGGCCTATGCCTCAATCTACCAGTTGCTCAGTTGCTCCCTTGGGCTTCATCGTCTTTGTGAAAGGTCGTGATAAAATGAGCTTGTTATTACAAATCTGACTCGAGATTGAAAGTCGTTTCCATTTTTATAATTCCGCAGAAATCAGCACAGTTTGAATTACCCGCCTTTTCTGACTGCTTCATCATCATTTCTCTCGGCAACACGCGAAGCTCCACCCAGGCTCCACCCCCGGTAAATGAGAATTGGGAAAAAGGACTTGACTTGCTGACATCGAGGTTACGCGAGTTCTGAAATGTACCGTGTTCTTCAACTGAGTTAACTATACCACTGGAAAGAAACATAGCTGATTTGGTATTCTGTTAAAGTTTAACTGAAAAGGGCAGAGATGGGACAGTCTTGTTATCCTTCACTTATTCATCTAAAGAGGCTTGAAGACTCGATGGAAATCCGTTACTTCGTTGCTCCGCTTTTCACGAATAATCAGTTTTTAAATAGTGGAATTTCCCTGTCAGATTTGTGGTACTATTTGTGTCGCATGCTTGACAAAAAAAGATTTATGAAATATTTTTGTTCAGGCACTAAGCAGTGTTCACCAAGCTTATCATCGCCCACTGAAAAGCCGCGTTTGTGTTCAGATTCAAATATTCCGCGTCATAGTAGAATTTGCGCTGTGGGGACATCCGCAGATATTCTGAACCTCACTACGAGAGCAGGTAGTGGGAAATCAAAGAATCTCTTAGCAGAATTCAAGTAACTCAGTGTATTCAACTAAATGATACACAAATAAGTTTGCTTTTCAGTTAAACTTTAAAGTGTGCTAAGTGATAGATGACGACATGAGTACCATCTAACAGGTAGATTAGTTCTAACTTTCTGAGTTCCTATTTTCTTCATGCAGATGGCATACACAGAACTGGGCCCAAAAATTACGAAAATGTAGTTAGCACAGTTTTGAAGAACACGGTACAATTCTCCCCTTATTTAGTCTTGCTAAAACGCAGCTTTTTATGTATTGTGAACGGACTGGGTTTTTGCAGATATTTGCCAGCCGATTAGAGCTTCTGCGAAAACTTGGCTTCACCGAATTCGCTGAAAAGTTCGAGAAGCTTCAACCCCTTGTTCCAGACTTGTTCTCAGTCGACAAAGTGGGAGTTCACGGACCGATGGAAACGATCGCCCACGGCGACTTTTGGAACAACAATATGCTCTTCCAGTACGACGAGAACGATAAGGTAAGATAAACCATTTACCATTTTACCACTTTCTTTCCGACAAGAATATCACGGTGGTCTGACTTCTTTAGTTGCAAATTATTATGGAATGAGGCTACTCGAAGTCACTCACTAATTATCCGAAGTTTAAGAATTTGTTTGGATTAGAATTTTATTTTAAGCTAGGTCTACCCGCAGAAATATTAAAGATGTGGTTCCAACTCCGGGCGAACTGTCTACCATTACGAAGTAGGAAAAAGGTTTTTGAAAAGAATAGGTCTTTGCCAGTGGCCGAGTGTTCTTGCCAATTTTGGGGTGAGGTAGAAGAGAGTATATGCCATCTGCTGACAGATTGTCGGGGGGGGGGGGGGGGGGGGGGTGAAGGAAATTAGAGATAGTTTTTTTGGTGCGGTACCCATACTGTTTCCTGGTATTATGGAGTCGACGAATCGTCAGGTAATTCGGTCGGTATGTGAATATTTTAAGTGTATAATGGAAGTTTAGATTGGAGGTAATTTGGGGAATAGTAGAAGGGTAAAAAGAAGTGATATTATTGTATGTAATATTGAAGGTCAATTTTGTTAGTTAAGTGCGAGAATGAATGCTGTTGTATGGCCCTTTGCTGGCTTTAATAATTATTATATTATTATTATTATCCAGTTTGTGCCCATGCAAGACGGAATTAAACAAGAGCTAGAAGCTCAAATGACACTTGCTAGGCTTGGTGAGAGGATGGAAGTAGAAATTTGCCAATTCGTGGGTTTGTTGTGATCATTTGTAAGCAAGACCCTTCAGATGAGAATGATCTTGTGCCCTTGGAAATCACGAGAATGTATGGTTTGGTAAAAGTATTTTATTTTTGCACTTGACTGTGATGATGCGCACTTTAAGGGCCTAAAGCCCTCGAGGCAAAAATGATCATTAGCCCTTTAGGATCATGAACATATACAGTTTGGTCAAAAAGTTTTTTTTTACTTTCCGGTTAAGATGCACACTTTGAGGATGCTAGAAATTCGTTTCACAGCAAAACCTTTTGAGGCAAAAGGTCTCATGGGCTCATGTGGATCATGAGAAGTTAGTCAGTCAGTTTCCGCCCCTCCGTCCCGACCAACTCGCTGAACCGGCTTACTCAACAAGACATACAAATTTACTCGAGCCATTTCCAGCATTAAGTACCGGCCGTCGACCCCACTCATTCTCTCCCTTGTTACCAATTATTTTAACAACCAATAAAATTTCACGTTTGTTGTTTATTTGTGCCTGTTCGGTCCCTTGATTTGTTTTTGTATTTTGTTTTTAGTTTCGTTGTTGATGGTAAATTATTTAGATGTTGTTAACTATTAACGTGTGTTTATTTATTTTCTTTTTGTTGCCTGTTATTTAGGTTTTGCTATTGTGGCAATTTTTTCATTAAACAATTAAACCATTCTGGTGTGTAGTAGCGTGAAACTTCTTTATAATAATGTACTTTATTTCCTTAATAGCCATAATACACACGCTAGCACTGGGTCGTCATTCAGGTATGACAATTAAGTAGACATTTCATCTATACACAACCTGAAAAAGGAGACGAGGGGGGAGGGCCATTTTGCTCAGCAGATTTAAGTAAATGCAGCGGTTGGGCACTTTGGAGTTCCAGACAACGAAAGTGCGGTCAGTGCCGTTGGAAGTTTGGAATCGACGTAGGAGTCTTATCGCGCACACAAAAATATACAGCAAGCCATCAGTATCATCCTAAACATACGAAGCCCCCATAGACTAGTCAAGGATGGTCATAGACTACCATCGTAGCTGTTTTCCATGGATTCTTTGTTCAGTTGTGTATGGTAATTGGGACTCTTAAGTAAGTTATACACTGTCTGAAGTTTCATAACAGACAACAGAAGGATGCGCGGTTTCAACAGATAGCGCGTAACAGACACACTTGGGATGTTATCTGTTATCTTATGCATGAAATGTTACGCATAACAAGCATTGCCAGGAAGAGCTGAAATTGCAAAAAAGCATCTGCTGAATTATCCGACATCATCGACAAGCAAAAAAAGTCAGAAGATGCTTATTTGGCTGTTTTTGGCTTTTCCTGGCAATGCTTCTTCATAAAATTCCATCCATAAGGTTTTCAAACACAACAGATAACATTTTATAAGTAGTGAACTGAAAGACAAAAATGCTCCTCAGCCAGGATTTGGACCCAGGACCCTCTGCTTACAAGGCAGGCGCTCTACCATTTGAGCTACCGAGGGGCTTGTGAACAGAGTTCGCAGACCACTCCACTAGTCTGATAGGAGGCGGCCATAGGAACAGTGATCCCGCCCGAAAAAAAATTATCATTTGGTTTTATTTGATTTTCACCATGAGACCCCGCCTTGTGGGTCCTGGTATATCTACGTGGCTCCGACAATGGAGTCCTAGACTTCTAAATCACATTCGAAAAAACTGTTTCTGGTTTATTGGTCACGGTACAAGTCCCTTGTGTAAAGTGCCATCTATGACGTATTACTAACAGATAACATCCCAAGTGGTGTCTGTTCTGAAACTTCTGACTGTGCACTACCGTTGTCCGTCTATTCCTTTGTCCTCATTGCCCATCAGCCTATTCTTTAGGTTTGCGGAATTGGCATTATTGACTGGCAAGCCTCGCGCCTAGCTTCTTCAGCATACGATCTCGCATATTTCTTATTTGGCAACACAACAGGAGAAACCCGCTCTAAACATCTTCGAACCGAACTGAGTAACTACTACCAAACGTACAGGGCGACCTTGAATAAGCTTGGTTACAACATTGAAGCTGAGAGTTACAGTGAGACAAAGTTCTTCGAGGATTGGAGAAAGTCGTTACTACTTGGTACTTTCATTGGAATTCTGGTAGTACCAGTCATCCTAACAGAGCAGGCGGATGTAGAGAAGGCCTTAGAAGTCAGCGCAAAAGAATCGGATGCTTTCGAGACGCTGATGGTCCGCTCATCTTCTGCTGCGGGAAGTGACCTTGTTCGGCAGAGACTTGGTGAACTGATCGCCGACGTGGAGGGAGCTGCTGATGAGTACATCAGTCGTGTTTCTCTTCAATAAGAGTTAAATAACGTGGACTGGATAAGGTTTTATTTTACAAATGTCACACCCTTGGTTCAAAGAATTGCGTAATCGATAAAGCAGGGTTTGTGTTGGTCTGTTTAAATTGCCAGTGTCAGCGAGACGACGGAATCGACGAAAAGTAGAAATTTGCGTCATCGCGTATACGACAGTATGCTGTAAACGTTATGTTGATTATTATATTGTGTTTCATCTCGACATTTACTTATCTCGACAGGAACAAATCTTTGGTATATTGCAGTCTTTAGGCTGCATTTGAAAATAACAGAATTCGAAAGAAAAAGCTTGTCGAAAACCGTCTACCGCCCAAAATTTTGATTCTATCGAAATATCTTCTTTCTTTAACTATGAAGCAAGATGTGGGCGGACTTCAGCTTCATACAGAGATTTCTCAGTGATATCTAAACTTCGTTTTGGTGGTTTTCGTGATAGGCACATGTTGGGATTATTTTTGTATTGCTGTTTATCGTTTTTCATTTTGTTTACTGGGTGTTTCTTGTTGCTATATTAAAAGTTATTTATTTAGTTTTTGTATGCTGGTTGATTTCAAGCTAAGAGCGATGGGCCAACATTCTTCTCAGTTTCCACTCAGCAGAAGTGTCGCGCACAAAGTTAAGACGCGCCGTTGGAACTTTGCACCGCCGTTTCTCAGCTCCTGTTTGGCACACAAGTCCTAGCTATTGCGATACCACCCTAATCTATTAGGCTACTAATAAGGTTTAAATAAGAATAAATAAGGTTTAAATCAACCCGACCGTTCATATAACAAGAACAAAACCGACTAGCCTTGTTAAAAGCCCGAGTAGGCTTGTCGGAGAACCGAGTAGCCTTGTCGGAGAACCGAGTAACATTGTTCCTTCAGCCCAAGCTGACTACGAATCATATTGACGGTGCAAAACGTCCAACCAATTTTCAAAGAAGAAGTTCACAAAATCTAATATTTAAGAAGAATCTTTAATTGTTACCGAGTAACATTGTCGGAGAATCGAGTAGCATTGTCAGAGAACCGAATAGCCTTGTTAAAAACACGAGTAGGCTTGCCGAAGAACCGAGTAGCCTTGTCGTAGACCGAGTATTCTTGTCGGAGAACCGAGTAGCCTTGTCAGAGAACCGAGTAGCCTCGTTGGAGAACCGATTAGCGCTTTCGGAGAACTGAGAAGCCTTGTCAGGAAAATCAAGTAGCCTTGTTCTTCAGTGAGGTTAACGCTGCAGAACAAGGCTCCGATCATTGAAATTTATTTGTCAAGGAGAAGATGGCCCCTGCCTTCAACTCTAAAGGCAGAAAAGTAGAACAGGAGTTCTGCCCCTTTCGCGGGGGAAATTTCTGGGGGGTTATACTGATCAGTTAAGTATTCCTCTAAGGTATAGATATTCCAGATATTTCGGTTGTGCTTCCGGCAACCGGGTTCAGCGAAATAAAAACTAAGCTGCATTCCAACACAACAAAAACAGAAAAAAACGATGCAGCCTCGACAACATTAAGCATTGTTCAAATCGGTGTTGTAAGGTGTATTACGGCGTATAAGGTGTATTACAGATTCCTCTTTTCCTCGGGGCGCGCTGTAATAAGGCGAATAAAGAGAAAAGACCCGCGTTCTATTTTCGCTTATGCTTGTTTGATTCCGCCAGCGGGCCGAGGAAAGGAGCAGCGTCGTAAGGGTTGCCATGGGAAGCACTGAAGTTCTACTTTGTTGGAAGCTGAAGAAACAACTTTCCTTCAAAAGAACACGTTTTCACGAACACCCACCCCTAGAGGCTGGTGTGCATTATAGATGTGTATTATAATCCCTTTGCCCCTTCTCCTTGAATTTATTTTGTCTCTACTTTTTATGGCACTTGCGGCCTCTGTCGCAACTGCCACATACCGATCGCAACTCCGTCTGTCGGTCGCGCGGTCTGTCCCACGATGGCGAGTTAGGGTAGGCCAGATGTGCTAGGACGATGAAACTTGGCAGGCATGTTAGCGACCCGACCAAACTGACTTGAATAATCAGTTTCCCGATACAACCACCTGGGGGAGTGGAGGGAGGGGGAATCCGGAAAATTGAGTCGTGCGTTACTTTTGAACGGGCGGTCAGATTCGAATGAAACTTATTAACTGAATAGAAGACATGCCTCTGATATCCCATTTAAATCTGGACCGGATTTGACAGCTGGGGGGGGGGGGGGGGAATACTGGAAACCTTGTGAAACGGTTAGATTATTTGGATCGAAGTGGAACTTGCTAGGAAGAACAAGCATCTGCTCTAGATAAACCGTTTACACAATCAAACTGGATCCGGACACTTGGGAGGGGGGGGGATTTCCCGGAATTCCGGTGATGGCGGTTTTGGGGGGTTCTCACACCGAAACTTGGCAGGCATATCAGAACCCGACCAAACTGACTTGGAAATAGTAATTATCTCGATCCAATCATCGTGGGGGATTGGAGGGAGGGGGAATCCGGAATATTTAGTCATGCGCAACTTGGAACGGGTAATCGGATTCCAGTGAAATTTAATAACTGAACAGAGGACAGGCCTCTGGTTTTCTTTTCCATGTCCGGACCGGATCCGACAACTATTGGGGGGGGGGGCGGAAAATACGTGACCCGCTTAGACTGGAGAGATTGGGATGGAACTGTGTGGGAATAACAAACAAATGCTCTAGATAAATTAATTACAGAACCGGATTGGATCCGGGCACTGTGGGGGGAGTTTCAGAGGGGGGGGGGTTATCGCGTTTTAAGGTACTTCGAGACGTGCTATGATGATGAATCGATAATATTGGCTTAGAAATCGTCAATTCCCAAATACGACCATTCCTTAAAGTACTAATATTAACCGCAAAGTAAAAAATATACTTTTAAGCAAAATAAACATTTTATTGATCCCCTTGGGCCCATGATCATTTTTGCCTCAAGGGTTTTGCTTACAAATGATTTCTAGCTCCCTTAAAGTCCGCATCTTAACTGCAAAGTCAAAAAAGTCATTTTAATCAAACGATACATTTCGGCCCATGATCATTTGTGCCACAGCGGTTTTGCTTAAAATGAATTTCTAGTACACTTAGAGTGCACATCTTGACCGAAAAGTGAAGAAATTTTTTTTTGACAAAACGGTATATAATTAATGGTCCCCAAGAGCCCATTATCGTTTTTGCTCAGGGATTTGCTTACGCATGAATTTCTAGCGCCCTTAAAGTGCCCATCATTACAGCCAAGTGCAAAAATAAAAATCCTTTTTACCGAACGATACATTCTTGTGATTTCCAAGGGCTCTTGATCGTTCTTATCTCAAGGGCTTTGCTTGCAAATGATCGGAACAAACACACGAATTGGCAAATTCCTACTGTCATCCTCTGAACCAGCCTTGCAAGTGCCATATGAGCTTACATCTCTTGCAACTTGTAGTCAAAGAAAAGGGTCCACATAATGGATCGTCTGAGCATTGCCGATGGTAGGTTTACACGTTGACAGGATTATTGGTCAGTTTTGCAAACATTATTGCTTTGATGGGGTTTTTTCTTCAAACACAAAAACGTCGCTTTACCAAAAGACTGGTGCCTGACAACGTCTGTCTTTCCGTGCGTCTATCAGCACGATAACTCTGGAAGTGAATGAGGGGTTTTGATGAAACTTGATGTTAGGATTCTTTGATCGAGCTCGTAGATGGGCTCTGTAGCCTTATATTTAGTCATGGGGGAGGGTGTTCGAGTTAAGGGGCGAATAAAATATTGTTTAACAGCTAATGAGATCGATATAGGGGTAAGAAAACTGTTGAACCCGCATATGAAAATTATTTTCTCGCTGGACAAATAGTTCGCCCGGAATCCGGCCAAAACCGGAAGATATTGTCTAAAAGGGGACCCGTCTATTCGCCCACCCGTCGATTCGCCCAACCGTCATTAGACCCAAAAAATACGTCACATCCCCCACTTTTTCCGACAGTTCGCCTAACCGTCACAAGACCCAAAATATCCGTCGATTCGCCCACCCGCTGATTCGCCCACCCGCTGATTCACCCACCCGTCGATTCACCCACCCGTCGATTCACCCACCCGTCGATTCACCCACCCGTCGATTCGCATACCGTCGATTCGCCCAACCTCGGTTTCGTGAAGCGTCGATTCACCCACTTCTAAAATCCGTCGATTCGCCCACCCGTCGATTCGCCCACCCGTCATAAGACCCAAAAAATCCGTCACAACCCCCACTTTTTCCGACAGTTAACCTACCCGTCACAAGACCCAAAAAATCCGTCGATTCGCCCAAAAAATCCGTCGATTCGCCCAAAAAATCCGTCACAAACCCCACTTTTTCCGAAAGTTCGCCTACCCGTCACAAGACCTAAAATATCCGTCGATTCGCCCAATTTTCCAAATCAACCTCTGACCTGGCGCGGCCTTTATCATTGAACGCGGTATCAGAAAGCGACTGAGTCGCAGGGGAGTAATTAAGAAGGTTACGATACCGTCCCATGTAAATAAGGGTGAAAACTAGTAAATATAGCTTGGGGCAGATTGATCAGAAGCATCAAAAAGAGGATGAATGCAAGAGTAAAACATCAGAAAAAATAGCTACCGTTTTTATGGCACTTGCAGCTCCGCTCAAGTGCCATATACCGATCACTTTTCAGTCTGTCTGTCATGCCACTGTCCTCAAGTTAGGGTACTTCCAGACGAGCTAGGACGATGAAACTTGCAGGTATAGCAGGGACCAAACCAAACCAAATTGAGAATAGTCATCTGCCCGATCCGACCATGGGGGGGGGGGAGGGGAGACCGCGGAATCCGGAATTTAGCAGCATGCATAACTTTCGAACAGGTGATCGGATCTTAATGAAACTTGATATTTGGAAAGACGTTTTGTCTCAGATGTCTCCCTTCAAGTCCGGAATGGATCCGGTGACTTTTGGGGGGGGGGGGGGGGGGGTTGGAGGGTGGAACCGGAAATTCGTGTGACATGTTCATAGTGGACGGATCGGGATGAACTTGGTGGGAAGTACAAGAACAAGCCCTAGATACATAGTTGACAAGATCGAACCGGATCCGAGCACTGTGGGGGGAGTTGGAGGGCGGGTTCCGGAATTCCGGTGATCCCGACTTAAGGTGCTTACACATGTGCTAGGACGATGAAACTTGGCAGGCATATTAAAGACCCGACCAAACTAACCTGGAAATCCGACCCGGTGGTCGGAAGATCCGACCCGGTGGTCGGAAGATCCGACCTCCGTGGGGGGAGTGGAGGGAGGGGAAATCCGGAATATTGACGTATTTACAAATTTTGAACGGGGAATCGGATCTTAATGAAGCTTTTATACTTGGAGAGACCTCGTGTCTCAGATGTCACAGTTCAAGTCTGTGATAGATCGGATGACTTTGGGGGGAGTTGGAGGGGGGACCGGAAATCGGGTGACATCTTCAGAGTGGACGGATCGGGATTAAACTTGGTGGGAAGAACAAGCACAAGCCGTAGATACATAGTTAAAAGACCGGACTGGATCCGAGCACTGTGGGGGGAGTTGGAGGGAGGGTTCCAGAATTACCGTGATCCCGACTGAAGATGCTTACACATGTGCTGGGACGATGAAACTTGGCAAGCAGTTAGCGACTCCACAATTTTAACTTAAAGGACCCCTCGCACTATTTACTCTTCAACTTAAAGTATTTTAAAATATTTTAATACTTTAAAACTAGGCTGTGCTTCCAACAAATAACCCACGGCTTTTGCTGTTTTAAGCCTTTTCCGAGACCCGTTGACTTGTAGCGAAGACAGGGAAAAAATTTACATAACCGGTTTTCCTCATGGAAAAACTTGTCGCAGACAACCGTCGACAGCGTGATCTACATCGAAGGCAGCAAGACACAGCAAGTGAGAAAATCAGCATGGTTTTATTAGAGGGGCTAGAATGTACCGTACAAAGTTGGGGTCTCCGCGCTTAGAAATATATGGAGTGATTATGGAAGTAGGTTGCGTTAGTATTGTAGGTAACACAGGTCCTCTAAGAACAGCCGTTTCTCCGATTTGACCACCGTGGGGTGAGTGGAGGGAGGGGGAATCCAGAATCTTCAGGTATGCCTAACTTTTGAACGGGTGATCGGATCTCAGTGAAGCTTGATATTCGGAAAGAACTCATGTCTGAGATGTCCCATTTCAAGTTCGGACGGGATCCGATCAATGTGGGGGAGGGGGGGGGGGGAAATTTTGTGACACGCTTCGAATATAGCGATTGGGATAACACTTGGTGGGAAGAACAAGCGTAAGGCCTAGATACATCAGTGACAGAACCGGACCGGATTCGGTCACTCTGGGGGAGTTGGAGGGGGATCCAGAATTCCGGTGGCCGCAATTTAATGTAGGCTACTTCCAGATGTGCTAGGACGACAAAACATGGCTGGAACATTAGAGACTTAACAAGATTGGCTTAGAAATTGTCACTTCCCAGGTCCGACCATCCCTTAAAGTACTCATCTTAACCGCAAAGTACACAAAATACTTTTCAGCAAAACCTACATTTTCATGATCCCCATGAGCACATGATCATTTTAGCCAAAATGGTTCTGCTTAGAAATGAATTTCTGCACCCTTAAAGTGCGCATCTTAACCGAAAAGTAAAAAAAATACTTTTGACCAACATTAAATTCATGATCCTAAAGGGCCCATGATAATTTTCTTGTCAAGGGTTCTGATTACAGAAGAATTTCTAGCGCCCTTAAAGTGCACATAATCACAGCCAAGTGCAAAAAAAAAAAATTACCAAACAATACATTCTCGTGATTCCCAAGAGTTATAATACTCAGTATGTACCCAACAATTGCGAAATCATAACAGAAAATATCACAAGTGTAGCGAAGTGTTATTTGTTATTGAACTAAATTACGTCACAGATATGTAATTTTTGATGCTAGTAAGACCATCCGCCTTACATGAGGGGAAGCTGGAGGGGGGAGGAGGGGGTATGGCCACAACATGCCCTTTCAACATCCTAACCACAGGCAGTTACGGTTCGGACCTAGAAACGGTTCAATTAGCTCATCAGCTCTTACGACAAGTCTCATTAGAGCCAAGCATTTTCCGGAAAGGTCTTCCCCACTTTAAAACCTCCCGCAAATGAGTTTTTCATCAATTCCACACGCAATCTGGCGATCTACTTGTGATACTTTTCGCACTTCTGTGAAACTGGATACTGGATATTCCAGTTTTCCCTTACTTGATGAAAGCTTTGTTCTAAGGCCAAGTATCAGGCTGGAGAATTAACACACATATTTTCGTGCCGTTGAAAAACGGTAAGTAATGTCTTGTAAAAGTTTGACCAGAACCGATCAGAGTGCCGAGATAGGGACATGAAAACCCTAAACAAACAAAAATGGGGATATCATAGACGTTTTTCGGGTGGTTCCAAAAATCAGCACGATCTTTTTGCCCACCTCACAATGCCCACGACTCAAAATGCCGTAATTCAGGGTGAAATCAAAATTGTCAAAAATGTCATTCCGACAGTTGAAAATGCTCTCAGGGAAGGCTAAAATCGTCCTGGTTCAAAGTGCCGATGACTAACTGTCGGTAGGGGAGGTCAAAATGATCTGGGACAACGGACAGCGAGATTAAAAGGGACAGGATTACTACGGAAAATTATGAAAGGATTATTTTATAATTCATCAAACTACTTCATCAACTTCATCAACGTTGTGATCATGGTCATTATGAGCATCAGCCCATTTTTCCTGCTGGACCGATTCAGCTAAAATCAGGTTCAGCCCGGAACAACAAAAGAAATCCGGTAATAACTTAAGTGAAAAAGTTGACTTATAATTGTCGTCAGCCAGCTGTTCTGCAGAAGCTTGTAAAGCTACCGACTAATTAGTACAATTTCCGATTCATCCGACAAGGGTCATATATAAGGAAGCATAAAATGGATCAGAATATCCCTTGGAGCTTCAGTATTCCAGCTGTAATAGTTTCGTAAATATTCTCCTCTGGGTTTCCGTCGGAACCTTTGGTATTCCTGCCGCCCAACTTCTAGCCGACTTTGGGTCGAGTCTGCCGACCAAAGGAGTACCAGTCAAATTTTAATCTATTGAGAATCGAATGATCGTGTGGCGTTATAATTTCCTTTAACCGACCAAATAATCGCAACATGTAGCCTACCGCTTTCGGTACATGTTGTACTTAAAAACATGGTAGCTCATTGATATTTTACTCTTGCATTCATCCTCCATTTCCTCTTTCATTATCAGCCCCGAGGTCTTATTTCATGCTTCTCATCATTCTGGCTGAAGCTGTATTGACTAGTTTTCACCCTTATTTACATCGGACGGTATTGTATCCTTCTTAATTACTCCCCTGTGACTCAGTCGCTTTGTTCCACCGCGTTCAATGAAAAGAGCCGCGCTGGATCAAAGGTCGGTTTTGAAAATTGGGCGAATCGACGGATATTTTGGGTCTTGTGACGGGTAGACGAACTTTCGGAAAAAGTGGGGGTTGTGACGGATTTTTTGGGCGAATCGACGGATTTCTTGGGTCTTGTGACGGGTAGGCAAACCGTCGGACAAAGTGGGGGTTGTGACGGATATTTTGGGTCTTATGACGGGTAGGCGAATCGACGGATCATAGAATTGGGCGAATCGACGCTCAAACAACAGGACGTTGGGTGAATCGACATTGGGCGAATCGACGGGTGGGCGAATCGACGGGTGGGTGAATCAGCGGGTGGGCGAATCAGCGGTTGGGCGAATCAGCGGTTGGGCGAATCAGCGGTTTGGCGAATCGACGTTGGGCGAATCGACGGTTGGGTGAATCGACGGATTTTTGGATTGGGTGTATTGACGGGTGGGTGAATCGACGGGTGGGGGTAGTGACGGCGACCCGTCTAAAGTGCTGAATCCGTACATTACAATCATTTTTTTAACGTTGTTTTGTTTTTGTCCCCAATAAGGAAGTTTTGTTAGTGTAAGAAGACATGCTGAACACTCAGATGACAATTATTTTTTAGCCGGACAAATAGTTCGCCCAGAATCTGGCGAACCGGAAAATTTGTTGAAAGTAAAAGATTTATTTGAAATTGGTAAGAGGTTCGATATGGTGGTAAGGAAATGTGGTGAATACATGTATGAAAATTATTTTCTCTTCAGACAAATAGTTCGTCCAGTATCCGGCCACAACAGGGAAATTTGTTAAAAATAAATTTTTGTCTGAAGTTTATTAGAGGTTTGATGTAGGGATAGAGATATGCTGAATTTCGTTTTTAGTTTATTGCCGGACAACTAGTTTCGCCCGAAACCGGAAATTTGGCATAAGTACACTGCAAAAAAAAAACTTGCAGTATTAACTACTGGGATTAATCTTGTCTCTAAAAAGATAATCATAATCTCTAATTCGGATTAATCTTATCTCAGTAAAGATAAGATCAATCCCAGTAGCAAATACTGCAGTTAACTTTAATCCTTTCTCGGAGAAACTTTTTACAGTGTAGCCTAAGGCAGTAAGTTGTGATCAGTTTCGTCAAAGCATATGTGACTTATAAGGGTATAAACACACATGGTGAGTCTATATCTAAACTTGGTTTCTCAGATGATTAGCTACTGGCCTTAATCTGACAATAAAGTACCACTACGGCATACCATTTTATGTTGATTTTCAAGCGGCTGATTAGTGCTCAATTTTGATAGTAAAAATGCTTAAGGCCCATTCACAACGGATTTTAGCTAATACTCGGTACCAGCCAGTTCCGGCCATCACTCCGAGACCGAGAACTAGCTGGGTATTGGTGCCAGTATCGGGTACCAGCTCGTCTCGGACCCAAGTTGAAATCAGTTCAACTTTTGAGAGTACTAGCCAATCAGATAATTTTGGGGAATAGTGAGGAATATTCTGATTGGCTAGTTTCGAACCAAGCCCAATAGATAAAATCACATCCACTCCTTGCTGTCTCGAAAACCGAAAGTGAATTTAGGTCATTGTTCTTCGGTCTGACGTGGTTCCTTGGTTTCCGTTTGGTGGTTCCTTTGGCTCCGTGGTTTCTCCTAAGTAATCTGATTGGCTAGTACCCTGAAAAGTTGAACTGATTTCAACTTGGGTGCGAGACCAGCTGGTACCCGAAACTGGCACCAATATCAATTGTACCGTGTACTTCAAAACTGTTCTAACTGAAAATTTTGTGAAAACTGAATTAACTATACCATTGAAAAAACAAAGCTGATTAGGTATTCTGTTAAATGGTGCCAAGTATTAAATGACGACATGAGCACCATCTAACAGGTAGATTAGCTTTAACTTCCTGAGTTCCTACTTTCTTCATGCAGATGGCATACACAAAACTGGGCCCAAAAATTATGAAAATTTTGTTAGCACAGTTTTGAAGAACACGGTACAATTGCGAACGGCAGAAACCCAGCAAATTCTCGGTCTCAGAGTGATCTCCGGAACTGGCTGGTATCGAGTATTAGCTAAAACCCGTTGTGAATGGGCCTTTAAGGAGTCTAGCGAAGACCGGATATCTACAAGACCCGATTGTCTTGGTGAAAAAGTCCTGTAAACGTTACATTTTTGGGATCCCGTCGAAACATTTGGTCTTGTTTTGCAAGTCCTGTTTCCTGCGAAATTATCATCGTGGTAAATCACCTACCAGTCTGCTCTACTCAAAGGTTAGTTGCTGTTCTGAGCGTGTTCCACCCTTCTAACAATAATAACTATTAGTTACTATTTCCGTTCCAACCTCACCAAAAGTTATCACGCTGACCGTTCCAACCTTCTCGAAATAGTAACTACTTGCTTACCAAGATCGGCAGCGTAGTAGAAAGCGTGGTAACTACGCATCTCTATAACATGATTGGCTGGATTACGACGTGGAGTGATATTTTGCGGGAAAATGGAAAATGCGTTCCAGCCTTGACGCCAAGAAGCGGCAATTCGTGACGTCATGCGTAGTAACTACGGTAATGAGGCTATGTCTGCCTTATGCTTAATTAGAGTTTCATTTACAATAGAGTTTCAATTAGGGTTCATTTACTCCGCCTTTTCAACATGGCGGGTCATAAATAAATTACTTACCTACTTAGAGTATTTCATTCGTTTCAGGCGACTGCAATGACCATTCTCGACTGGCAAGTCCCTAGACTTTACAATCCAGGATATGACCTTGCTAATTTCATCCTTGGTAGTACGGTGGCTGATCAACGTGTACAGATGCAGACACTTCTGTTGGAATACTACAAGGCATATCGAGGGACCTTGGCTAAATTAGGCTACGATATTGAGTTTGAAGGTAAGCTCCTTTTTGTACTCTTCTCAAGTAGGGGAGGGGGTAATTATTTAACACAAAACAAAAATAGCATATTTGTGTACTAGAAACATAAGAGTGTGCTACACATTTGACCTATAAGTTGAAACTCTCGGAAACGCCTTTTTATCTTATTTGGGATGTTAATAATCAACCAATTAAAATTTTCCAAATAGCTCAAAGCTAGAAGAGGATAAAATATTTACGAAATACACAAAATTATTTTTATTGATTTTTTTGTTTTGAATTTTGATGTTTTTAAAGTTAATGTTTGCGGTGTTTGATCTTCCTTCGCCATTTTCATGTGTTGTTGTTTATTTTAGTCGTTCCGATGGATTGATTGATTGTTTTATTGATCCACCAAAATTGATGATAATAAAATAAGTGATTATATGAATACGCAAGAACAAACCAACACTAAAGCAAACTCTAATCTATCAGAACGACTAAAATAAACAACAACCCATGAAAATGGCGAAGGCAGATAAAATACCGCAAACAATGACAAAAACTGAAGGAAAAAAAAAGGTAAAATTTAAAAATTCAAAATTTAAACAAAAAAAAATCAGTAAAAATAATTTAAAACTCATGGAGGAAAGATGACAAATTATGTTTGAGCTCTTGCAACTTACGTCTAAACTTTTCATGCTTTTTCATTAGAATTTTCTTTAGTGTTGGTCTATTTTTGCGTATCTACATAATCATTTATTTTATTATCATCAAGGTTGGTGGATCAATAAAACATCATCTTCATCATCATCAAAACTGTCAATAAATTAACTAATATAGTTACAAGATATGACCTGAAATAAAAGTTCGAATGAAACTGTAAAAATTGGCAGGACACGGCAAAAACTGATTGCCAGTGTTCCTCTCGGACCGACGCAAGGACGACGAAAGGTGAGGGGGGAAGAGAAGGCTCATCTGGGGACAACACACTGTCTTTGCTCCGAAATTTTTTAAAGGGTATTGCTGCGGTCAGTTAATTTAGGAATGCCCAGTTTAATGAGAGCCTCCTCATATGATGTTATGATCTCCAGATGCGTCTCGCTGCCCTCTTTTGGACATTTTCCAGGCGATCAGAGAGCTCTGCATAAGTAAAATCCAGACGAAGTCTCAACAAATAGAACTTCAACAAAACGAACTTCAGCTATCATCCATCATCCTTACCATTCTACACTAGAAGCAGTGGCGAAACTATCCCATTTTCGGTGGGGGGGGGGGGAGACCAGATTTTACCGACTTGATGTGACAGTTTACCGAACAAACGAGATTATTATTTAGCTCGTTTATTATTCGCCAGGACAAACATCGTTGATAAAAACCCAATTTACTGAAAAACTGAACCTTAGTTTAGATTACGTAACGACTAAATACCCCATGTAGGTTTAATCGTGACAGGTGAAAAAAATGAACGTAAGCCAAATAAACCAAACAGGTTATATATTTTCCAACGACGAAAGGAGGTACCTCTCTGGAAGTTATTTGTACCAGGGACCCATAAATTTCCTGTAATGACTCGCCATTCAGGGGGCTTGTCATTTCCTATGCTTCTATGTTGCTATGTTGCCCGAGCCTCACCTAGTTTCCAAAACTTCCGCTTGGGTCAAATCGGCGTTCTTGCTCAGATAGACAAAATTGCCAGCATGTCACCATGTACCTAAGCTAGGACAAAAGATCCAGGATGCTCTTCCATTACAGAGAAATATTCCTAGTTCAGCACAACAGCTGCGAAAAATTTCGTTTATCTGGATAGTCGGGTATTTTATTCCCGTGGGTATTTCTCGAACTATCTGACGCTCGGTCAAGAGCGCATCAGAAATCTCTTATGGACAAGCCCCCTGAATGGCGAGTCATTACAGGAAATTTATGGGTCCCTGTTTGTACTAACATGTCCGAATATCCTAATGAGCCTCGTGATCTACCCCTGCTTGGTGGAGGCTATCACCACATGACTGGGTGGACCCCGTTAATCTCTTTTAAAAAAAAGTATTCGGTTGAAACTTTTACGTGTCGACCAATCACTGAAAACGGTTTGTTAAAATTCGGTTAGTTATACACAACAAAATGAGCCTTTTTCGTCAGGGAAAAAGAGAAGAGACAAATAAGCTACGCAACAAGGTTCGAAAGATTACAAGAGAATCAGCTGCTGCTCATTATTCAAAAGCAGTAAATAATCTTTTTGCGATGAAACCAAGTCGTTGGTATAAGGAAGTGAAAAAGGTATGTGGTAAAGCTGAATCACCCTTAAATTTTGACTCCGATAAAAGTGATACCCATATTGCTAATGACCTAAACATGCACCTTGCAAAAACTGTACAATCCCTACCAAAATCAAATACTGTCGATCGGGTTCCTGATATTGACAATAATAAGGAATTACCGAAAATTACAGAAAGTGAGGTACTAGTCAAATTACTTGCTGTCAAATGGCTTGCGTGGACTCGTGAGTTGTAGGCGGGGCTTTTGACGGGAGTCACGTAAGTGACCTGGTATTTACATTTGTTTGTTTGTTGAGTGTGTTTTTGTTATATTGTGGCCCATGTTGGCCTTATTTGAAATAAAATAAATAAATAAATTAAAACGATGTAAACGTAGCAGTGTGACACCAGTAGACATTCCTGTTGATTTGATCAAAGCGCTCCCGGATAAACTTGTTGAACCCCTTACAAACATTTTCAGTTCTATTTCTTCAACTTCAGAGTACCCGGCTATTTGGAAAGTTGGCTATGTAACACCAATACCCCAACAAGATGCAAAAATTGATTTTGACAGCGTGCGCCCTATATCCCTTACCTCAATTTTCAGTAAAGTGTATGAAAGTTTTGTTGCTGAATGGTTAAAAAAAGAAATTTTTCTGATTTGAATCCGAAACAGTTTGGGAATCGACCTAAAACATCAACCAGCCAATTTATGGTAAATCTTTTAGATTTTATTTTTAAAAACGTTGATGAACCCTAAAAATGGATCAATTAAATTGCGATTGACTTTAAAAAAGGTTTTGACATTTCAAATATGGTAACTGAATCGTGGAACAGTTTGCCAGCAGAAGTTGTTGATTCCGGCAGTATTCAAACGTTCAAGCGTGGTATAGTCGACACCCCATTTCACTCAGTTGCTTTTGTAGTTTGAAAATTTGTTTACTTTTGTAGTGTGTCAGTTTCTGTGTGTAAAGTGTATCTAATCCGTTTGTACTTATGTAGTAATGGTGACAAGCCAAATGTAATAATAAATTAATAAATTATAATATTCTAATTGATAAACTTTTGAATGAATCTAATGTTCCAATATTGTGAGAATTATTGTAGGATTTTGAGTGATAGGTAGGCCTACCAAATTCTAAAATATAATAATAATGCGTCGGACCTGCAGGCAATTGTTTGCGGTGTGCCACTGCGAACAATTTTAGGTCCGCTACTTTTTCTTGTAATGATTAACAATACAGCTTCTGACAGACCGGAAAGATGGAAATACGTCGACGATCTGTCTCTTATTGAAATATGTGGGAAAGGACAAAGTAGTGCAGCGGCCAATTCAATTTCACGGAAACAAGTTTTAAATTCAGACAAGGTTGTGAATGAAAAGAAGTCTGCAATTCTTACAATTTCATTTCTCAAAGAAGGGCCAATTTTTGAACCTCCTATTCCAGATACTTTGCGTGTAAACCAAATAAAACTCCTCGGTTTTATCATAGCAAAAGATTTAAAATGGGAACCCCAAACGAAGGAAATGGTAACGTGTGGACATACCGGCCTTCATATGCTGAAATTACGTGCTAAAGGTTCCCTGAACAAGATTTGCTACGTTTTTATGTTTCTCTTATACGTTCGGGGCTGTAATACCTTGTGGCCTGGTTCTTTGGCCTTACTGAGGACCAGGCTCATCGGATCGAGAAAATACAGAAGCTTGCCCTACTGATTATGTCAAGATCCCCCAAGGTCCGTATACTGAGCTGCTCCAGAAATTTAAACTCGAGTCCCGTAGGTTGAAACTGGCATGGCTTCTGGTAAGAAAACGCTTGAGAATCCTATCCATAAGTATATACTTCCGCCACCATTTGAGACTGCTCGCCAACGACCTGCAAGAGCGGTCTCAGTGGTGATCCCAAACCCTAACAGGTAAAATGTGGCCATGTACGGTATGAAAAGATGTCTGTACCGTCTTTTGTGACAATTTTTAATCTTTATTAGTGTTTACATTTTTATATTGACGATTTCGACAAACTTGGATTCTACCATGATAGTTCGAGTAGAACAAAAGCGATATCTTTATATCTATCTATCGTAACGTTGGTCCGCATACATAATAGACAAAGGGAAAAATAAATTTCCTTTTCTTCACTGTAAGAAGTTTCTCCGAGTAATGATTAAAAGTTAATTGCAGTACTTTCTACTGGGATTGAATAATCCGAATTAGAGATAAGATTATCTGTTTAGAGAGAAGGTTAATCCCAGTAGCTAATACTGCAAGATTCTGTTTTACAGTGTTGCCGTTTGAAAGATAAAAGTTACACGGCACGAACGTTTTTAAAAATCTCCTAGATATTTAAAAAGGTTATAACACAAATACTCATGACGTTTAGCGAAGAATGCACAAACAAGTGTCTGGAGCTACCAAACTTCTGACACTGAATATGTCTTATTTTCAGGATACTCCGAAGAGCGTTTCTTTGCCGATTGGCACCGCGCCTGTCTTCGAGGGCTCATTTACGCCATCTTTTGGGTCCCAGGTATCTACGACAGTCCCGATCATGTATCCTCCGGAATGGACGCAGGAACCCGAAACGGTTCTAATGAAGGCACCCTTGCTGATTCATTGATGAACGCCATGTCCGGTGAAACCGATGAGGCCAAGAAGCGATTGGCTGATCTTATAGAAGACTTTGGTGGCGTCGTTGATGAATATCTGGCTGGGAAGTTGACTATGGATTAAACTAAGTCATGTTAGTTTATGGTAAGCACAAATAATTTTGTGCGAATTTAGAAAATCCAGAATACCTGAAGACGCATTCACAAGACCAAGCGTGCCTTACGGCAGATCAGCGCCCCAAGCGGACTAGTTTCTGGAAGTCCCCAATTGTTTCATCATCAGCACTATTGACATAGAGATAGTAAAACACGGATACCGATGAATTTTTTTCGAGAATTAGTCCTACGGAGATGTACGAAAAAGTAGCATACAGTAGTAACTGTTGCCATTGCATGCTACTACTAGCAACTGAATGCTACTATGCTACTACAGCGAGATTGGATGCTATCATATACTACTACTTAAGATTAACCCAGTCGGAGGCATGTTAAATCAAAGAGCGTGTTCCACCCTCGTACCAATAGTAACTATTAGTTACTAAATCCTTTCCAACCTCACGAAAAGTTACTACGCTGACCGTTCCAGCCTTCTCGAAATAGTAACTAATAGTAACTATTTGCTTACCACGCTCGGGAGCGTGGTAAGCGTAGTAACCACGAATCTCTGTCACGTGATTGGTCGGATTCCCCCGTGGAATGGTCTTCCGCTGGAAAATAGAAAAATCGTTCCAGCCTTGACGACAAAAAGGCAGAATTTGTGACGTCATGCGTGGTAACTACGGTAAGTAGGATGGAACACGCTCAAAGTATCCCATACTACTACATATCAATACATAAAACTTTTTCGTACAACTACCTCACAGTCAAAGAATTTTTCATCGGGTCCATAAGGGACTGGAAGTCCCTCGTTATCTCACTATCACCACTTGTGATAGAAAAATATTGGAACATTGATCTATAAGGTAATGAGCAGAACATAATAGCTTTCCTTTTCTACTCCAAAGACAGTGCGCAACTCTGGTCGGTGAGCGGGTTGCGGTTTTTCTACCCAGCAACTTGTGGACTTGTTTTAGTATAGGCGTTTTTCCGTGCTCCCACAAACACTTTAGGCGTATTCTCGCCGTTCCCCGAGGACTCCACTTGAGGAGTCCCCGCGTTTTTGTTTGTCCCGGGGACTCACTCCCCGTATTCTCGCGGGTCCCCACGGACGGGGAATGCTCCGATTATCATCACCATCATCAAAAAGGACTCCCTTTCAAATTCGGAGGGGAATCAATGTTTGCTGTTGTAGGTGCTATGTAAAATTAATTAAAAAACTCAGAATAAACAAAACCAAACATAACGTGGATCTAGACTAGTTTTTTCAGCTGCATATTCATTTTTTAAACAAAATCCATTTTAGAAGCATTCCCCGTACTCTCGCTGTTTCTGTACGCGGAGTCCGCGTGGAGTGACTCCCTCTATTCTCGCCGTTCCCTTCGATTCCCCGAGGAGTCCTCGGGGAACGGCGAGAATACGCCTTTTGTGGGTCGATTGTGGCTCGAAAAGAGCGTTTCCGTGGTCTTTGGTGCGTCCCAGAAGTGTGTTTCCGCAACCAACAAGGTTTTGTGGCTCAAATTTGACGAACAACTGCCGAGGTGATTGTTGATTTTGTGGCTCGTTTCTGGCGGGAAATTCAAATTGAGCAGCAAAATAATGTCAAAACAATAAAATTAACTACTTTCTGAAGCATTGAGACTTAAAACTGGGCATGCTTTTGGCACAGAATGGTGCCGAAATTCTTAAGTTCTGTTTGTTAAGATTTTATCTGAATTTTATTTTTATTTTCGGAGATTTGAAATTACCGCCCCAAAAATAGTCAAAATGGCGTTTCTGTAGGTTTCAACTTGTGGCTCGACTGTGCGGCACACAATCGTGTTTCCGCGACAAACACCTCAGCGTGCTTGTTTACCCCTATACGTCATCTATACTTGACGAAATTGATCAAAACTTCCAGCTGCCTTACTTCTGCAAAAATTTCCGGTCTCTGCCGGATTCTGGGCGAACTACTTGTCCTTAAAAAGAAGCTCAAAAACGAATTCAGCATATCTCCTTACCCCTGTATCGAATCTCAACTGCAGATAAAACTTTCAACTTTAAACGAATTGTTAGGTTTTGGCCGAATTCCGGGCGAACTATTGATTCGGCGAGAAAATAATTTACATAGATGGATTCAGTATGCTTCCTTACCACTACATCAAAACTCTAATCGACTTTAGGTATAACTTCTACTTATAACAAATTTTCCGGTTTTGGCCGGATTCCGCGTGAACTACTTGTCCGGCAAAAAAATAATCTTCAGATATGTGTTCAGCATGTCTTCTTGCCCCTAGATTGAACCTCTAATCAACTTCAGGTTAAACTTTTATTTTTCACAAATTTTCTGGCTTTAGCCGGATTCCGGGTGAACTACTTGTCCGGCGAGAAAATAATTGTCATATTCGGGTTCAGCATATCCCCTTACCCTAAATCGACTGTCTCATTAGCTTTTAAAAATATTCATCTTCGTCTCTTAATTTGAACCCCCACCCTTAAACATAGGGCTACAGAGCCCATCTTCGAACTTGACTGTACTTTGACCCAAAGAGTCCTCGTGCCAAATTGGAACAAAATATCTCAACCCATTCGAGAGTTATCGTGCTAACAGACGGACAGACGGACAACTTCTACGAAGTCATGGGTATCCCTCCACTTACATTTGGGATCCCAAAAAGACCTTAACCAGTATCGGCCACATTTTCTGGCCTAACCCACATCATAAATAATAGTCTAATCTTCGAAGTCCAAGTTTAATAGCATATTGTCCAAAGCTTTTTGCTCTTTTATACAAGAAAACGAAATGAAATTTGGATGCCGGCTTGAACCGGAGCTTTTAGCTCGTTAGAACATTTGCACCCGAATTTGTCACCGGTCTCCGGGTGAACCAAGCTTAAGACTTTCTTCCTTTTCTACTTTTTTCAGCCGAAAATTAATGAAACAGGTTGTGAACTGAGCCAGTTTTTGGGATCCCAAAACGTAAGTGGTGGGATACCTATGACATCGCAAAAAGTTGCCCGTCTGTCCGTCCGTCCGGCTGTGAGCACGATAACTTTCGAAGGGAATGAGATATTTTGATGAAACCGGATGTGAGGATTATTTGGGTCAAGGGAAAGGTCGAGTTCGTAGATGGGCTCTGCAGCCCTACATTTAGGGGTGGGGAGGGGGTTCAAATTAGGGGGCAAACAAATTTAGGGGGCAAATAATTATTAACAGCTAATACGAGAGTCGATTATGGGGTAAGAAGTCATGCTGAACGCTTATGAAAACCATTTTCTCGCCGGACAAAAACCGATTAAACATCGGTACCGCCTCCTTTACCTTCGGAGGCACACAGGTTGAGTTCAGCGCTCAAAGCGGGTTAGTCTCTGTTTTTGCTTCCTCGCATCATTGTCAGCATCCATTACACAGAGATGGTACAACAGATCCATAAGTAAAGAAACAGAAAAGAGACGCTTTCATTTCTTAAACTGAAGGGTAGTCTGTTGAAAAACTCTCTATATCAGTGAGTTCACAACCTTTTTTGTCTGCTGAAGGAGTGTAATTAAACGTATTTACTAGCAAAGCTTTAGAGCGCGTTCCACCCTTCTAACAATAATAACTATTAGTCAACCTCGTAAAAAGTGACTACTCTGACCGTTCCAGTCTTCTCGAAATAGTAACTATTTGCTTACCGCGCTCGGGAGCGTAGTAAGCGTAGTAACCTACGTATCTCTGTAACGTGATCAGTCGGATTCGCCCGTGGTATGATATTCCGCTGGAAAATAGAAAAATCGTTCCAGCCTTGACGGCAAAAAGTCAGAATTCCTGACATCATGCGTCGTAACTATGGTAAGTAGGGTGGAGCAGGCTCTTAGTTGAACGTTGATGGTTATCCTGATCAATGGGCTAAGACAGTATCTAGACCTCAAGGTGACTCTGAACTGGAATGTAGCGAATTTTTTCTTACAGGTGGAACAGTGAAAACGATGACCCGTCACTCAGAATCATACTGCCATCGTGGACCGGTGTTTAGATGATTTTATTTAATATTTTTAACTCTGCCCTGACTTGAAGAGTAAAGTTACCTGTTTACAAAGTAGGCTATTATTTTTTTTTCTATTTAGAACGGTACTTTCTTATTTGTTGGCAACCTTCACTGTTATTTGTTATACCTGCACCCCTAAAAGTGTGTCGACTAAACTTCGTCGAAATACTGACAATGGACTCTTAAGCTTCAGAGATTACTAGATAAGATTCGTATACTTATTATAATAAATAAATGTATTTGGCGGTGCAACTTGTCTGGAAGCTGGAAAATGACAGGTTCATTTTCCAGCTTGAGCGGCTTGAGCCTGAAGAGGACCCTTGCCAAGAAGGTCCGAATAATAAAATGTAGCTCACTTATCCGTCTTGCACCGTCAAATATAGTAAGTAAGTAAGTAATTTATTTATGACCCGCCATTTTGAAAAGGCGGAGTAAATGACGAAAGTAAAGAAAATAAACAAAACACATATATACACACAGAAAAAGACACTTAATTTTTAATCTTCGGTCAGGAAGCAGTGGACGACATCGTGTGCTGGTTGGGCCCATATGATTCGCAGTTAGCTTGGGCTGAAGGAATATCTAATAAATACATAGTATAAAAATGATTCAAAATATCAGACAAGCATAGCGAGTCCCCCTCCACCCACCCTTCGTCTTGGTAACCCATGCATAAAGGGGATCGCAGTCCAGTATTCCGACAAACTTTTCTCGATACCGCTATAAGTTCATCAAACGATTAGTCCTGTAAAGCGGCGCCACTGACCACCCAGGCCGAAGATACTCACAAGCATAGCAGAACAGATATCCGGCACAGGATTTCCTGCCTTGATTCCAACATCTTCATCAGTTCCGGATGACTTTGGGACCTAAGGGTGCTCTCCCTTCTCATGGTTTCTTCCGCTATGTATTTAGAGAAAGCTATGCAACGTAAAGTGTAGTTGTGAACCCTAGTGGTCACCGATGCTAAAAATATTCTGCCGCTATTGTAGTGGAATGGAATAGCTGTTAGGATAAAACAAGGCCTATCGTGAAAATATGCAAGTCGCGGAGGTCAACTCGTATTCTCGTAAAAGGGTTTTGGTCAAAATAAATAGGGGATAAAATACGCAAGTAAGGTTTATTCAGACAAAAAGTTGAAGTTCAGCTAATTTGGATCACAGATTAACAAACAACGGTGCAAATTGGAACACAAACATTTGCGTTCATATTTGCACTGACACAATCAATCTCCAGCTTGATGGTGCGTTTACACACTGCGTAAAATCCGAGCGTATTTTACTTATTTGAGAAATCGGTCCGTTTTGTATCTAAATTCGTCCGTATTGCTGAAATCCTTTCAAGCTCAAATACGTGCGTAAAATACGCTCGGATTTCAAAATACGCTCGGATTTTGCGCAGTGTGTAGACCCACCATGAGCTGCAAGCCCGTACCGATTATATACTTTGACCTCAAATAGTATAGTCATTAGGGCCTGGACGGCTCTTTCCTCAAAATTAGCGGCGACAGAGAAGGGTTCACGATAGGTTACTCAATCTGCTAAACATAACTCCACTCTATAACAGCATACCGTATACATACCTTCCCTTTCCAACTACTTCCATCCAGTGTTGCCAGATTGTGCGCATTTGTGTCATTTGGGCGCTTTTTAGAGGCGTCTGCGCTTTGAATTTTTCAAGTGTGCGTATTTCCCTAAATTTCGGTGCAAATTGGGCGCATTTTGGTCTGTACATCCCTTAGAAATTGAAAACCAGATTAGGATTTGTAAGTGTCACACAGTGATTTTATATCCAGATTCCAGATCTCGAGTTGGTTGTCGGGGACTCAAAATCTTCACTGAAATGTCAAAATTGTTCATTTGGGACCTTGGGAACACTGATAATTGATGCTTGCTGGTTCAAAATGTGTTGACCATCTCCACTGCGCAATTTCTTGAAAGCCTGCGATCACGATATTTGGATAGGAGAGCGTGATCGCTGGTAAGCAGTTCGGCTTTTCGGGTTCATGCATATCCGAAACGTATTTCTTTAGATTTTTTTTTTTTGTAAATCGTTTGAGCAAAAATCATTTTTTAAATCGTCCTGGGAAAAAAATTACCCTTACAATTTTTCTCACAAAAGCTGTAACTTTTCTCTTGTTTTGCGCGTCACAGAACCAGATGCATTACTATAAAAAAATATATATTACTTCAGTCAAAGCTGACTGCGAATCATACTTTACGGTGCATCCTATCCAAGAGTGGGAGGGTATTTATAAGGGGGGGGGGGGGATATTTATCGACTGCTTGGTCATTGTGGTGACGGTTCTTAAACAAATGATTGTATTGACGATCAAAAATCGACTGTTTTTACACAAAAAGTCGTAACTCAGAAGTAACCCATAACTTACATCAAATAAAAATTTCAGAAATGTCTTTTCGTTTTAATATTTTGACAAAAATCTACTGTTTTATGAACAATCTACTACTTTCAAGAGGAATTGCAGCGCCTTTCGCCAACTCAGTTTTTGGGATCCCAAAACGTAAGTGGCGGGATACCTATGACATCACAAAAGTTGTCCGTCCGTCCGTCCGTCTGTTCGTCTGTGCGCGCTATAACTCTCTTGACCTTTGGGTCAAGAGTAAGGTCAAGTTCGTAGATGGGCTCTGTAGCCCTAGATTTTAGGGGTGGGGGAGGGGGTTTAAATTAAGGGGCAAATGAAATATTTTTAAACAGAAAATGTGATAGTGGATTATGGGGTAAGAATACATGCTGAACACGATGGTGAAAACCATTTTGTCATCGGACAAGTAGTTCGCTCGGAATCCGGCCAACACCGGAAAGTTTGTTAAAAGTAAAAATTTATTTGAAGTTGATTAGATGTTTGATAATGGGGTAAGAAGACATGCTGAACACAATGGTGAAAACCATTTTTTCGCCGGAAAAGTAGTTAGCCTGGAATCCGGCCGAAACCGGAAAGTCTGTTAAAAGTAAAAGTTTTTTTTGAAGTTGATTATATGTTCGATTTAGGAGTAGGGAGACATGCTGAACACGATGGTCAAAACCATTTTCTCGCCGGGCAAGTAGTTCGCCCGGAATTCGGCCAAAACCGGAAAATTTGTTAATATTATTCAAAGTTGATTAGATGTTGGATTTAGGGTTAAGAAGACATGTTAATGAATTAGTTTTCTCGCCTATGTGAAAAGAATTTTCAACCCGGACAACTTGTTCGCCCGGAATCAGGCCAAAATCGGAAAATTTGTTAAAAGCAAATGTTTTATTTGAAGCTGATTAGATGACAGATTTAGGGGTAAGAAAAGACGCTGAATCTGTATATGACAATCTTTTTTTTTTACCGGGTCATATAGTTCGTTCGGAATCTGGTAGAGACCGGATTTTTTTATAAATTAAAGTTTTACTTGCAGTTGATTTGATGTTCTTTATACGGATAAGGAGATACGATAAATTCGTTTCTGAACTTTCTTTTTTTTTCTGGACACGTATGGTAGTTTGTTCGAAATTCGGCCGAAGCCGGAAATTTGGCAGAAGTAAAGCAGGAAGTTTCGATAAGTATCGTCAAAATAGGTATGGCTTATAGAGGTATATCTGAACTTGAGTTTATACATAACCGGTCGGAACGAAGATCGTAACTGTATGCATCAAATATTCAATTTTTGGGATCCCATCGGAACCTTTGGTCTTGTTTTTACCGACTGGTCGACAACATGGGCCCCAACCCCATTTGGTCAAAAAAAACAAGCATTTTTGCTTCTCTTTCTGCGCGATCTTATGTCAAGCATCCGGCAACACTGTTTCCATCGTTCCAGTCTATATATTTATTCTTACCCGCCCGAAGGAATCACTACACACATGAATATATTTACTTTCTGTCGCAACTAGGGAGAGAATCACTATTTCGGCAAGTGTTCGGCACCAGCGGTGGCCCGAAGCGCTCAGACCAGGGGGGATGAGACCCCTCATTTCAACGGCTTCTGGATTACAAGATGGATTACACTCGCACGCACCGACAAAAATGAACCGCTTGCCGCTTCGCGGCAACGGCCCACATTCCCTGCCAACAAATAATAGAACCGGTGTAAAACTAGCTGCAATGCATCAGCTGAAATTATTCTTTTAATCAAAAATCACAACCTCAGCCTTCCAACGCCTGTACCCAGGACAAATTAAAAACAAGCGCCGCATACGAAAAAAATTTTAAGCTGCATTTTACTGGCAAGATTTAAATGTTTCAAATTCCAAGTCTAATCGCCAAATAAATGACACGCCGTTCTTCTAAATAGAGAATAGTACGAAATGCGCCACAGGCGAAATTTTGTGAAACACCGAGGAACAGAGCGTGTTTTGCGATCCCAATGAAAAGCAAGGAATACCTATGAAATCACAAATCTGTCCGTCAAATTAGTGGCCATCTAGAGTAAAGTAAATACAAAGTAGATTTGTTCCGAATTTATAGCAAAAAAAGTAATTTTCACGACATACTTAATCAGACACAAAACAAGGAAAACAGTTATTTACCCCTATATCACATCTCTAATTCACTTTAAAAAAGTCTTTTACCGTACTTTGACCAAGTTCCTCGTTTTAGCTTATTCCGAGCAAACTGCATGCAGAGCAAAAGAGCTGGTGACATTGAAAGCCAAACCAACAACCCCTAGATCAAAATTTCCGAGTTTTGGAGAATTCCGTCCCTGACGAGGAAATTAAGTTCAGACATGGGTCCATCCAGTTTCTTACTCCCGATACGAACTTCTAATCGAATTAATAATGAGCTTTGAGGGTGGGGGAGGGGTTTCAAATTAAGGGGCAAACAAAATATTTTTTGAAAGCTATTGAGATAGTTGATTTAGGGGTAAGTAGACATGCTGAATTCGAATATGAAATTTATTTTCTCGCCGGACAAATAGTTCGCCCGGAGTCCGGCGAAAACCGCAAAATTTGTGAAAAGTAAAAGTTTAATATGAAGTTGATTAGAGGTTCGAAAAAGAGGCAAGGAGACGTGCTGAGTTCGAATACAAAAATTATTTTCTCGCCGGACATTCAGTTCGGCCGGAATCCGGCCAAAAACGGAGAATTTCTTAAAAGTAAATGTTTTATTTAAATTTGATAAGATGCTCGATCTGCGGGTAAGAAGACATGCTGAATTCGCATATGACAATCATTTTCTCACCGGACGTATAGATCGCTCGGAATCCGGCTGAAACCGGAAAATTTGTTAAAAGTGAAAGTTTAGTCTGAAGTTGATTAGAGGTTGGATGTAGGGGTAAGGGGACATGCTGAATTCGTTTTTTAACTTTGGTTTTTTGCCAGACAAGTAATTTGTCCGGAATCCGGCCGAAACCGGAGCACATATTAAAATTTTGGGATCCCATCGAAACCTTTGGTCTTGTTTCTTGAAAACAGTGGGTTTTCTTAAAAACAGTCGGTTTTGCCTAAAAACAGTAGATTTATTCTTCAAAAAGAGATAATTTCTGAAAACCATTATAGTTTTCGTCAAAACAGTCGTTTTTTCTGATAAACAGTCCTTTTTCTGCATAAACAGTCGGTACAAATGACCAGCCAGTCGGTAAAAACCTTGCCCCCCCCCAAAAAAAAAAAAAAAAAAATAATAATTTGGCTAGTAACGCCTCTGCAAATCACATGCGAGTTAAACAGGTTTTAAAACAAGGCCAATTGGTGCCATCATGAATCATGTCTCCGACCTAGCGGGGTTATGAAGCCGGGACGGATTTACGACTGAAGCTGGGTATTAACAATTTTTTTCAAAACGACTCGGATTGTCTTTAACTAAATTGACTGCCCGGGAGCTTGGGAGGCCAAAATAAACGAGTGATGCGACTTAGCAAAAGGCAAGGGGGGGAATCACCCCCCTTCGGGCCACCCCTGGTCGGCACACATCAGAATCGCGAGTGTTCATCGAAAACCAAGGTCCTTCTCTGAATGAAATTCGTTGACCCAGTTTTAAGACAAAACACGCAAACAATTCAAGTGAAACTTAATCGGTTGTAAAGGAGTGGTGTTTTGGATGTGCCATTCATGTTTCTGATTTGCCAGAACAGTCCAACAGAAACCCTTGATTTTAGATAGGCCTACCCTATGCCAAACGCCGGGTATTTCTACAATTTGGCATACCCTATGGCTGACGCTGGATAGCGATTCAAGCAAGCTGTGAAAGGTCATTACAGGAAAATTGTATAGTGTCCTCCTTTAGACCCCCCCCCCTTGTTTTTTGCTTTCTTTCTTTACTGTTCCTTGTTTCTCTTGTTTTTTTTTTCTCTTCTTTCGTCTCAAGTTTAAACCATAGATATTTTTTCCTCTTCTCCCCTTTTTCTTTACAAATGGTATTCGGTTAGTTGATTTTGTTTCTTGTTTAATTAGTATTGGTTATTTCCCTGCTATGGTGAAGCACTCCTTCTGTGCTTTCCTGACAGGAATGTTAATGGTGCATTTTTGTCTTCAAATATAGTGCAGTGAAACTGAGAAGATAAAATGAACAGATACATTATGCCCGGGGGCGTCACAAGGGAGTGCAGCACCCCCCCCCCCCTTCCCTAACTTTTTGAGACTCGGCAAATATTTTGTGACATGCATAGGGTCCAAACTGGTTGAACCACTGGGAAAATCTTGGAAGGTACAAAATTAATTTACCCTAGATTTCCCATGTCGAAAAAATTGTACGAACATATGTAATATTTGCACTTGGTTTTCAGGTTAGGCAAAAGGTCGTTCGGAATACAAATCCAGCATGCTTTTCATTCCAGCTTTAGCTAGAGACAGCGAAGCATCGGCAGTAGGCTGTAATGACTGTATCCAAGGCCAATAAACAAAGCGCCGAGGGGTTACCAACTGTCGGGCACACTCTGTACCGGAGAGTCGGGCACACCTGTAGCCCCAATTTGGGAGTTGGTAACCCCTCGCAAAGCGCCACCGGCAAAAAAACTTTTTAATACGCTTTTTATCTGGCAAATTCAACTACTTCCCATATAAATTCTAGCTTTTAATGATACTCAAACCCCAAAATCTGGCTAACCACCATTCTGTCATTTTGGCAAGCCCAGAACATACAACTGTCATTCTGCCAAGCTCTGAAGCATGGGAGGGTGCAAGTGCACTACGAGCTACTTACCAAATGACTAATGTGTTAGCTATCACATTTCACTTTATTTTAAAAAAGGTGAACGATTCAGACAAGAAAAAATGGCGATACAATCAGGTAATCAGTGAATTCTCGTCAGGTCTTCCACTAGCTTCACCACGTCATCGACAGTGAGTTGCTTCTTTCTTCCTTGTCCCTCATCCAGCTGCAGACCCTTGGCAACCTCCGCGATCGTTTCCTTCGGGAGGTCGAGAAACTGCTCAACCAGATCGCCATCGACGAAACCCTCTGCCGGTTCATTTCTTCGCTCTGTGAAAAACATCCTCCAGGTTGCATGATCGATCTTCCCAAGGGGTTTAATCGTCTTGGCAAGTCTTTGTTGAAGTTCAGTAAGTAGGCCAAAGAGGTCAGTTGGTACCTGGATGACAATACCGATGGAACCATCCGTCCCTCCGTAGAGGACACCTTTGTGGGGTAGAGTACTACTGTCCTGCGCACCGTAGTGAATAGCGAGGCTACCGTGACAGAGTACGTTTACGTAACTTCCTAGATGGTATTTGGCAACGGACTGGAGCTGTTTCCGGTCCTCCTCGGATGACGCCGAGCTGTCTTTCTGACACACAAAAATGTTCCCAGCGTTTTCCACCCCCAAAAACGTATCATCATCAATAATCTCCGCCGCACTCAGCCAGTTCGGGTTATAATCCCGAGCGATTTCCTCAAAGTTCGCCTCGACGGATTTATACTGAAGCAGAGCGAAAGACCTCATAAGATCTGCAACAAGAACAAAGTCACCCTTATGTTTCACTTTCAGCGCTAAGATATTGTTAAAGTGGCTACATTCCAGCCGGATTTCTCTCTCTGGAGTCCACTCGAAAAGTCTGACTGTGCTGTTGATCCCAGCTAAGATTCTCTTGTTAAAGCCATGTACGGAATAACAAGCGCCTTTGATCTCCTTCTCCGCAACCTCCACTAATTTCCCGTCACTATACTGAAAGAGAATGAGCCTTCCGGATTTCGGTTCTTGCTCCTCCGGAAGGACATAGGCGGTTCCGACGATGTAGTATGGCGTTGGGTCCTCCCCTAAGTAGGCGGAGCAAATGCTACAGGCAAATTCGTTCGGGAGAAACTGGTGGGAGTAAATGACTTCAAATGTATGCTGATCGAGAATGAGGAAACTATGTGTTTCAACTTCGCTCCCTGGCTCGTGGGCGCCGGGGGGAGCATGCGGGAGGGATCCACCTGCAATAAAAGAAGCGAATCAAATTCGAGTATTGTTTTTCATTTTGATGTAGTTGTTTTTGCCACCACAGTAGACGTGCCCTATGGCGGAAGGGCACCTCTCGGCATGGGCTGTGCTCTTATGTTTTGTTTTTTGTTCGGTTTTTGTGTTTGACTCGTTTTCTTGGTACAATAATCATTTTGATTGCTTTTCATTGATTTTTAGTTTTAATATTTTTTTTTTTTAATTGTAAAAAGTAACGGTGAAAATATCAAGGTAAATGTTAAGTTATGAATAGAATAGTAAAGCTAATAGAATTTTAATGTAAAAATCGAAAGAGTAAGTGCCACACTTGTGTCACTGAGTGGAGGAGAAAAAAGAAAGAAAAAAAAAGCAGAACTGCAGCCTGATACAATCCTATTTTTCCTTCTCTGTAGTTTCGTTTTTGGTTGCCTGTGTAAGTTCTCCGTTGCAGCTTAATTTGCGTTTTTATACACAGTTCGCCTGACGTCGCTGGCACACGGCACAACACCATTCTCAACACGTGCTGTATTACAGCGTGTCGCTGTTTCCAGGAACCTGATTGGTTAGAAATACACTTAATGTAAGTTTACCATGTTGGTGACAGAATCCAAGGGATGCAGAGAGACGCTGCAATCAGCCTAGGCTATGTTTAATTTCCAAAAAGTTTTAAAGTAGCTTCAGTATGTTGAAACAAACAATTTGTAATTTCCACAAATCGTCCCATATCGGATAATTCGCTCGCAACATTCTCGTTGCGCTCAGCTGGATTTGAAATTAGCTTCTGGGTTGAACAGATAAGGAGCGTGTTCCACCCTACTTACCGTAGTTAGTACGCATGAAGTCACGAATTCTGCCTTTTTGGCGTCAAGGCTGGAACACATTTTTCTATTTTCTCCAAAACATCATGGCAGGGGCTAATCCAACCAATCACATCACAGATATTCGTAGTTACCACGCTTACTACGCTACCGTGTGTGGTAAGCAAATAGTTACTATTTCGAGAAGGTTGGAACAGTTAGCGTAGTAACTTTTCACGAGGGGAACGAAAATAGTCAGTAATAGTTACTACGATTAGTTCGTTAAAGGAGCTCCTCAGCAAACTTTGAGTCATTTCTGCACTATCGCCCCTTCTATTCATAGGATGTTGTCATACAACACCGTATCCTTTGATAGGCTGAAGCAACTACAGCTTCGCATGATCGTTATGGACAGCACTAGGTCCGATCTTTCACGACTGATCGCCGCCCGAAACCAAACGCGAGGCACCATCGAGACTCGAACCTGCGACTCTTCGCTTGCGAAGTCAGCGCGCTAAGCATTCGGTCAGGATGGAATTTTGTGTCATAATGTGTCAAAATACATTGGCAACACCAGATGTAAAAATGACCGCTAGATTCGGAAGGAGACAACAGCTCTATCTTGACAAAGGTGCGGCAGATGATCAGGGTATAGACGTCGCAAACTAGAATTCCTCACAGAATTTTAGCACCATCATCACTGTGGCAACGAATAGCAGATTGTGTCACCCTTCTCCGTCGAAACTGATTAAGAGCGTGTTCCACCCTTCTAACAATAGTGACTATTAGTTACTATTTTCGTTCCAACCTAAGTTATACGCTGACCGTTCCAACCTTCTCGAAATAGTAACTAACAGTAACTATTTGCTTACCATGCTCGGGAGCGTAGTGAGCATAGTAACTACGCATCTCTGTAACGTGGCTGGTCGGATTCGCCCGTGGCATGATATTCTGCTGGAAAATAGAAAAATCGTTCCAGCCTTGACGGAAAAAAGCCCGAATTCGTGACGTCATGCGTAGTAACTACGGTAAGCAGGGTGGAACACGCTTTAGGACAGAGAAATCCGCTCTCCGCACCCTGAACATCAGACACGAGGCGAAAATAAGTTTAATTGAACGTACCTTTGTTTCCTTGGCTTGTCGAGAAGTTCTGCGCGCGCGTGCTTGCGCACGGTCGGGAAACAAGCGTCCCTGTAATATCCACCGTATCTACTCTGTACGTCAATACACCAAAGGTCTGTGTCGAGTCTTGGTAAGCAATCCTTCTCGGAGATTCCCCCAAGGGAACCGTTCTGATGTGAAGCTTCTGAATCTCGTCGATGGTGCCGATGGTGATGCCTGCGTCGGTGCAAATCGCCAAGCTATGGGGGTATAGTTCGGTATGAAGCGAACAAATGTGGAGAACATCTTTGAAGTTGACATTGGCAAATACGAGTTTCCGATTGCTACTGTAGATGATTGAAGGGTGGTCAGAACAGGCAAAAACATTCTTAGATGACTTGGCTTGAAACGACTTTAGAATGAGCGGCTTGGTTCCAATGTTGACTTTCTTTCTCTCTCCGAGACCAGGGAGTAAGGGGTCAAGGACGTAGTAAAGCAGTGTACCGTCTCCCATGGCCACGAACAGGTGTGGCGTTTCTTCCAACGTCGTCATCAGCACTGACCGAGGGATGATGTCCATTCCAAGCAACTCTTTATACGCCTCACCAAGAGATGGCAGGGCTAGGAGACGAACTGAAATTTCAGTCCAAAGCCCAACAGCTACCCACTTGCTCAACCCATCCGCTGTCGCAACAGGCGTTACGTCCAAGCAGGCTATGTCATGCTCTAGCTCCTTCTGCGCCGTAAGTATCACGCCTTCGGGTTTGATTTCGAAGTAGTAGAGGCATCTACCGACAGCACAGACAAGTTGGTGCTGGTTCGCAGCGACTGCCGTGATTGGATTCCCGCCAGGCGGTACCCATTCGTTGATACGCCTTCGTGTGACTTGGTCGAAGGTGCGAACCGCGACGGTTGTGACCTGAAGCACCACAGAGCTCGCCGTATTGCTGCAAAAGATCGTCTCCTCCAAAGTCGCCATATCCACAGATTCGTAATCATCTGCTTCCTCTTTCGAAATGTCAAGAATCTGTGTGAAGCCAACAAACGCCAGTACGAGACAATTTTCAAATTCTCCCGCCTGTCCCAGCTTAAGAGACCATAGGCCTCTTATACCGTTCATATCTATGGCTGCGATTTCATTAATTCCAATACCATTGCGAATGATGCGCAAGGAGCCCTCTTTCTGCGCGCCAGAGCAAGTCACAAGGCGGGACTGCCCCTGCTTCTCCGAATCGACGACGACCATGTCGACAATGGGTGCGAGACTTGTAAAGGACTCAAGGACGGTCACATACGTTCCATTCTCATTCGGCTGTGTGCTCAATCGTACGATCAGCGAATCCCCCATGGACGATCCAACGAATACAACTCCGTTATCCAAATATGTCAGGGAGCTGGGGATGGAAATCTCTCCTAGCTCTTCAACCTTGATGTCCCGGATATTACAAGATCCGTCCATTTTCTCCTCCTTATCTAGCAACAGCATCAGCAACTTGCCAGCGAGTGTTCCCAGGAGAAAGCGATACTCATCAATAGGGGCATAACAGTTAATCGGGGCTTGTTTTAAAATGGGCGGTGCAACGGCGACGTATGTTACTCCTGAGTGGTAAGTTATGGATTCCTGGCCGATGATTACGGCACCCGTTACAGGCTCAGGTACGGGGATTATCATACAAGCTTCTGTTTCAACGTTATCTTGCTTCCACGGCGCCTTTCCCAATTCTTTCTCTTTCAAGGAGATTTCGTGGGTCTTTACATGCCTTCCGTGTACGTTTTGATGGACCAAAGCGAGTGTCGGGTTGGAATAGCCATGTAGGAACGTCATATCGACGACTTGCAGCTCGTCCAAGCGTATGTTATAGGCATGCATTTCGAATGTGTCTTTCTCCAACGGAATTACTTTAAGCAGGCCATCATAGAGGCGAAGGCCGATGCAACGAGCTTCTGGATCAATTAGGACAATAATGCCCCCCTCTGATGGCTTGCCGATCTTGTCGGCGGCGTTGCCATGCGCTTTGGTGACGATTTCGACAACCCCATCTTCGACAACTGCTTCCAGAATCATCACGTGCATTTTCTGGGTGACGATGAAGAGGCTGTCCTTGTCTTGTCCCTTTCGACGGAACAGACGAGCAGCTTCGATTTTGCCATTGATGTTCACCTAAGAAAATATCACCTGTTAGACGGGCTGCGTTAAAAATAAAGACGACCGGAGAAAGAGGCTGCAAGAAAGAGTCAACTCGGGTTACTGGTGTAAGCTTCTTCTCGACGTGGCATGCCAATACTCTATATGAAAACACGCCAGTGCTCCTCAGGAAGAAGGAGGAAACGTTTCCGTAACGACTCAAACTCAACAACTCAAATCCTGTGTCAAACAATCACGGCGATCTTCGGGAAAAGCTGTGATACCACTTCTGGCTCTTCCGCTAGGTACCCGGCGATTTTGCATCGGCAAGGAGAGTTAGTCATCAAGAGTATATGCAACATATAGGTAAAAGATGTTTTCACATCAAGGCTAGGTACCGAGCATCTATAAATTAGCTTTAAAACACTGCAGTGGGATGATATGCCTTTACTCAGTGCGCAAACATTTCTTCCTTGCTGAAAGCTTCACGTTCACGACAGTTGCGTGCGCTCCTTGCCGCCAATCATAAAACGGGAGCCAACGGCGGAGCAACAAAACTTCTCGGGTGTCTTAGCATAAACCCGGAGAAGAGGAGAGCCGCGAAATACGCTTCGTCACATCCCTCCTCGAGACTCATCAGAGCAGCTTATGATGAATTACTGCTTCTGGGACGAAAATCTTCATGGCCCTTCCAGGTCAAAAAACTTCTGGACAACACTGGTTTATCGTATGCGTGGAATGGAGGTGGTGGCCCAATCTCGGATCACAAAGTTTTCCTGTCAGAGATCCAATTAAGGCTGGAAAATCAAGAAATCCAGAAATGGTGGAGCGACCTTAGCCAGTCGGAAAGTTTAAGTTCTTATTATAAGGTGAAAGAACAAGAGCTGTAAGCTCATATGGCACTTGCGTGGGTTAAGATGATTTGATTGATCAAAAGTTAGTTTCGAATTTGCGGTTGAGATGCGCACTCTGAGGGAGCTGGAACTTCATTTGTAAGCAAAACCCTTGATGCAAAAATGCTAATGGGCTAATGGGCATCATGAAAATGCATATATTGCTTAAAAGTATTTTTTTTATTTTGCGGTCAAGATTGGTACTTTAAGGAATAATCGGATTTGGGAAGTAGCAATTTCTAAGCAAATATTGTTGAGTCTCCAACATTCCAGCGAAGTTTCATCGTCCTAGCACATCTGGAAGTACCTTAACGCGCGATCACCGGAATCCCAGACCCCCCACCCTCCTCCAACTCCACCCACAATACCCGGAGCCAATCCGGTTCTGTAAATGATTAATCCAGAGCATCTGTTTGTCATTCCCACGAAGTTCGATCCAGATCACACCAGTCTAAGCGGGTCAAGTATTTCCCGCCCTCCCCCCCAATAATTGCCGGATTAGGTCCGGAAATGAAAAAGATCACCAGAGAACAATGTCCTCTGTTTAATTATGAAATTCCACTCGAATCCGATCACCCGTTCCAAAGTTACGCATGACTCAATATTCCGGATTCCCCTCCCTCAACTCCCCCTTCCCCCCCAGGATTATCATATCGAGGATTTTTTTTATCCCAAGTCAGTTTGACCGGGTCCCTGATATGCCTTCCAAGTTTCGTCATGAAAATCCCCCAACCCCAAAAAACGGAATTCCAGGAAACACCCTCCTCCCCCCCCCCTCAAGTGTCCGGATCCAGTCAAATTATGTAAAAGATTTACATGGATCAGATGTTTGTTCTTCCCAGAAAGTTTCACTCCGATACCATCATTCTAAACGTTTCTCGAGATTTCCGGTCCCCCCCCCCCAGCTCCCCCACGGTGCCCGTAGCCAATCCGATTCAGTAAATGACTTACCTAGAGCATCTGTTTGTTCTTCCCACAAAGTTCCATCCCGATCCCTCCATTCTAAACGGGTCACGTATTCCCCCCCCCCCCCAATAGTTGCCGGATCCGGTCCGAATATGAAAAAGATCATCGGAGAAATGTCCTCTGTTCAATTCTTAAATTCCACTCGAACCCGATCACCCATTCCAAAATTACGCATGACTGAAAATTTCGGATTCCCCTCCCTCCACTCCCCCCCCCCCCACCATTATCAGATCGACAAAATTTGTATTTTGAAGTCAGTTTGATCGGGTCCCTGATATGCCTGCCAAGTTTCATCGTGAAAATCCCCAAAACCACCATCACCGGAATTCCGGGAAACACCCTCCCCCCCCCCATAAGTGCCCGGATCCAGTACAATGGTCTAAAGGACTTATCTAGAGCAGATGTTTGTTCTTCCCAGCAAGTTTTACTCCGATACCATCATTCTAAACGTTTCTCGAGATTTCCGGTCCACCCCCACCCCCCCACCCCCAGCTCCCCCACGGTGCCCGTAGCCAATCCGATTCAGTAAATGACTTACCTACAGCATCTGTTTGTTCTTCCCACAAAGTTCCATCCCGATCCCTCCATTCTAAACGGGTCACGTATTTTCCGCCCCCCCCCCCCAATAGTTGCCGGATCCGGTCCGGATATGAAAAAGATCATCGGAGAAATGTCCTCTGTTCAATTCTTAAATTTCACTCGAATCCGATCACCCATTCCTAAATTACGCATGACTGAAAATTTCGGATTCCCCTCCCTCCACTCCCCCCACCATTATCAGATCGACAAAATTTTTATTTTGAAGTCAGTTTGATCGGGTCCGTGATATGCCTGCCAAGTTTCATCGTGAAAATTCCCAAAACCACCATCACCGGAATTCCGGTAAACCCCCTCCCCCCCCCCCCATAAGTGTCCGGATCCAGTACAATGGTCTAAAGGACTTATCTAGAGCAGATGCTTGTTCTTCCCTGCAAGTTTCACTCAGATCCCTCCATTCTAACCGTTTTTTGAAATTTCCGGTCTCCCCCCCCCCCAACTCCCCCCTGGCTACTGAATCCGGTCAAGACTTTAAACGGGACATTACAGATATATATTCTATTCAGTTATGAAGTTTCATTACAATCCGATCACCCGTTCGAAAGTTACACACTTCTCAATTTCCCGGATTCCCCTGCCCTCCACTCCCCCCCAAAATGGTCGGATCAGAAAACTGATTATTCCTAAGTTTGTTTGGTCGGGTCTCTGATATGCCTGCCAAGTTTCATGGTCCTAGCTCAACTGGAAGTACCCTAACTCGAAAAAGTGTGACAAAATGCCCTAAATTTTCAAGTTTCCAGCGCCCCCACTCCCCCGCATATGGTCGGATCGGGAATCTGATTATTTCCAGGTTAGTTTGGTCGGTTCCCTGATATACCTGCCAAGTTTCATTGTCCTAGCTCATCTGGAAGTACCCTAACTCGAAAAAGTGTGGCAAAATGCCCTAAATTTTCAAGTTTCCAGCGCCCCGCACTCCCCCGCATATGGTCGGATAGGGAAACTGATTATTTCCAGGTTAGTTTGGTCGGGTCCCTGATACGCCTGCCAAGTTTCATTGTCCTAGCACATCTGGAAGTACCCTAACTCGAAAAAGTGTGACAAATATGGCACTTGAGCCAGAGGCTGCAAGTGCCATAAAAATATGGTGAAGAGTTTTATTTCAAATTAGGGATTCCAAAAGAATCCCTGAGGTCGTGGATGCAGGGGCGAGCAAACTGTCTCCCTCTTCATAGTGTTTGGAAAAAAAAGGTGTTACCCGGAAATGCGGTATACTTGTTCTATTTGCAGTGATTTTGATGGGCTGGACCATTTTCTTTTCAGGTGTCAGGGGCTAAGCGAGGTAAGAGGGAGTTTTCTTGGGGTTGGTGGTTGTGAGCCCCTTCTTGGAATTCTGAAGTCGACGTCGAAAGTAAATATAGTAGCAGTTGGAAATTTTGTCCGGAAAGGTCTTATTATTCGAAAGTTGAGCGTTACATGATTTTATTTGGTAGTTGTTTGTTGTTGTATGGCGTATACGGCCTGAAAAATGGCTTTAAATACAGTCATTCATTCATATATCAGCGGTGCCTGAAACAGACAAATACGATAGTTCCACCACAGTGAGAAGACATCTGGGCAGTAGCACATACGGAGCGTGTTCCACCCTCGTACCAATAGTAACTATTAGTTACTAAATCCATTCCAACCTCACGAAAAGTTAGTACGCTGACCGTTCCAGCCTTCTCGAAATAGTAACTAATAGTACCTATTTGCTTACCACGCTCGAGAGCGTGGTAAGCGTAGTAACCACGAATCTCTGTCACGTGATTGGTTGGATTCACCCGAGGCATGATATTCCGCTGGAAAATAGAAAAATCGTTCCAGCCTTGACGACAAAAGGACAGAATTTGTGACGTCATGCGTGGTAACTACGGTAAGTAGGATGGAACACGCTCACGGTGGATGAAGGGCGGCTCTTTCTGGATGCCCTGGGTGCCTCCGGCGGTACAGGAGACACTAAGGTCGAAGGTCATAGATAAATGTAAATAAAGCCGTAGCCTACTGTAAATCTTCATTAGTTGCGTTTTTGCTGATACCATGGTATCTGTTACCACGGTAACTGGATCTGCAATTAGTCGTTTTTGCAGTTATCGTGGTATCTGATACACGGTGCTCTGCAAAAACGACTATTGCCGAAATTGCACTTTCGAAGTCATCCCAAAAGAAAAACAGATATCCAGTTACATCACTAAGTGCTAATCTTCTTTCTCACCAATCGGACAAAATTTGATGAAAGTGAGATGACTTTTCAGTTACCACGAGCAGTTACCACGGTCGGACCATAGTATCTGAATATCTGATACCACGATAACTGGCCAGATACCACGATAACTGCAAAAACGCCTTTTGACCGTGGTATCAGATACCACGATAACTGCAAAAACGACTTTAGACCGTGGTAACAGATACCATGGTATCAGCAAAAACGCGACTATTATCATGTGATAAGTACCTCTTTCACAGGCTTCAATCCTTCAGGAACAACTTTGAAGATTTCGAGAATGGTGCTCTTGATAACAATCAAATCAAGCCGGCCTGGCTCAATAAAGTTTCCTGTCAAACATCCTGTGACGGCTGATGCTTTTGATGCTGTTACAATGTAGTTGGATGCCATGACCTGAAATAATGAACAAATAACATAACTTACAGTGTGTTCCAACTTAGATCAATGTTTTACCTTCTACCATCATTGTCAACCGCTAAGAAGAACAGTAGAAGACCAGTAATGGAAAAGAACAAGAAGAACAGTATGGAAAGGCAAGGTAGCTTTCTAGTAACTCGAAGTAGGAGACTGGACCACACCCTTATTTGGGTCTATAGATGCTCCTTAACGGCATGCCATTTTTTTTTTAAGTAGCGTTCGCATCCCCTCGCAAGCCCCAAACTGATGAATCTGGCAAGTATTGATCGCCTCACTGATGGAATCAGCGGCGAAACTAGGGGGGGAGCGTGTGGGGGCAGCTGCCCCCCACGAAAATTCTTGCGGTAAATCGGCAAGTGGTCGTCGGTGCACACCGACAAGGCTTTTCCAATTCCGGTTCTGGTACCGAAAAAGCTCCTTTGATAAATTACGAAACTTATTATCGGTAAATCGGCAGTGTTTGTAGTAAGTAATAGAAAGAGTAATTTATTTCTAACCCGCCATTTCAACAAGAGCTGTAAGCTCATATGGCACTTGCATGTGTCAAGATGATTTGATTGATCATGAGTAAGTTTCGACTTTGCGGTTGAGATGCGCGCTATAAGGGAGCTGGAACTTCATTTGTAAGCAAAACCCTTGAGGCAAAACTGCTAATGGGCTGATGGGCATCACGAAAATGCATATATTGCTTAAAAGTATTTTTTTTACTTTGCGGTCAAGATTGGTACTTTAAGGAATAATCGGATTTGGGAAGTAGCAATTTCTAAGCAAATGTTGTTGAGTCTCCAAAATTCCAGCGAAGTTTCATCGTCCTAGCACATCAGGAAGTACCTTAACGCGCGATCACCGGAATCCCAGACCCCCCTCCCCCTCCTCCAACTCCACCCACAATAACCGGAGCCAATCCTGTTCTGTAAATGATTAATCCAGAGCATCTGTTTGTCATTCCCACGAAGTTCGATCCAGATCACACCAGTCTAAGCGGGTCAAGTATTTTCCGCCCTCCCCCCGATAATTGCCGGATTCGGTCCGGAAATGAAAAAGGTCACAAGAGAAAAATGTCCTCTGTTTAATTATTAAATTTCACTCGAATCCGATCACCCGTTCCAAAGTTACGCATGACTCAATATTCCGGATTCCCCTCCCTCAACTCCACCCCCCCCCCCAAGATTATCATATCGAGGATTTTTTTTTATTCCAAGTCAGTTTGACCGGGTCCCTGATATGCCTTCCAAGTATCGTCGTGAAAATCCCCCAAAAACGGAATTCCGGGAGACCCCTCCCCCCCCCCCCCCTCAAGTGTCCGGATCCAGTCAAATTATGTAAAAGATTTATATGGACCAGATGTTTGTTCTTCCCAGCAAGTTTCACTCCGATACCATCATTCTAACCGTTTGTCGAGATTTCCGGTCCACCCCCCCCCCCCCCAACCCACCCAGCTCCCCCGCGGTGCACGTAGCCAATCCGATTCAGCAAATGACTTACCTAGAGCATCTGTTTGTTCTTCCCACAAAGTTCCATCCCGATCCCTCCATTCTAAACGGGGCACGTATTTCCCCCCCCCCCCCCCCAATATTTGCCGGATCCGGTCCGGATATGAAAAAAATCATCGGAGAAATGTCCTCTGTTGAATTCTTAAATTTCACTCGAATCCGATCACCCATTCCAAAATTACGCATGACTGAAAATTTCGGATCCCCTCCCTCCACTCCCCCCACCATTATCTGATCGACAAAATTTTTATTTTGAAGTCAGTTTGAATGGGTCCCTGATATGCCTGCCAAGTTTCATCGTGAAAATCCCCAAAACCACCATCACCGGAATTCCGGGACCCCCCCCCCCCCATAAGTGTCCGGATCAAGTACAATGGCCTCTAAAGGACTTATCTAGAGCAGATGCTTGTTCTTCCTAGCAAGTTTCACTCCGATCCCTCCATTCTAACCGTTTCTTGAAATTTCCGGTCTCCCCCCCCCCCAACTCCCCCCTGGCTACCGAATCCGGTCAAGACTTTAAACGGGACATTACAGATATATATTCTGTTCAGTTATGAAGTTTCATTACAATCCGATCATCCGTTCGAAAGTTACACACTTCTCAATTTCCCGGATTCCCCTGCGGATTCCCCTCCCTCCACTCCCCCACCATTATCTGATCGACAATATTTTTATTTTGAAGTCAGTTTGATTGGGTCCCTGATATGCCTGCCAAGTTTCATCGTGAAAATCCAAAAAACCACCATCACCGGAATTCCGCCCCCCCCCCCCCCATAAGTGTCCGGATCCAGTACAATGGTCTAAAGGACTTATCTAGAGCAGATGCTTGTTCTTCCCAGCAAGTTTCACTCCGATCCCTCCATTCTAACCGTTTCTTGAAATTTCCGGTCTCCCCCCCCCCAACTCCCCCCTGGCTACCGAATCCGGTCAAGACTTTAAACGGGACATTACAGATATATATTCTCTTCAGTTATGAAGTTTCATTACAATCCGATCATCCGTTCGAAAGTTACACACTTCTCAGTTTCCCGGATTCCCCTGCCCTCCACCCCACCCCCCCCCCCCCCCCCAAAATGGTCGGATCAGAAAACTGATTATTCCTAATTTTGTTTGGTCGGGTCTCTGATATGCCTGCCAAGTTTCATGGTCCTAGCACAACTGGAAGTACCCTAACTCGAAAAAGTGTGACAAAATGCCCTAAATTTTCAAGTTTCCAGCGCCCCGCTCTCCCCCCCATATGGTCGGATCGGGAAACTGATTATTTCCAGGTTAGTTTGGTCGGGTCCGTGATATTCCTACCAAGTTTCATTGTCCTAGCTCATCTGGAAGTACCCTCACTCGAAAAAGTGTGACAAAATGCCCTAAATTTTCAAGTTTCCAGCGCCCCAGCTCCCCCGCATATGGTCGGATCGGGAAACTTATTATTTCCAGGTTACTTTGGTCAGGTCCCTGATATTCCTGCCAAGTTTCATTGTCCTAGCTCATCTGGAAGTACCCTAACTCGAAAAAGTGTGACAAAATGCCCTAAATTTTCAAGTTTCGAGCGCCCCCACTCCCCCGCATATGGTCGGATCGGGAAACTGATTATTTCCAGGTTCGTTTGGTCGGGTCCCTGATATTCCTGCCAAGTTTCATTGTCCTAGCTCATCTAGAAGTACCCTAACTCAGAAAAAAAGTGACAAAATGCCCTAAATTTGCAAGTTTCCAGCGCCCCGCACTCCCCCCCATATGGTCGGATCGGGAAACTGATTATTTCCAGGTTAGTTTGGTCGGGTCCCTGATATGCCTGCCAAGTTTTATTGTCCTAGCACATCTGGAAGTACCCTAACTCGGATATGTGGGACAAAAAAACTCGGACCGACCGACAGACCGACAGACCGACAGACCGACAGACGGAATTGTGATCGGTATATGGCACTTGAGCCAGAGGCTGCAAGTGCCATAAAAAGCGGAGTAAATAAAAGAAAATAAATAAAAGACATAAATACACAGAAAAAGACACTAATTTTTCAGTCATCGGCTAGGAAGCAGTGTAGAAGGTCGTGCGCTGGTTGGGCTCAGTTGTCAATGATTTTTGATAACAACGAAGAAACATCCAAAAGGGTAATACTTGCATCTTGAACTTTGAACTGCTCCATCAATGTATGGTTATGGCATAATTTCGACAAGTGGAGCAGGTGCTTTGCGTATTTAAAATAACATGATCTCATCTTTTTTATCTCCTTCTTTCGCAGAACATGAGTGACACCAGAACGAAATAGTGTAGCAGGAGCGCAGAAGGTGCTGTACAATGTAGTGCGATCAGGAAACTTTTAGTTCGGAAAAAGACAGTTTTTGCCGGTGCGGATTTCATTTCTGGTACCGAAAAGATCTCTGTCGGTAGATCGGGAAACTTCATGTCGGGAAGCCAGCTCCGCATGGGCAAACAATGTTCCTTGCTTCGTCTGTTAGACATGTTTTGCCTTCCTTTTTGCGTTTTACGTTTTTTGCCTTCGTTTTTTGTTTTTTGCCTTCTTTTTTGCCTTCGTTTCTTGCCTTGGTCTTTATCAGTAAGCTCCCACGAACGGCCCACACAGTGATCCTGCTACACATCCATGATGGGAAAAAGCCTTCTCGTTAAATCGGAAGCACTGATAAGACCGTTTCTCATTCCGTTTCTGGAACCGATGAAAGCTTTCTTGGAAAAGCCGATGACCGGAAAAGCTTCGTCAAGATCCTTCATTTTGTTTGCTGGTGACTCTCCGATGCGGTCACTGAAAAAAGTTGCCTTTGTGTTTCCCTTTCCTTTTTGAATCAACACAAATCTTGTCGGTAAATCAGATGAAATTGTGAAACCGTTTTTCGGTGCGAAGAACTTTTTATGTGGTGGCCGGAAAAGTCTTGAATGTAAGTCGGTAAACTCTTTCCCATTCCGTCCAATTGCTTGTCGGTAAGTTGACGCCACCAGCAAACTTGTTTTTGCTTTGGTCATTTGTCTGCTGGCACCCACTAATCCTTTTCGGTTGATGTGCCTGCGCACCGTATGGTCGATAAAAGCCTTGTCGGCAAATAGGGATCCTTGTTTCGTTTGTTGGTCTTAATCGCTCAACCCGTTTGGTCCATACATGTTTCATAAAATTCCTCCCTCCCCCTGCCAGAATTCAAAGTTTTCAAGATTTTGATTGAGATGCTAGTGGAGAACGGAGTCTACTAAGCAAAACGTCCGACCGAAAGCAACCACCAACGATCATCCCAGAAGGCAGAACGAGATCTACACGAAGTGGAACTCAACGCCATTCAAACCTTATGATGATGATGATGCCAAACCCCCACCGCTGCCAGAAGAGGTTCGAACAGCCCAAAGGGTGTTCATAGCATCTGGCATCTGCTTCTACCGCCAATGAAGTACCTATCGCTCGTACGGGAAAACTTCTGAAAAATGACTGGTACCCCCGCTCCCCCTCACCCCACCGTCGTCGTATCCGGTTTGGGTTTCGAAATACATATCTAGGTCCCACCAACTTTATACCTTCCAGGTTCGTGTCAATCACTCCATCCGTTCGGATCCTACGCGTGTCATGACATTTCCGCGACCTCCTTGCAACTCCCACCCAGCGTTCATAGATTCACTCGAATCGCAGCACTTTCTAGGGTCCGTGAACTCAGTATACTCCAAGCTTCATATCAGTAATTCTATCCGTTTGATTTGATGATGCGTGTCACAGAACTTCCGTGACTCCCCTTCAGACTCCCCTCACCGCGGTCAGGGTGGCTCGGACACATAAGTAGTAAATCTGGGGCATTTACTTCTACCATCAAGCTTCAGCAAAATCGAATTGCCATTTCGCAATCGCAAGATTCCATATTCCTCCTGACCACATCCCCCACGGATGATCAGATATGCTAGTTCTTTGGTCGGGTCATCTATACGCCTGTGAAGTTTCGTCGTCCTAGCTTATGCGCTAGTCCTAGCTTACGAACTAGGAAAACTTGGGTGGATCAACAAGAGTCATAGACCGACAGCGGGCAGACATTACGATCGCGATCCGGCACTTAGAGCCGAAGGTTACACTCTCCATAAAAATTCGCGCAAGTTAGCAAGTGAAAAAAACAGCCGCATAAATCTTAAAATAGTGCGGTGATTCTACGGCGGTGTTTCTTGCAACTTTTCTGGTTTACTAGACTATTGCCTGCGTAGTATATGTATATTCTTCTTCCAATATGGGAACCACTGGTGCCTGGGAATGAACGATAAATTCAAAAATTTTCATTAGAAAAAACGTCTAAACTGATATATCACAATTGATTATTTCAATGGGTCACTGATTCGTCTGTGGTGAATATGTCGGTAAATTATCAAGTTCTGTCAGTAAAAGTTGGGCTTGCCCCCCACGAAAATGGGCTAGTTTCGCCACTGGATGTAATACAAAAGCTAGATCACAGATAAGAAGATAAGACAGCATACAACATTTTTGTTGAATCTCTATCCTAAAATGTCTAAAAACACCATATTTGTGATAATAACTTCCACCCCCAATGATGTAATCTTGTGTATTAAAATCCTTGATTCGAAAATTTTACGCGTATAAAGTAGCTGGTCAACAATATCCAGGATCTGATGATGATGATGAAATTTTATTTACGCACTTAAGAAGAGGAAAATAGTGCAGTATAGACAAATAAAAGGAAAAAATAGACACCTTTCAATAATGTAGTGAATGCACAAGATAAAAAAATAAACATTTAAAAAAGGAAGAAAAGGAACTGATCCGGTCAAAAAACTCTTCTTCCTAGATGGAATGCGGAGAAATGGCCAAGGGCAGAAACGTGAAGGTCCTGGGCAAACTGAAGATAACTTTGCACAAGGGTCAGAGGGCAAAAAAGTTGCAGTTATACGGGAATTCCTATAACGTCGAGGAAGGTACAAGAGAAATTTACAATATTTGAAATAATATAGGATCTGCATGCACTAAGAGGGGAAAATATGGTGACTGACGAGCCCCATATGTGTATCTCCTTTCTCCAAACATAGCATGATTTGTCTGCATTCTGAATATCGAGTTGGCTAATTTAGGGTTCTTTTGGAACTGATAACAGGGATTTCATCTGTTGCTCACCGTCATTAGAGGCTCGTTGGTCAAGATTGTCTCTGCAGAGTTGGAGGGAAGATGTGTAGCCTAATTTTACATAAATGATTTTTCTGATTTCTCTTACTCAGCAGTGCTGTTAACCTTCTGAATTCCGCACCTACATGGGATGGGATGCTGTGGAAAAAAACGTGTGGACTGTCGAGCCATGCGAAGTTTAATATCCGCTTGCTAAGAGGCACTAATAAGAAGGTTAGGCACCACGAAAAGTGATGAAATATGGGGAAAGCTAGGAAACACAGGAAAAAGATGAGTATCCAGCCTGCATCCATTGCTGAATAAATAAAGAGATGAGTATACATTTCGTTTAAGATTGCACAGCAGAAACAGACCAGCAAAATTTAGCATCTTCTGCTGAAGAAAGCTACGAAGTTGGTTTGTCATTAAACAATTCAATAAATCATTCAGTACAATTCAGGAAGCACTGAAAAAAGCTGAGTATCCAAGTTGCATCCATTCTGACTAACAAAGAGATTTTGTTTAAGATTGCCCAGCAGAAACAGGTCCAGAATTGAGAATACTCCCATGTAAAATGTCCATGAAGAAAAAGGACCCCATCTGGAAATGTTCTTGGATACAAACGTCCCCAAGTATTTTCAGAGTCAGGCTTTTTTCAGATCCGAACTATTCTTAGGGCCTACAGAATTTTAGCTTGATGTCCCATGAAACAAGATACGGATCTGAGAAATGGTCACGCTCAGTTGCAGCTAAGTACTGTCAGTAGCAGTAGGTGTCAGATGGTTCTAAAATAAACAAAAAAACATAAGAATGTTCATCTAAAGCAGGGTTACTTAATATGGTAATGATTAAACAGGTTCCCGCTGCACCTTTAGGTAGGGTAGTTAGGGTTTCACTAGACTTAGAAAGTGTTGTTTACTGGAACACCTGTGGGGAATGCAAACTTCTACCAGCATGTGTTTGTGCAAAAAGGACTTAATATGCTAGGATGATCGAGCATTAGGTCCAGACAAGACCTAGGCCTAGGGTATGCCAAATGGTGGATATACCCAGCATTTGGCAAAGGATATCCCACCACTACCAGGTGTCTTGTAGACTGCAGTAGAATTGGAACTGAAAAATTAGGAGTAGCCTAGGTTTTTTTGGATCCCAAAACGTAAGTGGACCTATGACATGGCAAAAGTTGTCCATCCGTCCGTCTGTAAGCACGATAACTCTCGAAGGGAATGAGATATTTTGATGAAACTTGGTGTGAGGATTGTTTGGGTCAAGAGTAAGGTCGAGTTCATAAATGGGCTTTGTAGCCCTATATTTTGGGGTGGGGGAGGGGGTTTAAATTAAGGACAGTCGATTATGGGGTTAGAAGACATGCTGAGCACGATGGTGGAAACCATTTTCTCTCCGGACAAGTAGTTCACCCGGAATCCGGCCAAAGCCGGAAAATCTGTTAGAAGTAAAAGTTTTATTTGAAGTTAATTATATGTTCGGTTTAGGGGTATTAAGACGTGCTGAACACGATGGTGAAAATCATTTTCTCGCCAGGCAAGTAGTTCACCCGGAATCCAGCCAAAACCGGAAAATTGTTAAAAGTCTTTGTAGTTGATTAGATATCCGATTTAGGGGTAAGAAGAGATGCTGAATCCGTGTATGACAGTCATTTTGTACCCGGACATATAGTTCGCCAGGAATCCGACTGGAACCGGAAAATTTGTTTTAAGTTAAATTTTAATTTGAAGCTGATTAGATGTTCGAAATAGGGAAAGAAGATACGCTTAGTTCGATTTTAGCTTCTTTTTTTTTGCCGGACAGGCAGTTCTGAAATTCAGCCTAAACTGGGAAATTCGCAGAAGTAAGGCAGGAAGTTTTCGTCCAAACAGATATGCTGAATCCAACATGCTGAATCCATATCTGAACTTGGTTTTCTCAGATGATTAGCTTTTTGGCCTTAATCTGTTTCTGAATTTTAATAGTAAAAATGTTCAAAGAGTCTGCCGAAGACTGGATCTGGCGTAGACAAGACCCAATTGTCTGGATCAAATATTGAATTTTTGGGATCTCGTTGACACCTTTGGTCTTGGCTTTCAAGAAACAATAAAGAGCATTTTTCTTAGGGACTTGCCTGAATTTTACTAAAATGAAGGCAGCTACAAATTTAATGAGGGCAGGCTAAAAAGTCTGTCTGGCTCAGGTCTGGCTAAAAAAAAAAAGTCAGTGACAGCCTCTTCGGTCTCAAAATACAAAAGGTTTTCCAGGATTACTACAGGAGGGGTATCCAACCTCAGACAAGATTTCAAAGAGAAGTCTTTCCTTCAGAATAATCTATATGGCTTAAAAAAGAACCAACAAATATGACAAACATACTAGATTGAAGCTAATTGAGTGGTTTACATATTGGATAAGTAAATATTGCTTCAATATTTCTAGCTAAACATATTTTTCTTTTCAAACAAGATCACTACATTCTAACCTTACCTGGATTGACTTACAAAATGATGAAAAAGGTAGAGTTAGCAAAGTCAATAGCCAGAAAATCCCTTTTCAAAGCAGCTTCAAAACAAAAGAAAAAGCACAGAGTTTGAGTATTTTTGAACACATGAGTGCTGAAAAAGTCTTATTTTGCCTCTTGACTGTCAGGACAGCATGTACATTTAATTTTAACATTTTTGCTGCAACAATCAAGGTAGTAAAAAAACGAGGTCAGGTCAGGTCCAGGTCAGGTCAGGTCCAGGTCAGGTCAGGTAGCCTACCCCTCTTGTCCAAGCAGCAAGCAGCAAACAAGTGAACTAATCTGAAACATTATTCAGTTTTTAAAGAATCTAGACATGAAAAATTTTTACTGAAAGTCATAATCCAACTATGCTATGAGTAGGATATGAAATTATGCATTACGAAGAAAGGTATGGACCATGGTACCCAGATGGTACCCATTCGCCATTGCATTTCTCGAGTGGTTTGCAGTCCTCTCACCTCCACGTAAAAAGATTTATTTCAATATGCACAATGATTTGACTATTCCCTTCCCCCAGCACCAAGGCAATCTATAGCCTTTCGTATTTTACCTGGCAAATCACCAGGAGATGCTGCTTCACAATTCACACCAAATATATTCTTCTTCTTCATCTATAATCCCGGTTGTGCAGCGACAAGTTTAAAGACGCTACTTTTGGAATTAGAACGAGCCGTGGGGTAGAATCTACGTTTCAGCTTCTTCTTACTAAAAGCGTATGGAATACCAAATAGGACAAAAGATCGAAATTTCGTGAATTTTACCCTTGATTTTTCCAAATGAGTTTTCCCTATGATTTCTCCTAGTAAATTTTGCCATTGATTTCTATCCATATTCGATCAATATCTATTTTACTTTTATTTCCCTGTGATATTTACTCCTGATTTTTACCTATGATCTTTTCGTTCGAAATACTTTAGGCGTTTTTCCGCGCTACCACAAACAGTTTGTGGGTCGACTGTGGCTCGAAAAAAGTGTTTCCGCGGTCTTTCATGCGGCCCACAAGATGTGTTTCCGCGACCAACAAGATTTTCGTGGCTCGCTTTGTGGCTTAAATTGGACAAACAACTGGCGAGGTGATTGTCGATTTTGTGGCTCGATTATGGCGGGAAATTCAATTAAGCAGCAAAATATTGTCTAAACAATAAAGGTTGACTACTTTTTCAAGCTTGTAGACTTAAAACTGAGAATGCTTTTTGTACAGAATGGTAAGGAAATAAGCCTTGAGTTCTATTTATTGGGATTTTACATGAATTTTTTTTTGATTTTTCGATATTTGAAATTACCGCCAAAAAAAATAGAAAAACGGCGTTTCCGCGAATTTCAACTAGTGGCTCAACCTTGTGGCACACAATTTTGTTTCCGCGACAAACGCTCAGAAGTGTGTGGCACACAACTGTGTCGCGGAAAAAGGCCTTTTGTCCTATTTGGTATTATGGAAAGAAATCAATCGTAAAATTTACTAGGAGAAATCATGGGGAAAATGCATTGGGTATTCCATACCGGGGACTCACTCTTCGTATTCTCGCGAGCAGGGGCAGTTCGAAGGGGGGGCGTGGGGGTGACCCCCCCCCCCCCCCCCCCCGATGCTCCAGATAATCTACTCTCAGTCATATGTTTCGAGCTTGTCTGTATGACAGTCGTATGTTTTGAGCTTTTCAGAACGACATACAGGCAGTTACCCAACTTGAATTTAACCCACAATTCACATTTTTTAGTCGTATGGCTACAAAGGAATTTCTATTCGTATGTTTTCAGATTCACATTTGTGTGTCACATTAGTTTTCCAGAATGGAAGTCGTGTGTTTGAGCTTACCAGAATGACATCAACCGCGCCTGAAAAGACTCCCCTGAAAGACTCGTTTCTTGTCGTACTTTACGAAGGGATTTTCTAGTCGTAAATTAGAGACAGTCGTAAGTTTTGACCTTGCCAATTAAAGGCAGACAGAGCCGTTATAGCTAATCGTGAACTTCGCCTTCAAATGACCTGTTTCTGGTCGTATAGTTCCATACAAATTTTAGTAGCATGTTTTAAGCTTGTCAGGTTCACAGTTTTGTGTTCTCAGCTTGTCAGAATCACAGTCGTATGGAACTTGCCAGAATGACATCAACCGCGAATTTTCTCTGAAAATGACCCGTTTCTTGTCGTATTTTACGAAGAGATTACCTATTCGTATATTAGAGACAGTTATAAGTTTTGAACTTGCCATATGAGGCAGTTAGGCCACCATTCGATATTGTTCGCGAACGACCTGCAAGAGCGGCCTCTGTGGTGATTCCAAAACTCCAACATGTAAAATGTGACCATGGACGGTATGAAAAGACGTTTGTACCGTCTTTCGTTAAAACTTTTAATATTAGTTACTGTTTACTTTTACATATGACGTTGGCATGTAAATATTGACATATTTATAAATGACTGTTTACAATGTACGACGATTTCGACAAATTTGGATTTCACATGATAGTTCGAAAAGAATCAAAGCGATTTCTATCTATCTATATCAGGTGATTTTCGACAGCAAATGAACGTTTCTGGTCGTACGGTTGTATCCAGACTTTCTATAAATCATTACGTTACGAAATATCCTGTGTTTCGAGCTTGTTAGAATGACAGTCGTATGTTTCGAACCTGTCAGAGTGACATAAATGCCATTACCAAATCGGGATTTTCTCTCTGTGGCGCTGAAAACAGGCTGATTTTTCTAAATTTCGCCTGCGGCGCGGCGTTTCAACATTCTTCTATCTGGTTTTATGCAAACATCTCTTATCTTACAAAGAAAAGGCTAATTTTTTTTTAAATGGCTCTGTGCCCCGTCATACAGGCTTTGTAAGCACTGTATGACAGGCCTGATGATTGCACTATTTTTTTTGCAGTCTAAATTCAAATTGGAAGCACTGCCACGTACCAACTTCCGGGAAAATATCCCACTCCGTTTGCGAGTTATCGGGGCACGAACAGATATGTGATATCGTAGGCAGCCTTTAAAATGTTTCGCAAAACTTTACCTGCTCCGTCTTTCATAGTCGCCTACTCGCTGTCGCTATCTGGTTGAATGGCCCGTCATTTAGGTGACGTGTTAGGCCTAAGATTTCAGCCACCTTAAGAGCTAGAAAGGCCAGAAAAAGGTCGGATTCAAAAAAATCCCCTGCGGCGCTGGGTTTAAATTTGTCTTGGTATATACGGTAAAAGCTGCTGCTTTTGATCTGAGCCACGTTAAAGGCGAGAGTTTGTGTGGGAAGTTGTCGAATACTGCCGATTAAAGGCCGATTTAACAAATTTTGCCTCCGACTCTTTCGTAGTCCTACTCTACTCCTATTTAGTTGAAGTGTGCATCATTTATGTGCGGTTTCTAAGTTTTAGGAGTTTAAGCTACATTAAAAGGTAGAAATTGTAAAGGAGTAGTTGGATTTTCCTCGGATTGAAAAAATTTCGCATGCGGCTCTCACTTTAGTTTGTCCCGAGTAAATATGTCAGAAGCTGGTACCGAGGCTTGTCTTTTCTCTAGCGAAATTTGATATGAACGGCATCGTCTCGTCTCGTCTCCCCACGGACGGGAGACTCCCTTTCAGATTCGAAAGGGAATCAATTTTTGCTGGTGTTGGTGCAATGTAAAATTAATTAAAAACAATCAGAATACACAACACCGAAAACAAAGTGGATTAAAATGCAATTTCGTCAACTGCATATTGATTTTTAGAACAAAATCCATTTTGGAAGTATTCCGCGTGTTCTCATTGTTTTCAGTACGTGGAGTCCGTGCGGAGTGACTCCCTCTATTCTCGCCGTTCCCTTCGATTCCCTGAGGAGTCCTCGGGGAACGGCGAGAATACGCCTTATCCAATTTATTTATCAGTTATCAATACTCCATATGACCAGGGACCCATAAATTTCCTGTAATGACTCGCCATCATGACAGGAAATTTATGGGTCCCTGATATGACTAAGGCGTAATCTCGCCGTTCCCAGAGGACTCCACTTGAGGAGTCTTCGCGTTTTTATGAAGGAGCAAAACTTGTCAATGATCTCCGAAACTTTAGCTTCGAAATTTTTGCATTTCCTTACCAGATTTTAGCATTTAATCCCAGATTTCAGCATTTAGTCTCATATTTTAGCATCTACTTCCCAGCTTTTAGCATTTAAGCTGCCGGAATTTTGCTTTTAGTTCAAGGAAAATTTTGGCATTTAGAAATCCCAAGATTTGGCACTTTTGAAACATAAAATCTCGTCCGGTTCTGGCAGCCCTAGCACAATGGAGCAAAACTTGTCAGTGATGTGATTGGTCGATTTGATGACGCACTTTGCAAGCGCGGCTGTGAGGTAGGAGCAAGAATAATTCTTGGTAGGAGCCAAAGCAAATGGTTGGAAAACAAGAGCAATGGTTTCGATGGGATCCCAAAAATTTAGTATTTGGTTCTGGGTTTTGCAGATGTCCGGTCTTCGCCATACTGCTTGAACATTTTTAAGACAGATTAAGGCCAATGGCTAATCATCTGAGAAAACTAAGTTCAAATATGGATTTGCGAGCGAGTATAGTAGAGGTATGTCCATGTGAATAGTTACTTTAAAGTTTAACCGAAAAGGGCTGGGATAGGACAATCTGTTTACCCATCACTTATTACTTAAAGGATCCCTCGCACTATATACCCTTCAACTTACAGTATTTTAAAATTTGAATACTTTAAAACTAGTCTGTGCTTTCAATAAATGACCCACGGCTTTGGCTGTTTTGGCTCTTTTCCGAGACCCGTTGACTTGTAGCGAAAATAGGGAAAATATTTACATAACCGGTTTTTCTGATGGAAAACTTCTCGCAGACATCCGTCGGCAGCATGATACACATTGAAGGTAGCAAAACACGGCAAGTGAGAAAATCAGCGTGGTATCGTTAGAGGGGTTAGAATGTACCGTACGAAATTGGGGTCTCCGGGTTTATAAATATAAGGAGTGATTATAGAAGTAGGTTGCAGTAGTATTATTGGTAAGACCCTTTAAACAGGCTCGAAGACCCGATGAAAATGCGTTACTTCTTTGTTATGCTATTCACGAATACTCAATTTTCAAATAGTGGAATTTCCGTGTGAGTTGTGGTATATGGCACTTGCCTTCCGGCCAAGTGCCATATACCGATCACTTTTCCTTCTGTCGGTCTGTCGGTCTGTCGGTCTGTCGGGCGGTCGGTCCGGTGATCGCGAGTTAGGGTACTTCCAGATGTGCTAGGATTATGAAACTTGGCAGGCATATCGTGGACCCGACCAATCTGACTTGGAAATAGTCACTTCCCCGATTCGACCATTGTGGGGGGAGTGGAGAGAGGGGGAATCCGGAATTTGAAGGCATGCGTAACTTTCGAATGTGTCATCGGATCTAAATGAAACTGGATATGTGGAAAGAGCACATGCCTCACGTGTCCCATTTTCCGTCCGAACCGGATCTGACACATGTGGGGGGGAGCTCGAGGGAGGTACCGGAAATATTGTAACACGCTTATAGTTGAGGGATCGGGATGAAACTTGGTGTGGAGAACAAGCACATATCCTAGATACGTCGTTGACATAACCGGATCGAATCGGGGCCCTTTCGGGGGGGGGGGGGACCGGGGGGGTGCAGGCTGGATCCCGGAATTTCGGTTATCACGGGTTAAGGTACTTCCAGATGTGCTAGGATGATGTAACTTGGAAGGCATATCAGGGACCCGACCAAACTGACTTGGAAATAGTCACTTCCTAGATTCGACCATCGTGTGGGGAGTGGAGGGAGGGGGAATCCAGAATATTGAGGAATGCTTAACTTTCGAACGGGTGATCGGATCTGAATGAAACTTGATATGGGGAAAGAACACATGCCTCACATGCAGGGGCGTAGCTAGCTCTTCTCTGTTGGGGGGGGGGGGGGGGGTGAGAAGCGGCTTTGTGCCGACAGTGGAGTGTCGTAAAGTGTGGGAAACTGGAACCGGAAACCGAGATACTATTACGCTAGCCACCGGAACTGAGCCAGAGAAGCTTGGCTCACTCATTTCTTTTGACAGTTCACTTTTATTCGATCGTTCATTTTCGGATGAAACTTTGTGCACCCGAAGGGAAAACAAAGTTATTTTCTGGACGATTGTCACCCTAAGACCATTGGCAAGAGAGACTGGATGGTACTTTTCCAAGTGCGCTTTCTTATGGTCGTAGTCAAATTTTTTTTGGCTACGCACTCTTCGCAAAGCAGCTTCGTCCTCTTTCTTTTCCGTTTCGGAGCATCACTTCCGGCTTTTGCCATGACGTTTTAGTGCACTAAAATGACTCGTAGTTGACTAGGGTAATTTTGACTTGAACGTGTGTGTCAATGTTTCTTCATTTTTAATTCCATATTTTCTTTCAAGGTTAAAAGTAGATTATATCATTACGGCAAATTTGGTCCAGACATGGATGGTCCGGTCCACGCCCGTATCTCTTACTAGAAATGGCTTTTTCACGATATAATGCCTGAGAAATACTGTTTTTCAAAAATACTCATACTTTCCTTTCAAAATTAGGGATTCTCTTGTTAGCGCTTGTCGACTCTGGCTAGGCTTCGTTAGAAAATGTTCGGCTTTTTACGCAACAAATTTAAATTTGTGTGTTAAATGTATAGAAATGGGAGAAAAATCCTGTTTTTCCACGCCTGACAACAACGGCGCTCTAATGCGCACAAGTTATTGTCTAGCAAACCTTAAAATCTCGGCTGAAAAGCGAAAAATTCAAATAAAGTGACAAACATAGATTTTCTTAAGAAGCAGATTTCAGAGGTTAATAGACACGTCGTCACTGGGTGTGTGAAAACAGTGAAAAGCAAGAGGGGTCCTTTAATACCGCGAACCAGGCCGTCCGTTATGAGAGAACCCTGCCGCACCAAAAATGAAAGATACATTTTCAGGCGACGGCCATACCAGTCGTTGTTTTTTTTCAAGACGACTCTAATTTAAGAATAATAGATAAATAGATAGCCGAGATACTAAGAAGGTCTTAGCTTCTCTGAAAGGATGAAGAGTGGACTATTCTAATATAACAACAGAAATTCTAAAGGCAATTATACAAAGGCAAAGTTTTTTCAATGCCACACAACGCGGGCCTTTTATCCCATTTCTCGTTCGTTCTAGTCGTGTCAGAATTTACCCTAGTGCAAAATAAAGCATGTCCGTCTGGCTTAATACTCGCACAATCACTCGACACAATAACTCGAAGCTTATTCAAATAATCTTTGCAATAACTTTTGTACTGGTACGTCTGCTAACAGTGCTACCACAAACATTGAAACATTACTGAATGCGAGCGAGACTTCGTGTTGCATAGCAACAATATAGTTGTATTTCACTGCATGCATGTACGGCAATGCAAACTTCTATATCGAACCTTTTCTTGAATCTCCTGACCTTTAGAGTATGCGTGAACAGAACTGCATTGCAGAAACATGTATGGAAAACGTAACAGAATGTAAATATACAAAACAAGTTCCATAAACTAGCACGGACCAAGCGACGGCGCTTGGTCCGTATGCCGACGATTCGTGCAACATTGGGGGGGGGGGGATGAATCCCCCCCCCCCTCGCTACACCCCTGCTCACATGTCCCATTTTACATCCGGACCTGATCTGACAACTGTGGTGGGGGGGGGGGGGAGTTTGAGGGAGGGCAACGGAAATATCGTGACACGCTTAGAGTGGAGGGATCGGGATGAAACATTGTGGGAAGTACAAGCACATATCCTTGATACATCGTTGACATAACCGGGTCGGATCCGGGCACTGTTGGGGGGTGGGGGGTGGATTCTGGGTCCCGGATTTCCGGCTATCACGGGTTAAGGTACTTCCAGATGTGCTAGGGCGATGAAACTTGGCAGACTTATAAGGGACCCGAGTAGATTGACTTAAGAAAAGCCATTTCCCCAATCCGACCATCGGAGGGGGGGGGGGAGGGGAAATCCGGGATCTTGATGCAAGCATAACTTTCGAACGGGGCATCGGACACAAACGAAACTTGACAGTTGGAAAGGGCTCGTGTCACAGATGTACCATTTCGTGTCCGGACCGGATTCGATAACTCTGAGGGGGGGGGGCGGAGGATTGGAGGGGGATCGGATATCTCGAAACAGGCTTAGAGCGGAAGGACCGGGATGAAGGTTGGTGAGAGGAACAAGGACAAGTTGTAAATCCATTTTGACAAAGATGGACCGGATCGGCGCACTGTGGGGGTCTTGGAAGGGGTTTTCCGGGGATCCAGTGACCGCGAGTTAAGTTACTTACAGATGCACTTGGACGATGAAATTCGGCTGGTGTATTGGAGACCAGACCAGGTTGACTTGGAAGCAGTCATTTCCCCAATCCGACTATTTTCGGGGGAGTGGAGGGAATCGGAATTCGGACTAACAGAATTTCATACATAACTTTTGAACGGTTGGTCGGATTAGAAGGAAACTTGACAGTTGACAAAAGGTCGTGTTTCTGATCTCACGAATCGTTCGTCCCCAAGGGCCCGTGATCATTTGTACCTCAGGTAGATGACGTTTAGCCTCCTTAAAGTGTGTATCTTAACTGCAAAGCGAAAAAATACTTTTGACCAAAAGATCCATTTTCCTGATTCCCAAGGCCGTATTAATTTTTGCCTCAAGGCTTTTGCTTACAATTGATTTTCCAGCATATTTAAAGCACCAATGTTACCGCAAATTCGAAAAAACATTTAAAGAAACTAAACATTTTTAGGATCCCCAAGGCCCCATGATCATCTGTGCCCCAAGTATTTTGCTTCCAAGTTCAGTTCGAACGCCTTAAAGTGCGTATCTTAGCCGCAAAATGCAAAAAAAAATTAATACTTTTGAGCGAATGATATACTTTCGTGAGCCAAGGGCCCATGATCATTCGTGTACCAGTCCATTTGCTTACAAAACGAATTCCTAGCCCCCTTAAATTACGCATTGTAACCGCAAATTGCATGGCATGTTTTTTCTAAACCCTACATTTTCATGAATCGGAAAGGTCGATAATCGTCTGTTCCTCGACACAGCAAGAACCTTAGCTGTTACTATTACCTACTGCGTATGCTTGCAAATGCCATATGAGCTTACAGCTCTTGTTGTTGTATGCCTTACGAGAAATATTTATGACTTTTGTGTTCAGGCATTAAGCAGTCTTCACCAATCTCACCACTGCCCACTGAAAAGCCGCGTCTGTACTGAGATTAAAATTTCCCGCATCATAGTAGAATTTTCGTTGTGGGGAAGGCTGCAGATATTCTGAACGTCATAACTAGAGTAGATAGTGGAAAATTAGAAAATCGCTTTGCAGAATCCAAATAATTCAGTGTATTCAATTAAATGACACAACAATAAGTTTGCTTTTCAGTTAAGCTTTAACGTGAACAGTGCAGTTTTTAGAACGAAGATCTGCCTTTAATTACCTAACTTGGCTAACTGGTAGTTAGCTTTAGACACATCAAGTAGGGGCCTTCCGACACCTTCCTGATAGGGGGGATGCGGCCAGGGAGCGGCTTCAGAATTTTACCGGATTATTTCGAAATTTTACCGGGATTTTCCCAGGTTTTACCGGAAATGTCTCCGTAATGACCATCTCTGCAGACACTCTAGAATAGGCCTACTATTTTTTTCTGACTTCTATTATGTGTTACACGTAACAAGAAATAGGCTCAGTGAAGTTTGGCTGAAAATTGTGCTTAAATATTCTTTGAGCCCAAGCTGACTTTGAAACATTTATTCAAATAATGTTTACAACGGATACGTCAGCTACGATTCTTCATCAGCGATATTTCGGCCCTTCTTGGCAAGGGTCCTCGTCAGGCTGTCAATCCTCTGGGTCAACGTTGGGGAAGTAAACATTATTATGATTTATTACAGGTTTGTTGTGTTTCAACAAAATTCCGGTAGATTCCCTGAGCCAAATTCTGGTTGATTCCATGGAGCAAAGTCCGGTATCCAGCTTCTAGTAAATTCCCCGAGACAAGTTCCGATAGATTCCTTGAGAAAGACTTCGGTATATTATCTGAGCAAAATTCCTGTAGACTCCCTGAGCAAAATTCCGGTAGATTCCCTGAGCAAAATCCCGGTAGATTCTCTGAGCAAAATTCCGGTAGATTCCCTGAGCAAAATCCCGGTAGATTATGAAATTCTAGTAGACTCCCTGGGGCGAAGTCCGATAGTCCCCTGATCCATCTTCCAGTAAATTCCCTGGGACAGGTTCCGGTAGTTTCCTTGAGCAAGATTTCGGTAAAGACGCCCTGAGCAACATTCCGGTAGATTCCCTGAGCAAAATTCCGGCAGATTCTTTGAGCCAAATTCTGGTAGAGTCCCTGAGCAAAATCACGATGGATTCCAAAATTCTCGTAGATTTCGTGGGACGAAGTCCGGTAGATCCCCTAATACATCCTCCAGTAAATTCCCTGAGACAAGTTCCGATAGATTCCCCGAGCAAGATTTGGGTGAATACCCTGAGCAAAATTCCGGTAGATTCCCTGAAGAAAGTTCTGGTAGATTCCAAAACTGTCTGCCTTAGGCTACTACTGTCAAATTTACAGTTTCAGCCGGATTCCGGGCGAAGCATTAATGTCATGCACGGACTCAGCGTGTCTGCCTACCACTGAATTGACTATCTCATTAGCTTTTAAAAATAATTTGTTGGCCCCTTCATTTGAACCCCCTACCTCACCGCTAAATACAGAGCTACGAACCTCGTCTACGAATCTGGCCTGTCATTTGACCCAAAGAATCTTTTACACCAAACTTGAACAAAAATATTATACCATCCGAAAGTAATCGTGCTTAAATACGGCCGGAAAACGGACAACTTTTGCGAAGTTCCTGTACGAATTTCTTCCAAGTCCCTCAGCGAACCCAACTTCGTCCCTCGGACGAATTTTTAGTTTTTTAGTTGTAGTTAAATACTCTTTATTATACGAACCAACTTTTACATGCTAAACCAAATGAACACACCTTCTGCGCAACTCGCTTAATATCCTTTATATATGTAGCTGATACTTCTGACTGCAGGAAAGCCCGAATGGGCCTGTGGGGGCAGTCAAAAAACAAAACAAAAAAAACTTCACTTTACATTAATTTTCACATACTTTTGCTAGAATGCTAAAGTAAATGCTCATCTGCCATGGGTGGAGACCGAAACGCGTGTTGAAGTTGAGCAAACACGTCGTTGCGAAGACCGGATATCTGCAAGACCAATTGAATGGATCATATACTAAATTTTGGGATCCAATCGAAACCTTCTCAGAAGATTTGAGCTGACTAGCTATTGGCCTTCATTTGTTTCCAGATTTTAATAGTAAATATATTCAAGGAGTCTGGCAAAGACGGGACATCTAACAAAACCCAATTGTCAGGATGAAATATTTAAATTCTGGAGACCACTGACAAGTTTTGCTCCTTGATACGTTTTTGTTTGTCCCGGGGACTCACCCCCCCCCCGTATTCTCGCGAGTCCCCATGAAATGGGAATGTTCCGGTTATCGTCACCATCATCAAAAAGGACTCCCTTTCAGCAGGGGCGTCATGACTGGGGGGGGGAGGGGGGGACGCCCCCCCCCCCCCAATGCTGTCGGCCAGTCGGTAAAAAATAACCGAGTCGGCGCGAAGCGCCGCGATTTTTCGTCAAAACAGTTGTTTTTTTCCACAAAAACAGTCGGTTCTTCTGAAAATCGGTCGATTTTTCGTCAAAACAGTCGGTTTTTCTGCAAATCAGTGGATTTTTCTGAAAATCAATCGATATTTTTCAAAACTGTAATTTTTTGTTTTGAAAACAGTCGTTTTTTCTGCAGAAACAGTCGGTAAAAATTACCAGCCAGTCGGTAAATTCCTCGTCCCCCCCCCCCCAAAACATTTTGGCTAGTGACGCCTCTGCCTTTCAGATTCGGAGGGGAATCAATTTTTCCTGGTGCGGTGCAATATAAAATTAATTAAAAACAATCAGAATAAATAAAGCCAAAAACAAGTGAATCCAGACTAATTTCGTGAACTGCATATTTTTTTGTTCGAAGAAAATCCATTTTTCAAGTATTCCCCGGTTCTCGTTGTTTTTCGTACGGTGAACTGACTTCACTTCGTCTCTTCTGTGCAAATTGCCCAGACGAGGTCAGTCGACGTTTCTTGACTAATAAGGCTATACGTCATGTTCTTGGGAGGTTTATAAATGTTGAAGAAGCCAAACTGACCATTCAACTTTTTTCGTTTTCGGGAGGACAGTTGCCTTATTTCGTTATTGCTGTCTCCAGCGGGGGGGGGGGGTCACGACGCCCAATGAAACAGACAGTGAACCCTGAGTTCTTCGTAACTGACCTAGAAATGCAAGTAATGCAACGCCGGTCTTCTCTCAGATTCAGCATTCCAGTCTCAGTGGGTGTATGCTGGATGGTGTATATTCAAAGAGGCAGAAGCATTAGGAAAAAAACGAAGAATATATTCGACGGTCTACCGCACATGGGTATCTAGCTGACCCAATTCCCCACTGAGAAGAAAGAAGAGTTTTCTGTCTATTTGGTGAAGCTGTTGGTACATCTTGGCTAAAATACCACTTTATTTAAGCTACTTTGGTTGAAATATCACTGATACTAGGCCATGTTGGCTAAAATGTTGTTTAATTTAAGCTTATACCCTTTTATTCTCACAAAAGACCACCCAATTTAAATTTGGACATTTGCTGAAAAAGAGACCACCCCATGGGGGCTTGATGTCGGAAAGTTTAGTCTCTACTGCCCCCTGAGTGACTCCCTCTATTCTCGCCGTTCCCATTGATTCCCCGAGGAGTCCTCGAGGAACGACGAGAATACGCCTCTAGTAAAAAAAAATCTCTGGAGTCTAGTAAACTCAATTTTGGTCGCGAGGCAGCACTATTTGTAAGACTCAACTGCCTCAATTCAAGTTTCTGATTTTGACTCTTCTGAGGAGTTCTGAGCAGGGTTGCCACGGGTAGTACGAAAGTTATTTGACGGTGCAAAACGGATAAGTCAGCAACATTTTATTCGAGCTATATTTCGGCCCTTCTTGGCAAGGGTCCTCCAAGAAGGGCCGAAATATAGCTCGAATAAAATGTAGCTGACTTATCCGTTTTGTACCGTCAAATATGATTCGTAGTCAGCTTGGGCAGAAGGAACATCTAGTACGAAAGTATTACTTTTAGTACTTTTTGATCAAAGTAGTACTTTTGTAATACTTTCTGTGAAAGTAGTACTTTTCTAATACTATTTCGCAAAAGTAGTACTTTTTTGTCCTAAAATGACACTTTTTCTGTAATTTTTCAAATCAACTCCAAATCATTTCGTGTCGTTGTTGACTTCTAGATTTTTCACCAGATTTTGCATCCGCTGTTAGGGTTTTTAAATTCATGTAGCAGACTACAAGATCTCAAGCGCAGTAGTAGCCAACGCGTTCTGTAGTATTCGCTATTTTATGGAAGGGTGCGTCATTAAGGTGGGGTTTTAGCTTGTTTTATGCTTGGGCTTAGGAAAACATTTAAGTAAAAACATAAGAATCTGCATGGGAAATTTTGGCAGCAAAAAGGTGGATTAAAAAACATGGCGTGCTGCGCTCATTTTAACATGTTCTTGGGTAGCCAACAGTATCTAGGAAAGGCTGCCGGGGCTTCATTTCCTCTGGGGGCCGAAATATAGCTCCAATAAAATTCCGCTGACGTATCCATTTTGCACCATCAAATATGAAAATCGACTGTTTTTACTAAAGAAGAAAAGATGAAAAAGAGAAATTTATCTAAAATATTTTACTATGTGATATGCCAAAGAGAAGTGTACGGGAACAACGATTTTTTGGGAAAGTAGTACTTTTTTTTCAAAGAAGTACTTTTTTGCCGTTCTGATTAGTACCATTTATTTTGTTCAGTGGCAACCCTGGTTCTGAGCCTGTTCTGAGCTGGTCTGAAACATTCGGTTTCTTGTTTCTTTGCTGGAGTTCAGAGAGTGTCCCTTATAAGTTCAGTTATTCGAAACACTGTTTGTTTGTGAACTGTGTGTTTGTGGAAGGTGGACACATGTCTGTAGCTGTCTCACCCTTGGACAGTGTCTGGTTGCTGTCTGGTTGTAGCATAGGCATAGCTTAGTTTAGTGCACAGCACTACAGTAAGTTTGCAGCATCAAAATCTAACACTTCTTGTATTTCAACTTTGATAAGTTTAGTCCAGGTTCCTCCTTCCATCACCTACTTTTCTATACATCTTAAGTTTTGATCACCATCATTACTGTAATTTCCCAGCACCGTAACATTACATAGTCACTCGGTCTTTATCCCTCAGCTATGCCTTAGCTCAAGTCAGTCTACCACAAATCCCTGATTTTTGGATATCCTATGCCAAATGCTGGGTATATCTAGCATTTGGCATAGCCTATGCCCAATGCTGGATACCCTATGCCAAACGCTGGATACCTGTTGGTAACCTAACCCTGACCTACCTCAATATAAAGGAGTTCTGATTGGTTGATTTTTTAGCTTCACTCAAATCATCAATATTTACTGGGTTACAATATCCAGCACCTGGCACAGTGTATCCAGCATTAGGCATAGGGTATGTCAAACGCTAGACATATCCAGCGTTTGGCATAGGGTATCCAAAAATCAGGGTTTTTTGGTTGACTGGCTCAAGTTGCGAGCCGCTGTGCTAATCCACAGTCAGGCTTTGACGCATTTCATTCCGAGTGTATTGGCTACAGAATGAGTCCGTAGGAATGAGTCCAGAGCCAACCTGAGTTCTATTGCACCTTCGGTCTGAGCAAGACCACTGTTAGATCACATTAGAGCAGCGTTAGAGTTTATGGTAAGGATCAGTTCATTCTTTAGTTAGGGACTCAGTGCTATTTGATTTATGGCCACGACTTTAGGCTATATGATGTCATACAGTAAATTGTAATGTGTAATGTTCCATCTGAGCTAGTAGGCCCCGGGCTTGACTGGATGTGTGAATTCCAGCTCTGCTTGGATGTATGAACCAGCTTCGTTAGGGATTCCTGGATTGACTGTGGCTGAACTATAGCATTCCCCAAGGCTTTCCCTTGAATCTTATGTCCGGTTTCCTGACTGGTCCTGGGGCTAGTGGGCACCTATGATGTCAGAACTTCTTCAGCCCACACCTCAGGAGCCTTAGCTTCTTGCCACCACGATCCTTTCAACAATGGTGTTAAAGGTGGGATCTGAAATCTCGCCTACAACTCACCCATCCTGTTAACAATAGGCTTCCTGAAGGAAGTAAGGTCATGACTGAGTAAAAGCTTCTTAGATGCTACAGCAGCAACCTGAACTGCATATCTTTACAGTTTGCGACTCTTTAGTGATACCTCCACTAGAGATTTTGCACTTTCTAAAGATGTAGAACCATGCGTTTGTCCTTAGGCTGAATGTTCTTTCTTTTAAACTTTTTCTGGGGGAGTTGAAGGGGGGGGGGGCATTGTGTAAGAAGTGCAAAAAGACAGAGCATAAGCCTATAAAGAAGCAGCTACTGAGCTTTTTTTTAAGTAGTTCTTTTTGCAGGTATGAACAGTTACAAGTAAGATTTTACTCTGTGAAAGAACTTCGTTTGGTGGCTTGAAGAATCTGGTGTGACCTATTTTCCTGTTATGATGAAGTTGTTCAGCTTTGGAATATTTGTGATTGTGGCATTGACTTTCGTAAGGTCAGAACAGTGGAATGTCACTGATGGTGTAGCAAGTGCAGTGATTGGACAGTTTTCCAACAATTCAGTGTTAGACAAAAGCCAGTTCTTGAACTTGAGAAATACAATTCGATCTACACCAAAGTCAGTCGGAAGTTTGAGTGAAGATATAAAGCGGACTCAATGTGCACCAGATGATAAGAAATGCATCTCACTTTACAGTGTAAGTGATCTTTTGTTTAATTCAGGCCACTTATGATGCTAGTTTTTAACTAAGTAGTCTGAAGTAGTCACTGAAGAAGCAGCTGGGCCAAGAAGTATCCCAGCCTGGAACTGCATAGGATTTTCGAGCTCCGTGTTGACCACATGCAGAATTATGTATGCTGAAATTCAGGCCACCATGGGCAATTGTCTCTATCCCCCCAAAAAACAGTTATGGCAAGCCATCGCTCTGTCGCAATTGATCAAACCACCACTCATTATAATTCTTGTTATCGCGTTCTTCTGAATGTAAAAGACGTCCAGTCTTCCTGTCAATCGCAGTTCCTTCAGACAGGCCTTTCTCAAAACTGCATGCAGGTCTGCACTCAAAGAATGGAATGCTTCTAGTCGTTGTCTTGTCCATGCTGGTCAGTGTGAAATGCAGAGTTGGTAAGGTGTAAATCAATTATGACAGTTTGTCAACCAGGATAGCCTGTTGGTACCGCTGTTTTCGGGTCGGAGGTCAAACGAATCTGTGCGAGATGCCGAATTAGCTCTGAGGTCTAATTAGAAGAGACTCTGTGAATGGACCTCAGAATCCAACACATACCATGTCCGTTTTTAACTTGACCAAAAAACTAGGGCAAGCAATATTTAAAATTTTAATATTTACCTTAAGTGTGGTCTGTCCCATGAGGAACTTGTGTTATTTATGGGTTAGAGAGGGGACGGTTTACCTCTTGGTAAAAGAAGAAAATATTTGGAGAAAGTTAGGGTTAAAACTGGTCCTTACTCTTGCCCTATGTGTGGATGCGATAATGAAAGTATGAGTTATTTGTGGGAGAGTGTGAGGAATTGAATGGGTTGAGACAAGAGTTGTTAGGAGTGAGAGCGTGTGGGAGTGAGTGGAAAATGGAGAGAATGAAAGAGAAAAGTTTCCAGGCTATTCATCTATTTGGAAGGTTCCTCCGGATAGGGTTAGCACGCAGGGAAAATTGTATTTCCGTGTACATTTAAATATTGGCATAGTATTCTTGTTATTTATTTTTTTTCTTTTGTTGTTGTGGTGCGGTAGGCCTTGTTGGCTTTTATGCATTAAATATCTATCTATCTATCTATCTATATACGCTGAATTAAATTAGTGGAAAAAAGCTGGTTTGGGTGTACCAGGAGCCACCAAAAGTATTCAGAAGACAGTTGCATCGATAATATTAGCCTGATCTCTAATATTTCTTGGTCTGTGCTACACTTTATCTGTTTGAATGGCACTTTTTGCATGTTCGAGAAGTATCACTGTCCAGATTTGTTTCTCCCAGGAAGCTCGTGGTCAGAAAGAGCTTGTTATGCGCGTGTTGCTGTGTTTGTGACCAAAGATTAAGGTCTGAAATATAAAGCCGGGTATAATTTTTGAAAACAGAATAAACAATTAAGGGAGTTGTGGGTTGCGGAAGCCAGTTCGGGCATGGGGAGGGACAGGCACGAATAGCCTACATTGGATGAATGGGACAACTCGGCGGTGCGGTTGCAGAGGGGCACCCATTTTGCAGAGTGCATTGTGGAAAACTATTATCCATAAAAATAGGGGGAATCGTTTTTCGGGACTCATCGCGCGAGGATACGGGGAATCACTGAAAAGCCCAGGCTATATGTATATGTCCATTCCAGCCGTGGAACAGGTACCTAACCTGAAAGGTTTCATAAGCAGGGGCGTCGCTAGCCAAAACTCGAGGGGGTTGGGGGTGGCAGGGCACCTGCCGGCTCCCTGTCGCTCATTTCAGCTTTTCGTTGCATAGGTATTGAAGCAGTCGTATCTCTGAGCTCAGGGGCGGTTTCAAGGGCAGGAGTATGGGAGGTGACTACCTCAAAATATATGACTGGCGGATGTCCGGCAAGGCTCAAGAGTCATACCAGTTATAAGCAATAGCCAAAAAAGACAGCACCACATGCAGGAAATTGGACGAATCTAAAGAAACATTAAAGCTAATCTTTGTAAGGTTAATGGGAGTTTCATTCGTAATAAAAGACATTCGCTTCTGCAATACCTCAGCCCACAGCAGTTTCTAAACGACAGCATATGAGAGAGACTGAAATGAACGTTGCTGGCGATTTTTTTTAATATGACCTTTTTGGAGCAAAATACTACTTCCCGTCGAACAAAATCCAGCTTTTAATGTGGCCCAAACCCTTTTTAATATGACCTTTTTCGGGCAAAGTACTACTTCCCCTCGAACAAAATCTAGCTTTTAATGTGGCCCGAACTCCGAAATTCGAAGCCTAAAAACCCGAATGAAATGACGCGCCCTTCCAGTTAATATAGCCTACTATGAAAGGCGACGCAGGCGAAGTTTTATGGAATCCTTTATGATCAGAACGTCGTTTTGGATCCCAAATGAAAGTAAGGGCCACAGTGTGAGACATTTTGCTCGAAGTTTGCACATGACAGTGATTCAATTTGACCCCTTCCGAAACAAATACTGATCTGTTCTGAATTTAAAGTTTAAAAAAAAGAACATCAGATGACGAAATACAATCATCAGGCCCGTCAGTAGATCTTCCCTTATTGCTCATGAAGCCTATTTATTTATAAACTTCGCTCTGGATGAGATTCTTATCATCAATTTCCTTTCTGTTAAAACACAAAGGCATCAAACTAAAATCTGGAAAATGTGCGCCACAAGCAAGATCAGCCGGATTTTTACTAAAACCAAGAGATATTGACAAGCTTGGTCGTATTAAACGCCGATAGTCTTATGAAATTCATGATTTTGATTACTGCCTTTTGTCGATCTTGGAAGCTCAGATCTGACAGTCATTCTTCTCATTCTGACAAACGACTAAAAAATCTCTTCGTATCCAAACTTCTTTCGTGTCCAAACGCCTCTTTATGTCTCTTTATTATCTGGCAAGCTCGAAGCATACGACTGGGAATGCAATTCCTTCGAGCCTTAAATGCTCGTGGCCCTCGAACCGCCGATTTCCAAGCTGGACTCACTACCAACCCCATTTGCTTTTCCTGGGTGAGCGCCCAGATTAGCTCACTTTATGTAGTCGGGCGCTCTGGGAGCACTCAGCTTAGTTCATTTACTTTTTACAGAGCGCTTTGCGAGAGCCCATTTTAGCTAATGTATTTTGATTGGGCTGCGAACGTCCAGTTCATTTTTTTTCTTTCTTCGAAGGAGGGGTGGTACCACCCCCCACACCCCCAAATAGCGACGCCCCTGTTGAGAAGTAGTACGCAGGTACTCACTTGAATACACAAAGTCGAGGAAATATCGAAGAAAAATTTTGTCCCGGCATACTTTTGACTGCGTAGCATAAATCGCGGCCGAGCTTCATTTGACGCATTTTGCGAGGTTAGAAAGAGCTTGACTGACTTAACCACGATGCTTGGAATTTGGAGGGGTCATGTGTGTCAAATGGAGCCCGGCCCTTATATACCGAGGCAATTTTTTTTCAAGGACCCGTCGTACCTACAATGCCAATGCAACCTACTTCCATAATTCATCCATTAGTTCTTAAAACTCGAGACCCGTCTTTCATAATTCCCGCTAACGACACTTCACTGATCATCGCACTTGCCATGTTTCACCATTTTCCATGCGTATTATGCTCTCGACGAGTTTTCGTGAATCGTGCTATTGATGCGTAAAACCGGTTATCTGAATTTGTACGCGTTCTTGCTAGAAGCGCATGGGCTTGGAAATAGGCTTAAAACAGCCGAAGCCGTGGATATTGTTTTTAAAAGCAATCAAATCCAAAAACTTCTGGCTCTTGGGTTCCGACCCTTCGTAACCCTTTCGGCCTGGGGTAGGTTGCTCTTCGTGGGTTGATCACGATGGCTCACAGGACGTCGATGCTTCGAAGGAACTCGATGATTTTCTTGAAGATTCGTCGCTCTTCTCGGGCTGGGCGAACTGAGTCGATAAGCTCACCGATGGAGACTGGCCCTCCGGCTGTCCCGTGTGTGCTTCTGCACCAGCCAGCGAGCTCTGCGTTAGAGGGGCAATCGAGCACCAGATGCTGTAGAGTTTCGGCGTCGTCGCTACAGAGCCGGCATCTTGGGTCCGCAGTCTTCTTCCACTGAAACAGTTCTTTACGAAGAATCAGTGCCATGCTCTTAACTTTGAGATAGGCTCTGTTGTCGTCTGCTTCTCTGAAGAGTGGCAGCAAGGGTCCCTATTCGGCACTGGCGAGGGAGGTCTCGGAAGGTGGCTGGTGTTGTCGGATGATGTTGTAGACTATTCGCTGTAGCATTGGCAATCTTGTCGGCTAGTTCATTGTATCTGATGCCTTGGTGGCTAGGGACGTGTTGGAAGTCTACTGTAACGCCAAGCTGCCCCAGGTCACAGAGAAACTTCCTCATGTCCGCGATGTCCGAGTCTGGTGTTTCCCATTGGATGTTCCTTACGAGTTTTAGGGCCGACTGAGAGTCCGACAGGATGACAGCCTTCTGCGACGGTGGTGGTTTCGCCGTCAGCACCTTCAGCGCTTCACTTATGGCCTTCGGCACTCAGGATCGACGATGTTGCTGGGAGAGGCTTAGCCAGGTTTGAGGAGTAAGCTGGGACCCCTACTGCCGCCGCAGCTTTTCCGGCTATGACCGACCTGTCTGTGTATATACGTAAGTTGTTCGCGTAAGTTGTTTGGATGCATTCCAAGAAGAGAGATTGAATTTGTAACGGTGAGTAGTCCGTTTCCTTTCCTTCAAGCAGTGACAGCTGGACGCCTGGTTGTGGCATTTCCCACGGCACTGAAGGGGGAACTTGCAAACGCGAGGGGCTGGGATTCTCCAATTTGGATGCTGTAGGGTGAAAAGCTCCCACGAGCGGAGATGCGAGTTGGTCGGGCTTCTAAGGAAAGTGAGCTGGAAGATGTGGTGATGAGGCCCCTATGCTGGAATTTTAGAGAAGTAGTTGGTGATTAGCTGCGTCGCTCGGTCTTTGACTGAAGGGAGACCCGCTAGTTGTCTTGCTCTGTTGCTGGCCGTGTGACGGTGGACCCCAGAGCGATCCTGATGGCTATGTTTTAACCGTTTCCAGAATGGCTAGGTAGCTTTTGCAGCAGCTTTCGTACAAGACGAGACCATACTCCGTGCAGGGCCTTATGTAGGTGGTGTAGAACTTCAAAAGGGACGATGGGGAATTAGCCCATTTGGAGTTTTTTAGACGCTTCATGCCTGTCGCCTATGCCTATCGTGTTGGAGAATGCTTCGAGTTCGTTTATGGATTTTTGCATTTTCGCTTCCAGGTCTTTTGAGAGTCACCTGTCTCCCATATGTTCAGGTCGTCTGCAAAAGCTTCTGCCCCTGTTTCGGGGCTTGAAAACTCCAACTCCGCAAGCAGGAGGATGAAGAGTAGGGGGCTGAGTGGTGAGCCTTGAGGTAGGCCTACTTAACATCTCGTGGCGTGGATGTCGTTCTATTAACTTGGACAGTGAACGTTCTGTCTACCAAGAAGTCCCATACAAATCTGACGAATTGGTCTGGGAATCCCATCGAAAGTAGTACTTTGCAGAGCTTCTCTTTTTGGACATGTCGCACGCCACCACGAAGTCGACTAGGGGGGCAACTACCATTCTCCCCTCACGAAGGCTTCTTCTCACTGCTTCCTCCGGAGACAACAGGGTATCAGTCGTGCTCCGACCTCTATGGAATCCTGATTGTGACACGGGTAGCAATTTGTTTGCTTCAGCGAACCACTCCACACTCCAGTCCTCTTGATAATTCTGTCAAGGCATTTGCCCAAAACCGGGAGAAGGGAGATTGGGTGATAAGATTGTAAAAGGTTTGGAGCCTTTTCACCTTTTATCACTGGTCTGATTGTTGCGGTTTTCTAAATTCTAGGAAATTTGCTAGAATGTCAGCATTAAACGTGAAGAAAAGCTTTTAGAAAGCTTTGTGGAGCCTCCCTGAGCCACTTGTAGGTGATTTAGTCTTCCCCAGGGGCCGAACTCATGTTTGAGGAACTTATAGCTTGCTTTAGTTCTTCAAGGGTGAAATCTTTGGTGAGGCTTTCTGTAAAGCTTGGTTTTTGGGATCCCAAAACGTAAGTGGAGGGATACCTATGACATCGCAAAAGTTGTCCGTTTGTCCGCACGATAACTCTCGAGGGGATTGAGATATTTTAATGAAACTTGGTGGGAGGATCCTTTGGGTCAAAGTACAGGTCAAGTTTCAAGATGGGCTCTGTAGCCCTATGTTTAAGAGTAGGGGAGGGGTTTCAAATTAAGGGGCACATTTTTTTTTTTTTAAGCTATTGAGATAGTTGATTTAGGGGTAAGGAGATGCTGAATCCGAATATGAAAGTTATTTTCTAACCGGACAAGTAGTTCACCTGGAATCCGGCAAAAACCGGACACAAAATTTGTCGACCATTTTTCGGCTATAGCAGTCCCTCCCCTTTCTTCACACTAGTATAGCTCTGCGCGTGGATGATGACATAGTCTATGAATGTTGGAGAGAGCTAGTGTAATCGAAGGTCGAAGGGGTGGTTATATGTTGTTCAATCTTAGTAGGGATTGATATGTCTTGTTCAAGCTTTGCATGAGGATTCATTGGCAAAGTACAGGTGGTCAAGTTTGTAGGTGGGTCCTTTAGTCCTATATTTATTGGCAGAGGAGGGTTTTGAATTTACGGTAGCCTAAAAACATATATGTTTTATGTATCAATAAGATATTCATTGAAGGGGTAAGGAGGTCCGCTGAATCCATATCTGAACTTAGTTTTCTTGCTGGACAAATGGTTCATCACGAATTCGGCTGAAACTGGAAATTTGGTTGAAGCTCAAAGTTGTTTCTGAGATCGATTAAAGATTCCGTAATGGGGCAAGAAGACACGCTGAATCAGTTTTTGAACTTTATTTTAACAGTAAAAATATTCAAGGAATCTGACGAAGACCGAATGGCGGAGACATGACACAATTGTTTGAATCAAATGTTAGATTTTTGGGATCCCGTCGAAACCTCTGGTCTTGTTCGTACAGCTTGCACACTTTTGGCAGACTTCGAGTGGAGGGGATTGGGTCCCTGTCGAAGAAGTTCGCAAAAGCTTCGGCTTTAAGTCCATCTTCATGGAGGGCTGATCCGTTGATCTCTAGGGATCGCAATCTTGTTGATAAACTGGTGAATCTTGCTTGCTGGCGTGTTTGCATCTAGCTTTTCAGCGTAGCCTGACCATGCTTGGCGTTTTGCCTTCTTTGCCGATTTAGAGCCTAGTCTCAAAGTCTTCAAATAGTTTTGAATATTGGAAAGTAAACAGTAAATAGTGCGAGGTGTGCTTTAGATATATTCGTTATGATATTTATTTCGAGATTCAAGTGAGTATTTATGCCACATGTCAGGTGGGCGTGCTAATCAGTAAAAACTTAGTGTACGAAGGTTATGGAGCACTAAACATAACTTTTTCGGCTCTGCATCGCTCTCCTTGGACTCGGAATACCTACTACATGAGATAAATAAGGGGCTGGAAAGCTCCACGAGTTTATGCGCTTGCTGTTGTCGCCTCGCTTCGCTTTTCAGAGCGTTCTCGCGCTCCGCAAGTTTCCGACAGTGACTTTGAAAGCAAATCCACTACGCGAGTGGAAAGTGGTTTCGGCAGGTCAGCGAGAAGCTGTAAAGGTGCAACTGATGCGCAGCGACTGTCCATTTGCTGTTGCACTCGGCGGATTCTCGCTTTGCTTTTCGGAAAGCGAATCCAAGAGATCGCCCTAAAATCAGGTATTCTTCTTTCGGTACGGCTTCGGATCATAAGTTGTCCACTTCGCCTCTTCACGGCTGGGCGATATCGCCTGGCATTCTTAGACTGACGAAAGTAGGTCTGTTGTCCTCCAAGAGTCGAAGATTGCATTGAAGATGGAGGCTTCCACCAGAGCTGCTGCGAGTCCAGCAAATCCGAGTCCGAGACAAGCCCGAGTCCTTGAAGAAGGCGTCTCTAGACGAGTCCAGAGTCCGAGTCCACCAGCTCTGGCTTCCGCTGTAGGGGGGAGTGTCGGGCTCCAGTCGAAATGTTGACGTGATAGTTCGTGAAAACGACCCGACTTGGAATCTATTTTTGGTCAGACGTATTTGACGTTAACTACACTGGAACAGTACATGGTCCTGTATTTTGTTCAAGGTTTTGCAGTGAGGTGGGAGGCCGAGGGTTGGAAATCAGCCGTGGGGGATCTTGTAGGGGAAGGCTGATTGATTCAGCCCTGCTTGAATCCTGTGGTCTACTTTCATTTTCCCCGGGATAAGGAACATTTCGGGTAAGATTTGGTAGCCAAAACTAATGCGAGAAATATCTCGGAGAGGTATTGGGGAACACAGTGTCGGCCGTCGACGACAAGATTTCGAAGCGTGGCAGGCTAGATTGCTCAACGCTGGACAGAGCGGTCACAAGTGGCAGATGATTCAAATTCATACATCATGACTAAATTTTTTGTGTCATAATTATTATCTTCTCTCAGTTTCTCTTTCATTGTATTCTGGGTGACAAATAAACATGACATCGCATATTTTAGTGTCTTCCTCTTTCCGTTGTGTGATTTGTAACCAATAAACATTACATAGCGTATTTTTTTATGATACTACTTATTTTTAGTGTATAGAAGATGATCACCTGTGGTCTTTAGCAAGATCCAATGACGATCGTGTGGACTTGGAGCAGTTTAAGGCAGTGTGTCCACTCCTTCTTCTACAGAGCGACCGCAATGTCTGTAAAGACAGTGAGACGACCCATGTGGTCCGTCTCACTCGAACGGGGATCCCGAGCGCAAAAGGTGTGTCTGATTTTGTAACAAATATAAGGTTTGAAGCCAAGCTGACCATTCGTTTCAAGTAAAATAGAGAAATCGAGATTTTCGGGGTAACTAGCTGATGAAGAAAAAACCCCGAAATCTCGTTTTTGGGATCACAAAACGTAAGTTGAGGGATACCTATGACTTCGCAAAAGTTGTCCGTCTGTAAGCACGATAACTCTCGAAGGGAATGAGATATTTTGATGAAACTTGGTGTGAGGATTCGTTGGGTCGGCGGACCAGTCGAGTTCGTAAATGGGCTTTGTAGCCCTACATTTAGGGGTGGGGGAGGGGGTTCAAATTGAGGGGCAAACAAAATATTTTGAAACAGCTAATGTGATAGTCGATCATGGGGTAAGAAGACATGCTGAACACAATGGTGAAAACCATTTTGTAATCGGACAAGTAGTTCGCCCGGAATCCGGCCAAAACCGGAAAGTTTGTTAAAAGTAAAAGTTTTATTTGAAGTTGATTAGATGTTTGATTTAGAGGTAGGAAGACATGCTGAAGACGATGGTCAAAACCATTTTCTCGACGGACAAGTAGTTCGCCCGGAATCCGGCCCAAACCGGAAAATTTGTTAAAATTAAAAGTTTTATTTGGAGTTGATCAGATGTCCGATTTAGGGCAAGAAGACATGCTGAACTTTTATGTGAAAACAATTTTCTTCCCGGACATGTAGTTCGCCCGGAATCCGGCCAAAACCAGAAAATCGTTAGAAGTTAAAGTTTTATTTCTAGCTGATTAGATAACCGATTTAGGGGTAAGAAGAGACGCTGAATCCGTGTGTGACAATCATATTTTACCCGGACATATAGTTCGACCGGAATCCGGCTGGAGTCGGAAAATTTGTTATAAGTTAAATTTTTATTTGAAGTTGATTAGATGTTCATTATTGGGGGAAAGAAGATACCCTGAGTTCGTTTTTGAGCTTTCTTTTTACGCGGGACAAGTAGTTCTAGAGTTCGGCCGAAACCGGGAAATTGGCAGAAGTGGCAGGAACTTTTCGTCAAAACAGATATGACTTATACGGGTAAACACACATGCTGGGTCGCTGTCACTACCGCAACACGTCAGTTCGCATAAACGTCAGTTCGCATAAACCAAAAATCCGACAGTTCGTCCACACGTCAGTTCCGCTACACGTCAGTAGACCAACACGTCAGTTGATCAACACGTCAGTAGACCAACACGTCAGTTGACCAACACGTCAGTAGACCAACACGTCAGTAGACCAACACGTCAGTAGACCTACACGTCAGTAGACCTATACGTCAGTTCACCTAATCCTAAAATCCGACAGTTCCTCTACACGTCAGTTCACCTACACGTCAGTTCCCCTACACGTGAGTTCGCCTACCGTCAGTTGACATAAACGTCAGTTGGCATAAACGTCAGTTGACATAAACGTCAGTTGACATAAACGTCAGTTCGCCTACATAATCCGTCACTCCGCCTAAAGATTCATATCGGGCTATTGTTCAAAGCCGACTAGGGCACCGAAAGCAATTAAGCAGAGGGACGAAAACACAGGGGATTAGTAAAAGGAAGCCGACATTTGCTCATATAAAATTTGTTCAGAATGGCCGGGAGCTCGCAATCAGACGCGGCAGGTAAAGTCACTAAAGAAAGAACAGATGCAAAGTAATCCCATCAGTACAAGCTGTTGCGAAGGTTTTTTACCGGGGCTAGTCATACGGAAACTGAAAAATGTAAGGTGAAACGTATAATTAAACGCATTTAAGGGCTTAACAACCATCCCAAGGGGAAGGACCAAAAAGTGCCAGTGAATCTCAATCTTTGTCGAAAGGGTACCGGAAACAGTGAGGGACGAATTACTTCTCTCTTGGCCGGTGCTCCCACTAGATCCTCTTAAAACAAGAGCTACGAGCTCATATGGCACTTGTTACGAATAGGTGGTGTGAGAAACGAAAAAAAAACTCTTTAGCGTTTTTTCCGGATATTCTGCTAACCCTCCTCACCTTGCTCGGATCCGGTCCGGACCCTAAAATATTTCATGTAAGGCATACGATCTCTCTACTTCCCAAGTTTCATTCAAATCACTCCACTCGTTTAACCCCTATGCGAGCCACAACATTTCCGGGACTCCCTCCCCAAGTCCCCCACTGTGGCCGAATACGACTTGGACCCATAAACTTCGCATCTTTAACATCTCCTCTTCCCGTCCATCAAGTTTAGCTCGAATCGGAGCATATCTGCAAATTTCCAGTTCCAGCTTCATCCTCCTCCTATCTTGGTCGGATCCGGTTCGGACGCCAAATGACAAATCTAGTCCGCATAAACTTGGTACTGCATGTCCAAGCTTGCATTCCATTCGGCCCATGCGTTTAGTTTTTGTGCATGTCACAAAGTTTCCGCCCCCCCCCCCCCCCCAACCATGGCCGCATGAGGTTCGGACACATTCTTTGCAAATCTAGGTTCGTATCACCCATAAAGTTTCAATTGAATCGGACCATCCGTTCGCAACCGACGGAAGTCATTTCCGGATTCCCCCTCCCTCAACTCCCCGAAAAATGGACCGAAGTCTTCCTAGAGCATTACTTCGGGTTCTTAAAGCACAACTCTTACTAGAAATGATTTTTTTCCTATGAAGTGGACCAGAAAAGAATATTTTCGAATCTTACTTTCCACCTGAAATTAGCGATTTTCTTGTTAGCGCTTGTCGACTATGTCCAGCCTTCCTGGCCTCCGACGCGGCGGCTGGGCGCAAAACATTTGAAAACTGATCGCGCCGTGGTTAAAAAGTGTGAAAACTAAGCAAATAAAAAAGCAAGAAACAAGAGCTTCTCAGATCCTTATGTGTGAAAGAGTTGTCAGCAGAGGTTGAAGATCCCAGCAAACGTTTCGTTGTGGTCCGGTCAAAACTCGCCCAAAGAAGCGCTAAATTTCGTAGACACAAAACGAAACAATGGAGAACAGTGGGATTTTAGAAGCTTATAATTCTGTACGGGAGCTAGGTATATTACAAAAGGCAGAATAAGCAAGAGGGGTTCTTTAAGACAATTTGGAATGGGTGATCGCGAACTCGCGATCACCGGAATTCCGGGACTCCCCCCCCCCTCCAACTCCCTCCAAAGAGCCCTGCTATGATCTGGTTCTGTCAAGAAGGTATCTAATGCTTATGCTTGTTCTTCCCTTTATTGTGTAAAATTGATGAACATTCTGGCAACAGATCTGTAAGAAGGATCGCTAGGTCATGTCAGACAACATCACAAGGAAATTCTTAGCTTTCTATTTCACCGAATCCCTGAAGCTTAGAGCCCACCTGAATGAAGTACTATCTATCATATAGTTTTGTGAGTCGAGGAAGACGAAAATACAGAAGCTGGGACAGATAAAACAAAGTTAGCGGCGATAGGCCCCAGCTATAAGTGTAATCCACACGGGATGGCGGAAAGAAACCTCTTGGGACTTACGCGGTCGCGACTCATAGTAAAAATGTAAGCCCTTTTCGAGACTGTAACCTCAAAGCCGATTAAAATGTGGTGCATGGATTATGCGTAGAGGGTTCATGTACCAGAAACTCCGTCTGAAGTACCATTCGTCGCATTGACACCAGCATCTAGTCAGTCCTCAGCCTTTACTACGTCCTCGTCGGCTGCCTACTCAACCTCTTCAGTATTGACTCCGTCCATAGTGTCTGGTATTTCATTAGCATCAGTTCCTTCTTCAGTGTCGATCACGTCCTTGGCGTCAACTACCCTCTCATCGTCGAACCATTCTTTCATTTGCGGGCATAGACTATGCGCTGGATGTGCCGATGCCCTTCAAAGACGTGGGTCTGAAACCCACTCTGCCGGGCCACACTTGATCGGCAGAAACCCTTTTTGCACATATAGTAATTAGTGCGTATCCTTAATTCCTCCGTTCTTTGAAGATGATTGTGTTCCGTGTCTTTATTTTCCATGTTCATAAATTTCTAGTCATCGATTGTCCATGTAAATATATTTGAAAATTTGTATTCGTTTGCTATTTGGAAATGTGGAGTACTCATACCTGACTATAAATAATCGAAGCATTTTTCAATATATTATTGTGTTTTAGTTGCCCAGCAATTAGTATTTTTCTCTTGAAGTTGTAAACTAGCTCTCTTCAAAATACATTTATCAGAACCGAGTGTCTTCATTCACTTCCCTGGTGCCTTCCAACCATCTTCTTTCTTTCGTAACGCAAATCAAAACTATCAGATCTGACGAGAGACTCCTGACTTAATTTTTGCCCTCATTGAAATGGAAATTGTCGGCTCCTCTTATCAATCCCCTGGGCGAGCTTCCGTAATTATCCCATCGAGAACAATATGTGAGCGAACTGTCGGAAAATTTCAGTGAACTGATGTTTATGCGAACTGACGTTTATGCCAACTGACGTTTTTGCCAACTGACGTTTATGCCAACTGACGTTTATGTCTACTGACGTTTTTGCCAACTGACACTTTTGTGAAGTGACGGTAGGCGAACTGACGGTTGACGTACTGACGTGTAGGTGAACTGTCGGATTTTAGGATTAGCTGAACTGACGATAGGTCTACTGACGTGTTGGGCTACTGACGTGTTGGTCAACTGACGTGTTGGTCTACTGACGTGTTGGTCAACTGACGTGTTGGTCTACTGACGTGTTGATCTACTGACGTGTTGGTCAACTGACGTGTTGGTCTACTGACGGATTTTTGAGTGTCAACTGACGTGTAGGCGAACTGTCGGAAAATGTTGGCGTACTGACGGAATTCTGTGGCGAACTGACGTTTATGTCAACTGACGTGTTGCGGTACTGACGGGACCCCCACATGCTGAATCCATATCTGAACTTGGTTTTCTCAGATGATTAGCTATTTGGCCTTAATCTGTTTCTGAATTTTAATTGTAAGAATGTTCAAGGATTCTGGCGATGACTGGATCTGGCTAAGACAAGACCCAGTTGTCTGGATCAGATATTGAATTTTTGGGATCCCATCGAAAAGTTTGGTCTTGTTTCTATTTTATTTGATTTTGTAACTAAGCAGTGGTCACCACAGACACTTGATTTCACTGTACAAAAAAAATCTTGCAGTATTTGCTACTGAAATTAATCTTGTCTCTACTGAGATAAGATTATCTCTAATTCGGATTAATCTTATCCCAGTAGAGATAAGATTAGTCCCAGTAGCAAATACTGCAGTTAACATATTTGACGGTGCAAAACGGATAAGTCAGCTACATTTTATTCGTAATAAACTGGAAGTTTATTTTCCAGCTTGAGCGGCTTGAGCCTGAAGAGGACCCTTGCCAAGAAGGGCCGAAATATAGCTCGAATAAAATGTAGCTGACTTATCCGTTTTGCACCGTCAAATATGATTCGCAGTCAGCTTGGGCTGAAGGAACATCTAACTGCAGTTAACTTTAATCCTTACTCGGAGAAAAACTTTTTACAGTGTTTGGGGTACGGAAAACGTCGGGTATACCCAGCGTATCTTATAGCCTAGCCCAAATGCGGGTTAGTGTATACCAAACCTCAGTGTCGTGATCCAAAAACAAGAATCCGAATTGGTTGTTTTAGCACTTCTCACAAGTCATCAGTATTTTATTAGGTTACGGGGCCCTAGCATTTAGCATATTTTAATAATGTTTGATGTAGGCTATCCCAAAAGATAGGTATACTTGGAGTGTGTTCCACCCTTCTAACAATAGTAACTATTAGTTACTAATTCCGTTTCAACCTCGCGAAAAGTTACTACGGTGACCAAGCCCGTATCCAGGAATTTATTTCGGGGGAGGGGTTCGCCTTTTTTTTTTTTGGGGGGGGGGGGCGTCCCTGCGGGTCGGACAAAAAAGACATAGATCAGAGGGAAAAGCCTATAAAAACGGTTATGTTTGTGGTAACTAATAGTAACTATTTGCTTACCATGCTCGGGAGCGTAGTAGGCGTGGTAACTACGAATCTCTATAACGTGAGTGGCCAAATTACCCCGTGATGCGATATTTCACCGAAAATTAAAAAATCCGTTCCAGCCTTGACGCCAAGAAGCCAAAATTCGTAACGTCATGCGTGGTAACTACGGTAGGTAGGATGGAACACGCTCTTGGTGTTTGGTTATAGCCTTTTCAGAAAGCGAGTATTTGTGGTAAGCTGGATCTTCGGGACTCGGCCACTACGGTGGCAGTTAAAGTGTGTGTGTGGGAGGGGGGGGGGGGTCTTTTTAATTTTGTGACATGCTTTAGGTGGTAATCTCTGGACGAAACATGGCGAAAAGGACGATCATATGCTTCGGGTGCTCGGAGATGGAAGGGGGTATGAGAAGGACCTTCCTTCCCACCACGACCTTGACAAGCAGGAACGTTAGCTGATAAACATGCTACCTATCGTGTCTACCTATAGGCGTTTTTCCGTGCTCCCACAAACAGTTTGTGGGTCGACTGTGGCTCGAAAAGAGTGTTTCCACGGTCTTTCGTGCGGCCCACAAGTGTGTTTCCGCGACCAACAAGATTTTCGTGGCTCGCTTTGTGTCTCAAATTCGACAAACAGCTGGCGAGGTGATTGTCGATTTTGTGGCTCGATTCTGGCGGGAAATTCAAATTAAGCAGCAAAATAGTGTCTAAACAATAAAGTTAACTACTTTTTCAAGCATATAGATTTAAAACTGAGGATGCTTTTTGTACAGAATGGTAAGGAAATAAGCCTGGAGTTATATTTATTGAGATTTTACATGAATTTTAGTTTTATCTTCAGACGATTGAAATTACCGCCAAAAAAATAGACAAAACGGCGTTTCCGCGAGTTTCAACTAGTGGCTCGATTGTGTGGCACATAATCGTGTTTCCGCGACAAACACTCAGAAGTGTGTGTCCCACAACTGTGTCGCGGAAAAAGGCCTTATGTAGTGACAGGGTATTTCAACTGTTTTTTTTTTGCAGTTTGGGGCTATGGTATTCTTTTTGTTACCCTCATTAGTCTGTGTTCGTTGGTCGGCGTCTCTGTTATGCCGCTTATGGGCAAAGCATTCTACAGCAAACTACTCACTGTTCTTGTTGGACTGGCTGTTGGATCCCTATTTGGCAGCTCAGTGTTTCATCTCATACCACAGGTAATGCTTTTGAATGCCATCCCCACCCCTTCTATTTCTTTTTCATTGTTTCTCGTCTTCACTCTCTTGTAAGGACACTATGGAGGGGTATATCTGTTCAATAGAAAATCAAAATTAAAATTGAAAAATTGAAATTGAAAATTGAAATGAAAATAAAAAATTAAAATGAAAATTAAGAAATTAAAATATAAATTAGAAAATTAAAATGAAAATTGAGAAATTAAAATTAAGAAATTAAAATTAAAATTGAAAAAAAATCAACAAGGAACTAAAGTTAAATTTTTATGGTAAGATCTTCTTTTAATTTTAATTTTTCAGTTTCAATTTTAATTTTAATTTTTGGTTTGAGTGTGGCAACCCTGTTCAGTAGACCTGAGCTCGTTACGGTCTACGAGGCGTGCGCAGCAGGAACGAAGAAGCTGAAGAAATTTACTGAGGCTGATGCATGAGTCAGGGGCATCCCGAGGGGGGCGCTGCGCCCCCCTACGTTTTGGGCATTCGTTAAAATTTTCGCCGAAGGCTACAAATTTGGTCAAAACGGGCATCGCGGCGAAACTGTGATGCCCTTTTTATAGAATTCTTTGTCCCCACATTTCCAAACTGGGCGGTTTAACGTGTTTATTGGTCCCCTTTCTTTATCGAATTTGCTAATTCTTCCAACTTTTAGTCCGCATCGATTTCACCGCATTCGGTCCGTCCCTTCGTAAATTTGGTGATTTAACCTGTTTATTTGGTCTCATTCGTTAGCGAATTCGGTAATTCACCGAATTTTTCTCAAATCCGTATCTATTCTATCGCATCCTGTCAGTCCATTTCATAATTCGGTCATTAATCAGATTCATTTGATTCTGATTCGTGACCGAATTCGATAATTCATCCAACTTTTGTACAGATTTGGCCGCATTCGGTCCGTCCCTGCGTAAGTTTGGTGGTTTAACCGGTTTATTTGATCTCATTCTTTACCGAATTCGGTAATTCGGTCGCATTCGGTCAGTCCATTTCATAATTAAATTCGGTGAGATTCATTTGGTTCTGATTCCGTTTCTTTTACTAGACTTGCCGTATTCGGTTGTTTTAGGTGGTTCTAACAAGAGTTTTATTCCATTACGAAATTCTGTTGTTCTACCGCTCTCAATCTGTTCCTTATTTTTTTGGTTAGTTTTTCGGTATAGTACGAATTCATTATTTGCTTCAAACCAGTTATTGAGTTCGGTAATTTAAGTGGCATTTATTTAGCTCTCGTTCTTTACCATTTACTTTAGCTGGTTGGTGTTGATTTTTTTACTTCTTAGGATTGTAGTACTTCAGGAATAAGCACGTCTTTTGACGTGAAAACTAGCCTACTTTTGTTTGCTGTAAATTCTGAACAAATGTACTTTGTATCTACTTTACCCTGGATCGCCCCTTTCGTTTCGCCAGACAGCTCTGGTTTAATAGGTAATCTTTGGGATCGCAAAAAGGCACTTTATCATCAGTGTATCCACAAAATTTTGCCTGCGGCGCATTTCGCAGTCTTCTCTAGTTAGACGAAGGGTTCGTCATTTAGTTGGCCTTTGAGGCTTGGAATTTTAGGAGGCTTCAACCATGTTAAAAGCTAGAACTTTCATGGGAAGTAGTTAAAAGTTGCCAGAAAAAAGGCGGATTAAAAAAATTTCTTCCGTCTTTTGCGATCATTTCAAGTCCTGTTGGCGAAACTGTAAAGGTCTTCCAAAGGCATAAGGCTAGTGACGGCGTATCCATGAAATAAAAAACAGAAGCAGAAAAGCGTGAAAACGCGCCAATTTTTATCTTTAGACTTTTTTGCATATACTCTGCAACTTTTTACGTTCATGAACGCAACTCGCTGTGTTCTTATAATTTTTAATAAATTCAGTTAAAATCAGGTACCGATTCGGTCAATTTCACCAGGTCCGCGCCTCCCCCCCCCCCCCCCCCCCCCCCAGTGATGAAATGTTCGGGACGCCCCTGGCAGGAGTGTGATGTGCAGCTATATCACAGTCTTACAGATCACACTCATCAGCCTCAGTAATTTTCTTCAGCTTCTTCTTTCCTGCTGTGCACGCCTCGTTACGGTAGACCGTAACCTTACGAGCCCGTAACGAGCTCAGGTCTATTGAACAGGTTTACCCCACTCAAACCAAAAATTAAAATTGAAAAAAAAATCAACAAGAAAATAAAGTTAAAGTTAATAGTAAAATCTTATTTTATTATTAATTTCTTAATTTTCATTTTAATTTCTTAATTTTCATTTTAATTTTTTAATTTTCATTTTAATTTTAATTTTTCAATTTTAATTTTCATTTTCTATTGAACAGATATACCCCTTCATAGGATACTTCGCACTACATAGAGCGTATTCCACCCTACTTGCCGGTAGTTACTACGCATGACGTCACGAAGCTTGACTTCTTGGCGTCAAGGCTGGAACGCGTTTTTAATTTTCGGTAAAATATCACCCGACGGCAGCTCCACGGCGTAGTCTGGCCAATCACGTTACAGAGATTCGTAGTCTTGGTAAACATAATAGTTACTATTAGTTACTATTTTGAGAAGGTTGAAACGATCAGCGTAGTAACTTTTCGTGAGGTTGGACCGGAATTAGTAACTAACAGTTAATATTGTTAGAAGGTCGAGCACGCTCATAGTGTTTCTGCTCCGATGTTCTGGGTAGTTGACTACTTTAAGGGGACGTTTTCGCGTGGATGACTGTAGAGCTGAACCGGTGGTCCCGTCCGCGCGAAAATGAGAAAATCGATTGGCCGTTGAACGGTTGAGAAAGATGGGCTCCATCCACGCGAAAAAGCCCATTCAGCTGGATGGTAGCATATGAGTGGGAAGGTCCACACAATATCCCCGTTCAGCTCAACGCTACCCTCGGAGCGGTGTTGAATGGGAGGCCCGTTCACCTGTTCATCCGTACACGCGAAAATGACAAAAAGATCGACGGCATCCACGCGAATATGTCCGTCAAGCTCAACGGGAGGTCGACGAGACCTGAGCCATCCACGCGAAAACGGCCCCCAAGACTTATAGCTACGGTTGCACAAAATTACACAAGGCGTCGGCTCTTTTAAGCCTTATTCCATGTCCCTTGCTTTGAATGACAGTCTGGGCAAACTCTGCATAACCGGTCTTCGGACGAATAAGCTCATCGGAAACAATGGTATCACGTACCTGATGCCTCACGGACGCTGAAGCAAGCGAGGACAGGATGCACTTGTGAAGTGAAGAGTCTCGGGAACGAGAATAGCTGGAAATCACTGAAGTAGAATGAAATACTAGCATAAACAAGACGTTTCCTTAAAGCAGTAACTGAAACTTGATACTGTTCCATTATTTTCCCTCGCAGTAACAAGAGAAACCACCAGTCCGTCTATTTCCGATTTTTCTTTCACAGCTGTTTTTGTGCTTGTGCTTCCGCCAAACATAATCTTCCCATGGAGAGTCTTTCGCGTCGTTTCTGATTGGTTCACACGAAGGTACGGACTGTACAAACCAATCAAAAACAACGTTTGCTGGCAATGTTTGTTAAGATTGCACTTAATAGGTAGTTTAAAAGGTTGGGTGGTAGCACAGTGCAGAGAAATTGCGAGAGTTCAAGCATTGGAACTGATCTGTTTTTTTTCCTTCCGGGAAAATTTGAACTGGAATATAGCAAAAGTATGCTCGCAGTGGAAAGTAGAATGATAAGCTCTTCATGGAACCTTCAAGTCTATATGCGATTTTTTTTATTTTTTTTTTCCCGTAGCATCTTTTGTAATTTAACTTATTTTTATATTATTTAAAAACTAAGAAATCACATTTCGTACTTTTTGTGGCTACTCCACCATCCCTCAGTGACGTTACTTTTAATCTATTTTTACCCATTTTTAACTCTTCACGTCACCTAACTTTTTAAATTAAACCCATATTTTATTTACGATTCTTCGCCCCTAATATTTGGAAATTAATTCTCTCATTTAGATTTTGTAAAATATTTCTTTAACTACATTTTCTTTAAACAACTAAATTAAACTATTAAAAAAAATTAACACTTAAATATAAAAATAGAGATGATATGATCTTGATTGCGAGAAGTCGACAGAATATACCACGAAAAAAGGAACAAATCGCATAACACAAATTATATATTATTACATAAAATCTTGTCGATGTTTCACTGCTGATCGATTGATTGATTTATTTATTACCTTAATTCGCACGTCGGAGCGAATTAAGATCAGTCTTGATCTGTTGAATCGCTCCGTCATTGATGATGTGATGATTTGTTAGGCATCAGATTCTTCCAGTAGTACTTCGAGGGCACACCATTCCACTCTTCGTCGAGCGACTTTTGAAGGCTTCCTCGTTGTCGTTGGTCAGACCGTTCCATGTGTTGACAACTCGACATTTGTTGTCGTTGTCGGGTTCTGACCGATGGCTTAAACAACTTCATAAAAGAAAAAAAAATAAACAGACGAATCCCGGAACTGCAAACATGCCAAAGGCTCTAAATGGCCAGTTCAGGAACTCAAAAAGAATTAACACCTCTCTAAAGAAGAAAAATTACATCTCTGAAGAAAATCGCTTTTGACAATCCTATCCGCGTCAGACGCGACAGCAATACCCCATATAAAGAACAACAAGGAAACAAAATGAATAACACACTTCTTTTTGGAAAGAGCTCAAAGACGCCGATTCTTTTACACAGCTCGGCAGCATGCCCGAACGAACCTCGCTAATTTTTAACCGATAAATTAATCATCGATTAGCTTAATTGAATTTACCTCCCAAGGATTTCCTCCCTTAAAGCTTTCAGCTTATCCCGTTAGCACATAAAATGGAATGTATTTTCATTCATCACTTCCGACATAAGACAGAAAGTAAGGACCAATGATAATTTTTAGCTAAATATTTCGTACTGCTTCACCCTGCACCCCGGGCCATCTCTTCGTAGGCTAATTAATTATTCAGTTGGGTCGGTGGCATTCATTGGGTTTAGTAACACATCTTTTCTTCTTGAAAATGTTGTTGATATTTCAGCTGAACTCGAAACAAATTATTGAAAGAAATCGACATCGCCAAGTGTTTTTTTTTATGGCACTTGACTTCCGGCAAATTCAAATTCAAAATTCAACTCAAATTCAACTGAAGTTGATGATTTTTATGGGGTCTACCGGATCATTGCTCAGGGCATCTACCGGAATATTGCTCAAGGAATCTAACGGAACTTGTGTCAGGGAATTTACTGTTGGATATGGATCAGGGGGTCTACCGGACTTCACCTCACCGAATCTACTAGAATTTTTGGAACTTGACTTCCGGCCAAGTGGCATGTACCGATCGCTTTTCCGTCGGTCGGTCGGTCAGCCCGGTGATCGCGAGTTAGGGTACTTCCAGATATGCTAGAACGATGAAACTTGGCAGGCGTATTAAGGACCCGAACAAACTAACTTTGAAATAGTCACTTCTCCTATCCGACCATCGTGGGGGGAGTGGAGGGAGGGGAAATCCAGAATCTTCAGGTAAGTATAACTTTGGAACGGCGCTGATCAGATCTTAAAGAAACTTGGTATTTGGAACGACCTCGTGTCTCAGATATCCGTTTGAAGTCCGGACCGGATCCGATGAATGTGTGTGTGTGTGTGTGGGGGGGGGGGGGGTAGTCAGAGAGGGAACCGGAAATCTTGTGACACGCTTAGATTGGAGCTATCAGGATGAAACTTAGTGGGGAGAACAAGCACAAGCCTTAGATACATAATTGACATTACTGGATCGGATTTGGGCAGTGTGGTGGGAGTTGGAGGGGGGTTCCGGAATTCTGGTGATCCGGAGTTAAGGTACTTCCAGGTGGGCTAGGGCGGCGAAACTTGACGGGCATATCAGGACCTGACCAGATTAACGTGGAAATAGTCAGTTCGCCAACCCGACCATCGTGGGGGCAGTGGAGGGAGGGGAATCCTGAATCTTAAGGTATGTATAACTTTCGAACTGGTGGTCGGATCTTGATGAAACTCGATATTTGGAAAGACCTCGTATCTAAGATGATTTCAAGTCCGGACTGGATCCGATGAATATAGGGGGGGGGGGGGGTGAGGGGAGAACCGGAAATCTTGTGACACGCTTAGAGAGGAGCGATTGGGAAGAAACTCGGTGGGAAGAACAAGCAAAGAATAGGTATGCCAGGGATTTGGCACTGTGAGGGGAGTTGGAGGGGGTCCGGAATTCCAGTGATTGCGAGTTAAAGTACTTCCAGATATGCTAGGACGATGAAACTTGGCTGGAACATTAGAGGCTTGACAAGACTGGCTTAGAAATCGTCACTTCCCGGATGTGATCGTCCTTTGAAGTGCGCATCTTAACCGCAAAGTAAAAAAAAAAAAACTTTTGACCAAACTATACATTGCATGATCCCCGGCTCGATGATTATTTGTGCCACAAGGGTTTCAATAATCGCAAATTTGGTTTATAACCACGATAGTCGATTTTTACAATAAACTTTCTATCTATCTAATCTATCTACCCTTAAAGTGCGCATCTCAACCGAAAAGTGAAAAAAAATACGTTTTGGCCAAATGATACATGGTCATGATCCACAAGTGCCCATGCTCATTGTATCCTCAAGGGTTTTGCTTACAAGTGAATTCCTTCCCGTATGGAAATAATTCAAGTCGTAAACGATCTTTTTTTTCCAATTGTATTATGGGACATTTTTCCAATCGTAAACAATTGGAAACGATCGTATTTTTACGATTGGAAACAGTTGTTTACGATTGGAAACAGTTGTTTACGATTGGAAACAGTTGTTTACGATTGGAAACAGTTTGCGATTGTAATCAGTTGTTAACGATCGTATTTTTACGATCAAAACCAGTTGTTTCCAATCGTATTTCTACGATCGGAAACAGTTGTTTACGATAGAAACCGATTGTTTCCAACCGTTATTTTACGATTGAAATCAACTGTTTCCAATTGTATTTTTACGATCGAAAACAGTTGTTTACGATCGTGATTTTAAGACTGAAACCGATTGTTTCCAATCGTTATTTTACGATCGAAAACAACTGTTTCCATTTTTATTTTTACGATCTAAAACAATTGTTTCGGATCATATTTTTACGATCGGAATTTCCGACTGCAGATTCTTTTTCAACACACACTCCACCCCCACCTGCCCTAAACTGTAGATCGTCGATAACTGGAAGGTCTTCAACTTCTCTCCAACTTCAAGTAATGCTTAATTTTCTGTGATTCAGTTCAGTCGACAACATTAAGGAGGAGCGATATTCGCGTTGTGTTACATAGAGGCAAATATTTTTTGCTTCAAAATTATCGATTAAATGACAGCACTCTATAAAAATTACCGGAAGACGCTTTAGCAGTATAGAGCATCGACTGCGAAAGCTGCTTTTGAATTATTTTGCGCTTCACAGAAAAGTTAAAATAGCAAAAACACGAATGAAAGCTCTCAACTTCAAGCATTTCCACGTCTTTTAAACTTTTCGAAAAAAAGCAATCGTAAACAGTTGTAAAATTACGATTGGAAACAGTTCCAGGAAAGAGGAAACAACTGTTTCCAATCGTTAATAGTTGTTTACATTTGTTAAAATTGTTTCCAGTTGTTAAAGATCGTAAACAGTTGTTAACAGTTGTTTACGACTTAATTATTTCCATACGGGAGCTAAACTATGTTGATTGTTTTCAACTAAAAAAAAATTCAACTGCTAAAAATCAACGGTTGTTTCCAATCGTTTGCGATTGGGATTCAGATTCGCCGTATCAGTTAAATTATTTTGATCGTTTACAACTAAAAACATTCACCTGCCCTACTACCGTTGTTAAAAATCAGGTCTTGTTTCAGGACTTCGAACCGAACCAACTGTTTCCGACCGAAAACAACTGTTTCCGACCGAAAACAACTGTTTCCGACCGAAAACAACTGTTTCCGACCGAAAACAACTGTTTCCGACCGAAAACAACTGTTTCCGATCGAAAACAACTAAAAACGATCGTAAACAGTTATTAAATAACGATTGGAAACAGTTGTTTCCACCGAACAGTTATTTCCCACGAAACAGTTGTTTCCAATCGTTTACGGTTGGGATTTCAGATTCACCGTTTCACTTGAACTATTTTCATTCTGTAAAACTAAAAAAAAAAAAAACTTCCTTATTACCGTTGTTAAAAATCAGGTCTGTATTTTACTATTTTTGAAAACAAAACCAAGTGTTTCCGATCGAAACAACTGAAAACGACTGGAAACAATTGAAAACGATCGTTTTGAATCGGTACGAAAAAAAACGATCGTAAAATTACGATCGGAAACAACTGTTTCCAATCGTTTACGATTGGGATTTTAGATTCACCGTTTCACTTGAACTATTTTCATTCTGTAAAACTAAAAAAAAAAAAAACTTCCTTATTACCGTTGTTAAAAATCAGGTCTGTATTTTACTATTTTTGAAAGCAAAGCCAAGTGTTTCCGATCGAAACAACTGAAAACGATTGGAAACAATTGAAAACGATCGTTTTGAATCCGGTACGAAAAAAACGATCGGAAAATTACGATCGGAAACAACTGTTTCCAATCGTTTACGACTGGGATTTCAGATTCACAGTTTCACTTGAACTATTTTCATTGTGTAAAACTAGAAAAAATAAATATCCCTAATACCGTTGTTAAAAGCCAGGTCTGTATTTTATGATTTGAAAACAAAACCAAGAGTTTCCGATCGAAGCAACTGAAAACGATTGGAAACAATTGAAAACGATCGTTTGAATCGGTGCGAACAAAACGATCGTAAAATTACGATCGGAAACAACTGTTTCCAGTCGTTACGATTGGGATTCCAGATTCAAAGTTTCACTTGAACTATTTTCATTGTGTAAAACTAAAAAAAAGTATACTTCCGGTATATTTTGCGGTAATAGTAACGTTTATTCAAACAATGTTTACAACGGATACGTCAGCTACGATTCTTCATCAGCGATATTTCGCCCTTCTTGGCAAGAGTCCTCGTCAGGCTGTCAATCCTCTGGGTCCACGTCGGGGAAGGAAACAAACCTGTAATAAGGTGGAAGATTTATTACAGGTTTGTTTCCTTCCCCGACGTGGACCCAGAGGATTGACAGCCTGACGAGGACTCTTGCCAAGAAGGGCCGAAATATCGCTGATGAAGAATCGTAGCTTACGTATCCGTTTTAAACATTGTTTGAATAAATCTTTCCAAGTCAGCTTGGGCTCAAGGAATATTTTATAGTAACGTTGTTAAAAGTCAGGTCTGTATTTCATGATTTGAAAACAAAACCAAGTGTTTCTGATCGAAACAACTGAAAACGATTGAAAACGATTGGAAACAATTGAAAACGATCGTTTTGAATCGGTACAAGCGATCGTAAAATTACGATTGGAAACAACTGTTTCCAATCGTTTACGATTGGGATTTCAGATTCACAGTTTCACTTGAACTATTTTCATTGTGTACAAAAACTGAAACAAAATAAACATCCCTAATACCGTTGTTAAAAGTCAGGTCTGTATTTCATGATTTGAAAACAAAACCAAGTGTTTCCGATCGAAACAGCTGAAAACGATTGGAAACAATTGAAAACGATCGTTTTGAATCGGTATGAAAAAAACGATCGTAAAATTACGATCGGAAACAACTGTTTCCAATCGTTACGATTGGGATTTCAGATTCAGAGTTTCACTTGAACTATTTTCATTGTGTAAAACTAAAAAAAATATACTTCCGGTATATTTTCCGGTAATAGTAACGTTGTTTAAAATCAGGTCTGTATTTCATGATTTGAAAACAAAACCAAGTGTTTCTGATCAAAACAACGTAAAACGATTGGAAACAATTGAAAACGATCGTTTTGAATCGGTACGAAAAAACCGATCGTAAAATTACGATCGGAAACAACTGTTTCCAATCGTTTACGATTGGGATTTCAGATTCACCGTTTCACTTGAACTATTTTCATTGTGTAAAACTAAAAAAAATGAACTTCCCTATTACCGTTGTTAAAAATCAGGTCTTTATAGATGTTCCTACGGCCCAAGCTGACTGCGAATCATATTTGACGGTGCAAAACGGATAAGTCAGCTACATTTTATTCGAGCAATATTTCGGCCCTTCTTGGCAAGGGTCCTCTTCAGGCTCAAGCCGCTCAAGCTGGAAAATAAACTTGTGGAAAAACAATTTAAGATTCTTCCTTAAATATCTGCTTTTGAGAACTTCTTCTCTGAAAGTTGGTTGGGGTTAAAGCTGGTGCTGTGATTTTATTCTGGACTCGGCGACTGTTTTTGTTGTTCGATTGGGTCGTCGAAAAGGTAGAGATTCTTCTGCATTTTGGTTTTAGAGTCACCTGTCTCTTCTTCTTCTTTCCAGCTAAGATGGATACTTGTTGGCGGCATGTATGGGCGAGCCAAAGAAGGGCCAAGAAGGGCCGAAATATTGCTCGAATAAAATGTAGCTGACTTATCCGTTTTGCACCGTCAAATAATCAGGTCTGTATTTCATGATTTGAAAACCAAACCAAGTTTTTCAAATCGAAACAACTGAAAACGATTGGAAACAATTGAAAACGATTGGAAACAATTGAAAACGATCGTTTTGAATCGGTACGAAAAAAACGATCGTAAAATTACGATCGGAAACAACTGTTTCCAATGGTTTAAGATTGGGATTTCACATTCACAGTCTCACTTGAACTATTTTCATTGTGTAAAACTAAAAAAAAATATACTTCCCTACTACCGTTGTTAAAAATCAGGTCTGTATTTCATAATTTGAAAACAAAACCAATGTTTCCGATCGAAAACAACTGAAAACGATTGGAAACAATTGAAAACGATCTTTTTGAATCGGTACGAAAAAACGATCGGAAAATTACGATCGGAAACAACTGTTTCCAATTGTTACGATCGTAAACAATTGTTAACAGTTGTTTACGACTTAATTCCGTACGGGTTAAAGTACAAAAAATTACTTTTGAGCAAAGCACACATTTTTATGACCATTTCTACCAGAAACATTTCTAGTGCCCTTAAAGTGCGCGTCATTACTGCCATGAGCAAAAATAAAAAAATTTGTATCAAACGATATATTCTCGTGATTTCCAAGCTCCCATGGTCATTCTTACCTCAAGGGTTTTGCTTACAAATGACCAGAGCAAGCCCACAAACCCAGGCAAATTGATAGTCCTTCAGCCCAAGCTGACTGCGAATCGTATTTGACGGTGCAAAACGGATAAGTCAGCTACATTTTATTAGAGCTATATTTCGGCCCGTTTTGGCAAGGGTCCTCTTCAGGCTCAAGCCGCTCAAGCTGGAAAATGAACTCCAAGCTGGAAAATGAAAATGAACCAGGCAAATTTTAACTTTCATCCTCTGCCCGAGCCTTGCAAGTACCATATGAGCTTCTAGCTCTTGTTCTGTACTTTTTGTTCATACACCACCTAAATTTTTCGTTTGATTGGGAGCTGTTTTGAAAGGACCGAATTAATTCCTATAAGGTTGAAAATGTGGTTTAATTCCAGGAAAAATATTGTCTAGTCATGTAAATACGTGTCAAGTGAGAATTGGGATTTTTTGTCGATACTGCGGCGTCCTTGTTATGGTGCGATAAACGAATCACGTACACCCTTGTAATCATACATTCCTGTGTACACTAGGTTTGCTACCGGTTTGTTTGGATAGAGATAAGCAGGTATTGCACGTTCGTAATAACGGATTCGCTGATGGCACATTCGCACCTGAACGGTAGCCTAAGCGCCGGGCCTTAGAGCAATTTTCCAGATATTTTGTCATCTTTTCGGGATTCTTTTAAGTATTTGTATACATTTTTGTCTGGAATGACAACCCTACTGTCAGCCACTGCGCCTAGCAAAATTGCTTGCAAAATTTTACAAGCTCCATCTCCGAAGCATAACGGTACTTCGCCGGATGGACCTCCAATCAAGAACAAATAACGAACTGCTGTCTCCCCATCTCGGTTATACAAACATGCTGAGTCGAATAAAATACGGCCGACTCCCGACGCAAACGAGCGGAGGTTACTAACTTCGCGCCACATCACTTTTCATTACCTCTACTAAGTGAGTGTGATCAGGAATGGATGGAGCAAATGATTAAGAGTGAGTGTTATGCTACTATAAAGAAAGTGGGTAGATTCCTCAAGCTGTCAATGATGCACAGAGAAATTTTTTTGTAGTTCTAGTAGTAGTTAGAAATAAGTTCGTCATTGTGTTTTGTCTGATTGTATTGCCATGGCCATTGGGCTTTTAGTGTAATAAATATCATATCATATCGCTGTTAAGTCGCCGAAGAGGAAATCTGGCAGTCAAAGCTGACTGGCTCTATGGACGCGCTCCAGAGCGGGTCGGCGCGTGGAGTACGCCTCCTGCTAGCCTCCTTCAATATTTTTTGTGCGATAAGTAACGATGAAAACGGAAGAGGAGGAAACGGGTATCAACATCAGCTCAAAGCTGGAGTAAATAGCTCTAGGTCCGCTCAGTTTTGTCGGGGTTTTCATAGTCGCTGCATGCGACTAAAGACAGAAGTTCCATCTGTTTATTTGTTCTTGCTCCAGTGGTGTATCTGTGTCATATGCTCTTGCCATCTACGAAGTTCATGAGGCAAACATAATGCCACAAGTCTCCGGATTCTCCTCCCTTGGATCCGAAATATGATGATTTCTGTTGAACCAATTCACGCCTTCAACACACTCCCTAATTTTCAATCAATCAGGCTTATTATCCAAATAGCTTAGGCTACAGCTAGAAGTGGAATACTAATTAGTAGTAATAATAATTTTAGTCTTTCTAGCGTGCGAGAGTCGTTTCTCCAAATGTCCCGGAATCCTCTGCATCCGGTCAGAAGTCATGGGTTCTAAGCCTCTAAAGGACCTGTCTTACCTATAATCAAAATGCAACCTACTTCCACAATCACTCCATATATTTCTAAACCCGGAGACCCCAATTTCGTACGGTACATTCTAATCCCTCTAACAAAACCACGCTGATTTTCACTTGCCATGTTTTGCTACCTTCAATGTGTATCATGCTATCGACGGTTGTCTGCGAGAAGTTTATCCATCGGAAAAACCGGTGTGTAGATTGTTTCCCTGTTTTCGCTACAAGTCACGGGTCTCGAAAAGGATTAAAACAGCCAAAACCGTGGGTTGTTTGTTCAAACCACAGCATAGTTTTAAATTATTCAAATATTTTAAAATACTGTAAGTTGAAGAGTAAGTAGTGCGAGGGGTCCTTTAAGCGAAATTCACATAAAGGGCGTCGAAATATTGGTAGGCAAAATACGCTTCGCGACGTCTAGGCGAAATCACAGGGTATGGCAGACCGGGAGTGAATTCGCCCGAATTTTATTTACTTCGATGCATTTTCTCTTATTCCATTGTCTTCATACGCGCTGATACCAATATCGTAGATGACTGGGTAACTCTGAACTAAACTGATTAGCTGTTGCACATCCATCTTATCTGTATTTCAAATTATTTGCCTGGCGTTGCGAATGTTATCGGCTCGGAGCCGAAGCCTGACGAAGCGTTTTTTTTACCTGACGTTGCGTTTCTTCAACGCCTGGCGTGACGAATACGCCAGGTGTGGCGATATTCGCTCTCTGTGTGAATTGTGCTTTAGAGCTTTTGGCTATAGTGCCTACCAAATCTAAGGAGGGTTTTCGCGAGCTGGAAAGCAAAGTCGGAATCACTTTCCAATGGTTTTCGCGCTACTTCGGAAAGCTGCCGAACTTTCCAACCTGGTTTTCGTGCTTTGGAAACCGAAGCAGCTTTACCGTAAAGTGATTCCACGAGGTTAGTGGAAAGCTCCGCGGAAAGGTGACTTTTTGTGTGGAGAAAAAACAGTGCAAGTATCACTAATAAAACAAAAATGGCAAGCGTTATTAAGGTGACTTCGATGGAATATATGAGTATCAAAGAACCGTCAAGTGAACCATGTATATTCGAAAAAGTTTGTAATTCAGTATTTTCCCGGCGATATCAGCTTTCCATGCGTTATCGCGATCAGTCCAGCGGGAAAGTGTTCCATGCGTTTTCGCGATCAGTCCAGCGGGAAAGTGTTCCATGCGTTTTTGCGATCAGTCCAGCGGGAAAGTGTTCCATGCGTTTTTGCGATCAGTCCAGCGGGAAAGTGTTCCATGCGTTTTTGCGATCAGTCCAGCGGGAAAGTGTTCCATGCGTTTTTGCGATCAGTCCAGCGGGAAAGTGTTCCATGCGTTTTTGCGATCAGTCCAGCGGGAAAGTGTTCCATGCGTTTTTGCGATCAGTCCAGCGGGAAAGTGTTCCATGCGTTTTTGCGATCAGTCCAGCGGGAAAGTGTTCCATGCGTTTTTGCGATCAGTCCAGCGGGAAAGTGTTCCATGCGTTTTTGCGATCAGTCCAGCGGGAAAGTGTTCCATGCGTTTTTGCGATCAGTCCAGCGGGAAAGTGTTCCATGCGTTTTTGCGATCAGTCCAGCGGGAAAGTGTTCCATGCGTTTTTGCGATCAGTCCAGCGGGAAAGTGTTCCATGCGTTTTTGCGATCAGTCCAGCGGGAAAGTGTTCCATGCGTTTTTGCGATCAGTCCAGCGGGAAAGTGTTCCATGCGTTTTTGCGATCAGTCCAGCGGGAAAGTGTTCCATGCGTTTTTGCGATCAGTCCAGCGGGAAAGTGTTCCATGCGTTTTTGCGATCAGTCCAGCGGAAAAGTGGAAAGTTATTCCAGGAATCGCTTGCCCACAGTTTTCGCGATGCGCTTCGCTCGTCTGAAAGTGATTCCGAGATCTCGCGAAAACCCTCCTTTAGTCCCGAACCCCGTCCTTTCGGTATACGCTGACGAAGACGGACGGAAAAGAGGTCGCATGTGGTGCTTAGACTGCAAGTGCCGCTAAGATTCATATAGCCCATTTTAGTACGCTCTTCGGAATCGAAGAAGAAATAATGTGGGCTTTTGATAAAAAATTCCATTTCTTAGGCTTTCGGCATCATGGATCCCGAGGTGGACCCGACCCACGAGTACTTGAATATTTCTCTCCTCATTTTTGGAGGATTTTGGCTCTTCTTTATGATTGAAAGAATGCTGAAGATCATTATGGAATCGAAAGAGGTAAGTTTTTGGTCGAGTCGAGTGGTAGTTGTTCGCTGGTGCCTTGGACGCTTCTGGTGTTGGAAGGTAGAAGTGGATGCGGGTTTCGGTCGCAAGAAAGGTGCGGTCCTTATCGAGTAAGGGTGTGTAATGGCTTTTGCGTGTAAACTGATCGGTTTGAGGGGGCATCTTCGGCAGCCGCAGCCACTCAAACGCCACCTTTGTATCGAAGCATTCCTTCACCTAAAGCTGACTACACTCTTTGCAGATAACCCATGTTTGTGCTTCGTCTTGTTAAACATGATGATTAAACATAGCTCTATGTATTATTATATCTGTTATGACCCTTTAAAGTGCTATGTTTCAAGACAAACTTCTGTAATGACAATTTTCATTGTTAATTTTCGTGAAAAGATAACATTTGAAAGGGTCATAACAGATAAATCCTCATAAAATTTAACACAAGGATGCGCAAACATAATGTTATCTGTTATTAAATTTCTGACAGTTTACGTATTCTGTTTGATGGCGCTGATCGAATGAGTCAGCGGAGGCTTATTCTAGCGGTATTTCGGCCCTCCTTGACAAGGGATCTCTTCAGGCTTTATCGTGACGGCCAATCGGGAGGGTTCTGAAGAAGCATAAAAAAAAAATCAACGAAGAAACCAACGAAAATGGGGTAGTATATTCGTTGGCTTATACAAACCCCATTTTCGTTGGTTTCTTCGTTGATTTTTTGTGATATGCCAGGCCAATGTGGTTTACGGAATTATCTTCGTTCTGAAGAAGAGATCCAGTACAGATTCTGGCTTAGTGAAGCTACCATAAAGCCCGGCTTCCACTTCCGACATTTCTTCTGTAATCTAGATATAGTTCTGTGTCTCTCAAAACGGGTACCTAGACAAACCTAGGGTAAAGCATTGAGAAATGTCGGATGGTTTGACCCCAGCCTCGCATCGGACTTGCATACTGTCAGAATTTCTGTAATGTTAAACCGTTAAACTGAAAAGCAAACTTATTTTTGTATCATTCGACTGAATACACTGAATTATTTGGATTCTGCTAAGGGATTTTCTGATTTTCCACTATCTACTCTAGTAGTGACGTTCAGGAAATCTACGGCCGTCCCCACAACGCAAATTCTACTATGATGGGGAAGATTTGAATCTCAACACAAACGCGGTTTTCAGTGCCCTGTTTGTCCATATGTGCATTACGGAGATTAGAATCGAAAAGAACCAATGGCACACACAAGCCAAGCCACGTAGCAGCCATTTAACCGAGTATTCGTTTCGTTTTGTATATAGTTTATTCCTACCGCTAGATCTCTGTAAATATCCCCAAATATTATTAGCGGAATGCCCACCATTCTCCAGAGAAGAAAGAGGAAAAAGAACTGGACACGTTGCACCATCTAACGCCAAGGAGTGAAGGATGCGTTCCCATCGCTGTTGGTGACATCTATGAGTCGCAGGAGCAAGTTATCAAGGCATCTTTCGGTCACATGGAGGTCAGTAAAAAGCAAATCGTATACGTCCTTCATAAAATCCGATGACGAACTGCCGCCGGGGGCGCTAGAGGAACAATAGATAAGATAAGATAAGATTTATTTGCGCTAAGAGCCAACGGCCATGGCAAATACGTGTAGAAAAAAAACACAAAAAAACATCACACACAAAAAATATCAAACTCCTATAGGCATCTATCCCTATGGGCTAGGGCTACCCTGAGGAACCTCACCAGCTGTTCTATATTTTCAAAACAGTTATTCCCCATTACACCACACATCCATTCTTCATCCATACCCCTTCCATTCACTCCAAAAATTTCTAACCGAAGTTCACTCAAACTTTCGCATCCACACAATAAATGTTTTAAATTCTCATCCATGCTGCCACACATCGGACATGAACTAGGACCGGACCGACACTTTGCCCTCCCAATATATCGTCTCCCGATGAAAAATTTATCTCAAAATAGTACTATGAAGTAGTACGAAAAAGTTGCATGCAGTACTAACGATGCTACTACATGCTTTTACTTCAAGGCTGCCGTGTTACTGCATACTACTATATGCTACTATTGGCAAAAATGGATGCTACTATGGCAAGACAGGATGCTACTGGATACTACTGCATAAGACTGGACCAGTTTGAGGCGCATTAAATGATAGTATTCTTTGCTATTACATAGTATTACATGCAACGTTTTCGTACTACTACCATACTACTACGCAGGCTACAAATTTTCCATCGGGCTTCTCTCCCCCAGTGGTAGACTGTGTCCTACAACTCATCAAATCCCGTGTTTCCTCCCTTTTAAGACCCGCTTTAAAATATACTTCCTCCCCCCAAGTCTCTTTAATTTTTGCATAAAACCTCAAAGACATTGACTCATCCTTGGCAACCTGCCAAGATTGAATTTCCTGATCCAACAGACGACTTTCCACCACCTTTCTCACGTCACCCACAGGGAGTCCAGGCCCATCACCATTATTCCGTAATTCTGACAAACCGCACTGGTCCAATATCTGCCTCACCTGGGATGCCCACGAATTTTTTTTTGGAGTCCCGCATGCTTTCCTTATATGCTGCTTTGGCGACTCGAACCCGTCTGCAGCAACTTCTCCCAAAATAAGATCATACTTACCCATCTCTTTTTCCTTAAACTACTTAGGCCCAGGTCACCCTTCAGAACTATCGAATTTATTTTGTTACTAACTCCTAGTATTCTCTTAAAATACATCAATTGCAGTTGCTCTAACTTTTCATACTTAACAAATCCCCAAAGCTCGGATGCGGATGCGTAGCTGGAATAATTTTTGTCTTTAAAACCTGTTTATGTAACTTCATATCTTCTATAACCCTTAATTTACTTCTTAATACCATATTTATACATCGCTCAACAATCACACGTGAGATCTGGGGATAAGTTATCTGATGGGTGAATAAGTGATTAGGCTTTCGCTTCATATCGAGTCGCGCATTAGCCCTGTGGAAAAGCCAGCCAGCACTTAGCACTGAAGTCGAAGCCAGAAATGACAAACTCGGTGACGCTTGACAGAACAGAGTGGGTAAAGCAAAAAGAGGGGAAGAGTCATTTTAAACAGTTTTAAACATGGTTAGGACTAAGAGGAATTGAAAACAGCAAAACAACGCTGGATAAACGTACATCAAGAAGTAACGTGTCATTGTTTTCTTTACTATGCCTCGAGATCGGTAAAAAGCTTCTTTCGCACCCCATCTACAATGAGTTTCTCCCTCTCCCATACAGCAATGTAAGGGAAAGGCAAGAGCGAGCAGTCTCTACGAAGGTCCCAATATTCCAACCAATAGCGGCCAAACACAGCCGTTACCAAAATAGTTTTATACCAAAGATTGTTGAGATTTTAATAGCCTTTGACCATTTGTGCGTGCTTTTAAATGTTTATGTTATGACAGTACTCACCAATTTTGGTTTTGTAACCGTGAAAGTGTGAGTGAATAAATTACTATTCTATTCTGTTCTATACGATAGCGCACCTAGCGGCCAAAAAATAACTAATCAGAGAGGAATTTTATGAGGGGCGTATTCAGTAACAAGACCAATGGTTTCGATGGGATCCTGAAGAGGAGTATTTATTGAGACAGTCGGGTATTGTCGACTTCTCCACTGCGTCTGATCGCGTAGACATGTTGTGTATCCCCAATGGACCCCGTAACCCTTTATGTTGTGTTTTATCTACCGTCCAGCCTAGATTGCGACCGCGAAATCAGTAGAGTACTATTTGTAAAGTCATCGAACATTCTGATTCGACATGCTCTTTATTTCGAAATTTTGGGTTTAGAAGTTACCGATCCAGCGTGTTTTCCTACCCCTGTCTTGACACTCAACCGACTCCATGTTACTTCTCACGACTCTCTGGTTGTCAACCGGAATCTCCGGTTTTAACGAATCTCCGGTTTTAACCTTAGTAAACTACTTGCCCAGCAAGAAAGTGAAGTTCAGTTTTCGGGCAACCTACTTAGACGAGAACTGTGTTACAAATATACTAGCGCTGTCGTCATTCTGGTCGCTACTGACTATGAAAGATAAAAAATGCATTCGTTCCACATTTCATAGGTATTGCAAATATCTTCTAGGACTACTTCCGTGGGCCTGTAATTCTAGATTGTCGGCAAAGTATAATGTCACTGATCCATATACTGCAGTATCTGAGCGAATTGTAGGTTTTATTCGTTCGCTTGATGCTAGCCACACATTTTATAGGGCTATGTTTCCCCATGTGTAAATAAGAGTATGAAAATCTATGTGTTACATGTTGTGTGTTCTTGTCTTTTTTCTTTCTTTTCTTTCATACTCCATTTGTGACTTTTGTCTTAAAAATGGGAAATAAATTTCATTCATTCATATAAATTGTCCACTTACGTCTAAATCAAAGGTCTTGCTAATTTGAAGTACCCACTCCGCACCCCTCAATATGGTACTATTGGGCCCATCTACAAACTTGACATGCACTTTGGCCCAAACCATGATTCTCAACCCCTTCTAAAGTTGATGTGCGAACAGACGGACGGACTAACTTTACGAAAGAATAGATATTCTGCTACATAACGTTTGGGATCCCAAGAACGGCTGGTTTTGTTTCAACTTGTCGCAGTTTAGATAGTATCCATTGAATGTTGGGCTTGTTTGCGTTGGTGTCGGATGTTCAGTCGTTTTGTGGTTAGTCGTTATCGCTAGTTTTGTTAAGGTTCAAGGTTTTTTCATTCTTACTATAACTGATACATAAACATTAATAAGACGATACTCTGCACTTACAATTATTTCAGGGTTTGAACCGGAGAGAAGAAAAACATCGAATTGTTCAAACCCTTCAAAACCCTTATGAAGAGTGTATTGATCAAACTGTATCTGTATCTGGGTCGTATCTATCTAAGCCTACTTTTCTTGTTGAGGGTGCTCTGGATTCATCATTTTCTCAGCTCAGTATCTTATCAACTTTATTCATTTTTCTCCTCCACTTTGTGGGTGTTCTAACCTACTATTGATAGTTAAAGGATGCTTCGCATTATTTACACTTCAGCTCACAGTATTTTAAAATATTTGAATACTTTAAAACTAGGTTGTGCTTTCAACAAATAAACCACGGTTTTGGCTGTTTGAAGCCTTTTCGTGGACCCGTTGACTCGTAGCGAAAACAGGGAAACAATTTACATAACCGGTTTTTCTGATGGAAAAATTTCTCGCAGACAACCGTCGACAGCGTGATACTCATCGAAGGTAGCAAAAGACGGCAAGTGAGAAAATCAGCGTGGTTTTGTTAGAGGGGTTAGAATGTATCGTACGAAACTGGGGTCTCCGGGTTTAGAAATATATGGAGTGATTATGGAAGTAGGTTCCATTAGTATTATAGATAAGAGAGGTCCTTTAATAAAAGCTACTATTACATACTTCTTGTACTGTGTCAGGACGCAAGCTGTGCAGCTCTCCCAGGACATAGCAGCTGACAGGGAAAGTAGTGCCATAAATCCAGATCTTTCGTGATAGGCATCGAGAGCTCAAGCAAGGAAGAATCCCACCTCCTTCTGTGTAGCGATAGGCGAATCCGATCACGAAAGGATTCGAATCCGAATCCAGGGCTAGGTACGAATCTGAATCTACCGTTTCATGCTGAGGATTCGAATACGGATACGAATCCGACCGCAACAAAAATCAAATCATGTACATAGGTTATGGTTTAAAAATCAGAGGAGACAAAAAGCACTGATATCCAAGGTAATGAGATAACGAGATAGATTACAGAGGATGGTGGGTGGTGGAGATAAAAAAGTTGGATTGCCTAAGCCCACTGTGTAAAAACTAGGAAACGGAAACTGAAAGGATGAAATTTGACTAGAAATTTGGGCGTATTCGTGAGATTGAGAGTTTGGAATCCGAATCCAGCCTGATAAGCAGAAGATTCGAATTCCGGCCAAAAAGACGAATCCTGGATTCTAATCCGAATCCGGATTCGGATTCGCCCATCTTTCCTTCTGTGACGGCGGAAAGCTCCGCGTCGCCCCAGTAGGTATCTGCTTGGTGGCATCGCTGACGTACACATCCGTCGCAAAAGCTCAGTTTACAAAAGTGCACAACAGCATCCTTCTGGTATCTCTTATGAAACTTCTGTCAGTGTATCCTTCATTAATCACTAGTAGCAGGTTGGAACACACCTTTAGTGACGATAGTGTTCATTCTTCTCTATTTTATGTCATCTGCATCTTCCCTTTTTTGAGCGACAAATTTTCAAGAGAATTTCACAAGATTTCAAATCACAAATTTTCCGGTGTTGATCCACCTTCTGTTAGTAATTCTTGTTTTTTTGTTGAATATTCCCAGTAAATTGATCGATCGATTTGAATCAGGCAGACATTTTTGCCATCCTTTCCAGAAGCCAAAGAAGCAGCACCACGGCCATGCACATATTCAGAAGAGTGATGGAAAGAGCCCGATAGCCACCGTGGCGTGGATGATCGTCTTCGGTGATGGTCTCCACAACTTCATCGACGGCCTTTCCATAGGAGCTGCCTTTTCAGAGTCGATCAACACGGGGATAAGCATTTCAGTTGCAGTTATGTGCGAGGAGTTGCCGCACGAACTTGGTAGGCGATATTTTTCGATGTGAAGCTTTAAACTGCGGGGTTAATTTAATTCAGAGCGTGTTCCACCCTTCTAACAATATTTTATTTTTACTTATTTATTATAACCCGCTGAAAAGACAGAATAGTGGAGTACAAACAATGAAAGAGAACACAAAACACTAAAGTTCACTATAGAAGAAGAGACAAGTCGTGATGTTCGGGTAAGCTGAGATGGGACGCTGTGGAGAATTTTTTACTTAGGGCCGAAAGTATCAGCGATATATCCGGAAGCTTGGAACGCGAAATCAGATGCCTGTTTTTGTACCAGGAAAAGGAGGAATTATGCATATCGGTAATAACAAGAACGGAGGGAATGAAGATCTTTTTTCTTTAAAACTGAGGAGAGGCCAGAAAGAAATAAGATAGAATGGTCAGTAGTAAGTAAGTAGTAACTACTTTCGTTCCAACCTCGAAAAAAGTTACTACGCTGACCGTTCCAACCTTCTCGAATTAGTAACTAATAGTAACTGTTTGCTGACCATGCTCGGGAGCGTAGTAAGCTTGGTAACTACGCATCACTGCAACGTGATTGGTCAGATTCGCCCGTGGCATGATCAGAGCTGGTGGACTCGGACTCTGGACTCGTCTCGAGACGCCTTCTTCAAGGACTCAGGCTCTGCTGGAAAAAAGAAAAATCGTTCCAGCCTTGACGGTAAAAAGCCAGAATTCGTGACGTCATACGTAGTAACTACGGTAAGTAGGGTGGAACACGCTCTCAGTTCATTTCTGCACGGGAAGTGGACAAGCCGGATATTCTATCAGTCGTCAGTGCCTGTGGGCTGACTATAGTGAATGAATGAAGGGTTTATTAAAAAAAATTTAAACCTTCAATGCCCAGAGGCGAACCTGTAAGGGACTAATTACCCTCAACACAAAACATCAGCAACAACAAAAACTTCGACAAAAATAACGAAAAAAAGGAAAGAAAGAAAGAAAGGAGCTTGACTTACCCAGTCTGGGACGCCCAACCAAAAAAACATTTTCAACCAGAATCACTACTAACTATCCAAGAAAAAACTAACCAAAAAACACAAATTGTATACAGTAGAGGTATGCTTATGTGAACGTTTGTTGACAGTGGACTTTGCCATTTTCATGCACTTGCTGTGTCTAAAGCTAACTACCAGTTAGCCAATGTAGGTAACTAAGGGCATCTGAAAACACCTTTGTAGGTATTTTGGATCTCCATTATACCATTTAGCCCAAAACTGCACTGTTCACGTTCAAGTAACTTTTCACATAAGCATACCTCTACTGTATATGGGCTGATCGGGCTGATGAGCCGAGTATCCGTTAAATCGTCAATATACAAATGAATATATATGTAATTTTGTAGTCAGCACTTCTGAATTAGTTTCAAACAAAACTAATCGTCTAATACAAGTAGTTATGTGGACTTTCGCGCGGATGCAAACCCTCATAGGTTTTTTTCCAGCGCGAAAGTGTTGTTTTTTATTTATTTATTTGTGAATGTTGAAAAGTAAAAACTTGAACTTGAACTTGGTAGAATGGTGCGGTGTTGATCGGACTCAAGGCACTGGAGACCAAATTTCATAATTAGTGCTGATAACTATAGATAACTGATAACTATAGGAGTAGTTGCTCTTGCTTACTTTAGCACTTGCATTATAAACACTTGACGAAGGAGAGAAAATGCTTTGACCGAAATTCGGCGAAAAGTAGAGACTGGGTAGAGCATTGACTGGCTTTGTTAAAGGACCTCTCGCAGTATTTACTCCTCAACTTCCAGTATTTTAAAGTAATTGAATACTTTAAAAATAGGCCCTGCTTTCAACAAATCATCCACGGCTTTGTCTGTTTCAAGCGTTTTTCGATACCCTTCGACTCGTAGCGGAAAACGGGGAAAAATTTACATAACCGGTTTTTCTGATGGAAGACGCCCGTCACAGACGACCGTCGATAGCGTGATACGCATCGAAAGTAGCAGAACATGGCAAGTGAAAAAATCAACGAATTTTTGTTAGAGGGGTTAGAATGCTCCGTACGAAATTCGGGTCTCTGGGTTTAGAAATGGATGGAGGGATTGCGTAAGTAGGTTACGCTAGTATTATAGGTAAGACAGGTCCTTTAAGTCGACTAGAGGATGAGGGTATGATACCATGCTGAAGATGTAGGCCTCATTGCAAATCAGTCGGATTGGTATTTTTACCCGAGTTTAGCGAAGGCAGAAACATCGGTTGATAAAAAAAATCCCATAGAACAAGGTGATCAATCAAAGCCGAAAGTTTTGATGATAATTGGAAAAACTAAAATAACACCTGGATCAAGAAGTTCAAGTTCGTTCCCCTGTCTGGGGTCCAACCGTTGCCTTTGGTCCTGGTTGTTAATCCGCAATGTGACTTACCAAAAAAGGTAAGACAGGTTTGACACAACATTTACACAAGTAGGGCTGAGTAGGGGCAAAGTTACGATGTTCTATCCGTGCAGTCGTCTATCATTGTCTAATTTCTTTTTTTTCGACATGGGGATGTGAACTGCTTAAACACAGTCCACCGGTATCATTTGTTTAATCAATCAATAATTCATTATTATTTTTCCCGTAGCAACTTTTGTAATTTCACTTATTTTTATATTATTTAAAAACGAAGAAATCAGATTTCTTACTTTTTGTGGCTACTCCTCCATCCCTCAGTGACGTTGATTTTAATCTGTTTTGATCCACTTTTAACTATTCACGTCACCTAACTTTTGAAAATAAACCCATATATTTTTTTACTATTCTTCCCCCCTAATATTTGAAATTAATTCTATTAACCCATATAAAAATGGCATACGTTGTGTCCATATGGAGTATTTAAAAAACAATAAAAGAAGAAGAAAGAAAAAGATCAGGCTAGACTAAATAACTAAATAAACGAATCCGATATGGGTGTCTCCGGTTTAAAGAAGAACAGACTCGGCACGGCATTGTTCCCCAGCAGAGCAAAATAACACTAAGGAGTAGCGCCAAGACCTATGCTTTCCATGCTTTGCAAACGGGTCATATTTGTAGCGCCACCCACTATGCATGCGGCATTTAAAACGCGACAAACTTGCAGGTTTAGAAATTTCTAGTAAAGCAAAGGTGCGGTCTGCACACACCAACGAAACAATGGATGATGTATAATTTTTGTGCTATGTTCAGAATATGTATCGGAGCCAGCACTGGTGAACGGCTGAATGAGTTTCAGCAGGGACGTCCTCTATCGCTAGTGGTGATAGTATCGCTGCTTTTAGAGTGTGTTTCAGTTTTGTCAAGTCTTGGCGTACTCCCTAGTGTTACTTTGCTCTGGTCCATAGCCATAAATGGATCGGTTACACCGTACAGTCACGTAATTTTGTGGTTTCAAGCCCATGGGGGGAGACCTATAAGTAAGCACTTGGCATATTGATAAAACAGTTTACGGATTGTCCTTAAATCAGTTATGCTAAATTATTTATTTCCCTCAGAACTGAGGATAACAAAATAATGTATAAAACAGAACTATGCCATCTGGTCCATTCAGTGACACATAATACCATAAAAAATACACACGATTTCGACAACTAAATTACAATTGTTTACGCATTGTATTATTCACTTGTAAAAAAATGGGTACAGGTTGTGGGTTTGGAGGGCTACCAAAGCTTTTTTTTTATAAAAGCTGGTAATCTTTTTCTTCAAAATTAAAACTGGGTTTTTACTTAAAATTAGAAACCAATTGCGAATTACTGAAAGAGATGGGGAACCTAAGGAGGAATTTGGAAAATTTGAAATATGATATTTAATAGCAGAATTTGTGGACTTCCCAAGCACCTTGGTAGCTCAATGGTACAGCGCTGGCACTTAAAGCCGAAGGTAGTGGGTTCAAATCTCGCCGGAGGAGCATTTTTGTAGGAGAATTTTGAAAAATTTGAAATATGATATTTTAGTAGCAGAATTTGTGGACTTCACAAGCCCCTATGTAGCTCAATGGTACAGCGTTTTAGCTTTGGAGGGCTATACCGAAGCTTTTTTTTTTTTATAAAAGTTGTTCATCTTTTTCTTTAAAATTAAGACTGGGTCTCTTACTTTAAAATTAGAAACCGACTGCGAATAACTAAAAGAAATGGGGAACCCAAGGAGGAATTTGGAAAATTTGAAATATGATATTTAATAGCAGAATTTGTGGACTTCCCAGCACCTTGGTAGCTCAATGGTACAGCGTTGGCAATTAAAGCCGAAGGTAGTGGGTTCAAATCTCGCCGGAGGAGCAATTTTGTAGGAGAATTTTGGAAAATTGGAAATATGATATTTTAGTAGCAGAATTTGTGGACTTCACAAGCCCCTATGTAGCTCAATGGTACAGCGTTGACAATTAAACCCGAAGGTAAGGGGGTCAAAACTCGCCGGTGGAGCATTTTTGCATTTCAGTCAACTACTTAAAATTTGGATTTTCTTCCAGGCGACTTCGCTGTGCTTTTGGCTTCGGGAATGACGATGAAACAAGCTCTTCTGTATAACTTTCTGTCCGCTTGTACGTGCTATGCTGGTCTTGCTGTTGGAATCATGCTGGGAGAAATTGAGGCCTCAAAGTACATATTCGCGCTGGCAGGCGGGATGTTCCTCTACATATCTCTAACAGACATGGTATGTTGCTTGTCGAATACTCAATGTTATTACCAGATGTAAGGTCTATTGTTCGAGGGCGATTACATTTAAAGGGAGACCAAATCTACCCAAGAAAATTGAGGCAGGCATTGTACGTTGCTTGTCGAAAACTCAATGGTATTACCAGATGTAAGGTCTATTTTTCGAGGGCTATGACATTTAAAGGGAGACCAAATCTACCCAAGGAAATTGAGGCGTCAAAGTACATATTCGCGCTGGCAGGAGTAATGTTCCTCTACACGTTTCTAACAGACATGGTACGTTGCTTGTCGAATACTCATGTTATTAATTTTATTACCAGATGTAAGGTCTGCATTGTTCGAGGGCGGTGACATTTAAAGGGAGACCAAATCTACCCATAAAAAATCATGAAAGTCTGCAAGAAAAAAAAGTTTTGACACAAATTCTGACGAGCAGCTGATTAGAGTGGGTGCTTATAAGGTATCTCGCCAATGTTTGGTCTTTTATGCCGAGATATGGATCCGGAGTTACCCCCCCCCCCTCCCCTCCTAGGTTTTCCAATATTCAAAACTGTTTGAATAGGCTATGCTTTTAACAAGTTATCCACGGCTTCGGATGTTTTTATCCACGGCTTCGGATGTTTTAAGACTTTTCCCAAGCCCCCAGATAACTGGTTTTGCGCATGAAAATGTTCGCATGCGCGAACACTCGTCGGGAGTGTAATGCGCATGGAAAATAGTGAATCATGTCAAGTGCAAAATTAGGGAGGTGTCGTTAGCGTGTGGGTCTCCGGGCTTGAGAATTGATGTAGGAATTGCTGAATTAGGTTGCATTGGCATTATAGTTTCGTTATTGTTCCAGTATTCAAAAACAGTTCAGCACTTTACAACCAGCCTCCGCTTTTAACAAATTACCCACGGCTTAGCTGTTTTAAGCATTTCTCCAGGCACGTCAGATCAAAATAACACTAGGGAGTAGCGCCAACACTTGAAAGAAGTGACACACGCTCGAATAGCAGCGATACTAGCACCAATAGCGATAGTGAACGTCCTACTGAAGTTCAATCAGTCGTGCACCAGCGCTGGCTGAAGTAACTTCATATTCTGAACACAGCAAAAAAAAGATATGACCTCCCCTGTTTCCTCGATGTGTACAGACCGCATCTTATTAATACTAGAAATTTCTGAATCCGCAAGTTTGTCTCGCTTTAAATGCCACGAGTGTAGTGGGCGGAGCTATGAGTATGGCCCGTTTGCAAGGAAATCATAGGTCTTGACCAGAGGCGTCACTAGCCAAAATGTTTGGGGGGGGGGGGACGAGGAATTTACCGACTGGCTGGTAACTTTTACCGACTGTTTGTGTAGAAAAAACGACTGTTTTAACAACAATAAATGACAGTTTTGAAAAAAAATCCACTGCTTTTCAGAAAAACCGACTATTTTGACGAAAAATCGACCATTTTTCAAAAACGACTGTTTTAATGAAAAAAAAAACGTTTTGACGAAAAATTGCGGCGCTTCGCGCCGAATCGTTTATTTTTTACCGACTGGCTGACAGCATTGGGGGGGGGCCCCTCCCCCCCCCCCCCCCCCTCAGTCGTGACGCCCCTGGTCTTGACACTACTGCCTAGTGTTATTTTGTTCTGAGGCCCTTTGACCTCTAGCAAAGTTGGGAAATATTTACATAACCGATTTTTGTGAAAAGAAAGCTTTTCGCAAACTGCCGTCGTGAGCGTGTTACGCACCGAAAATCACGAAAGAAGGTGTACAAGTCAGTGAAGTGTCGTTAGGGCGGTTCAGGTTCATTTATTGATATAATTACATCTACAAAATAAAAAATTAAACGAATCCGGCAGAGCGCAAAAATTATATTTATATATTATATTAAACGCTATTCAATTCGGGTCTCTCCGGGTTTAAAGTTCAGTAGTAGGCAGATCAAACAGTCATGATGCCACATTACCACCTCCTAGAATGCAATGTTACATCAGAAATCAGCAGATTCCTAGACAACTTATTAAGCGGAGTTGCTTTCTTCTTATCCATTCGTTATTACTATATACTCCGGATCATTTGTACTGTTGACAAACATTCATATTAACGGTGTTAACTGAGAATTCCTTGCAAGCTCTGGAACCAGCTGCAAGGAAGTCGGTTATATTGGTACATTTTTGGCAGTATTGTAACTTTACATCCAGAAAACAAAAATTTTCTTCGGTACTACAAACAACAGAAGTTTCATCAGATAACACTACAGCATTCTGACAGCGACGGTTTGTTTTAGCAACCATGGCACTTTCATCACTCGGCTCATCAAAATGAATGATTTCGTTCATGGCCATTTTGAATTTCCGCGCATTGCAATACGATGCTCTGAAATCATCTCCGCCGAGACGCCGAAGAGGTAATGACAAGCGATAACATGAAAACGGCTTATTTTTGAAGCGCTCTTTAATGGAAGTAAGAAATTTGTATGTGTGAAGCATTTTTATACAAATTAGAGCATAGTTAGTGCCCATTGTGCTTTAAGCCGATTTCGGAAGTAGGTTATTATATTATTATATAAAGTTGGCAACATAGTTACGACGGGTCCTTTATGGAGCTGATACAGCTTATATCTCATACAAAACTCGTGCAGGCTATAGTCTAGACTTCAGTTCTGCCAAGTTCTAGCTATAGTATAACGCACTGTTTTATTTCAAGGTACCTGAAATGAATGAAATAGCTGAAGAAGCCAGCAAAGAGTCGGTCTGGTCAGCCCTGAGAATCCTGTTGCTACAAAATATTGGAATGTTTATCGGTGTTTTTGCACTCTACGTTTTGGCCAAGTACCAAGATCTCATACAGATCGGAGCCTAAATTATCTGATGCTCTCTCTTTTTGAGATTTAAGTCCTAAGTTTTGGTGATGCAAAATGGGTTAATAAGGTGAAATTTTGTGCCGGCGCTGCTTCGGCACTTCCTGGCTTGAGTCCTCTTCCTGCCAACTAAAAATCTGCAATTGCGATAAAAGATTTTTCGATTTATTGCAATTACCTATCCAATTACTTTATACTGTAAAATGCCTCTCCTACATCGGACTAAAGTAATATTCTTGATGACTATCTCTCCCTGCCGATGCAGAATCTCCGGGTACCTGCGGAAGAAAGCAAGAAACGGTGCTCCCAAAGATCGCCGTGATTGTTTGACACAGGATTAAGTCGTTGAATTTGAGTCGTTACGGACACGTTTACTCCTTCCTAAGAATTATGGCGTGTTTTGGACTTAGTCATATAGAGTATTGCCTATCACCGAATTCCAAGATTTTTATTCCGATTTCGAGCGTTAAAAACAATGGAGGATTAAAACGCTAGGATATAGTAGTTGTGAACCACCAAATTCTGAAACTTTTATTCCGGTTTCGAGCGTTAGAACCCGATGGAGGATTAAGCGCTAGAATACAAAATACTCCAGATTCTGCAGTATTTTGTATTCTAGCGCTTAATCCTCCATCGGGTAAGTTGTCTGAAAACGGTGAGTTTTTTGTTTACAATGTACCTTTGCCAAAAACGGCCAAAGTATCGCCGTATCAAAATTTCAGCTGATCAACATGTCTGCCTGGGCTGAAGGGATACTAAATTCTTTTGGACAGATTCGTCGTTGACCACGACTGTATGAGCTTCATGTGGCCTTAGCGTGTGATCTGATGATATAGCTTTAACGGTTTATAATTGCTCAGGCAAGTGTTACTGTTACTCAAAAAGGAATAACACTGAAGTGGGATGTTGTGACTCAGCTTTGACAGGGGTGAACTGCGTGAAAATAGTCAGCCAGTGGATTTAACCTCTTACTATGCGAAGGGTACCTATATAGGTCTCCTGGATACTCTGCCATTACTCCATAATTGTACTTCCTGGGTTTTGTTAGTTTAACTTGGTAGTGAGTTTGTAGAACTTCTGGCGTGGATTTTAAACTGTTAGCACTCTGGTACTTGGTCAGAAGTTTCATAACAGATTGCGCATAACACTTTCAAGAATAATACCTTTTCACTTCGAAAAAAAGTGTTATGACCAATTAAGTTTATACTATTTCGTGCCCAGATCTCCAACAACACCTTCAATAGGTAAAAATACTACACTGTCAGAAGTTACATAACGACAACAGCAGGATGCGCGGTTTCAACAGATAACAGTTTGGGATGTTATATGTTATGTTTCTTTCGTTCCCGTTAGTATTTTTACCAATTGAAGGTGTTGTTGGAGATCTAGGCACAAAATAGTGTAAAGTGTTATGCGCAATCTGTTATGAAACTTCTGACAGTGTAGTATGCACCTACATATATGTCAGTCGGTTGTAACACCAGTACAACGGGTATCACCCGGGTACAACTTGTATTGCTCGTGTGTGACTGAAGCATAACTTGTCCGCGGGGTAGGAGGACAATAAACTTTTATCGCCCGGGTACTAGGGCAGTACAACTTGCATCGCCCGCGTAATAGTGTTTTCGCACAGGTACTATGTCGAGACAACTTGTATCACCGGGATACTACCAAGAACAAATAATCGGATAGAATCTCCCTCTCCCTCTCTTTGTACTATAACTATGTGGAGTTGAGTATTTCCCCGTACCTGTTCCGCTGTGAACGAGCGGAGGTTAGTAGCTTCGCGCCACACCACGTTTCGTTACCTCTACAATTAGCTATATCGCTGTGAAACCACCTTGAGGAAAAGTAGAAGACAAAGCTGACTGGTTCTTTGGACATTGCGCGGAGTATGCCTCCTGCATTTTCTTTCTCTACGATGAGCAACGGCGAAGACGGAAGTAGAGTAGACGAGTAAAAAGCTACAGTAAATACCTCTAGGTCCGCTCAGTTTTCTCGGGGTATTCATAGTCGCTGCATGGTACCAAAGACAGAGGTTCTATCTGATTATTTGTTCTTGATACTATAGGGCAATACACATTGTATCATCGAGTTCTACGGCAATACACTTGTTTCGCCAGGCTACTACGGTAATGCACTTTTATCGCCCGGGAACTAGAGCAATACAACTTGCAATACAGTCGCTCGGGTACTAGTTGTATCGCGCGGGTACTACGTCAATACAGTTTGTATCTCTCGGGTACTGGGACAATACAACTTGTATTGCTGGGGCGTGACGGCAGTAGCTGCGTTCTTTGTCACGGGAGTTCTCACCGGTGGTCTCCGTTTTTTCTTATAGGCCGTTTTTGCATCCACCGGTGACTACTCACCAGTCTTATAACCGTTTTTGAACTAACCGGTGTCCGGTTTTACCTCACCGGTGCGGACTAACCAGAACCTGCTCGCCGAGCCTGGCTTCAGCGAGGAGTTAGCAAGTTTTCATCAACTCACCGGTGAACCAAAAACGTTATGAGAGAAGAACCGGACACTGGTGACAAAACACCAGAGACAGCCCGGAGTGCGACGAACGCAGCTAGTATAACTTGTATCGCGTGGATAGGAGGGCGACACAACTTTGGTTGTCTTCTGTGCGGTAGAATGTTGTACCAGCGAAAGGACATGACACGCCTAAAGTGCGTATCTACAACGCAAAGGCTATGTCCATGCTCACTTCGATCTGGAGAACTACAACATGCTAAAGTTGCGTTTTTTTTTGGATTCAATTCTGTTTCGTCAAAGTTTGTAGTTTGGCTCTTGTTTTGTCCTACTTGCCTTTTATTGAGTTCTTGTTTCCGAAAAGTCAAACTACGTCTGCGAGGTAGTTTTTAGTTTGAGCTCCATAGTTTCATGTTCGAAACTACAATAAAACGGCTTTTAAGCGAAACTACGTCCAAAAAAACGCAACTTAAACTGGGTTGTTGAAACTTGACGCTGTTTTTGTAGTTACAAGTTCTCACTACGTAGAACGTGACATAGATGTCCGTCTGTTTTTGTTTTGTTTTGCATACAGGTTCCGCGGAGAAATAGTTTTGATGTCGTTGGGTATCTTCAGTTGATTATTCAGAAATATTCTCGGCATCTCTCATAAATTGAACACAAGGATGTGCGTTCCTGTGTTAAATGATATTCGTCTCATGCGAAGTTCGTCGCACCGACAATTCGTCCCACTAGGAATCTCTTTCAGGGTCAAATATTCTGTGCAATGAATTGACCTTGTGATGGATTTTCCGCGGGACGAGGTGTTCGTGTGACGAATCGTCCGCGTTGTGAGTTGTTCGTTGGAAGAAATGTACGGAAACCAGTTTAAAAGACATTTATGAATTTGCATCGTCCTCGTTGTGAGTTGTCCGTTGGAAGAAATGTACGGAAACCAGTTTAAAAGACGTTTACGAATTTGTTTATGAATTGGCCACAAATTATCTTACATTCCTTAAAATCAGAAATTTGGCTTTTAGACGTTTTAACACTGCCCCACCCACCATTCTATCAGCGGTACTCGACAACTGACAGTTAATGTAGTGCCTAGTGTTGGGTGATATTTGGATTTTCCGATGTATCGATATTTTCATTTTCAAAGTTCGATAAGAAATTTTTCGCTTCAAAAATTCAAGAACGAAAATTGTAGTCGGATAAAATTTTGCTTAATCTTTTGTTAAAAGTTTTGAATTAAATAAAATTAATTTACTAAAACCACATTGCTTCATCCTTAGATACAGGATAATTAGTTATATTTGATTATTTATAATAATTAGAAAATAAATGAAAAATATCGTACGTAGGCTACCGATATCGGTATTTGGTCCGATGTGCCGATATCGAATATTGCCCAACACTAGGAGAGACTGAATGTGCAGCGAAAGCTGACATTTTCTGCTATGGGGCATGCGTTTTACCGTCTGCTCTTTGAAGTCTGATATGTGTGTTTTAGGCATTTCGTATTTGATCGCTAGCTTGGTCACCGAGATAACTAAATTTGCGTTTTTTGCAGATACCATGGTATCTGATACCACTTTCTAAAGTCGTTTTGCAGTTATCGGGTTATCACGGTCAATCGGCGTTTTTGCAGTTATCGTGGTATCTGGCCAGTTATCGTGGTATCTGATATTCAGATACCACGGTCCGATCGTGGTATCTGAAAAGTCATCTCACTTTCATCAAATTTTTTCGAAATTGTGAGAAAGAAGTTTAGCACTTAGTGATGTAACTGGATATCAGTTTTCTTTTGGGATAAAGTGCAATTTCGGCAATAGTCGTTTTTGCAGAGCAACCGTATATCAGATACCACGGTAACAGCAAAAACGATTAGTTGCAGGTTCAGTTACCGTGGTAACAGATACCATGGCATCTGCAAAAACGCAACTAACGTATATGCTGCCCTGTTTTCAGGTGATGTTTCGAACTGGTAAGAGGGACTGTCCCCCTTATGTAACGGCGGTAATTTGTTGTTATAGAACGGCAATAGTTTGTTATCTGAGGACGATGGTATATTTGTCACCATCCACTATAGGCGTATTCTCGCCGGTCCCCGAGGAGTCCCCGCGTTTTTGTTTGTCCCGGGGACTCACTCACCGTGTTCTCGCGAGTCCCCAGGTAAGGGGAATGCTCCGATTATCATCACCATCATCAAAAAGGACTCCCTTTCAAATTCGGAGGGGAATCAATTTTTGCTGTTGTAGGTGCTATGTAAAATTAATTAAAAAGAATCAGAATAAACAAAACCAAAAATAAAGTGGATCCAGACTAATTTTTTCAGCTGCATATTCATTTTTCGAACAAAATCCATTTTAGAAGCATTCCCCGTATTCTCGCTGTTTCTGTACGCGGAGTCCTCGGGGAACGGCGAGAATACGCCTTATGTAAATTGGTACCCACAGAACGCGAATTTTTCCACTTGCGAATTGAGACCCGACGCGAATAAATTGGATTTTGAGTCGAAATGACGGGGTGCGAATTTTGTGGCCCGGCGACGCTGATTTCTTCCTCTTTCAATGCCAAATTCGCCTAGCGAATGCGAATCTGTGTTCTGTGGACACCAGAGCAAAATAACACTAGGTAGTAGCGCCAAGCCCAAATTCGACACACAATCGAACAGCAGCGATACTATCACCACTAGCGATAGAGAACATCCCTACTGAAACTCATTCAGTCGTTCACCAGCGCTGGCTCGGATAATTTCATATTTTGAACATTGCAAAAAAATGATACAGCCTCCATTGTTTCCTTGGTGTGTGCAGACCGCACCTTTGCTTTACCTGAAATTTCTAAACTCGCAAGTTTGTCTCGCTTTAAATTCAGCAAGTGCTGTGTGTGGCGCTACGAGTATGGTCCGTTTGCAAAGAAGGGAGAGCATAGGTCTTGGCGCTACTTTCTAGTGTTATTTTGCTCTGGTGGACACCTAAGGCGTATTCTCGCCGTTCCCCGAGGACTCCTCGGGGAATCGAAGGGAACGGCGAGAATAGAGGGAGTCACTCCACGCGGACTCCGCCTAGAAAAACAGCGAGAACACGGGGAACGCATCTAAGATGGATTTTGTTCGAAAAAAAAATATGCAGTTGACGAAATTAGTCAGAATCCACTTTATTTTTCGTTTTGTTTATTCTGATTCTTTTAATTAATCTTAAATTGTACCAAAACCAGCAAAAATTGATTCCCCTCCGAATCTGAAAGGGATTCCTTTTTTATGATGCTGATAATCGGAGCATTCCCCGTCCGTGGGGACTCGCGAGAATACGGGGATTGAGTCCCCGTGACAAACAAAAACGCGAGGACTCCACACGGCGAGAATACGCCTCTAGGTTAAAGCTTTGTGTCAGCAGAATGCACATTTGCGTTTGCCTAGGCGAATTCGGCGTCGCTACCGGAAACAATTCGCGCCTCGCCATTTCACTTCCAAGTCATTGTTTGAAGCGCGACACGGAAATATTCGCACTCTGTGTTCACCATGCTTAAAGGAACAGAAAACTTAACTCAAACTTGACTCGGAGAGCTAGCTGACATATCAAGAATGTACCCTGAGTCGATATTGAGAGTAAGAAAAATTCTCGTTACGACCATTGCAGTTTCCGGGCAGTTTCCGAGAATTCGACTTTTGAGCTAGTAGAAAAAAAAGCAAAAGTTTGTGTGCCGGTAGTAGGAATCGAACGCACGACCTCTTGACTACTATCCCGATGTGTTTGTCAACACGGCCAAAGGCGAACTTTTACAGTGCATAATTACAGTGCATAAGGGGCAAGAGCCTGCCAGCTAGCTTTGGGAACACTAAGGAGGGGGTTCGAGATAACAAAGACGGGGGGTCAAGTTTTCTGTGCCTTTAAATCTTTGTGTCAGCAGAACGCGTATCGGTGTCCGCTCTGGCGAATTTGACGCCGCCTGGCGGAAATAATCCTTTTCATCCTCGTTTAGATTTTTTTTTCGCATTGCGGATTGTGCGTTCTGTGGACACTTACTTTATTATTACCAGGGGTTTTCCCGAAGATCGGTAGAAGAACCATCGTACCCCGGTGAAACTTTTCGAGAATTAGTCGTATGGAGTTGGACGAAAAAGTAGTATGCAGCAGTAACTGTTGCCGCTGCATGCTGCTACTAGCAAAGTGGATGCTACTACAGCAAGATTGGATGCTATCGGATACTACTACTTAAGATAAACCCAGTCGGAGGCATGTTAAATCTAAGTATTCCATACTACTACATATCAATACATGCAGCTTTTCGTACAACTACCATAAAACTACACAGTCAAAGAATTTTTCATCGGGACGTGTTATTTTGTTATATGGTGTTACGCTGTCAGAAGTTAAATAACAGATGATACATTTTTGCGCATCCTTGTGTTGAACCTTATAAGAATACATCTGCTGTGACCAAATGTTATTTTCCAGACGAAGCTTCGATTGTTACCCTTTTAAGTGTTATGTTTCGCAAAAATAAGATATGTTCTCATAATGTTTAAAACAAGGGTGCGGAAACACATGTTATCTGATATGAAACTTCTGATGTAACTTAGATTCATCTAAGCCCTAAGATATTACTTTGTTTTCAAACCTGCCTTTTTGGAAACTCTGTTGAAAGAATCTCGAAATTTTAAGCTTTTGTAACTTCCCGAGCTAAAGGTTGTTCCTTGTTTTAAAATTGCGTGCATTGGAAACTATGAAATTCCGGATTTCCCCCATCAGTTCCATATTGGAAATTTAACTTCAGTAGACCTTTCGGGTGCAAGTCAGAATGCACGCAAGGAAAACCTGGAACTCGTGTCCAGTGCTTATTGTTTGTCCGGGAGAATAAAGAACGTGAAAAAACCAGGAAGCACACTGGGAAAATTTTTCGGTCTGAGTAAGGCTTTTGATGGATTGCTAGGGACTTGAAGTGTAGATTTTTCCGCCGTTTTTTTTTGTTCTTTTTTTGTTTTGTTCTGTTCAGCCGTGTTTACGGTAATATTGTTTGTTGTTGATTGCGCTGAATGACATTTCGGTCATCTTTGTTGAGCGAAAACCAAAACCGCATCTGCAAAATCAATTCAGTTCAGTTTATTTTCAAAAATTCCCTCACGGACGAAGCCGAACATTGAATTTTTTCGTCATGTAAATCTACCATGGGTTGACATTGCGAAAATCAGTGCTGCGACAGGTGCAAGGTACCTGACGCAAATGTGCATTGCACTCGAACACCCGTGGAAGTTATTTAGAAAATATATACACACTCATTTTCAGGTACAAAAAAATATAAACATTGAAACTACTATTGGAATTTGGAAGCATAGGCTACGTCACATAACTTCTGTAGATATATGCATAATTTCCGTAGAAACATCAATATAACACACTCATTTTCAGTTATAAAAAAATAAAAACATTAAAATATGCTATTGGGATTTGAAAGCGTAGGCTACGTCACATAACTTCTGTAGATATATTCATAATTTCCGTAGAAATATTTTGGTTAAACCGTTGTAGCCCAATCGTTCACGGCCAAACGTGCCGCTGTAACTAGACTGATAGTTGCACTCAGGCAGGGGTAGCCTATAATGTAAAAAGTTACACAGTATTTGCTACTGGGATTAACCCTATTTCTACTAAGATAACATTAATCCGAATTAGAGGTAAGATTATCTTTTTAAAGACAAGATTAATCCCAGTAGAAAATATTGTAAAACAAATTTTACAGTGTACTGACTGAAAATTCGACCCGGAAAAATAGACATTGACATGAAAGGAAAAAAAAATACCTTTACAGTGAAATATTAAGAGAAAGCTGTTTGCGCACACCGTAGCTGGAGTTTCAAGAATGAGCCTTTTGGGGGGTTAGGTGGAGTGCGCCGACTACGGCTCTGTACCGTCGCGGTTTATGTTAATTTCTTTCACAGTTTCTGATTTGTTTGAATTTGTAGCGGTTATTTGTTTCTGGGCATTGATCGTTGCGGTTTTTGTTTTCGTGTTGTTGACCGTATATCAGTTTTTCCAGAGGACGAGTGCTGTGATAGTGAATATTGTTATAGTTTTATCAGGTTTGACCTAATTACATTTATACATTGGGAAAACGCAGAAAACTACACGACGTTGAAAGTTATCTTTGAAGCCAGGCTCCACCTTGCAGATTTTCCTTCCAGATTCAGACATCCGTTTTCGTCGAGAATCTGGAAGGTGTCATAGAGGCAACATATCTGAGAGACGCAAAGCGAGTTCCCCCTACTTACCGTAGTTACTGCGCATGGCATCACGAATCCTGGCTTCTTGACGTCAAGGCTAGAACGCATTTTGGGATCCCAAAACGAAAGTGGAGGGATACCTAGACTGATATGACATTTATAGAGATAAGGATATACGCTGACACTTAGTTCGCTCGGAATTCGGCCAAACGGGAAATTTGGCAGAAGTAAAGCAGGAAGTTTCGGTCAGTGTCTTTAAAATCGATATGGCTTATAGAGGTATATCTGAACTTGTTTTTCTCTGATGTTTAGCCTGGCGAAGACTGAATCTGGCGAAGACAAGACCCAATTTATTAGATTTTTGGGATCCCATCGAAAACTTTGGTCTTGTTCTATTTCCGTCAAAATATCGTGCCGCCGGCTGATCGGGCCAATCACGTCACAGAGATCGTTGTTCCACGCCAACTACGCTCCGGAGCGTGGTAAGCAAATAGTTGTTATTAGTTACTATTTTGAGAAGGATGGAACGGTCAGCGTAGGAACTTTTTACGAGGTTGGAACGGAATTAGTAACTAATAGTTACTATTGTTAGAAGGGTGAAACACGCTCACAGTAAATACGAGTGAATGGGGTAAGAGAAATATGGAGAGTGATTGACAGTTCTGGTTGAGAGGCAATTGTTTCGTCAACAGAACACAACTTTTAGGCAGATGAAGGTTTGACCCAGAACAAATTGCAACAGAAATGATTCTATTTCCGTCAAAATATCGTGCCTCGGGCTGATCGGCCCAATCGACGGACATCGTTGTTCCACGCTCCCGAGCGTGGTAAGCAAATAGTTACTATTAGGAAGAACAAATAATCTGACAGAACCTCCGTCTCCCTATCTCTGTAATATGTCTATGCGGAGTCGAATATTTTCCCATATCCTGTCCGCTACGAACGAGAGCGGAGGTTACTAGCTTCGCGCCACATCACGTTTCGTTACATCTACAAGTAGCTAAGTCGCTGGAGAGGAAAAGTAGGAGTCAAAGCTGATTGGTTCTACGGACGCGTTCCAGAGCGGGTCAGCGCGCGGAATACGCCTCCTGCCAGCCTCTTTCACTATTTCTTGTGCGATAAGCAACGGCGAAGACGGAAGACGAGTAAACGGGTATCAACATCAGCTCAAAGCTAGAGCAAATACCTTTAGGTCCGCTCAGTTTTTTCGGGGTTTTCGTAGTCGCTGAATGCGACTAAAGACAGAAGTTCTATCCGATTATTTGTTCTTGCTATTAGTTACTATTTTGAGAAGGACGGAACGGTCAGCGTAAGAACTTTTCACGAGGTTGGAACGGAAATAATAACTAATAGTTATTATGTAGTTAAAACTAATACTTATAACTAATAGTTATTATTGTTAGAAGGGTGAAACACGCTCACAGTAAATATGCAATGAGTGGGGTAAGAGAAATATGGAGAGTGATTGACAGTTCTGGTTGAAAGGCAAAAGATATTTGAAGGAGACATCTAGGAAATGTTGAAGAATAGAGAAATTAGCTGTCTTCATTATCATGAGCGTGTCCGAAAGCTTTCAGGACTGTAAATGCTGCATTTTTATTTTTATTTTCGTCCGAAAGCTCTTACCTTATATGTAGCATTAAATGCAGCATTTACAGCACTAAAAGCTTTCGGACACGTTCTTTATTTCTTCTCTGACACTTCTAATTTCGAAATTTAGCCTTAATCGCCAGCTCCCCAGTTTCTTCTTGAAAATTCAGCGTAAAATTTAGCATCTTCGCTGAATTTTTCGATGAATTTTATGCTGAATTAATGCTGCATTAACTGAGCGAAAATTTAAGTCCGAAAGCGAAATGCTGCATAAAATGCTGAATTAATTCAGCATTTTCGTTCGTTTCCGAGCTTTCGGACACGCTCCATGAAAATCCAAAAGGGTCGGCTTGACTGTGTGGATAGAATATGGAAGGTGAAGCCCGGCTTTTACTATGGTGTGGAAAAAGATAAAGTTTTTTAAAGTTTCATCATCAAAACAGAATTTTTAGGCACATGAAGGTTTGACCGGGAACAAATTGCAACAGCAATGATGTTTACGCCATCTTGTAGAGAAAAAAAAACTGAACAACATATTTCAAGTTGCATATCCTGGCTTGACGCAAAATAAGCGTTTTTGGCTTTTACTTCTGTTTTTTACGGCTTTCGAAAAAAAAATACAGTTTTTGTTGTTGTCCGTTATCTTTGAACTGAAGTAGGATTCTGATGCAAATTCTATTCACCAGTTTTGTCAAGTCGGCAAACTCCCTTTTTGGTAAAAGATTGCATAAAAGGAAAATACGGTTGGCTCTGCGCATAGCAGAAACGCAACTATATAGTGGGCGCAAGCGCCAAAACTGTTTTTTTGAGCGCCCTTTTTGTCAGCAGAACATCAAGAATTTATTCGAAAAAGCCTAGCTACAAGCCCGTTATTCAACAGTGTTTTTTTTTTTGTCAGTTCTACCTCGCCTGAAAAAGTTCCTCAGAAATGTAGAAGGCAGAAAAATGGCATAAACTGAGCTGAAGTAGAACACGAAAAGTTGCACAAAAAGATTATTTTGCTTGGGCCATACAATATTGGTAGGCTAGTTGGTGAGCCTTAAGCATTGTCCTAATAGGTGTAATAAGCTGAATAACGCTATACGCGATGTTTACGTCTTAATACACACGCCCGTTCAAATACGAACCAGAGAGGTCTTATCAATGCAGCGTGCAGTGTTTCCGCGCTCATACAGTTTTTCAAGTTTCTAAAGATCAGAAAAGTGATCTTAGTGTTACTTGAAGTACACCAGTACAATTTGACGCCCAATATATTGTAAAAAGCAATTAAATCTACGGATGGACAGCACAAGTCCTTGAACTAGCAGTAAGCAGTCGCAACAGAACAAAACGTGTTATTTTTTAGAAAAGTTGTTTCTTCAGCTTCCACCAAAATAGAACTTTAGTGCTTCCCGTGGCAACCCTGACGACGCTGCTCTTTCCTCGGCCCGCTGGCGGAACCAACCAAGCGATCTGATTGGCCCTGCATAAGCCAGAATAGAGCGCTAGTCTATTTTCCTTATTCACGTTATTACAGCGCGCTCCGAGGAAAAGAGGAATCTGTAATAAGCTTTATACGCCGTAATACACCTTACAACACCGATTAGGACAATGCTTTATCTCCTATCTTGTGTAAGGGACAAGCCTGTGAGACACAGTCTCACGAAAAACATCTCAGCTGCTTGCTATGGAGTTGGAATGACTCGATTGGCTGACAACCGCAAGTTATAAAACGACAATAAAGCATTGTCCTAATTGGTGTAATAAGCTGAATAACGCTATACGCGATGTTTACGTCTTAATACACACGCCCGTTCAAATACGAACCCGAGAGGCTCTTATCAATGCAGCGAGCAGTGTTGCCAAGGTCATACAGTGTTTCGAGTTTCTGAAGATCAGAAAAGTGTTCTTAGTGTTACTTGAAGTATACCAGTACAATTTTACGCCCAATACATTGTAAAAAGCAGTTAAATATGCGGATGGCCAGCATTGGTCTTCGAAGTAGCATTAAGCAGTCGCAGTCAGAACAAAACGTGTTATTTTGAAGAAAAGTTGTTTCTTCAGCTTCCAACAAAGAAGAACTTTACTGCTTCCCGCGGCAACCCTGACGACGCTGCTCCTTTCCTCGGCCCGCTGGCGGAACCAACCAAGCGATCTTATTGGCCCTGCATAAGCCAGAATGGAACGCTAGTCTATTCTCCTTATTCACGCTATTACAGCGCGCTCCGAGGAAAAGAGGAATCTGTAATAAGTCTTAAGCATTGTCCTAATAGGTGTAATAAGGTGTATTACCGCGTGTAAGACTTATTACAGATTCCTCTTTTCCTCGGAGCGCGCTGTAATAGCGTGAATAAGGAGAATAGACTAGCGTTCCATTCTGGCTTATGCAGGGCCAATCAGATCGCTTGGTTGGTTCCGCCAGCGGGCCGAGGAAAGGAGCAGCGTCGTCAGGGTTGCCGCGGGAAGCAGTAAAGTTCTTCTTTGTTGGAAGCTGAAGAAACAACTTTTCTTCAAAATAACACGTTTTGTTCTGACTGCGACTGCTTAATGCTACTTCGAAGACCAATGCTGGCCATCCGCATATTTAACTGCTTTTTACAATGTATTGGGCGTAAAATTGTACTGGTATACTTCAAGTAACACTAAGAACACTTTTCTGATCTTCAGAAACTCGAAACACTGTATGACCTTGGCAACACTGCTCGCTGCATTGATAAGAGCCTCTCGGGTTCGTATTTGAACGGGCGTGTGTATTAAGACGTAAACATCGCGTATAGCGTTATTCAGCTTATTACACCAATTAGGACAATGCTTTACACGCGGTAATACACCTTATTACACCTATTAGGACAATGCTTAAGTCATTTGGCTGGATTCTAAGTAAAGTCTATGGAAGAAGTCAATACTCCGGCCGAATAAGGAACTAGAAGGGTTCAATTTTTTTGTTTCAAGGTTCAAGGTAAAATTAGAATGATAGCCTACAGAAACATTAGTTATACAATACCAAGAACAAATAACGCTCTTAACAAATGCTCTTATTTGTTCTTGACAATACTCAGCACTCAAAATCATTTCAGAGTTTGAACTGGAGAAACCATCGAATGGTTCAAAAAGTACATTCGAATGGTTTAAAGTGAACCAGTGGAATTCGTTATATTAAAGTATAAACAACTTTTGTGCTGAAGTGACATCCCAAAGCGAGTAAAAAGTACATAACTAAAGGTGCCACCAGTTCATTGTCTCGTCTTTCTACGCTTTGTAACTTTGATTCTGTCCACCAGCGCTTCACTCGACAAATACTATCGTACTCATCCTTAGCAAATGTCTTACTAGATGGTGCATCAGTTAGCGCACCGACGGGCGCCAAGTTTAAAAGTGTAGAGGCACGCTCATCCCGAAACTCTTCAACACATCATCTTCAAGCAGCCCTTCAAACAGCAAGGATTAAGAGAATAACCAGCCAGCCTAACCTACCAGAAGACATCGTGAACCTCAAAATTCCTCTCAGGCGAGAGAGGGAATTCTGCAGTAGAGGTATGCTTATGCGAACAGTGACAGGACATGTTGCAACAATCAGGCCTGTCACTCATTGCTCACAAAGCTGATTTATTTTAACATCGCACTAAATAGCCTAACTAGAAGCTAACAAATTCTTAAAATAGTACGCCACAAGCAAAATTGGCCTGATTAGAGTACTGTAGCCAACTAACTGGCTACGAACTTTTGGTAGTATAGTATGATCAGCTACATACATTTCATATATATATAAACGAACAAATTTTACTTTAGCTGAATAGTGGATATCCTTTTACATGAATTAAGAGATATTGGTACATAACAGATCATGTTAAAATTGTCAATCTGGCAAGCTCAAAACTTGCAGCTGAGAATCCTATTCCTGAAGTCTCAAATGTGCAAAAATCCGGAATGGCCTAGGTCCGAGGTGGATGTCAACTCAGTTTCTTGGTAACACTGAACTAGCCTTACTGACTTTTTGGGGTGCACTGTCAGCCTGCTGTCAGCCCCCCATTGAGCTATCCTGGGTGAGCGCCCGTTTAGCTGAACTTTTGTGTTCGGGCGCTCTGGGAGCGTCCAGTTTAGCTATTATTTTTGGTGAGTGCCCAGACTAACCTAATTTATTTGGTATATTTAGGGGAGGGGTTTCCAACTGAGGGGCAAAGAAGATATTTTTCAAAAGCAAATAAGATGTTTAAGGGCAAGGAGACGTGCTGAATCGTAAATGAAATTTATTTACTTGCCGGACAAGTAATTCACCTGGAATCTGGCAAAAACCTGAAAATTTGTAAAAAGTAAAAGTGAATCTGAAATTGATTAGTTTTTCGACTGTAGAGTAAGAAGACAAGCTGAATCCGAGTATGAAAATTATTTTTTGGCCGGACAGGTAGTTCGCCTGGAATCCCGAAGTTTAGCCTGGAATTTCAAAAGCCAATGCTATAGTTGATATAGAGTGAGGAGACATGCTGTTGCAAATTTCGAACCTATTAATGATAATAAAAAAATATGCGATCAGTTTAGTTATATTCAAAGTCTCAACCGGGTTTTACTGGGTCAAAAAGGCAGAATGCATCCCGACAACTGTTTAGCAATTTAATGAAAATTTGTCGACCAATTTTCAGTGAACACCAGTCCCTACCCTCTCTATGTAGATGACGAGCATTTTACACCTAGTTTACGTATTCTTTGGGTTTAGTCATGGCGGCAGACACATGGAAGTCTGTCATGTCGTATCGGGCGGGGGATGGAAGGGGTTGAGATATGTTGTTCAAACTTCGTATGAGGATTCACTCGCAAAGTATTATAGATGGGTCATTTAGATATTGAGAGGCAGAGGAGGGCGTTTCGAATTAAGGGTAAAAAAGCTATGTTTTATAAGCTAATGAGATAGTCGTTTAAGGGGTAAGGAGGCCCTGCCATTGAATCCATATCTGAACCTAGTTTTCTTGCCGGACAAATGATTCACCCCAAATTCGGCCGAAACTGGAAATTCGGTTGAAGATCAAGTTGTTTCTGAAGTCGATTAGAGATTCCGTATCGGGGTAAGGAGACATGTTGAATTGAATTTTAAACTTTATTTCCATGACAGATAAGTTGGCAAAACTAGCCAAAACCCGGAAATTTGGATTGAAAGGTTCTCCTCTCAGTGTCACTAGCTCTTTTGCTCTACATGCAGTTCGCCGGGAATGCTGCTAAAATACGAAAAATTTTGTCAAAAAGGACCTTTCTGAAGTCGATTAGAATGAGATATTGGAGTAAACATCCTTGCTGAATCAATATCTCTCATCTGTTTAGCTGTTTGGACGTAAGGTGCCAAACACTGCAAAACGGTAACATTATTTTGTGTACATATTCAAGCGGTTGGTTATGTATAAATAGAAAAAATGTTAAAGGAATCTGGCGAAGACTCAGAAATCTGCAAAATCCGATTGTCTGGATCAAGAAGTCCAACAAATATTAAATAAAATTTTGGGATCCCATCGAAACCTTTGGTCTTGTTCTCAGAGCCTTGTTTTTGTTGCACGCTGCAGGTCCACTTCTTGGCCGCTTCCGGGCTGATTCTTTTTGGGATCCCAGAACGTAAGTGGAGGGATACCTATGACATTGCAAAAGTTGTCCGTCTCTCCGTCCGTCTGTCCGTCCGTCCGTCTGTAAGCACGATAATTCTCGAAGGGAATGAGATATTTTATGAAACTTGGTGTGAGGATTCTTTGGGTCAAGAGTAAGGTCGAGCTCGTAGATGGGCTTTGTAGCCCTACATTTAGGGGTGGGGTAGGTGGTTTAAATTAAGGGGCAAGCAAAATATTTTGAAACAGCTAATGTGATAGTCCATTTTGGGGTAAGAAGACATGCTGAACACAATAGTGAAAACTATTTTTTCGCCGGACATGTAGTTCGCCTGGAATCCGGCCAAAACCGGAAAGTTTATTAAAAGTAAAAGTTTTATTTGAAGTTGATTAGATGTTTGATTTAGGGGTAAAAAGACAGGCTGAACACGATTATGAAAACCATTTTCTCGCCGGACAAGTAGTTCGCCGGAATCCGGCGAAAACCGGAAAATTTGTTAAAAGCAAAGGTTTTATTTGAAGTTGATTAGATGTTCGATTTAGGGGTAGAAAGACGTGCTGAACGCGATTATTAAAACCCTTTTCTCGTCGGACAAGTAGTTCGCCCCGAATCCGGCCAAATACGGAAAATTTGTTAAAAGCAAAAGTCTTATTTGTTGTTGATTAGATTTCGATTTAGGGGTAAGAAGAGATGCTGAATCCGTATATGACAATCATTTTTTTTTACCCGGACGCATAGTTCTCCGGGAATCCGGCTGAAACGGTAAAATTTGCCATGAGTTTAAGCTTTATCTGAATTTGATTAGATGTTCGAAATAGGGGTAAGGAGATACGCTGAAATCGTTTTTGAGCTTTGTTATTTTGTCTGATAAGTAGTTCCCGAAAGTTTCGATCAGTTTCGTCAAAACAAAAATGACTTATAGAGGTAAACACACTTGCTGAATCCGCATCTGAACTTGGTTTTCTCGGATGATTAGCTATTTGGCCTTAATCTTTTTCTGATTTTTTTGAAGTAAAAATGCTTAAGGAGTCTGGGGAAGACAGGACCAAATTGTCTGGATGAGATATTAAATTTTTGGGATCCCATCGAAACCTTTGGTCTTGTTATGATCGTTTTTGCACTGCAGTGCTTCCGAGGAAGACGGCAGCGCTTATCGAGGATCGCGAATTTGCTTACCGACCAAGTCCGTACTTCCCTGCAAGGTGCGGCTTCAACCAAGAAGAAATCGTGCAGGCAGTGCATCCAAAAACGCATCTTGTGCAGAAGCAAAGAAGTGCTGCAGCAGCGATGCGGCAGCACTATTGCAACAAAATCGAGGCTCAGGTGTCCTCGGATATTCAGGCTGTAGCTAGAAACTCGAAACTGCTATCATGTATTTTTACAAATATTCCTTCAGCCCAAGCGGACCGACTGGCTGGTAATTTTTACCGACTGTTTTTGCAGAAAAAACGACTGTTTTTGCAGAAAAAACGACTGTTTTGACGAAAACTCGACTGATTTTCAGAAAAATCGACTGTTTTAATGAACAAAACAACTGTTTTGGCGAAAAATCGTGGCGCTTCGCGCCGACTCGGTTATTTTTTACCGTGGCCGACAATATTGGGGGGGGGGGGGGAGGGGGGCGTGACGCCCCTGCTCTACAGGCTTCAATCCACTCAAGCTGGAAAACAAACTTGTGGTTTTCTACAAGTTCATTTTCCAGCTTGAGCGGCTTGAGCCCGAACAAAGAGGACCCTTGCCAAGAATGGCCGAAATACAGCTCTAATGAAATTCAGCTGACGTATCCGTTTTGCACTATCAAATATGTATTTTTACCTACAACCGGAAGAGGATCCTTTCCTAAGAAGGGTTCTCTAAGGACTGAAACATTACTGAAATAAAATCTCAGCTAACTTACCGATTTAGCGGCATCAGTACTGATTTGCAATCAGTTGAAGGAATTCTTATACTTTACATTGCCATGTTAAGGTAGGCTAACTCTTAACTCTGACAAAAAATTCAGACCACATATACTTTAGCTGGATGGAAAAATAAACCCAAGAAAGAACAGACTCAGATATTCTGAAGGCACTTTAAAGGACCTGTCTTACCTATAATACTAACGCAACCTACTTCCATAATCACTCCGTATATTTCCAAACCCGGAGACCCCAATTCCGTACAGTACATTCTAAATCCTTTAACAAAACCACGCTGATTTTCTCACTTGCCGTATTTTAATACCTTCGATGTATATCACGCTGTCGACGGTTGTTTGCGAGAGGGTTTTCCATCAGAAAACCGATGTAAATTTTGTCCCTATTTTCGCTTCAAGTCAGTGGGTCTCGGAAAAGGCTTAAAACAGCCAAAACCGTGGGTTATTTGTTGAAAGCACAGCCTAGTTTTGAAGTATTCAAATATTATAAAACACTGTAAGGTCAATCGTAAATAGTGCGAGAAGTCCTTTAAGGATCTGTTTTGACTCTGCTTTTGCTCGTTTGTAGTTTACTTGCATCGTAATGATTGTATGAACATACCACCTTACTAGTATCAATAAGTTGACTTCTAGCTCTGAACTCCACTTCCGTCCCCCCTTCTGTCATCCCTAGAGAAAAGAGTATTCTGTGCCACATAGTAGATGTATGTTAATTTGGTTTGCCTCATTTTGACATAATCACTCTAGAAAATTATGACCTAAGCCTTACCTAGCAAACATTTATGTAGAGTACTGAGTTGCACGGAAGTCCGGTTGTTGGACACCCATCGGGTGTCCAACAACCCCCCCCCCCCCCCCCTTGAAGGGTGCATAAGGGCAACACATTCGAGACATGCAATAAATATGCAAATGTTTGGGTAGGAGAAACAAAAAATAAAGAGTGATTTAAAATTATTTTGGCGGATAACTACAAATCCTATCAACAAGCACTGGAAGAATTAGGGATGAAAACCCTTGCGTCGCGTCGGTACGACCTCACAATGAAATTCGGACTAAAGTGTCTTGCCTCAAAAATGCACCGTGAGATCCTGCCACCCGAAGATGAAAAAAGAATGGATACTCGCCCAACAATGAGTATCTCAAGGCTATCTCAGGAGTATCTCAGCTAATGAATTCGCCCGCTCTTAGCAGTGAACGCTATTTGAAGTCATTTGTGCCTTATTTTATCCGGAATTTTAATGTGAATTAACCAAATTGTAATTTGCATTTTGTATTATCAGAATTCCGGGAATAAATGAATTGTAATTACGTCATGATTGAATTGCAAACGGTGACAAATAGCAAAGTTATTTATCATCAGTATCATGAAAATCCGGAATGGCTGGCTTGTCACACAGTCAAGCCAGCCAATCCGCCATATCGGAGAATCTAAAAGGTGAAACCTGGCTTTTACATGACTAGAGTGTAAAAAGTCTCTCCTACATCTGAGTGTGCATCTCCGAATTCGAAGATTTTTTGTCCGAGTTCGGAGAGTTAAAAATCCGATGAAGGATTAAAACGCTAGAATGCAAAATACTTACAGTTCAAGTTATCTGAATGAGGTAAGTTTTTATGGCACTTGCCTTCCGGCCAAGTGCCATATACCGATCACTTTTCCGTCGGTCGGTCTGTCTGTCTGTCGGTCGGTCCGGTGATCGCGAGTTAGGGTACTTCCAGATGTGCTAGGACAATGAAACTTGGCAGGCATATCAGGGACCCGACCAAACAAACCTGGAAATAATCAGTTTCCCGATCCGACCATATGCGGGGGAGTGGGGGCGCTGGAAACTTGAAAATTTAGGGCATTTTGTCACACTTTTCCGAGTTAGGGTACTTCCAGATGAGCTAGGACAATGAAACTTGGCAGGAATATCAGGGACCCCACCAAACGAACCTGGAAATAATCAGTTTGCCGATCCGACCACATGCGGGGGAGTGGGGGCGCTGGAAACTTGAAAATTTTGGGCATTTTGTCACACTTTCTCGAGTTAGGGTACTTCCAGATGAGCTAGGACAATGAAACTTGGCAGGAATATCAGGGACCCGACCAAACTAACCTGGAAATAATAAGTTTCCCGATCCGACCATATGCGGGGGAGTGGGGGCGCTGGAAACTTGAAAATTTAGGGCATTTTGTCACACTTTTTCGAGTTAGGGTACTTCCAGATGAGCTGAGACAATGAAACTTGGCAGGAATATCAGGGACCCGACCAAACTAACCTGGAAATAATCAGTTTCCCGATCCGACCATATGCGAGAGAGTGGGGGCGCTGGAAACTTGAAAATTTAGGTCATTTTGTGACACTTTTTCGAGTTAGGGTACTTCCAGTTGTGCTAGGACCATGAAACTTGGCAGGCATATCAGAGACCCGACCAAACAAACTTAGAAATGATCAGTTTTCCGATCCGACCATTTTGGGGAGGAGTGGAGGGCAGGTGAATCGGAAATTGAGAAGTGTGTAACTTTCGAACGGGTGATCGGATTGTATTGGAACTGCATAACTGAATAGAATATATATCTGTTATGTCCCGTTTAAAGTCTTGACCGGATTCGGTAGCCAGGGGGGAGTTGGGGGGGGGACCGGAAATTTCAAGAAACGGTTAGAATGGAGGGATCGGAGTGAAACTTGCTGGGAAGAACAAGTATCTGCTCTAGATAAGTCCTTTAGACCATTGTACTGGATCCGGACACTTATGGGGGGTTGGAGGGGGTTTCCCGGAATTCCGGTGATGGTGGTTTTGGGGACTTTCACGATGAAACTTGGCAGGCATATCAGGGACCCGATCAAACTGACTTAAAAAAAAAAAAAAATGTCGATCTGGTTATGGTGGGGGGGAGTGGAGGGAGGGAATCCGAAATTTTCAGTAATGCTTAATTTTGGAATGGGTGATCGGATTCGAGTGAAATTTAAGAATTGCACAGAGGACATTTCTCCGATGATCTTTTTCATATCCGGACCGGATCCGGCAACTATTGGGGGGGGGGGGGGGGGAATACGTGACCCTTTTAGAATGGAGGGATCGGGAAGGAACTTTGTGGGAAGAACAAACAGATGCTCTAGGTAGGTCATTTACTGAATCGGATTGGCTACGGGTACCGTGGGGGAGCTGGGGGAGCTCGAGAAACGGTTAGAATGATGGTATCGGAGTGAAACTTGCTGGGAAGAACAAACATCTGATCCATGTAAATCTTTTACATGACTTGACTGGATCCGGGCACTTGAAGGGGGGGGGGAGGAGGGGGTTTCCCGGAATTCCGTTTTTTGGGGGATTTTCACGACGAAACTTGGAAGGCATATCAGGGACCCGGTCAAACTGACTTGGAATAAAAAAAATCCTCGATATGATAATCTTGGGAGGGGGGGGGGGGAAGTTGAGGGAGGGGAATCCGGAATATTGAGTCATGCGTAACTTTGGAACGGGTGATCGGATTCGAATGAAATTTAATAATTAAACAGAGGACATTTTTCTCTGGTGATCTTTTTCATTTCCGGACCGAATCCGGCAATTATTGGGGGAGGGCGGAAAATACTTGGCCCGCTTAGACTGGTGTGATCTGGATCGAACTTCGTGGGAATGACAAACAGATGCTCTGGATTAATCATTTACAGAACCGGATTGGCTCCGGGTATCGTGGATGGAGTTGAAGGGGGGGGGGGTCTGGAATTCCGGTGATCGCGCGTTAACCCGATGAAAAATTTAACTCAAAATAGTACTATGAAGTAGTACGAAAAAGTTGCATGCAGTACTAACGATGTTACTGCATACTACTACATGCTACTATTAGCAAGACTGGATGCTACTATGGCAAGACAGGATGCTACTGGATACTACTACATAAGATTGGACCAGTCTGAGGCATATTAAATGATAGTATTCTTTGCTATTACATAGTATTACATGCAACGTTTTCGTACTACTACCATACTACTACGTAGGCTACAAATTTTTCATCGGGAAGGTACTTCCAGATTTGCTAGGACGATGAAGCTTCGCTGGAATATTGGAGATTCAACAACATTTGCTTAGACATTGCTACTTCCCAAATCCGATTATTCCTTAAAGTATCAATCTTGACCGCAAAGTAAAAAAAAATACTTGTAAGCAATATATGCATTTTCATGATGCCCATCAGCCCATTAGCATTTTTGCCTTAAGGGTTTTGCTTACAAATGAAGTTCCAGCTCCCTTAGAGTGCGCATCTCAACCGCAAAGTCGAAACTTACTTTTAATCAATCAAATCATCTTAACCCATGCAAGTGCCATATGAGCTTACAGCTCTTGTTTTACAGTGTCACTGTAAGAAGTCTCTCCTAAATCGGATCTTAGTAATTGTGCATCATCGAATACGGAGATTTTTGTTCCGAGTTCGGAGAGTTAAAATCTGATGGAGGATTAAAACGCTATAATGCAAATACTGCAGATGAAAGTTATCTGAAAGTAGAGAGTTTTTTTACACCCAAAACGTAAGTGGAGGGATACCTATGACTTCGTAAAAGTCGTCCGTCTGTCTGTCTGTCCGTCCGTCTGTCAGCACGATAACTACCGAAGGGAATGAGATATTTTGATGAAACTTGGTGTGAGGATTCTTTGAGTCAAGGGAAAGGTCGAGTTCATAGATGGGATATGTGGCCCTACATTCAGGGGTGAGGAAGGGTTTCAAATTAAGGGGCAAACAAAATATTTTTAAACGGCTAATGAGATAGTCGATTAAGGGGTAAGAAAGCATGCTGAAATCGATTGTGAAAATCATTTTCTCACCGGACAATTAGGTCGCCCGTAATCCGGTGAAAACCGGGAAGTTTGTTAAAAGTAAAAGTTCTACTTAAAGTTGAATAAATCTTCGATTTAGGGGTAAGAAAACAAGCTGAAGACTTATGTGAAAATTATTTTCTACCCGGACAAGTAGTTCGCCCGGAATCCGGCCAAAACCGGAATATTTGTTATAAAGTTTTGTCTGAACTTGATTAGATGTTCGATATAGGGGTAAGGAGAATTCGTTTTTTTAGCTTTCTTTTTTTGCCGGACAAGCAGTTCGCCCGGAATTTGGTCGGAACTGGAAATTTGGCAGAAGTAAGGCAGGTAGTTTCGATCAGTTTCGTCAAAATAGAAATGACTTATAGGGTAAACACACTTTGGATACTGAACCCATATCTGAACTTGGTTTCCCCAGATTATTAGCTATTTGGCCTTAATCTGTTTCAGAATTTTAATAGTACAAATTTTCAAGGAGTCTGGCGAAGACTGGATCTATTTATTTATTTATTAAAACTAAGATACGACAAACTAGGGTCGAACAAATGACAAAACAAGTAACAAACACTGCACAAATATAAACTACAAATAAAACAAACACAATTTCAGTACATCAATATCGAGAGAACCCACAATAAAGTAGGGTACCCCACGACAGCCAAATTTGTAAACTCAGCCGCATATTGGAACTCGCCATCACCAGAAGGAGAGGATTCTCAGCGCGCAGATATCGTGTCTGAAGTGATAGGGCAGATGCCCGCCTCACTTCACCAAAAGATGGAAGACCTTCACCAACAGACATACCTGAAGCACTACAATTCCAAGAGAACCCATGCAACCACCTTAGAGAATTGTTGTATAGGACCCGGAAAGCACTCTCACGCTTCATGATAAGCCTGTTCACGAGGGAAACGCAACAAGGTTGTGGACAGTACGCTCTGAAAAGAAAAGATTTCACAGGAGCAGGCTAAGACAAGATCCAATTGTCTGTATCAAATATTACATTTTTGGGATCCCATCGAAACCTTTGGTATTGTTTACGGTGTAGCGGCTTCGGACCTCGTCTCATGACACACGCCGTCTCGGTATGCTCTACATTTAGGGGTGGTTTAGGGGGTTCAGTTAAGGGGCAAGTAAAATATTTTTAAACAGCTAATGTGATAGTCGGTTATGGGGTAAGAAGACATGCTGAACTCGACGATGAAAACCATTTTCTCCAAGTCGTTCGTCCGGAATCCGGAAAAACTAGAAAGTTGGTTAAAGTTAAAGTTTTAGTTGAAGTTGATTGGATGTTCGATTTTGAGAAGACATACTGAACACTTATGTGAAAAGCATTTTCTACCCAGACAACTAGTTCGCCCGAAATCCGGCCAAACCGGAAAATTTGTTAAAAGCGAAAGTTTTATCTGAAGTTGATTAGATGACAGATTTAGGGCTAAGAAGAGACGCTGAGTCTGTATATGACAATCATTTTTTACCCGGACATATAATTCGTTCGGAATCCGGTAAGTTAAAGTTTTATTTGAAGTTGATTAGATGTTCTTTATAGGGATAAGAAGATACGCTGAATTCGTTTCTGAATTGTTCTTTTTTTGCTGGACAAGTAGTTCGCTCGGAATTCGGCCGAAACCGGAAATTTGGCAGAAGTAAAGCAGGTAGTTCCGGTCAGTATAGTCCAAATAGATATGGCTTATAGAGGTATATCTGAAATTGGTTTTCTCAGATGATTAGCCTGGCGAAGACTGGATCTGGCGAAGACAAGACCCAATTGTCAGGATCAAATATTAGATTTTTGGGATCCCATCGAAACCTTAGGTCTTGTTAGTTAATAGCGTACCTCTAATCGTGCTGTGTCTAATTATTGCGGTGTTCCGGGTTAAGCTGTTTTTTTTCGAAGAGCCGGAAACTCTTCAAAGCGTCGCGCAACCGATAGGGACGCCCGGCGTCGAAGATTCGACTCCACTTAGAGCAAGCTAAGAGCCTGCTCTGTACTCAGTGCCGGTTAAGAGCCACGATATAGGAAGGATTCGAACCGAATCTGGTGAGTCATCCATTGCTTTCGAACCAATCTCCCTGCTGGGGACGTTATGTAAATAATGTTAAATATGTATATTCAAACAATAAAAGGACTTGCCAAATGCCAATCATCAGCCAATGTACCTTTTGCATGTGATCTTAATTTAGCTTTAAATGTAGGAATGTTAGATGTCGTCTGATGAGTTATAAGGTTTGAAGCCAAGCTGGCCATTCATTACGAAAAAAAATAGAAATCTGTGGTTTTCGGGTTTTTTTTTCCTTGATCAGCTCGGATATTTTGGAGTCGAACCGTCCTACGCGAAAAAAAACAAAACTAAGTCATAAGATCCAACACAATAGTGTTGATAACTAGCTGATCAAGAAAAAAAAACAAAAAAAAAACCCGAAATCACGGTTTTCTATTTCTTTCGTCTGATGAGTTTTATCGGAAAAATCAAATGTTTTGAGAGTTTTACCTATAAATATTTGGTTAATTCTATCATTTCTGCCAAATGGGTTTGCAAAGTTGTGTAATATTAGTTTATTTCTGTAGCCTATTAATTTTTTCTTTATTAAGATTGTGTGTACAAAGTGAACTGTACTCTACTCTATATGTTATAGTTTTGTTAGTTGGAGTTTTGTCATGCCGTAAGGTTAAGTCGCGTAATAATTTCATTCACCCCGGCTTGGATTCGAGCTTGATTGATTTGAATAAAAGAGTGCAGATGTCAGGAGACTGTTATTGATCCGGATTCTGTAATGATCCTGCCGTCGCGATTGGGATGGGTCATGGGGTTGCTCCTCCAGACAGGGTTGCCACATGTCGCACGATAGTGTTAATTGTCACTCTATTTTTTTGTCACTCTTATCCTACGTAGGACATAAAATTCACTCTATTGATAGATAGAGTGACAAAAATAGAGAGTTAATTTCCTTCAGCCCAAGCTGACTGCGAATCATATTTGACGTGGCAAAACGGATGTCAGCTACATTTTATTCGAGCTATATTTCGGCCCTTCTTGGCTAGGGTCCTCTTCAGGCTCAAGCCGCTCAAGCTGGAAAATAAACTATTTTATTGTATTTTCTGGAATTGTGACACTATAGTGCGACATAGTGCGACATATTTTATTGTATTTTCTGGAATTGTCACACTATAGTGCGACATAGTTTATTTTCCAGCTTGAGCGGCTTGAGCCTGAAGAGGACCATTACCAAGAAGGGCCGAAATATAGCTCGAATAAAATGTAGCTGACTTATCCGTTTTGCCCCGTCAAATATTCACTCTATTTATGTAAATGTCCAGATATGTCGCACTATAGTGTGGCAATTCCAGAAAATACAAAAATAAACACGGAATTCAACTCAATGCAAGTAATTTTAAGGCATTCCACTCTGTCTGTACTACGTAGAGAGTTAATTTTTACTTTCGATGGGAGTGAAGAAGGGGAATTTTTTCGTGCTAGTTATGCTCGGAGGATTCTGAACCGATTGAGATTCCGCCAAAAAGCATTTTTGCAGCAGTGATTCCGACCAAAAATGACCATTTCACGTTTTTTCATGAAAATAGAATTTCACTCACAATTCACTCTCTGTCCCAGCCAAAAGTAACTCTCTGAATTTTTCTGATGTGGCAACCCTGCCTTCAGATCGAGTGGTGCAGGGTGTGATCCAAACTCCTTTCAGTAGTTACTGAAATGCACTGTTAAAGTAAATAACAATAAATGTAATATAACAATAATGTTCGAATAATTATAGTAATGTTTACCCAGATATATTTCGAGAATTCCACAAGCATTGTCTGGTAGTATTGTTTTCTTTTCTTTTTGTTATTCATTATTATTATTAATATTTATTTCCCTTGAATTACGCAAAAGGAGTGTAAAAAAGAGATAAAATAGGCAACAGATTAACCTGCATTAATACATTAGGAAATATAAATCAAGACCAATATATAGCAAGAGGTAGGTTTCCAATTGTGTTATATCTTTTCGTTAAAACTCTATATTATTCAGGGAGCCACGCGAGAGAAATGTTGATATTTAAAGGGCCTCTCTTACCTATAATACTAACGCAACCTACTTCCATAATCACTCCATAAATTTCTAAATCCGGAGACCCCAGTTTCGTACGGTACATTCTAACCCCCTAACAAAAGCACGCTGCTTTTGCTACCTTCGATGTGTATCACGCTGTCAACGATTGTCTGCGAGAAGTTTTTCCATCCGATAAAGCGGTTATGTAAATTATTTCCCTGTTTTCTCTGTAAGTCAACGGGCCTTGGAAAAGGCTTAAAACAGCCAAAACTGTGGGTTATTTGTTGAAAGCACAGCCTACTTTTAAAGTATTCAAATATTTTAAAATACTGTATGTTGAAGAGTAAATAGTGTATTTAGCAAGCAGCAGAAGGTTTGAGTGTGCAATCTAATTCAGTCGACCGTGCTCAAAATGGAAATCTGCGTTATATAGTCGACAAGTGGGTGCGACATCCGCATTTCTTCAAATTAATTAAAAATCCATATAAACTGGCAAGAATTTATTTAAAAATTGATAAGAAATTACAGATGAATTAAATAAAGAAAAATATACTCTTTTCAAAATTGTTTTATCTTTTGCCGTTCAGTTGTAATCCCAAAATTCTGACGGAAAAGTTAACATAATTTATGTCTCTTTTGGATGACCGCTATTGATGATTTCTGTTGATGAACAGAAATGTTGCTGCTGCAAGTCCTGGGAGGATGCACACCTTCTTTTATTTTACTTTATAAGAAACGTCTAATAATTGAAGTTATAACTTCGTATTAATTTTGTATCAAATTTTCTGTTTATAAAAAAGAAAGTATGATAAACAGGTAAGCTAAATTAAGCTAATGCCTCGTTTGTTACTAGTAAACTCAACTTCGTGTTTGTTTGCTTGCAGGTTAGAAATGGCCAATAATGATGACGACCTACAGATGTTTATCCCTGGCATGGGGGACAATAAGCCCCGCCCACGAGTCCTAGGGACTTCCTTTTTTGGATATGTTCCCGATGCATACAGCAACGAAGGTCCAGACTTTCCGTCTGCCAGGGATTCCAAGTCGAACAGCGGTAGAGCTTCCGTGGTAAGATATGCAGTGTTTCCACTGGTCGTTACAAGATTTTCCGCAGAAAATCGCATACAGAAATGCCGCAGACTTTTGCAATTTGTCACAGGTTTTCGACTTCTCCCGAAGTTTGTAGCTGTGTCGGAGCTTGTTTAAAGTTTAACTGAACAGCCAACTTCTGAAAACTTCTACCAGTTTAGCTGTAAAAACCGGTAATTTTAAAACGTATCTCTGGTCAGCCACAGGAATTTTTTGGTTTCAAACACAGAGGTTTTTCGTTCCAACTGAATTAAAGGACCGTATATAGATAAATAGTTAGATAGATAGATAATTATTTTTAATGTAACTCGTAGCGCCGACATGGCACTAAATACGTCGACCATTACATTTCGTGTGTTTAAATACTTGAGTATATACAATTATTACATAAAAGAAAATAAATCATTTGGAATTCACTTGTTTTTTGTTAATCTTCTCTGTGAAATATGGTACAAGGAATTCGAATACCGGAATATCGTAATGTCACAGGTTTTTGCTGCTCGGACGCTACAATTTCCGTCAAAGAATATTGGCATCACTAAAGATATGACGCCCAGCAGGGAAAAGTGGTAGTAGCTCCAGCGTTGCCAAGTGTGACACTTTGGTGCTTTCGGACACTTTTTGTCTCTGGGTGACATAATGACACTTTTTCTCTGAAAATGACACCTTTTCATACAAAAGTCACGTTTTATGTAAAAAACAACAAAATACACTTTTTATATACTTTGGTAAAATTTGCATTTATTTCCGTCAAAAGACGAGACAAAAGTTAAATATTAATAAATTCATGCGAACTTTCTGCTCAAATAAAGGACTATTTTTAGTATTTGTTTCCCTTCAAGGACAAGAGAACAGAGATGAGTAAATTCAGTTGAACTTTCTTCTCAACCAAATAATTTTAAACTTACAGTTACCTGCAACAATAGGAGCTTAAAATTTCGAAACCAGGGCTCAGAGATGGGCGAATCGACCATGAAAGGATCCGAATCCAGAGCTAGGTACGAATCCGATTCATAATTTACCATTTCATGCAGAGGATTCGAATCCGGATTCGAACCCGACTTTAAAAAAAAAGGTCAAATCATGTACATAGGTTACAGTTTAAAAATTTGAGGTGACAAAAAAACACCGGTGCCTAAAGCAAATAATACGGTATGTAAAGCATATTTCTAGGTTTTCATGTGGGCTTGTTATAGTGTGGTTCAGTACAGTACCCTACGCATAGTGTGTGAAAATTGGTAAAAGATTAGAAACCGGAGCTTAGTCGTAAGATTCAAGGTTTGGAATCGGAGTCCGAATCCAGCTTGACAAGCAGAGATTCGAATCCGACTAAAAGGACGAATCCGGATTCGGATTCGCCCGTCTCTCCCGGGGCTAAATAACTTAATGAACCAATAAAAAAATGCTAGGTCTCCTAAATGAAAAAAAAAAAAAATGATTTCTGGTTATTTGTCACGGTAGAAGTCCCTTGTAGAAGTTCCATCATCACATAAATCGTAACGTGGCATGGGGATGTTAACTGTTTAGATCAATTTGCCTCGAGCAGGTTCCTGTAGCCCGTTGCTAACTGCCGATTGAAGTGGTTTGCAAACTTTCTTTATAAACCCCTCGATAGCTCAGTTGGTTAGAGCATCGGTACGTGGAGCCGAAGGTTGCAGGTTCAAATCCCGCTTCAAGAGCATTTTTATTTTTCAGTCATCACTGCTAGCAATTAAAAGGAAAATACAGCAAGCTAACAGCAATAGTCACAGTTATATCAGAATCAGAGACGCTAGCTTTGGCGAAGGGTTTCAGGCGTCAACCGGGAGTAGCATTTCCAGTCGTACTGAGGGGTTCCCCACTCTCGATTTTAGGCAGAGCAAAATAACACTAGGGCGTAGTGCCAAGACTCGACAAAATTGAGACACACTCGAATAGCAGCGACACTATCACCGTTAGCGATAGAGAACATCCCTACCGAAACTCATTCAGTCGTTCACCAGCGCTGGCTCTGATGACTTCATATCCTGAACATTGCAAAAAATTATACATCCTCTATTGCTTCCTTGGTGTATGCAGATCGCACCTTTGCCTTATTAGAAATTTCTAAACCCGCAAGTTTGTCCCGCTTTAAATGCCGCAAGCGTAGTGGGCGGCGCTACGAGTATGGTCCGTTTGCAAAACTCTCTAGTGTTATTTTGCTCTGATTTTAGGGTACAGCAAGTGCCCGGTGCCGTGGTGCCCAGTCGGTGCCGGCACTGGTTGCCACGTGTTAGAACATTAGAACAAGCATTTTAAAAGTGTTAGAAAGATGAATAGCCTAATTTAGGGCCGATACCGGTGCCGGGAAAGGGTGTACGGCAGGTGTCGGGGAGTGGGCAACTCCTCGAGTCGCACCTCAACCAAAAGGGTGCGCTAAAAAATCCCAAATTCCGAAGATGTTTCAAGACAAAAGGCGTATTCTCGCCGTTTCCCGAGGACTGCACTTGAGGAGTCCCCGCGTTTTTGTTTGTCCTGGGGACTCACTCGCCGTATTCTCGCGAGTCCCCACGGACGGGGAATGCTCCGATTATCATCACCATCATCAAAAAGGACTCCCTTTCAGATTCGGCGGGGAATCAATTTTTGCTGGTGTTGGTGCAATGTAAAATCAATTAAAAACGATCAGAATAAACAAAACCAAAAAATAAAGTGGATCCAGACTAATTTCGTAAACTGTATATTTTGTTCGAACAAGATTCATTTTCGAAGCATTCCCCGTGTTCTCGTGTTTTCCGTAGGCGGAGTCCGCGTGGAGTGACTCCCTCTATTCTCGCCGTTCCCTTCGATTCCCCGAGGAGTCCTCGGGGAACGGCGAGAATACGCCTAAAGCTACATTTGTTTCTACTCCCTTCGTAACGTACGACCTCGTTCTTACATGTTTGCTAACTGATAACAGAATATCTTAGCTGTGCAGATACAATTCGGTTGGGTTTGCCAAGCCGTGCTTGCAAATTTTCTGACCGGAGCCAAGTGTTTAAGGATAATATATTAATTTGTCTCTGCTTGCTCCTCGTTGACGTAAGGGGAAACAGAGATTTTGTAGTTGTTGGTAAAAGAGGAATTATGCCTATGTGGCCGGATCTGTCAGGTATTAAAAATTAAAAGCTCCTTGAACTTTGTTCCTGAAATCTTGTGAACCAATATCTCGGTCAGGCCGGATATGTAAACAAACAATTTCCTTGCATTGAACCGACCAGTAAGTTTCCCTCCGCAATCAGTATTTTTTGTCATTATTTTTATTATTTGATTTTGAGGTGGGTTTATTTAACAAAAAAAAAAAGTGTGCAAGCGCTCAAACGTGGAGTGTGAAAGTAAAATGTTTATTATATCTTATATACAAACAGCGTTGGAATTAAGACATTTCACATCCCAAACAACCAACCAAGTATTGAAATAACCTAATTTGACATCCCACTTTAAAAGCTTTAATGTTAACAAACCGCATGTAGAAATCCAAGCAGATCTTGAAGATCTTGCAAGAATAGTTTCAATTTGAATACTGAATGTCTAAATCTCTTTTCAGTTAGCGAGGTAATAACAAGTGCAATAAACCAAATCGTAGCAGCCTAATACCCTCTTTGTCACAACTTCATTAATAACGGCATATCATCCAGCTTATGACGAAACCGTCCAGTTTTCAACTTTTCATTCAGGATTGAAGTACGTCGCGAGGTCTTATATGTTACTGTTACACCAATATATCCATATATATCCACAAGTATACGAGAGTTGAACTTGAGGTTGGGGGGGGGGGGACCCATCAAAATGCGTATCTGTACCTATATATCCTCAAGTATACCAGCTTAGAGTTTGATTCCAGTCACGGGTAAAAAACTTTGCTCATGGGCAATTTGGGCCCACTTGCCCATGAGCGTAAAGGGTGAGAGGATGGTTCAACTCCACGTATATATTCCCAACCGTAAGATGTAAAAGCACAAGAAATATCATCGCCCTATCTACAGTTATTGTCAAGTTAAAAACATCAAAAATGGGCAATCGGGGCCCAATTGCCCCTGAACCAAGTGCGAGTAGGGTTTGGGACCCTCAAAAAGCAAAAAAGAGACCCCAATGCTCACAAGCCTACCAAGCTTCAACTTGATACCTGTTGATTCCTATCACGGGTCACCAACCTTACTCTTGGGCAATCTGGGCCCAGTTGCCCATGAACGGGGTGGAGGAGGTGCAACTTGAAAAGTAATTTCCAAGCCCTTGGGTCTACAAGTACAAGAACTTATCATCCTGTATCCAGGTCTGGTCAAGTTATGAACACTATTCACGGGGTAATCTGGGCCCATTTGCCCCTGAATTGGATGGGTGCGGGACCCCCAAAAGGCACAACTAGACCCTAATACCCACAAGTGTACCAGGTTGAGCTTGATAACTGCACTGGTTCACGAGTTATGAGCTCTACAAAAAACGGTGAAAACCGAAAACCGAAAGCTGCTACAGCGCTCGCAAGAGTGGAATGTTCATAAATGAACATTCCACTAACGACTCTTGAGTGCCCGGAGTGTAACTTCTAAGGGTCTAACTAAATAGCCGTAAAACGTCAAAGAAAAAAATCATTTACTTGAAGGAAAAGAAAGAAAGAAAGGAGCTTGACTTACCTGGTCTGAGACGAGCAAACAACGAAACAAATTCATACCATACAACCTGCCAACTATCCCCTCCCCCCCCCCAAAGAAAAAAATTAAAATAAAATGCCAGAGAATGACTCCCCACTCGTACCCTGAAAGCGACAAACAGGGTCAAAGATTTTTATTTCATCCCAAACAGAGAAACGTTTGGACCACCTGAAACCTGGCTTGTATTTACAGTATTGTGCTGTAAAGCGTAACCTTATATTTTGCCCCAGACCACTGAGCATGTCCGGATTTTCTCACCTCAATCAGTTCAAGTTCTTACGCTCTTCGCTCAGCTACTCCCTCTTTGAAGACTGAGCAAACGTCTGTGAAAATATCCATATAAACATGTATTTCGTGGTCTACTGGCTGTACTCGTTCGGGCGAAACCCAAAAATTCAGTCGTATGGAAAGATTGCGAGTACCGCTAGACTGAGTAAGCGCTCAGAGGCGTGGTGGGACGGGGGGGGGGGGGAGGCAGAATCCGGTCGCTGTATGGTACCCTTTTTCACACACTTAGCACGGATAACCAGGGGCCTCGCAAGTGCATTTTCGTTGGGGAGGGGAAGGGGGGGGGGGGGTGCAAAGCCAAAATAGATATTCCTTCAGCCCAAGCTGACTGCGATCATATTTGACGGTGCAAAACGGATAAGTCAGCTGCATTTTATTAGAGCTACATTTCGGCCTTTCTTGGCAAGGGTTCTCTTCAGGCTCCAGCTTGAGCGGCTTGAGCCTGAAGAGGACCCTTGCCAAGAAGGGCCAAAATATTACTCTAACAAAATGTAGCCGACTTATTCGTTTTGCACCGTCAAATAAGAGCCAAATTTTTACCGAATCTTTCAAAGTTTCTACCGAATTCTAGAAACTGAGAATTGAGAATCCTAGAAAATGAGGACTTCAGTCGTCTACGCGGTGGAACAGGCTATCTTCGTGTTGACGTTCCGCAACACTTCCGATATATCGACGGAAACGTCTCGTGATTCGGCAAATACAAAGTGGTTGCTCGAGTTCAATTTGGAAATTGAAAAGAGTGTAAAAAAGAAAATAACAGCTCTGTGTGCCATTACTGCTTTAAATGTTTTTGTTGTGTAAAACGTTTTTATTTTCCCTCTGCAAGATGGTCAGCCCTCAGTCGTTTCCCAGCCGGCCTGGCAGGTGGGGTCAACTCTCTGAGTGTGTTTAAAAGCCTATTTTATCAGTTCCTGCGTTAAATATGAGAATAGAAGAAGGGTTGGAGAAAATTCTATCCGTACAGCATTAGGACATAGAACAATGGTGTGAGGTTTGTGGTCAACAAGTTTTCGATATGGACAGACCGCATATATTAAAAATGTATCCCCTCGAATTTTATGATGTACGTGTAGCCAGGGGTGTCACGACCGGGGGGAGGGGGACGCCCCCCCCCCCAATGCTGTCGGCCAATGGGTAAAAAATAACCGAGTCGCCGCGATTTTTCGTCAAAACAGTTGATTTTCATCAACAGTCGGTTTTTCTGAAAATCCGTCGATTTCTTTCGGAACTGTCATTTTTTGTTGGTGAAAACAGTCGTTTTTTCTGCAGAAACAGTCGGTAAAAATTACCAGCCAGTCGGTAAATGCCTCGTCCCCCCCCCCAAACATTTTGGCTAGTGACGCCTCTGCGGGTAGCCTCTCTGGTAGTAGTTATCTCATAACAGTTTTTCGTGCTTCTAGGTATCAACAGCGCTTCCAAGCCCTACCAGGACAGAGAATTTTGAGGCTCCGCCACCGGAGACGGTCGATGTCCTCACAGACTCTGCAGAGGCGGAGACTGAGCCTTCCGCCGAAGATGAGGTAAGATGATGTTGTTAGTGCGGGGGAGGGTAAGGGGATCCGGATAATTTTTCAGTTTGGCATTTCGGAATTTGCGCCACGTTTGTATTACACGCTAGAACCGTGAAAGAAAAAATAGTGACGGTCAAAAGCAGGTCATGATAAAAATAGTGACAGGGCTGAAACAGCGACCGTCAAAACCGCGGAAGAACACCGCATCAAAAATAGCGAAGGTCGAAACCGCTCCATGCAAGAACAGCGACAGGTCTAAAACAGCAACGGCCAAACCGGTCAAAACCAGGGGCTAAAATGGTCACGGTCATAGCAGCGAAAGAAAAACAGTCATCCAAAAACAGCGACAGGATAATTTTCAGTTTTGCATTTCGGAATTCGCAGAACATTTGTGTTACAGGTCAAAATCGTGAAAGAAAAAATAGCGACGGTCAAAAGCAGGTCATGATAAAAGCAGTGACATGGCTAAAACAGCGACCGTCAAAACCGCGGAAGAAAACCGCTTCAAAAACAGTGACGGTCAAAATCGCGCCATGCAGGAACAGCGACAGGTCTAAAAGAGCAACGGCCAAACCGGTCAAAACCAAGGGCTAAAACGGTCACGGTCATAGCCGCGAAAGAAAAACAGCGTCATCCAAAATCAGCGGCAGGCCTAAAACAGCGATGGCCAAAACGGCGAAAGCAAAGACCGCGACGGTCAAAACCGCTCCATGCAGGATCAATGACAGTGTTAAAACAGTGACGGTCAAAACCGCGAAAGAAAAACCGCGTCCTCCAAAAACAGTGACGGCCAGAACCGCGGAAGACAAAACCGCGATGGGGCAAAACAGTGATGGTGAAAACCGCGATAGAAAAAACGCATCGAGACAGAGCTAAAACAGCGGCAGTCAGAACAACGAAAGTAAAACCGCGTCGTTCAAAAACAGCAACAGGGCAAAAACAATGACGGTTAAAACCGCGAAGCAAAAACCACGTCATGCAAAAACAGTAACAGGGATAAAGCAGTGACGGTCAAAATCACAAAAGCAAAAACCGCGCCATGTATAAACAGCGACAAGGTCAGAACCGTGACAGACGAAAACAGCGACAGGGCAAAAACCGTGATAGTTCAACTCGCGAAAGTCGTCATCGGGACAGCCTAGAGGCAACGCGACTTATCCCAGCATACACTTGAATACTCTTGACGACTAACTCTTCTTGCCGATGCAAAATCGCCGTGTACCTAGCGGAAGAGCCGGAAGCGGTATCACAGAACATAGGATTGAGTTGTTGAATAACCGAATTTTTTTCACATCGGGCGCGTGATCTGTTTTCGTTCGATTTTTGGTCTGTACCCGATTGGCTCCCGCATTGGCCGGGGTGCCCGGGAATTGCCACCCCCTCGCATGGCTAAGCAGTGTTAACATGTATTGTTGTCAAAAGATCATTCTGTTTACTGAATCTGTCATGCGTCCATCCACAATTAGATTCGTTCCTTCAATTTGGGGATTAATGAATCGTCAAAGAACAAATTAGAGGAATCGTTGCATTTCGTTATACTTCCCATGCCGTTGCACGTTTAGCTATCAAATTCCGACGTTTCCTCAATTATTCTTGATGGGTGTAACTGTTTTGTGCGGCTTTTAAATCACTGTCACTTCCGTTATTTTGTTTTTGGTTCATGAAAAAATGCATGCTTATTTTTAAAATGGCCGTGGCGTGATTGGTTGTACGATTATTATTTTATAGTATGATGATTTGCTGAAATTTTGTCAAGCTGCGTGCGGCTGTCGACATATGGTACAAGATCCTTAGCAGAGAAACTTGGTAGTGACCAAAATCAAAATTATTGCGGCTTAAAACAGCAAGGACACATAAGTAATATTTGTTTTTAGTTTAAAATTTAGCCGAGATGCGACAATCTAGTTACCCATTAATTATCGACTTAAATAGGCTTGAATACCGGATGAAAATGCTTTACTTCTTTGTTCTGGTATTCGTATAATCGAAGGAACTTTTTGGGATCCCAAAACGTATGTGGAGGGATACCTATGACATCGCAAAAGTTGTCCGTCTGTCTGTAAGCACGATAACTCTCGAAGGGAATGAGATATTTTTGATGAAACTTGGTTTGAGGATTCTTTGAGTCAAGGTTCGTCAAGTTCGTAGATGGGCTCTGTAGCTCTACATTTAGGGGTGGGGGAGGGGTTTCAAATTAGGGGGCGAAATTTTTTTTTTAAAAGCTATTGAGATAGTTGGTTTAGGGGTAAGGAGACATGCTGAATCCGAATATGAAAGTTATTTTCTTGCCGGACAAGTAGTTCACCCGGAATCCAGCGAAAACCGGACACAAAATTTGTCGACCAATTTCGGCTATAGCAGTCCCTACCCCTTTATTGTCAAACCAGTATAGCTTTGCGCGCGTGGATGACGATATTCATATGTTTATCCTATGGACGTCGGAGAGATCTAGTGTAATCGAAGGTCGAAGGGGTTGATATATAATGTTCAAACGAGGGAATATGTTGTTTAAGCGAGGATGTTGTTCAGTGAGGATTCACTGGTTAAGTACAGGTCAAGTTCGTAGATCGGTTCTTTAGTCCTATCTTTAGAGGCAGAGGAGTGGTTTCGAATTTACGGTAAGAACATGTATGTTTTGTAAGCCAATAACATATTCAGTGAGAGGGTAAGGAGGTCCGCTGAATCCATAGTTTTCTTGCTGGACAAATGGTTCATCACGAGTTCGGCTGAAACTGGAAATTTGGTTGAAGCTCATAGTTGTTTCTGAAATCTATTAGAGATTCGGTATCGGGGCAAGGAGACATGCTGAATCCATTTTTGAACTTTATTTTGACAGTAAAAATATTCATGGAATCTGACGAAGATTGAATGGAGAAAACATGAACCAATTGTTTGAATCAAATGTTAGATTTGTGGGATCCCATCGAAAACTTTGGTCTTGTTATTTCGGATTTGTTGTGCTTCTATAAGTTTTATGGCACTTGCAGCCTCTGGCTCAAGTGCCATATACCGATCGCAATTCCGTCTGTCGGTCGGGTGGTCTATCCCACGATGGCCAGTTAGGGTATGCTACTTCCACATGTGCTAGGACGGTGAAGCTTGGCAGGCGTATCAGGGACTCGACCAAATTAACTTGGAAATGATCAGTTCCCCGACCCGACCATCTGGGGGGGGGGGGGCGGAGGGGGAATCCAAAAAAAAACAAATATAATACAAAGGTAATGTGTTGTCCCCAGGTGGCCCATTTATTCCCCCCTCTCCCCCCCCCCGTGTTCTGTCGGAGAGGAATACTGGAAACGGTTTTCTCCATATCCTGCTAATCCTTCTGCCCAATTTATTTCTGGTCATATCTTGTAAGTGTATAATTTAATTTGTTTCGGGTCTGTGTATTTCGTAAAATGCCCCTTCTAGCTGTAAGCTATTTGGATAATACAATTTATTGATTGAAATTGAGTAGTGCGTAACTTTCGGGGGGTTGGATTGGAATGAAACATGAAAACTGAATAGATGACATATCTCTGATGTCCCACTTGAAGTCCGGACCGGATCTTGCAGCTGTGGGGGAGTTTGAGGGGGGAAGACCGGAAATCTCGAGAAACGGTTAGAATGGAGGGATCCGAGTAAAACTTGCTGGGAAGAAAAGGTATCTGCTTTAGATGTATTATTCACACAATTAGACTGGATCTTGACACTGCGGGGGGTGGAGGGGGGTTTCCCCGAATTCCGGCGAATGTGGTTTTGACGATTTTCGTGGCGAAACTTGGCAGGCATATCAGGGACCCGATCAGACTAACTTGGAAATAATTTTTTTTTTCGATCCGATCATCGTGGGGGGATTGGAGGGATGGGGAATCCTGAATATTAGTCATGCGTAACTTTGGAACGGGTGATCGGATTCCAGTGAAATTTTATAATTGAACAGAGGACATGTGTCTGATTTTCTTTTTCATGCACGGACCGGATCCGGCAACTGTTCCTGGGGGGGGGGGGGGATAGACGACCCGCTTGGACTAGCCCGGATAGATGGGGATGGAACTTGGTGGGAATAATAACCAAATGCTCTACATAAATCATTCACATAATCGGATTGGATCCGGGCACTGTGGGGGAAGCTAGAGGGGAGAATTTGGGTTATCGCAAATTAAGGGCGAAACTTGGCTGATGAAATTTGGCTGGAAAATTAGAGATTCGACAAGATTAGCTTCGAAGTCGTCACTTCCGAAATCCGAACATTCCTTAAAGTAATAATTTCAACCGCAAAGTAAAAAGAAAATACATTTAAGCAAACTATAGCCTACATTTTTATGATCCCCATGAGCCCATGATGATTTTTGCCTCGAGGGTTTTGCATATAAATGAATTTCTACCTCCCTTAAAGTGCGCATCTCTGCGAAGTCAGAAAGTACTTTTAGATCAAACGATACATTTCGGCCTATGATCATTTGTGCCACAACTGTTTTCCTTTGTCTCTAGCACCCTTAAAGTGTGCATCTTAACCGAAAAGTGAAAAAAAAAAATATCTTTAGTCTTGTGTCAAAAGGAAGGTGAAAACTTTGCTCTTGGTAAATATTAAGTTCTTAATTTATCATTGCCATTTGATCGTTTTGGGTGCGGAACTATTATTATCCAGAGAGGTTTGTTTTAAAGTACGTATCTGTACCTGACTGGTTGCATATTTATTGAGGGGTTGGCCACTCTCGATGTTAGTGTACAGCAAGTGCACGGTCCCCGGCCGGTGCCGACACCGTCTGAGACCAGCCAGCACCGGTTGCCACGTGGTAAAACATTGGAATCAGCATGTATAGAAAGAAGCATTTGAAAAATCACTCGCCTTTTTTGTGGCCGGCATCGCTGGTTTCGGCCGGAAATGTGTACAGCCGGTGTCGGGCAGTCGGTAACCCCTCGGTGTTTAGGCTACTCACTTGAATCTCGGAAATAAAATAACACGAACTTGGAGGATAAATATTCCTTCAGCCCAAGCTGACTGCGAATCATATTTGATGGTCCAAAATAAAATCACAGCAACCTTTATAACTCCAAGCAAGATTCACGAAGGAATTTACGAAGTTAAATACTTAACGCTAGGCTAGAATCTTTATTTTTGTGTTTCCCACGAGTTCGTTTTTTCCAACTTGAGCGGTTTTGAGCCTGAAGAGGACCCTTGCCAAGAAGGGTTGAAATATAGCTCCAATAAAATTCAGCTGACGTATTCGTTTTGCACCATCAAATATAACGAAAAGAAGAAAAAAATGTCTCAGTACGGAAGTCAGAAATTTCCACTGCATAGAATCCGCGTGACATAACCTAGTAGTCCGCAAAGAAGTCCGCCGAACTTCATTTTACACAAATAACGCGGTGAAATTCAAACAGTGTGGTAGCAAGTTCGGTCAGTAGTGTACGAGGGATACTCACTCTCCGGCACCCGGTGAACACCCACTCTCGGCAACTTTACGTCACCCTTTCTGCGTCTCCCGACACCCGGTTTATACGGGCTTAGGGAGCGAGTATCCCCTCGGCAGATTTTGTGTATACGAGCAATGCAGGGCCACTCTAAGGCCGCAAAAAGCCGCCATACTGACGTGGTGTTAAGCCAAACGGCCAAGCAGAAGGCGCTTACAGATATCTAAATCATAAGCAACTTATTATGGGCCTTTGACGTTATTGTTAGCCCAACGTCATTTCAAAGAATGCCGCACCACTGCGTCTTCTGTAGCAATTAAACTTTGTTTCAGATTTCAGACATTCCTAAATTGGCGCATATTTTGAATTTCCTCGCATGCTTTTCTCGTTTTCACGGCTGGTGGGCGAAGACCTGTGACCGGATGTCTCGGGATTTGATGCTTCCCCCAATCTCGTTAACCTTGTAGCGTTTGCCACGCGACCACACTGTGGTTTCAATTATTGCCGCAAAGATTTTTAATGATTTGGTTACAAAAACGCATTATCATGCGATTGCATAATCATCGAAAATAAACCGAAGTGACAGCGTTGACATTCTGTGTACGCACTAAAGTATGAAAGACCAGTCGACGCCTTTTTAAAAGCTTTGCTTCCGCTTTAGGCATAGCCTAGGAAGTGACTGTGCCAGCCTAACTGTCTCAGCTATTGCTGCATAGGTTTGGTTTTAATTATTACAGTATCAGGTGATGGCATAATTTCAAAGTTAATTGAAGTGACAGCGGTGACATGTATCGCTCGCAGTCAATCATCAAAGACGAGTTGGCGCCTATGTAAAGGCTATGTCTCCGATGTATGCTGAAAGCTAGGCTATCACCTTCCAGTTACTCACAGTCAATCTCTCTTCCACATTTTCATAATAATGATAATAGCTAATTTGCTATCCTTAACGATTTTCTACATGTCCCTTTCTGACATTTTTTGCCTAGAATTTCCGTGGATAGAATTGTCTGTGGAATTTCTGTGGTCCCATGCAACGACTATGACAAAACCCGACAAAACTGAGTTGAGCTAGAGGTACTTGCTGAGCTTTGTGTTGATGCCCGTCTACTTCCCTCGTCGCCGCTGCGCATATCAGAGGAAAGAGTGCAGCAGGAGTGCTGACCCGCTCTGCAGTGCGTCCCATGTGACAAACCTGCAATCATTGATTACAGGTTTGATCCTTCACCAACGTTCATCCTGAAGATTGACAGCCTGACGAGAATCCTTGCCAAGAAGGGCCGAAATATCGCTACCCAAGCATCGTAGCTGACGCATCCGTTTTATGCATTATTTCAATGTTTCAAAGTCAGCAAGGAATATTTATTTTATTTTAGGTGAATATTGTATTACTATTATTAGTGATTGAGGGCTGGGAAGGGGGGGGGGGTAGGGGGGGATGTAAAGAAAAAGAAATGATAAGATTAAGACGATAAATGTGTGTTATCTTTTGTAATGAGTGAGTGAAAGTTGTGCACTCCCGCACAGGACATGGTTGTGCGCGTCTGGGGAGCGTTGTGTTTGTTGTTTCGTTTAAGGAATGTTGAAATTAAAATTAATTGAATTAAACTGTTAAGCATCTTTTGCGGCCTCTCAATTCAATTCAGTTCAATTCAATTCATTTGTTTGTATCCGCCAAAGCTGGCGAGGAAAGAAAATATAATAAAATTCACACAATCGGTCTACAGACTAATAACTAGACCATATACTTTCATAAAAACTCTACTTCATTTACAAAAAGAAAACAAAAAAAACAGTTAGCCTACGCTATCCTCAATGAAGTCTACCTAAACTTTAACCAAACTACAATCAACGCAACGCATCGGTCAAAGTGTGCTTTATGGAATAAATTTTTGAAAAAAATGTTTCCCGTTTCTTTTTCAAAATATCAGTGGGGGTTTTTAAACCATAATTTTCCATCATAAAAGAACTGGATTGGTATTTCGAAAACCGGCATAAAAATTTCCCAAAATTAAAAAAAGTAGTTTTAATATGAGATAAATTTGTCAACGTTAAAAAAGGTAAAAAAGAAGATGCAAGCAAAGCCTGTGGAAGAGCAACAGTGTTAAAAATCTTTGCAAGATTGCGTCTAGATAGGAAATCCCTGAGACAAATCACCGCCCCGAAACTAGAAGAAATACGCGACTCCACATCTTTTACTATTAGAGCCCTCGTTAATGACAAAGTCGGGCCATAAGGGATTCCCAGATATCTTAAAGACTCACATGGTTTTAGGACTGAATTATATATACGGACAGATACTGAAAGAGAAATTTGTTCAAGGGGTTTTGGACCAAAAACCATAAACTGGCATTTTTCAGGTCGAAAAATCAGGCCATATTCTTTAAAAGACTTAACTAGATAATTTACATTATTCTGAAGGCCCGATAGAGAACGGCTAATAAGGAGTATGTCGTCAGCATACGCTATAAGAGAAGCTAGGATACCTTTAACATAAATAAAAGAAGACTGTACACCATCAAGACATGCAGCGATAGTTGTATTGAAAATCACTGCAGAATGAATCCCACCCTGACGAAGACCCCGGTTTAGAACAATATCAAAATCAGTGTAAGAACCCTACCAAAGAACTCTAATTCGAGAAGCTCCAAACCACCGACGCAACATGAGGACTATCCTCACTGGTACACCATTCTTCAACAAAGATCTAAGGGCCCAAGCGTGGATGATACTATCGTATGCTGAAGCAATGTCTAGGGCTAATACATTTACTCTATTACTATAACTACAAGAACTCAAAATACGAGACAGAAGAGTGTGAGCCACATCAATATTCAATCCTTTCCTGAAACCAATTTGATTCAAACCTTGATTAGAACTACCAAAATACGGGAGGAGTGTTAGTTCAAAAAGTTTACTCATTTGACAGGAAGTAGTTATTGGACGGAAATATTTACAATCATTTGGGTTACCTCCTTTGTTTAATAGGGGGGTACTTGTTGATTTTAAAAAACTCGACGGAACCAAACCTGACTTGAGTATAAAAGTAAACAGGGATGCAATCATAATAACAGTATTGTGTGAGGCCCATTTTAGATGATTAGCATGTAAACCATCACAATCTACAGATTTTTTGCTTTTCAGTTTTTTTACAGCTTCTTTTACATCATCTACTTCAATTTTAATATCCGATATTACATGCTTAGACAATTCTTCTTCAAATTCAGAATCAAGTTTACAATGTATCGTATCATCAATTCTAGAAAAAGTACCATTAAAATGAGCAATCCAATTATCAGCCCCAAGACTACTTTTATCATGCGGGTGTTTTCTATGTGACTTATTTCTCAAAATTTCCACAGCTCATTTTCATCTTCAGAAATACGATATCCAATTTCATCCCGAATAAAATCATTGTGAAATCTTAATTCCTTGCGGAACAGCGATTTTGAAGCTTTCATACCCTCAAAAAAAGGGTCAAAACTGTCAATCGCTCTTTCCTTTTCTCGTACCTCATTTATGTGCAAATCCATTTTGACTCAAATGTTTTGCCTCTATGAAACCTTCCAGATTCCGGAATCTGAGGTGTCCAACACCCTGAATTCCAGATGTTTTTGGTCTGGCTTCACCTTCCAGACAGAGATGGGCGAATCCGATTATGAAAGGATTCGAAGCGGAATCCAGGGCTGGGTACCGAATCCGATTCCGCATCCGGATTCGAATCCGACCTTAACAAAATCAAATCATGTTTATAGGTTACAGTTTTAAAATCAGAGGTAACAAAAAATCACTGATGCCTAAGGCAAATGATACGGTTAATTGGGACGACGTAGATCGTATTTCTAGGTTTTCATGTGGGCTACTTACAGTATGGGTTTCCTCTCGGCAACCAGGAATGAATTTGGGGCTAGTTCAGCACAATACACAGTGTGTAAAAGATGGGAAACAATTAGAAATTGAAGCGGATTTGTAAGATTCAGGGTTTGGAATCCGAATCCGAATCCAGCCGGAGAAGCAGAAGATTCGAATCCGAATTCGGATTCGCCCTTCTCTGCTTCCAGATCGATCTGGACGAAAATGGATTCTTGAATTCGGGCCTGGCGTTGAGTCTGAAGTGACTGTGCATAGTTGTCAATAGTCCATATTTTTTACAACCCGAACAAAATACGAACTTAGTCAAAATACCAGAGTCACCTTGTTGTAAAATGCCGAAGTAAATTGGTAGACTCCATTTCCAAAGTTACCGACCCGGACACCCAACACATCTAGCCTATGTTACGAGTAGGGGGCTGTCTCCCCCACGTAATTCTTTTTATATTTTTGTTTAGTAACATAGAGGAAAAGGAACGCCAGTATGGTACCATTCTCCGAAATTAATAGCCCATATTCGAGCAATTTTTCGGGCTGACGGCCGAATCGGAGATGGCCCGAAATGCTAGTATATTAAAGTGTCCCTGCTAGTATATTAAAGCTAGTATACTGCTAGTATATTAAAGTGTCCCTCCCCTCCGAATTTGTTGTTTTGTCTTACAGTTCGCAGAAGATTCAGTTTCTGTTCCAATCTTCTAACGCACCTGACTTAGAAACAGTGCTGTGTTTTTTTTTCAAAAAAACGCAGCCCGATCCCTACTGTTTTAGCGGGCGTGGCCCCTTAGCTTTGTCGAGAAACACGACGAAACTTGCGTAGCCAGTATTTCTGACCAATTAGCTCCTCGGAAGAAATACGCGGGGAAGCCTCGAAAAGAGACAAAAATGAGCCTATTGCCGTTTGGTTGAATAAAAGAAATCTCGGAAGTGAGAATGCATGTGACGATCTAGATGACGACTCAAGACGATGAGCGGATCAATAATATACACGTCGTAGCCTACTTATGAATTCATCGTACTTCCATCCATCTCTTCCATCCATTATGAATTCATCGTACTTCCATCCATCTTCTATTCCATCCATCTCGTTCCCGAGATTCTACACTTTACTATCGTGTCTCCTCTATTAGGAAAACACTGATTGTCACGCTTGCCACCAGTGCCGTCTTTTAATTTTGGTGGACCCTTGGCCGTCCATTGATTTTTGGCCCCTTTTTACGAGTCAAAAACGTAAAAACGTTAGCACGCCAGCAAACACGATTCTTGGTGTATAAAGAGGCTCAACAGTTATAAAACCATTAAGAAGTAAAAGCAATGATCGCTCATCAACAGTTTAGCACTTTCAGCGGCATTTTAAAGCAGAAAAATTAAAAAATAACACCATCTGTATCAATCGAAATCAAAACAACATTTTTGTCTCAACCATTTACATCAGTCGTTTGGCCTCTCGTTTGCCACCCTCCCCCAGCACCAGGGTTGCCACTTTACTAAAATAAAATGCACTACCCAAGTAGCAAAAAAGTACTGCCAGAGGAGAACAAGACCAAACTTTTCGATGGGATCCCAAAATTCAATATCTGATCCAGACAACTGGGTCTTGTCTTAGCCAGATCCAGTCATCGCCAGAATCCTTGAACATTCTTACAATTAAAATTCAGAAACAGATTAAGGCCAAATAGCTAATCATCTGAGAAAACCAAGTTCAGATATGGATTCAGCATGTGTGTTTACCCGTATAAGTCACATCTGTTTTGACGAAAAGTTCCTGCCACTTCTGCCAATTTGCCGGTTTCGGCCGAACTCGAGAACTACTTGTCCGGCGAAAAAAAGAAAACTAAAAAACGAACTCAGGGTATCTTCTTTCCCCAATAATGAGCATATAATCAACTTCAAATAAAAATTTAACTTATAACAAGTTTTCCGACTCCAGCCGGATTCCGGTCGAACTATATGTCTGGGTAAAATATGATTGTCACACACGGATTCAGCGTCTCTTCTTACCCCTAAATCGGTTATCTAGTCAGCTAGAAATAAAACTTTAACTTCTAACAATTTTCCGGTTTTGGCCGGATTCCGGGCGAACTACATGTCCGGGTAGAAAATTGTTTTCACATAAAAGTTCAGCATGTCTTCTTGCCCTAAATCGGACATCTGATCAACTCCAAATAATACTTTTAATTTTAACAAACTTTCCGGTTTGGGCCGGATTCCGGGCGAACTACTTGTCCGTCGAGAAAATGGTTTTCACCATCGTCTTCAGCATGTCTTCCTACCTCTAAATCGAACATCTAATCAACTTCAAATAGAACTTTTACTTTTAGCAAACTTTCCGGTTTTGGCCGGATTCCGGGCGAACTACTTGTCCGATTACAAAATGGTTTTCACCATCGTGTTCAGCATGTCTTCTTACCCCATAGTCGACTATCACATTAGCTGTTTCAAAATATTTTGTTTGCCCCTTAATTTGAACCCCCTCCCCCACCCCTAAAGGTAGGGCTACAAAGCCCATTTACGAACTCGACTGGTCCGCCGACCCAACGAATCCTCACACCAAGTTTCATCAAAATATCTCATTCCCTTCGAGAGTTATCGTGCTTAGAGACAGACGGACGGACGGACAGACGGACAACTTTTGCGATGTCATAGGTATCCCTAAGGGTAAGGGTAAAAACAGCACTGCTTGCCACGATTTATTCTCTTTGCGTGACGTATCTGGCGCTTGATCATTGTTTCTGTGTTTCCGTCCGAAGACCGGTTTTGCAAGTTTTGCCAAGATTGTCATCCAAGACAAGAGGCATGGAAAGAGGCTCAAAAGTCAAAACAGCCGAAGCGGTATAACTTTCTGCAAGAAGAGCTTAGTTGTAAATGTGTCAACTATCTCAGCACATCTGAGCAGAAACGCTATGCAGTGCGAAATGTCCTTTAAGAAATATGAATAAAAAAGGTACGTCACCATGGTACAACTGGTTGGGAATGAATATACATTCAAGAAAATCATCGAACGACCGAGCAAGAAATAGAGTACTCGCGTGTGTTATCTTTCCGCGAATTTTGGACGATCTTTTCTTATCATGCAAATTTTTTTAACTAACTAGCTAAACAAGCGTAATTATAAATATCAACTGTGTTCTTGATTTGGCAGCGAAGAGCTTTATCAACGGCAATAACAAGATGGAACGGGATGTGTCATCCACACCCTTACTGATATGATGCTCCTTGGAGTCACAGATCTAACTTTGGCCTTCTTTCTTGTTGTTTTTGCGTTTGGAATAATCTGCTTTGTACTTATAATCAACGTCATTGTATAAGACAGGATTAGTCAAGCTTGTTGTCGTCTTTATCGAACCCTCTTCCATTTGCAGACCACTTTGTTGGTTTAGTTGTTTCTTCCTTTGGATAGAGATAGTGAAAGCTCTGGGAGGCGGCATGCGCCTGATGTAATCCTCCGAGCGCTGGCGCTGGTAAATGAGAGAAATCGACCAGTTTTCAAACGAATTTGATCGTGAAAGAGGCGTGCAGCTTGGAAATAGGAATTGTTGTTCTTTATTGAGGCATTTCAAGGATTTTAAAAATGTCAGGAAGGCCATCGTCCGCTACTCCTTTGAAGAAGCTTCCTGTTCATCTTCAGGTTAGTTGATTTAAAGTCGAGATATCTCTGGTTCCTCGTAGAGCTACCGGCTCTTGTCCAGGAGGGTGGTGAATTATCACTAAACTTGATGTCTATATCTCCCAAGTTTGTATTCCCAAATTGCACAATTTGGTGATTTTCACATAAGAAACGACACAAAACTCACCACGTTAAAAAAACAAACAAAATTCTCAAAAATTTTCGGCGCGGCTTCTCTGCTATTTCTTTTGTCTTTTGTGAACGGTAAATTTTTTTCCTGGTAGGACAACAGTGTCCAAGACGGTCCATCCCATGATATCGAAAAACTGTCTGAAAGAAGACATAATCTTCTCATGCGTTTTGGCCACCAAATTTTGAATTCTCAGCACCACAGGACCATCCTTCCGGACTTCGTTACACCCTCTCATGGACACAACACGCGAAGCAAGGACGACCCAAAACCCAAGCTTGTTCCCCCACCTACAAAATCTTCAGAAAGATACCTAAATTCATTCGTTCCGTATTTTACTAAACATTTTAATTGTTCATGATTCATGTTCGTTTCTTATTTATTTATTGTTTGTTAGTTTGTATTTTATTTGTATTGCTAGCGAGTGTTTATTTTTCCAATTCCCGCCCGTGTTAGCCTAGTGCTATTAGGGTTGAAAATAAAATTGATTGATTGATTGATTGATAAATCCCTGATTTTTGGACAGGACATACCAAACATCAGGGGCGGTATGGTATACCCACGATTTTGACCAAAGGTTGCTGCACCACTTCACGCTGCACAGGCAACCTAAATCTAGTATTTTATTGGGTTATCATCTCTAGTATTTGTCATAAGGTAAACGGCGTTTGGCATAGGCGAGCATAGGCTATTCCAAATTGTGTGTTGGTAGCCACCGTTTGCGTAGCCCATCCAGAAGTCAGGTATTTGTGTTAAAACGTGACAGTCTAAGCCATATTAGAGGTATGCTTATGTGAACGTTTGTTGACATTGGACTTTCATGCACTTGCTGTGTCTAAAGCTATCGACCAGTTAGCCAAAATAGGTAATGAAGGGCATCTGAAACCCCTTAATATGTATTTTGGATTTTTCATAGCCCAAAACTGCACTGTTCACATTAAAGTAACTGTTCACATAAACATACCTCTACTGTACACTTTGCCTACTAGCTCTTAACTCAGTTTATAGGCTAGGTTACATTTATAATGGTATGTTTATTTGGATGTTAGTTAACTTTGGACTTTCGACCATTTTCATCAACTTCCGTAGTCTCCGAAGAATATCTGTTCGCGTTTCGATTTTACCATTTAGCCAAAATCTGCCCGTACAAACTTAAAATCGCCCAAATGTACACACCTCTACTGTACAAGGAAGATTGATGATCATGGGTGGTAATAATTTTGGAATTTCGTCGGTACGGTCGGTGTAGACCTAGGCATTTGTTTCTGTATCTTCCTTTTCCTTATTTTCTGTCACTGCACCTCATTCAGTTAAAAAAATGTATTGGTAAAACAAAATATTGTCGTCGTCATCAGTTAGTCTTAGGCCCAGTTGGTTCCTTTTTCTTCGCCAAGGATAACTGATGCTACTGTCGCCTGGCCAGTCCCCCTACCCCACGTTCATACACCAACATGCGGGGTCTAGTTTGTAGTTATAAACGGACTAGTCAGCTCGGATTTTACTTCGGCGATATTTCGTACCTTTTTGGCAGGGGTCCTCTTCAGGCCGTGCCATAGCTAAAAGTATGAACTTGTGATCTTGCGACTTTTTAGGGTCGCAAGTTCACCATTCCACCCAATTTAGCTTTGACTTGTTAATGGTGAAGACATTGCCGATCTTCTTGGCTGGTGTCCTGACCTCTGATATAACGGGTGCTTATCTAAAAGAGATTGATCTTTCGATCCTGCTAAACAGTAGCCTAACCCGAACATTGATCGGAAGTTTGAGGAAAAAAGGGAATTTTAAAACGATAGTGTACAGGTATGTGAAGATTTACACAAATATAGTGTTTGGTTGCACCGATTTTTTTGTGTCTAGCCTACAGGCAATTACCCAATAGGCTATTATTTTCTTTTAGAGCGCCCAAAATCGCCTCTTGATCAAGCACGGAAAAGTCGTGAACGCCGATAACATCCAAGATGCCGATGTCTATGTTGAAGACGGAATTATCAAGTAAGCGCCTATCCTAGCTAGAGTTGACGTATCGTATCTCTTTGAGTCTACCACAAACCCCTCGTTTTTGGTCACACTTGGCTCATTTCCTGGCTTTTTGGGTTGCAAAAAGTAGAAAAAGAAAAAAGAAAAAGAACAAAATACAACTAATTCTGAATGTTGTCGTTTTAAATTCAGGAGATCAATTAGAGCAAAACAGCGTGTATGTTACAGGAACCCTAAAGCTGCTTTCACATTGACGCGTTTGCCTTTCACACTGAGCTACGCAAGCCTTGCGTCGCCGCAACGCAGAGCTTACGCAGACAAATTAAACGCAACGCAAGAATAGAACCAAGTTCCATTCTTGCGTTGCGTCGACCCGTACGCATCAGATTTGTCGAAAATGTAATATTTTGAAGACAAACTAGAAAAACATGCTGATGATGAAGAAAAACTTGCTACTAGTGAAGAAATTAAATTACAGCAGAAGAAACCGAGAAAGGAAAATGTAAATGAGCATCCAGCGTGAAAACTTCTCGCGCAGGTGTGAAAGATACGCTGCGCAACCTATACGCAACGCAAGATAAACGCATACGCGACGCATCGCAACGACGCGTTAATGTGAAAGCAGCTTAATTGACCACTAATCACACTCATTTCCAGGCTTTTTGGGTTGCAAAAGCAGAAAAAAGAAAAGAACAAGATGCAACTAATTCTGAATGTTGTCGTTTTAAATTCAGGAGATCAATTAGAGCAAAACAGCGTGTGTTACAGGAACCCTAATTGCAGTCTGCTCATTTTCCCCAAGCGGCCACAAAGACAATCAAATCTCACGTCCCCTATTGATTTTCAGTTGTTTGTCGAATAGGTGGCTTTTTGAGCCCAGTGTGACCATGCTCTGATAGCACCCTAACCCTGACCTACCTCGCTATAGATGAATTCTTATTGGTTGATTTCTGAGCTTCACTCAAATCATCAATATTTTACTGGGTTACAGTACCCAGCATTTGGCATAGTGTATCCAGCGTTAGGCATAGGGTATGTCGAACGCTAGATATATCCAGCGTTTGGCATAGGGTATCCAAAAATGAGGGGTTTGTAGTAGACTGATCTCATTTTAATTTTGCCATTAGTTTCATTACGAAACACTTCTTATATGTTACTTGTAATCCGGGTGAAAAACTTAAAATCCTACAGACATTGATGGAGCGCCGGGAATTTTAGGTATTATGAGGATCAGGTGTTTGACCGGAAAATTAACCGACAGATCTCGGCTTAGTCCGTGACCTCGTATAGCCCATTTAAGCACAGACAAATTCAACTCCTGATCCTGACCTTGAAGAGATTGCGGGTCCCTTAGTAGACAATGCCCTTCTTTCAAACGGCTCCTCTGTCCTTGATTGAAGGCGTCTAAATCCGGCGTGTTTTGATTGTAGAGGTACTAAGCGTAAACGAAGGGGGAGGGCCCAACGAGGTTAATGATACTTGGAAGATGATGATTAGGTTGACCTATAATCAGTAATCTGTGGTAAATTTCGAGGAAAAGGCCTCGTCCATAGGCGGAAATTTGCTTGGAGAATTAACCAGTTTCCGATAATGTGTCAGATTGTCGGACCTGTTGTTTTTTTTTCTTCCGAAGTAAACTTCGTTTTTTGGATGAAGTATCGGTTAAAAACGGTTTTCTTGGGTCTCTTAGCTCATTTTTTCCTCTGTTCATTAACATCCGTATCGAAACTTGGACACAAGTCCAAATGTGACTCATTAAATATTCTTTGAGCCCAAGCTGACTTTGAAACATTTATTCAAACAATGTTTACAACGGGTACGTCAGCTACGATTCTTCATCAGCGATATTTCGGCCCTTTTTGGCAAGGGGCCTCGTCAGGCTGTCAATCCTCTGGTTCAACTTCGGGAAAGGAAACAAACCTGTAATGATTAACAGTTTTGTAAGAAACAAAACTGTAAGATTACAGGTTTGTCACTGTTTATGGTACTTTGTGGAGAGAAATGTAGCTGGCATCACGATAAATATAGGAGTTGGTCCTAAGCAGAAACAGCATATTTTGAGTAGCACTAACCAAATAAAATCTAAGACGTTTGTTGCGAAGGCGACCCCCCCCCCCCCACACTCCTTATGTGTTATTTTCCCAGAATCTTGTGTTTAAAGAAGAACTTAATTCGGCCGTCCGCTTTATTCGTCCTGCACAGGTTGTGTTGCCTGTAATTTCCGCCAATTTAGCCTACAATCTCTAGGCAATGTCTAAGAGTGTCTCAAACTCATCAATATGCCGTTGCTATCACTTCCGCTTCTGCCCTGTTTACGACTAGTCTGTTTTGTTGCGTATGGACTCCGGAATTTCGTGTGTGAATAGGAATCTGAGCCGTTATTTCTACAGACTTGCCAGCTCACGGCATGGTATGTTCACTTTAAAAGTACGGGCTAATATGGCTTCAGGCCAGATGGAGAATCCGGTTTTTCGCGCCAATTTTTGAATAATCACGCCTGTTTAATAAGGAAATTATCGTGGATCTGGGTTGTATCATCTTAGACTTATATTTGTACCAGTCTCAACAGCTATCATACGAACATGGGTTGGGTGAAAAAGAAAGGGAAATTAAGCATAGCCTACTAGTATTTTCAGCTGAAGTTAGCTTACAAAAGTTTATGTTATCCCGGTAAATCCCCAACCCTTAATTATTAATTTTGTTTTAGTAAAAAGTTAGCGTTCCTTCAGCTTAAGGTGTATTCTCGCCGTTCCCCGAGGACTCCTCGGGGAATCGAAGGGAACGGCGAGAATAGAGGGAGTCACTCCACGCGGACTCCTCGTGCGGAAAACAACGAGAACATGGGAATGCTTCTAAAATGGATTTTGTTCGAAAAAAAATATGCAGTTGACGAGATTAGTCTGGATCCACTTTACTTTTGGTTTTGTTTATTCTGATTGTTTTTAATTAATTTTACATTGCACCAACACCAGCAAAAATTGATTCCCCTTCCAATCTGAAAGGGAGTCCTTTTTGTTGATGGTGAGGATAATCGGAGCATTCCCCGTCCGTGGGGACTTGCGAGAACACGGGGAGTGAGTCCCTGGGTCAAACGAAAGCGCGGGGACTCCTCAAGTGGAGTCCTCGGGGAACGGCGAGAATACGCCTTTAGGCCACAACTTCGTATTATTTTTATATTTTTTTCTTGTGGAGAGTTTGGTATCGCATGTGTAAGTATACGGAATGGAACGAGTCTTTCTTTCTTTTGTGTGTGTATTACAGAGGAACGACTCATTTATATTATCTCCACATAGTCAGTGTTTAAAATGGGGCCGAGCTAACGAGCTCGTATCCGTGCCAGCCCCCAGTGATTGAAAAATATTAAAGAACCTGAACCTGAACAGCATGGAACTCGAAATATCAGCAGTGACGTCGATTCCAGTTTTCTTGATGCACCCGCAAGCGTAAATTTTATTTTATTTATTTTTATAACTCGCTGAAAAGACAGAATAGCGGAGTACAAACAAATGAAAAAGAAAACAGAAGACTAAAGTTCACTATAGAAGAAGGGACAAGCCGTGAATCAGGCTCGGTTTCAAATCACACATTTTCAGCAAATTCTTTTCTATTTTGTGTGTTCGTCTTCTCGTCAAATACTCAGTATACAGTTGAGTTCACAGACCGTCAAACAATTTGGTAGTATCAAAACAAAGATAGAAGCTGTGACGTTAAAAGCTAGAATTACATTATTCCGTGGGGAATCTGTATATCTTTTATCAGTTCAGCCCATTCAAGCGCAGTTTACGTTACTGATCCTGCATTTACACTCGGCGTAAAATCCGAGCGTATTTTTGAAATGCGAGCTTTATCACGTCCGTTTTTTGCAACAGTTTTGCAAAACGAACGTAAAATTCGCACGTGTTTGAAATACGCTCAGATACTGAGCATGATTCTGGATTCACGTCAGTTTTCTTACATTACGGCTCACTAGGTAAGCCGTAACGCAGTCGTGAAATAATCAGAGGGAAGGGAACACGTAATGACATTTTTCGGTCTGAAGCACCTTGAAACGGGTGAAATTGATTCGAGGCTTAATGCGGAAGTTTTCTCCGTCAAAGGAGCGGAAATAAGGGGAAGAGATAAGGAGCGGAAAGAGAGGATTTGACTGGAAGTATTTTTCCAGGCAGCTCGGAACAAATCTCATCATTCCCGGTGGAGCACGTGTGATTGACGCCAAGGGGAAGTTTGTCATGCCAGGTAAGCAGCGTTACTTCCTAGTCTGCCATAATTCTTAGAATTATGTGGTGGTTATCATCCTTGGCCACGCCCAATAGCGTATAGGTCTACTCTGTAGTTTCGGAGCGGCAACTGCAAGTGAATCCGTTCGAACAATGAGCTTCTTGGTGTTTGGGGAACCTTCGAAGTAAAGGCTACCTACATGCCGTGAGGCCCAAGAATTTCGGGGGGGGGGGGGGTGAAGTTAGCATTATATGCTCTGAGGCCTTTGCCTTTTTCTGTTCCGTGTTTTTGCGAATTTAATTTTTTCTGGACAGCACGCAGTGATCTGAATTATGTTGGGCGATATTCGATATAGTGTGCCCAAATTTTGTATTTGTGTAGCCTACCCTACTCCAGTTTCATAATGGGCTCTCCAGTTTAATTTTGGGGGGATTAGAAAATGGTAAAGATACAACAGCTTCTGCACACTCTAGTCCAACCGTAGAGATCAACATGTGGGGATATAATACCAATAGTTCCCTTATTGTTGTTTTTTCTTCCTCTCAGTGACTTTCCTTTGCACGTTCCGTTCTATATAAAACTATCCAATCAAAGATCAATAAAAAGAATGCTGACTATCAGTCTTACGAGCAAGCGCTGTCTGTGTTGAGAATCCCGAGCCTCTACAACCGAAGAACATAACTGATACTAAACTTTGGAAAAAAAAACTGTTGGCAAATGAGAACAACCGATCATTGCTCCCATCTGATGCTCCGGAAAATAGCAGGACAAGACAGCAAAACAAACCAGTGCCTGTCAGTGGACGAACTTCAAGGTTAATGAACTCGTTTGTGCCCTTTTTGGGATCCCAGAACGGGATTTCGAATTTACGGGTAGAACATATATGTTTTATAAGCTAAAAAGATATTCATTGAGCGGGTAAGGGGGTCCGCTGAATCCATATGTGAACTTAGTTTTCTTGCTGGATAAATGGTTCATTACGAATTCGGCTGAAACTGGAAATTTGGTTGAAGCTCAAAGTTGTTTCTGAAATCGATTAGAGATTCGTTATCGGGGCAAGGAGACATGCTGAATCCATTTTTGAACTTAATTTCGACAGTAAAAATATTCAATGAATCTGACGAGCACTGAATGGCGAAGACATGACCCAATTGTTTGAATCAAATGTTAGATTTTTGGGATCCCATCGAAACCTTTGGTCTTGTTTAGATTTTCAACAAAGTGAGTAATTAGTGTAATATATTCATTTTATTACTGTACGACCAGCGTAATTTAGCATCTTCTGACGAAGAAAGCTATGAAATTGGTTTGTCAATAAACGATTTGATTGATTGATGCAAAACATTATTTCAACGTGAGAAACGAGTCAAAGCGTGAAACTACAAAAATAAACTAAGCGAGACAGAGCCAACCCACAGCGAGATCGGCTCTTCCCCATAGTGTACCGATACTGTGATAGCAAAAATCACAACGTCAGAGACAGGACTTTTAAAATAAAAATAAATACACCTCATCTCCTAACTTTAAAAGGGCCACGGACGGCTTTCTTAACATAAGGGTCGGGGAGAAATCAGCTCCTAGTATGGACTATGGGCGAGTAAACCGTGATTGCGAACCTTACGCTTTTACGCTGAGCTACTTTTGAGCTACTCACCATCTGGTTATGTTAAACAGAAAACCAGTTTTCTGATCTCATTTTGTCAACTCGTAATATGCGCGTTAAAAGAAAAGTCAGCGGTGTGCAACACGTCTAGAAAATAGAACGAGTTTTGCTCAGGGTTGCCACATCAAAAATATTTAGAGAGTGACTTTTAGCCCAAAACAGAGAGTGAATTGGGAGTGAAATTTATTTTCATTAAATGTTCACTTTTGGTCGGAATCGCCTCTGTAAAAATGACACATCTTAATTTTACTTTCATGAAAAAAACTTCAAATAGTCACTTCTGGTCGGAATCCCTGCTTCAAAAATGACACATTTGGTCATTTTCTGAAATAGAGTGATTTTTATGTCCTACTTAGGACAAGAATGACAAAACAAAATAGAATGACAATTCACACTATCATGCTACATGTGGCAACCCTAGTTTTGCTCTGTGCCACGCTTAAGTGCTAGTAGGGGCGTTGCCCGTCCAAACGACGACCGGCGCTGGGTTTCTTGTCTTGCTTAGCCTACTTCTGTCTGGAGGAGTTAAATCAGAAGCTTTCTAGCAAATGCAATGTCTACATCACCCCATCCAAGGCACAGGTTCCAGGGGGTCCTCTGGTGGCAGAGTTCGGAAGCCTGCGAATGCTCAAAATAGTTTTTTACAAGAAAATCAGTCAAAAAGAGTATGTTTATCTCACATTAAAATTAGCAGCTAAATATTTGGCTATATCCTCTTCTTTCATTATTTTTGTTAAAAATATTCCTTCAGCCCAAGCTGACTGCGAGTCATGTTTGATAGTGCAAAACGGATACGTCAGCTGAATTTTATTGGAGCTATATTTTGGCCCTTCTTGGCAAGGGTCCTCTTCAGGCTCAAAACCGCTCAAGTTGGAAAAACGAACTTTTGGGAAGGGGAGTGGGAAACACAACGAACTTGTGTTTGCAATACAATTCAGCTGACGTATCCGTTTTGCACTATCAAATATTTTTGTTATGCCATTTCCTCCTAAAAATCAGCCGAATTCTAAAGAAGAAATGTGTGTCATTCAAGTCAGTTTATGCTGTCTGACCCACTGGATAACTGAGCGCGCGAGATTTACTGACTCGTTGTCGTAAATGGTGATTTGCTTTTCTGTTAATTGTGAATAGTGTGGCTGGCGTAGGGAATTGTAATTATTCATATCGACTGATAATAGTCTCTTCTCCATTTTCCGCCATATCAGGCAACTCTTTGAAAATACTCTTTGAAACAACTCTTTGAAGAGCAAAATTACCGTGCGGACAGACCGAGGGGTTGCTCACTCCAAAAATGGCCGTACAGAAAGTGCCCATTACCCACGGCACCCAGTGGGTGCCCAAGTAGGCTTGTACACCGGTGCCCAAAAAGAGAGTAAAACGTGGGACAGACGATCAGGTCCGGTAGTCGCGGATTGGGATTCCTGCAATCATCAGTTCCGTACGGCGAAGTTTTTTTATGTTTTGTTTCCAGAAATGGACAAAATCTGCCCGGGAAAAATTATGGTCTGTCCAGTCCATGGACGTTGGCGTTGCAGCCGAAATTGTATTTGCTTTCACATCTTTTCAACGCTCGCTTCAACAAGTCTGCCATGCACTGTCAGAAGTTTCATAACAGATAACAAATGGAGGCGCAGTTTCGACAGACAACACTTGGGAAATAATCTGTTGTGATTTTGAAAGCGTTGTGCATTAAATGCTATGCATACCAAGCATTGCCAGAATTTTGGTTTTCTTGGTTGTTGATCTTCATCCTCGTTTTGGCATTTTCCCTCGAAATTTTCTGTCTCCGCTGAAGAAGGGAGGCGGTTGTCTTCCCGAGATGTTCACCTATTATTTCAGTATATTCGTTGTCCTTTACAGACCCGATTTTCGTTGGTTTCTTCGTTGATTTTTTGTGAAATGTCTGGCCAATGTGGTTTACGAAATTATCATTGCCAGGAAGAGCCGAAAAACTGCAAAAAAGCGTCTGCTGACTTTTCGATATCACGGCGACAAACAACAAAGTCGGCAGATGTTTTTTCGGCGGTTTTGGGGTCTTCCTGCATTTCTTGTAACATTTCAAAATCACAACAAATAATATCCCAAGTGCTGTGTGTTGAAACCGCGCATCCTTGTGTCATCTGTTATGAAACTTCTGACAGTATATACAAGCTATCTAGTAAGCACCCGCCGGATGCCACACTGGTGTAGCCTAATGTGTGCTACTGTAGATCAGAGAAAAGTGTTCTTTTCTTGAAAAAAGTTACTATTTTAATAAAAATAAATGCGTTGAAACAGTTTGATGATCATTACGTGCATAACTACTAAAATAACGTAAGGAGAGCACTGTTCTTCCAACTAACAAAAAAGAGTTTGAACAGAACAAAAACGTATTCGTTATAAGAAGTTTTGCTAGTTCACTTTCAGACCCTCCGGGGAAACACCCAGAAAGTCCCCAAATTAACACCAGTAATTTGCACTCAGGAAAGATACAGGAAAAGCTTCGTTCCATCTTTTGTGACACTTTTCAATTCTCACGACTAAAAATGAATTTGTTTTGTTCCATTTGCATTTATATAGTTTGGTTGTGTTTAAATTGTATATGTATATATTGACATCTGCAAATCTGCTGTAAATGTCCATTGACAACGTTTTCGATTATGGTATGTCGACGAGAAAATGCAAATTCGGCATGATTGCTGTGAAAGTCATTTGCAAATTAAATTCTACCCTACTCTACTCTACAAACCGATCAACCGATTTTTGTGTTTTTATTTTACAGGCAGTGATCCAGTACTTCTGGATGTTTTCTAGTCCGGTGTTTGTGTGTTTTATTGACGCCAAGGCCGCGTTCGACAGGGTTAACCACGAGAAGCTTCTGAATAAGATGGTCTCGAGGGGTATTGACCCTAGGGTAACTGGAACCCTAGCTGCTTGGTTCCAGACACAGCAGTTCCGAGTGAAGTGGAGTGGTGTAATTAGCCAGTCATTCGCAGTGTTGAATGGGGTTCGCCAAGGAGGTGTGCTGTCTCCGTTATTGTACAACCTGTATGTTGATGATTTGAATTTGCTGTTGGCTAGAACTGGAGTTGGTTGCTTCATACAAGGGCTGTGTTTCAACAACCTTAGTTATGCTGACGACCTAGCCGTTCTTGCCCCAACAGTAGCAGCACTGAATAAGCTACTGGCTGTTTGTGACGAATTTGCTTTGATGCATGATGTCGTCTTCAACACGAAGAAAACGCTGTGTATGTCATTCATTCCACGTGGTCTTCATTTGAAGATTATCCCAGATGTTGTACTATCTAGTTCAAAGATTCAAGTTGTCCAGCATTTCAAATACTTGGGTTTCACGTTTTCATCTTCGATGACTGCTGAAGCGCATGTTTCTTCGCTTATGAGGTCTCTATCTATTAGAGCAAATATACTGATAAGGAGGTTTGGTAGCTGCGAGGCCCCGGTAAAGAGTTTTCTTTTCAGGGCTTACTGCACGCCACTTTACTGCCTTCCTCTTGCGTGTAATGTCAGTGTGAAATGTGAGAATTCTTTTCGGGTTATGTATAATAATTCGTTCCGGTGGCTTCACGGTCTTCCTTGGAATTGTAGTGCATCGGGAATGTTTGTTGGTGAAGGGCTTCCATCTTTTGGTGAACTTCGGAGGCGGTCAATTCTTTCCCTTCAAACCAGGATCCTCCGATCCCCTAGCCCACTTCTTAGGATCCTTTGTGGGCCTCAGATGCGGCTTTCTCTGCCTGTATGGCTTGCGTGGACTCGTGAGTTGTACGCAGGGCTTTTGACGGGAGTCACGTAAGTGACCTCGTATTTACATTTGTTTTTTTGTTGAGTGTGTTTTTGTTATTTTGTGGCCCATGTTGGCCTTATTTGAAAAAAAAAAAAAAAAAAAAAAAAAAAAAAAAGTAAAACTGGTGTGCTAGCTTTGGCAACCCTGAGCACCCATTCAACATTTAAAAGGCTGTGAATTTTGCTTTGCTCATTGACTGGATACGAAAGTTTGTTTCTTTACGATACTTAATACAATACATGGTGGTCCAAGTCGACTAAAATAAAACTCCCTATCCCATTGGCAAAAATGTACAACAAAAGAAGGATAAGGCCTACCTATAAAGTATTCTGTTCGAAAAAGCTATAACACACCTCCATCTCGGTTCATATCACAATAACGACCTCGACGGCCATTTAAAAATATAAAAAAATATATAGCTCTCTCACCGTATCAAATCTCTATGATTTATCAATCAATCAATCAATCAATTTATTGCCCGAGTGCGTGTAGCCCTAGTGACGGAGTACAAAAAAAGAAAGTAAACAACAACAACAAGAAAAACGACAACGTACGTGGCAAAACTTTACACTAAAACCAGGGACCCATAAATTTCCTGTAATGACTCGCCATTCAGGGGGCTTGTCAATAAGAGATTTCTGATGCGCTCTTGACCGAGCGTCAGGTAGTTCGAGAAATACCCACGGTGATAAAATACCCGACTATCCAGATAGACAAAATTTTTCGCAGCTGTTGTTCTGAACTAGGAATATTTCTCTCTAATGGAAGAGTATCCTGGATCTTTTGTGATAGCTTAGGTACCTGGTGGCATGCTGAATAGTCCCAACAAATTTTGTATATCTGAGCAAGAACGCCGATTCAACCCAAGTGGAATTTTTGGAAACTAGATGAGGCTCGGGCAACATAGCAACGTAGAAGCATAGGAAATGACAAGCCCCCTGAGTGGCGAGTCATTACAGGAAATTTATGGGTCCCTGCTAAAACACAGCACAAACATAACTTGGTAACTACAGATTACACGAAGAGGGAAGACCACTGGTGGTTCAGTTTACTAGCGGAAGATTTGAAATCTTCCACTCTTTTATCAATAATCTTAGCGGGCAGAACCAGATATAGAACTTGTAGTAACTCTCCTGGAAGTCCTGGATTACCATTCTAGGTATCCAAACTTGGTATGATTGTCTGTTGCCTAACAGACGAAAACAGGTACGGGAAGCCTTACTTACAGCTTGAAATGATACTAACTTATAGCAATGACGCAAGCGATTGCAGTAAGATAAAAACAGTACGTTATTATGGCTTCTCAAAACCAGCAGATATTGCATTCGAGGCCCTCTCGTGATTATTGCCTTTACTCGACTCTTTCTCTTCAGTATACACTTAAGATTAGATAAGATATGTTGCCGTAAAAAAGTCAGTGTTGGCAATGGGTATGAAAAACAAAGAGCTGAAAGCTCATATGGCACTTGTAAGAACAGTTAACATGTTTTTCGTTTATGGTTTGCAGTTGTCAAGGCTGGATCTCTCTCCCGATATTCTTTTCGTCAGAAGACTCTGGTTCCGAATCGCGTATAACTCAATCGATGGTAGAAGCAAATACTCTAGCTGCGATCATCCTGTGCCCGAACTGGATTTGACCAAAGTAGTTGAATGGTTTTCACGAGATCTCCAGCGGCCCCCTTCGAGCTCCGTACATGGTTATCGGAATTGATCCGGACGTGAAACGGGAGATCTGAGACATTAGCTCTTGCCACTTATGAAGTTCTATTCTCAGCCGATAACCGATTGGAAAGTTATTCATGCCACTAGGTTCCGGATTCAGTATCCCTCCATCCCCCACGATGATCAAATCGGGGAATGTGAATGTGACGATTCCCAAGTCAATGTTTCCCAACAAGAAGCATTTCTAGGGCAGCTAAGAAAGCTCAGCTAATGAACCCGAACGCTCATAGCACTGACCGCTATTTTAACTCATTTGTGCCTTTTTTTATCCGTAATTTTAATGTGAATTAACCCAATTGTAATTTGACAATCCCGTGCATTTTGTTTTATCAGAATTTTGGGAATAAATGAATTGAATTGAATTGAAAATGTGGTCCGGTCCCTGACGCGACTGCAAAGTTTCCACGTCGTAGATAATCTGGAAGTACCCCAAGGCGTGATCACCGGCATTCCGGGAAACCGCCAGCAGCTCTACCCAGAATGCCCCGGTCCGGTCCTGTTCTGTCAATAATGTGTCTAGGGCCCATGCTTATTGTCCCCACCAAGTTCCATCCCGATCCATCGGCTCTAAATGTTTCACGAGATTTCGGATACTTCTCTGCAGCCCCTCAACCAGTTATCGGATTCGGTGTAGACTTGAAACTGAAAACCTGAGACAATTGTTCTCGAGTCTTGTCAAGTTTAATTCACATACGATCACCCGTTCCAAAGTTATGAATTTCACTAGATTCCGGATTCCCAATCCCTCCACTTCCTCCATGATGAACGAGTCGGGCAAGGGACTATTTCCAAGTCAATCCGACCGGGTTCCTAATAAGCGTGCCAGTTTTTGTCGACTTAGCACATCTGCACGAACTTTAACTCGCTATCACCGGAATTCCGGGAAAACCTCTCCAGTTCCCCGATCCGATATCCGATATCAAATCCGGTTCAGATTTGAAACTGAAAATCTGAGGCACATGTTCTTGACACTTGTTTAGTCTCATGTACGTTCGATCCCCCGTTCTAAATTTATGAATGTCACTGGATTCCGGATTCCCCATCCCTCCACTCCCCCCAGTCAATCTGTAGAGTAGCTAATATGCCTGCCAAGTTTCATGGTCCTAGCACATCTGGAAGTACCCTAACTAGTGATCACCATGAATTTCGGGGAACCCCCTCCAACTTCCCCCACTGTGACACGATCCGATTCTGTTTTGTCAATAATCTATCTGGGATTTATGCTTGTTCGTACCTCCAAGTTCCATCCCGATCGACTCTAAGCGTTTCACGAGATTTCTGGTGCCCCCCCCCTCCAGCTCCCCCCCCCCAGTTATCGGATCCGGTCCGGATTTGAGCTGAACATTTGAGACACTTGTGCTTGACACTTTCCAATTTTCACGCATGTCCGATTACCCGTTCCAAAGTTATACATGTTACTAGTTTCCGGATTCCCCATCCCTCCACTCCCCCCACGATGGCTGGATCGGGGAAGTGAATATTTCCAAGTTAATCTGGTGGGGTCCCTGATACCCCTGCCAATTTTCATCGTCTAGCTTATGTGGAAGCGTTTCACGAGGTTTCCGGTGCCACCCTCCAGCTATTGTTCCATTATGGATCCAGTTATTGGATCCGGTTTGGATTTGAAACTGAACATCTGAGACATTTGTTCTTGACACAATTGACACTGCCAATTTTCATCGTCTAGCTAATGTGGAAGTGCCCAAACTAGTAAAACCCGGACAGACCGACAGACATTACGATCGCTATATGGCACTTGAGTATGCTCAAGTGCCATAAAAAGAAGATACCTTCACTCACAAAACAGTCGATATCCATAAATCTTTCAATGCCGTTTTGGAAAGAATGGAGTGATGGACTTGTGGCTCGTCGATTTTTCTTTTGTTAACACTATTTGGGTATGTGTAAGGCTAATGTGTGTTTGTCCCTATGTATATGGCAATGGCTGAAGTAAATAAATAAAATGACCATAAATGTTCTGACCAGGATCTGCAAATGCAAACCCGACTTCTTAGTCACACAAAAGCTTCTGCTTCCAGTCATATAACCCATCCTTTCCTCAATGTACTCTCTCTCACACTCATCGAACGCTTTCGCCTTCAACTGATTTAGCTCATCGCACTCGCTCATGTAATGCACTACAGCTTGATTCATATCTCCGCACACAGCACTGACTGGTAATGAGCTAATGTTAGCTAATGTCGGATAGACCCCAGCTCATAAAGGGCCCTCTCCTTCGTCAGTTAGAAGGATTATAAAGTTAGTCTCTTAGGATTCGGATCGCATTTTCTAATGACCAGGAATAAATGGTAGCCAACGGGATTACGGCTTTGTAGGTTTCTAAGTTACGAGTCACTGTGCTCCGCCACTGCTATCCTGAGTTCTCAAGTGGGATTCTTGACAATAAAATAGCACAGCATTCTGAATAGAACCGGTGATAGATATATATGTATAACCCCCAAACAGATATAAATATTCTTTGAGCCTAAGCTGACTTTGAAACATTTATTCAAACAATGTTTACAACGGATACGTCAGCTACGATTCTTGATCAGCGATATTTCGGCCCTTCTTGGCAAGGGTCTTCGTCAGGCTGTCGATCCTCTGGGTCAACGTCGGGAAAGGAAACAAACCTGTAATCTACAGGTTTAATCTGTAATCTTACAGGTTTGTTTCCTTCCCCGACGTTGACCCAGAGGATTGACAGCCTGACGAGGACCCTTGCCAAGAAGGGCCGAAATATCGCTGATGAAGAATCGTAGCTGACGTATCCGTTGTAAACATTGTTTGAACAAACAGATATAGCCCTCCCCCCCCCCCCCCTTCCCTGTGCTATTTGATTCTTTTCTAGTTAAACCCAGGTTTAATTTAATGTGGTATGAATATATATTTACCCCCAAACCTCCCCTGGATTAAGGGTTCCCTTTTGAACAGCAAAAGGTACACCGACGTGTGCACTGTATGATTCCAACTACAAAGTATTTTCGTTGCAGAAGTTTAGCAACGCCACGATAGTGACAAGAAGCTCATCGTGTTTTCAAAGATGGTGCAAAAAGACTGAACCTTTTGTAGCTACATGCACTGCTGGGTACTATTTTATGAGTCAACGTTTGTTTTAGGTGGCATCGACACCCACACCCACTTTCAACTGCCATTTATGGGAACCTGCTCCATTGACGACTTCTACTCTGGGACCAAAGCCGCCATTGCAGGTGGTACAACCACCATCAGTAAGTGACTAAGAACTATTATTTAAGTATCTCGTTTGGCTTAGCTCTTTGCTCTCCTTATTTGCAAAGCTTGGCATACTTGCGAATGCAGCATTGATATTACATTTGATTTATGCTTCTTTGAACACGTATCTAAATTTATGCCACTATGGTCTGGAGTTCCTGTAAAAGAGTCAAACGAAATAATAATTAAGATCTTAATATCAGCAGGGACCCATAAATTTCCTGTAATGACTCGCCATTCAGGGGGCTTGTCAATAAGAGATTTCTGATGCGCTCTTGACCGAGCTTCAGATAGTTCGAGAAATACCCACGGGTATAAGATACCCGACTATCGAGATAGACAAAATATTTCGCAGCCGTTGTGCTGAACTAGGAATATCTCTCTGTAATGGAAGAGTATCCTGGATCTTTTGTGATAGCTTAGGTACCTGGTGGCATGCTGAATAGTCCCAGCAAATTTTGTCTATCTGAGCAAGAACGCCGATTCGACCCCAGCGGAATTTTTGGAAACTAGGTGAGGCTCGGGCAACATAGCAACATAGGAAATGGCAAGCCCCCTGAATGGCGAGTCATTACAGGAAATTTATGGGTCCCTGATATCAGCTAAACGAAAACCATTGCTTCGTATTCATCGTTGTTGTTTTGTCTGTTGGGATACTTCAGACTGTTGTGAACGTAATGCGAAACTACTGCAATTCCTTGAACGCTGTAACCTGCCGTTAAAAGGGTGCAAATTAACTGATAAAAAAGCAAAAGATAAAAAATCTTTACATGCTGGTATTTGAAAATTAAACATATTACATTGCTAATCATCCAATGATGATTCATTATGCTTATAGAAGGGAATTAAGAATCCCGGCATCAACGAACCGCATGCAGGGGATAGCCACTTGCGAGTAGCAACCTTAAAGGACACCTTGCACTGCACAGTGTTTCTGCTCAGATGTTTCTGAGATAGTACAACTAAGCAATGCTCACAGAAGATTAGACACGGCTTGGGCTGTCTTTAGCCTCTTTCCATGCCCATTGCCTTGGATGACAATCTTTGCAAAATGTGCATAACCTGTTTTGGGATTCCAAAACGTAAGTGGAGGGGTATGACATCGCAAAAGTTGCCCGTCCGTCACTCCGTCTGTCTCTCTGTCCGTCCGTCTGTCAGCATGATAACTGTTGAAGGGAACGAGATATTTGACGAAACTCGGTGTGGAGGACTCTCTGCGTCAAGGGAAAGGTCGAGTTCGTAGATGGGCTCTGTAGCCCTACATTTAGGGGTGGGGGAGGGGTTCAAACTAAGGGGCGAACAAAATATTTTTAAACAGCTAATGAGAAAGTCGATCAAGGGGTAAATAGACATGCTGAACACGATTAGGAAAACCATTTTCTCTCCGGACAAGTAGTTAGCCCGGGGTAAAGTTTGTTAAAAGTAAAATTTTTATTTGAAGTTGATTAGGCTTGGGCTGTCTTTAGCCTCTTTCCATGCCCATTGCCTTGGATGACAATCTTTGCAAAATGTGCATAACCTGTTTTAGGGATTCCAAAACGTTAGTGGAGGGGTATGACATCGCAAAAGTTGCCCGTCCGTCAGTCCGTCTGTCTCTCTGTCCGTCCGTCTGTCAGCATGATAACTGTTGAAGGGAACGAGATATTTGACGAAACTCGGTGTGGAGGACTCTCTGCGTCAAGGGAAAGGTCGAGTTCGTAGATGGGCTCTGTAGCCCTACATTTAGGGGTGGGGGAGGGGTTCAAACTAAGGGGCGAACAAAATATTTTTAAACAGCTAATGAGAAAGTCGATCAAGGGGTAAATAGACATGCTGAACACGATTAGGAAAACCATTTTCTCTCCGGACAAGTAGTTAGCCCGGGGTAAAGTTTGTTAAAAGTAAAATTTTTATTTGAAGTTGATTAGATGTTCGATTTAGGGTAAGAAGAAATGGTGAACATTTATGTGAAAACAATTTTCTACTCGGACAAGCAGTTCGCCGAAATTTTTGTCAAAAGCAAAAGTTTTATTTAGATTTAGATTCGATATAGGGGTAAGGAGATACGCTGAATTCGTTTTTCCGCTTTTTTTGCCGGACAAGCAGTTCGCCCGGGATTTGGACGAAACCGGAAATTCGGCAGAAGTAAGGAAGGAAGTTTCGATCAGATTCGTCAAAATAGATATGACTTATCTGCTTATAGGGGTAAACACACTTGCTGAATCCAAATCTGAAATTTTCTCAGGTTTTCTCAGATGATTAGCTATTTGGCCTTAATCTGTATCAAAACCACACTGATTTTCTCACTTGCCGTGTTTTGCTACCTTCGATGTGTATCACGCTGTCGAACGATTGTCTGCGAGAAGTTTTTCCATCAGGAAAACCGGTTGAAATGTTTTCTCTGTTTGCGCTGTAAGTCAGCGGGCCTCGGAAAAGGCTTAAAACAGCCAAAGCCGTGGGTTATTTGTTGAAAGCACAGCCTGGTTTTAAAGTATTCAAATATTTCAAAATACTGTAAGTTGAATAGTAAATAGTGCGAGGGGTTCTTTAAAGCACAACTCTTACTAGAAATGATCTTTTCACTATGAAATGGATCAGTAAAAACGTTTTCCGAATACCATTACTTTCCACCTGGATTTAGCGATTTTCTTGTTAGCGCTTGTCAAATCTATCCAGCCTTCCTGCTCTCCGACGCGGCGGCTGGGCGAAAAACATTTAAAAACCGAACTCGCCGTGGTTAAAAAGTTGGCAAACTAAGCGAATAAACGAAGTCAAAAACAGAAGATTCTCATGTCCTTATGCGTGAAAGAGTTCGTTGAAGATTTCGGCAAACTTCGCGTTTGTGACAGGCAAGACTCGGTACGGCCTAAAAGCCGCTAAAAATCCGTAGGGACAAAACGAAACGATGGAGAAAGGTGGGAATTTTAGAAGGTTATAACTCTATAAAGGAGCTAGGTATATTTGTATAAAAGTCAGAATAAGCAAGAGGGGTCCTTTGAGGAAGTGAACTCATGTTCGTTTTTTTTTCAGTGTTTATGGGACTTTCGTGGAAAGAGAAGGTGGCTGCCTTCACGGTATACAGAAAGGAGTTGGTCATAATCAGAAATTTGAACTTTGGGTCCCTTTGCAAAGCTTAGAAGGAAAGGGACTGATTCGATCTTCTTTTTTAGTGGACTTCGTGATTCCGCAAAAAGGTCAGTCATTGATCGAAGCCTACAACCAATGGCGTGAGTGGGCAGATGAGAATGTTTGCTGCGATTACAACTTCCACGTTGCAGTCACCTGGTGGTCCCAACAGGTATTATGTTCGTTTATATAATATTCGACATATGTATTTATCCACCATTTGTCCACATTTATCCATTTTTACATACATTTTGTCAACCTATTTGCTTCTTTTCAGTCAATCATCGTATTTATTCCTGAATATCTGTTTCGACAAAAACTAATTAAACAAGACCAAAGGTTTCCATGGGGTCCCAAAAATCTAGTATTTGATCCAGACAATTGGGTCTTGTCTTCGCCAGATCCAGTCCTCGTCAGGCGAATTATCTGAGAAAACCAAGTTCAGATATACCTCTATAAGCCACATCTACTTTGACGACACTCACCGATACTTCCTGCTTTACTTCTGCGAAATTTCCGGTTTCGTCCGAATTCTGAGTGAACTACTTGTTCAGCAATAAAAGTAAATTCAGAAACGAATTCAGCGTATCTGCTTATCCCTATAAAGAACATCTTCAACCGGATTCCGGACTAATTATATGTCTGGGTAAAAAATTATTGTCATATACAGACTCAGCGTCTCTTCTTACCCTTAAGTCTGTCATCTAATCAACTTCAAACAAAGCTTTTGCTTTTAACAAATTTTCCGGTTTCGGCCAGACTCAGGGCGAACTACTTGTCCGGATAAAATGCTTTTCACTTAAGTGTTTAGCATGTCTTCGTACCCCTAAATCGAACATATAATCAACTCCAAATAACACTTTTACTTTTAGCAAACTTTCCGGTTCTTGCTTGATTCCGGACGAACTACTTGTCCGGCGAGAAAATTTTTTGCATCATCGTGTTCAGCATTTATCTTACCCGTATGGACTATCACATTAGCTGTTTAACAATATTTTGTTTGCCCCTTAATTTATACCCCCACCCCTAAATATAGGGCTACAGAGCCCATCTACGAACTGACCTTACCCTTGACTCGAAGAATCCTCACACCAAGTTTCATCAAAATATCTCATTCCCTTCGAGAGTTATTTTGCTGACAGACGGACGGACGGACAGACGGACAACTTTTGCGATGTCATAAGTATCCCTCCACTTGCGTCTTAGGATCCCCAAAACACGATGAGCTATTCAGAATTTCATACGGCCGATTCTAAGCCTCCTAACGACAACTGATTTTAACACTTGGCTTTTTCCACTATTTTTGCTGCGCATCACAGTCCCAGCGAGTGTTTGCGAGAAGCTCCGTCGTCATTGCAAACAGGTTATCTACATTTCCCCTGTTTTTTGCTAGAAACCAACGGGCCTAGTCAAAGGTTTAAAAGAGCCGAAACTGTGGGCATTTTCTGAAAAGCACAGTCTACTTTTGTAGTATTTGACTGTTTTAAAATATTGGAACATAAATAGTCAATAGTGCGAGGGGTGCTTTAAGAAATATGTCGTGACGTTCCTGAGCTAGGGGGAAATAGCAACAATAAGTCCATTAAGTTAGCCGGTGTGAAAGGCTCTGTGAAGTACAGTAGAGGGAACAGTGCAGTTTTGGACTGAATGGTAGAATGAAGATCCAAAACATCTATTCAGATGTTTTCAGAGGCCCATAATAGATAGAAAGATAGATGTTAGATAGATAGATGTTTTTATTGATCTAACTCGTAGCGCCAACATCGCACTAAATACGTCGACCATTACATTTCATGTGTTAAAATACTTGAATATATACAATTATTGCCTAAAAGAAAATAAATCACTTAGAATTCACTTGTTTTTTGTTAATCTTCTCAGTGAAATATGGTACAAAGGAACTCGAATACCGGTTAGTGCGACATTTAACTGGCACCAGGAGATTTTGGTGCCGCGTCCGTCCTGTCGCCGGTGCTAGATCGGGCAGAATATCTCTTAAGTTTTTCACTGGCAAGGATTGATCTGCCAAAACGTAAAATTAAGTTTTACCTACTTTGGCGAACTAATAGTTCACTTTAGTCACAGCAAGTGCATGAAAATGACAGTCCACAGTCTAGAAACGTTCACAGAAGCAGACCTCTACTGAACTCAACTCATTTTCGATCAGAAGTCCAAGCGCTTTGGCAACTCCTGGTTGATATGAACAAGTTATAGCCGAGATGAATTGAATGGGCTAAAGTCAACCCTTGCCAGACTTGGATGACATAATGTTTGAAACACGTATCTCTTTTATTGAAACAACTTGGCACGCAGTATAGTGTCGTACATCGGAAAGAATTCAGAGCAAAGATAAGCTCAACTTGCCCTCTGTGACCGCACATTTGCCATCAGTATAATTGGAGAAATTTCTCGCGCTTCGCTATAATTGGAAAAATTCTTGCCATAATTGAACCAAGTACTATTAATACCGAAATTAACTTTACAGGTCAAGGAAGAAATGGCGGAGCTCGTTCGAAATCATGGAGTCAATTCCTTCAAGATCTTCATGGCATATAAGGACGTCTTCCAGCTGGACGATACTGAGATCTTGGAAGTCTTCGAGTGGTGTAAGGAGCTGGGAGCCATTGCACAGGTCCATGCAGAAAATGGAGATATTATTAAAGAGGTCAGTTCCATGTTTATTTTCTTACAAACCCAACAGAACAGGGACCAAGTCGGAAGCACAAAATCGGCCGACATAAACCCGTACTATACAAAAGTACTTAAAGGACCTGTCTTACGTATAACACTAATGCAACCTACTTCCATAATCATTCCAAATATTTCTAAACCCGGAGACCCCAGTTTCGTACGGTACATTCTAACCCCTCTAACAAAACCACGCTGATTTTCTCACTTGCCGTGTTGTGCTACCCTCAATGTGTATTACGGTGTCGACGGTTGTCTGCGAGAAGTTTTTTCATCAGAAAAATCGGTTATGTAAATTTTTTCCCTCTGTTCGCTACAATTCGACAGGTTTCGGGAAAGGCTTAAAACAGCCAAAACCGTTGTTCATTTGTTGGAAGCACAGCATAGTTTTAAAGTAATATTTTAAAATACTATTCAAGAGTAGTTCAAGAGTAAATAGTGCGAGGGGTCCTTTAAGTTTATTGATATTAATCTCTTACAAACCTATCCAAACAGGGTCCAAGTCGATGGCTCAAAATCGGTCGATAGAAACCCATACAATACAAAAGTAACTAGCGTATGCGTATGAACCCTTTCGTCTTTTTTTTTTTAATTTTTAGGCTACGAGTACGACTCCTCCACTCGGTGGCGTTAATTGTTCGCTAATCTCTTTAATCTCACCTATTCTTTCCGTAACAGAAAACATAAAAGCTTACTTTAATCGTTCTTCCGAAAATTAAATCTCCGCTCCATTTAAACTCTATTTTTCGTCGGTCAAATTTTTATATTCTTCTCTATATTCTACTTCCAGTTACTGATTTAACATTTCTTCAGTTAATGTTACGTATGATAACTGTTAATACTTATAAGGCAACAGCCAGTGGACCCAAATGGGGTGAGCTAGGGCAACTGATGCGAAATGTGACAAAAGAGATGTCTCAGGGTTGGGTTGTTCTTTCGGCCTCCTATATAGGGCTGCCCCTCTGAAGAAAAAAAAGAAATTGGATAAGAATGAAAAAAAATTGTCAGATTTCCTGCTTATAGAACTTGATGAAGCACACTGCTCTGTTTTTTTCTGAGCATTTACTGGCTGGCTTCATATTTGAACGGACTGTTTTTTGATAACGTACTCCTAGCTTTCGAAAATTTTTGTAGATTCTAGCTTACTTAAGTCCGTCTGCCTTTCTCTTCTTATATGGTTAGGAAATGATAAGAAAAAAACTTAAGTAGTCAGTTTTTCCTCCCTCAGATATCAGAACAGATATTTTCAAATATGATTGGTGGCAGTCCTACAAGGCCGTATCCAGTGGGGGGGGGGGTAGGGGGTTGACCCCCCCCCCCCCCCGAAACATGGAAAAATATTCATTTTTATAAGCTTTTCCCTCTGATCTATGTCTTTTTTGTACTTGTTTGTCCGACCCGCAGGCAAAACCCCTTCCCGAAATCAATTCCTGGATACGGGCCTGCAGCCCTATCCAGTTTTTCAGATCTACGGTAGTCTGGAAGACTGGGACGTCGCTCGTTATGTTCCCAAATAACAGTTCTTGCTTGGGTTGCTAATTGGATGCGTGAGATATGTTGTCACAGACTCTCCCAATCAGTAAGAGATCCGCATACTTTGCTTCCGTATCAATTCTGCTTCTAATTGAGTGCGTGAGACGTGGTGTTCTAGGGTCTCCCAGTCAGCAAAAGATCCGCACGCAGCCGCCCGAATCGACTTTCTCGCAACAGGTAGTATCGGCAAGGATATTTTCCCATAAAATGTGATGGTGTTGTAATTTTAGATTGGTTATAGTTTTTTGCTTGTGGGCTAATAATTATTTTTTTTAGTGTAGTTGCCACTTAGGAAAATCACTAAATATCTAGGTAAAGTTAGAGGGTTCGATAGTCTCTCCTCTTGTCCGATGTGTGGATGTGTGCATTAAAAAATGTTAAGCATTTTACGAGCTTGTGTGAGGAGCTAAGAGTATTAATAATTGTAATAATAATGATAATAACTTTGACAAAAAAGGATTTTGCCTCTTAAATATGAATAAAGAATAAGCCCCGCCCATTGCAAGGCCTTATGTTAGGCCTTATGGTGGGGCCATAGAAAGTTAATGATGTTTATTTTTTTGTTTGAATAAAACTGAAACTGAAATAAGTCGAAGGAATTTGGACCCTTTATCTCTGTGACAAAAAATAGCGACGGCCGCTTCTGAAGCTTTAAGCATTGTTCCAGTTGATGTAAAATAAGCTGGGTAAGAGGTATACGCGTCCGCTTATACTGCGAGCAGGGTGTGACGGGCGTGACCAAGAAAAATAGAATTGATCCTGCTTCTCTCATTCTGGTCTAATCAAATCGCCGCCCGCTCGGGTTGCTCTAGCTAGTCAAATGACACGTCTTTGCCTACTTATGATAGTAATTCAGTTCTGCTTCAGTAGTATTTCCATCCGTTCTCGTTCCCGGGATACTTCACTTCACAAGTATATTCTATCTCCTCTGTTAGCAATACACGGATTATTACGCTTGTCACGTGTGTTCTCGTTGCGTGACTTATCATGCGTCCGATCATTGTTTTCGAGGAGTTTATTCGTTTGGAGACCGATTATGCAAATTTTGCCAAGATTGACCGATAATGGAAATTTTGCCAAGATTGTCATCCAAGGCAAGGGACATGAAAAAAAGGCTAAAAACAGCCGAAGCCATGTGTAATTTTGTGTAAGCATAGCTTAGTTGTGAAGTGGCCAACTGTTTTGGAATATCTAAGCAGAAACACTATATAGTACGAGGAAACATGAAATGAGCAATGCTTTACATGTGCCTTGTACTTAATAAATCGAGTTTCTGATCAATAGAACGAGTCACCTGCTTTCCGCCAAAATTTTGTGCAGTTCGGTTTGGGCGGTTTGTTGCATTCAGTTAAATGATGCAAAAACTGGTTGGCTTTTCAGTTAAACTTTAAGAAATATGGTATAAACAATGCTTTACATGTGCCTTGTACTTAATAAATCGAGTTTCTGGTTAGTAGAATGAGTCACCGGCTTTCCGCCAAAATTTTGTGCAGTCCAGTTTGGGCGGTTTGTTGCATTCAGTTGAATGATGCAAAAACATGTTGGCTTTTCAGTTAAACTTTAAGAAACATGATATGAACAATGCTTTACATGAGCCTTGTACTTATAAATCGAGTTTCTGGCCAGTTGAATGAGTCACCGGCTTTCCGCCAAAATTTTTTGCAGTCCGGTTTGGGCGGTTTGTTGCATTCAGTTGAATGATGCAAAAACATGTTGGCTTTTCAGTTAAACTTTAAGAAACATGAGATGAACAATGCTTTACATGTGCCTTGTACTTAATAAATCGAGTTTCTGGCCAGTTGAATGAGTCACCGGCTTTCAGCCAAAATTTTTTTGCAGTCCGGTTTGGGCGGTTTGTTTTGGCCGATCTGCCAAAGCATGACGAGGAAGTGGGTTTTCAAGCTCTGGCCAAAAAATCCTCGCGTGCCAATGGCTGCAAATGAACGGTGTCACGATATGCGCTCCATTTGTATGAATGGCAATTTCACGGTCTGACACCCTGCCGAAGCTGGTTTACCAATTTGATGCAAGGGTAGCCCATGGCCCTGGACACCTTGCCCCATCCAACCATTAAAGACCTAATCCAAACATTCTGTTTACCTTCTCTTACTCATCGCAAGCCACCAGTTTATTTAGATTTGAACTTGATTGAAGGGTTGCTGTTTTGGCTCGAGAAAAAACCCACGCAGAATGTCTTTTTTTTTCAGATGGCGAAATTTTCTACGTTTGGTTAGCAAAGAATTATAAGACATAATAGATTATTTTTTGATGTCTTGAGGTGCACCACACTGGTCTTGGTTTTTTAATTTATTTGTATTTGTAATAAATAGTTGGTGCATTAGATGGAAATTATTATTTTGATCCTTGGCTCCCTACGTGCCATAACGGATGTCCCGGATAATCTGCTGAGATTTAGTCCAGACCGAATTATTTCAAACCTAGGAAATTTTGTGTTTTCTTTAATTTGCTCATTGCTTGACGGTTTTTTTGTGGTTTTGAACATTCATAGTGGCAGTACGGATGGTTATAATTGTATGTGCGGCAGAAAGACCACTTTTTGTGGTCCACTTTAAACAAGTTCGCGGAAGGGTGCATGAATGAATATTTAACCGAAAAAGCCCGAAGGCCATGGCAACAAAAATAAACTTAACTTTGAAATGAAATACAAAAGTGCACCTGAGGCGGGATTCGAACCTACGACCTTTGGCATAGGGGCAAGGCCTGCTCTACAGAAGGGCTTGTGAACGCAATTCGCAAACCGCTACTTTAGTCAGGAAGAAGCGGTTTATAGAAACAGTGATCCTGTCGAAGGCCTGTTAGTCTGAGTACACTGTACAAAGTTTCTCCGAGTAAGGATTAAAGTTTACTGCAGTATTTGCTACTGGGATTAATCTTATTTCTACTGGGATAAGATTAATCCGAATTGGAGATAATCTTATCGCAGTAGAGACAAGATTAATCCCAGTAGTAAATCCTGCAAGATTTTTTTTTACAGTGTAGTTCACATCCCCATTTTAGGGGGTTGGATAAATGCTTGATATTTCGTCGTTTTCCCCCCCTGGCGTCCTCTCCAGATAGTACTAAAAATCTGTACTTTTAATTTTATGGAGTCCTTTTTGGAAATCGTTTGCTCTGAAACTACTGTTAAGGAGGGAAAACAAAACGAAATCCAGTACTAGTTTTCATCTTCAGCAACTCTCGGAAATTAACCCCCTAAAGAAACTACATTTGCTTTATCACAAGTTTAGCTAAGAGGCCCTTGCCAAAAAGGGCCGAAATATCACCGAGATGAAAATTTCAGTTGAATGTTCCGTTTTATCACCAACAAATGTTTCAGTTGTTTGGGGTCTCGGCCATCCCAGTTGGTCAGTGGGGTGAGTGAATACGAAAAATAGGATACGCTCCACAAATTTTTGTATGTACATGGTCAGAACTAGCAAAACCTGAGCTTCCAGCTGCGTTATCACCACGCCTGTCTGAAACCTGGAGCCTAGCCAAGTTCTCCGGAAGTACTAACCAGTAGACACTCGTTATCTCCGGAACAAGCGATTCCACGTCTTTCCACCATCGACCTAAGACTTCCCCCCCCCCACTACCGCACTTTTTTGCATGAAGAAATGCAGAAGATGATGTCATCTTCGCCGGGGGGGGGGGAGCGGGGGCGGAAGAAAGGAGCTGAGCCAACTTTTGTTTTCGACAAGTCTTTCTGGTTCGTGGAGCCTAGCCAGCTTGTCCGGAAGAACGATTCAGCAAAGAAACTGTTAGCTCCCGCACGATTGATTCCTTGTCTTTCCAATTACCGACCTAAGATCCATCCCCCTTCTGCCGAGGGATTCTCTATCGATGGGCTCGTAGAAATGCCGTTTAGGCCTAGCAAAAGCAATCTGCGTTTTCTGACGCCATCTTCGTAGGGAGTCCCCGGAAGTGACCTTATATTTATGATCAGCAATTGATCTACTGTGGTTAAGAATGTTTTGTTTCGAAGTTACTATACTTGTCTGCACGGTGTTGGCATGATCTCGTCACAATCACTTAAGGCCTACAACATGTGTGTGTTACAACAATTCGTTCCGTCTCCTACATGTGTGTTTATGTGTTTTATTTATTTTCTTCATATACTCCGCTTTTTGAAAATGGCGGGTCATAAATAAATTACTTACTTACTTTGCCATCTTGGTGTAGCGCTACGGAAATGTTTTCTGATGCTACATTGCCTGATTTTGCGGAGGCAGTTCGCAGGAGCCGGGGATCCATTAGACTCCGGGTTGTAATTAATTATTGTGGAAATAGTCTTATTGAGGGAGTTCAAGTTCAAGTTTAAGTTTTTTTAATTGTACACACAGATACAAATACATGACACAAGCACTGTGGAGAATACGAATTCGAACATGCAGTGCTTGTAGTACCTACCCCTTTTATGCATTTATCATTACCCATCTGGGATAAGATCGATTCCGATCTTTTTGGTTTCCCAGGTGGATAGGGGATATTCGTTCTGTTACTGTTATTGTTTTTGTTGGTAGTCTTGTATTAGGCTAGTCAATATGGAATTTCTTTTTCCGGATTAAAGAGTAAGTTTTATTTCCTATACTTTTTTTTAACCCGTGCATTGTCTAATTTATGCTTGACAATCCTGGCGCTCATATTTTGCGATTCCAGTGCTATTTGTTATCGGAAGAATTTTTTGGAAAAAAATACGTTGAATTGAAGTGCTCCGAGATGTCGGGTCGTTTTCATTCTTTCTGAATCCTGTAGCCTGCCGGCTTGTCAAGAAGAACTATTCAGCAAGCACATCTTCCAGCCGTCTTTGCTCAGGCATAAGTGATTCCTTGTCTTCCTCTCCATCGACCAGCCCCCCCCCCCCCCCCACTGCCGCACTTTGACGAGGGACTCGTTTTGCCCCTCAAGGAGTAATTGTAGTCTAGTCGCCTCGTTGCCGTGGAAAGACCGCAGTCTCGTTATCGATTCGTTTCCGTTGCAGAATTGCCAAAAACTCCTCGCTGCTGGAATCACTGGCCCGGAAGGCCACGCCCTTTCACGACCGGAAGAGGTGGAAGCAGAAGCTGTAAATAGAGCGTGTGTTCTGGCCAATCAGGTAAGAAGCTTGGAATGGTTTGGTATTGATCCAGTGACCTAAGTTCCGCAGAAATTTTCTCAGTCAGGTTCTACGTTTCAGTAGTGTAGGAAGAGTGCTCGATGAACTTCTCCGGAGGCTGATACGGCTTCATATGTTCAAATAATGTATACAACGGATACGTCAGCTACGGTGCTTCATCAGCTAATCATCAGCTGATGAAGCATCGCAGCTGGCATACATTGCATACATTATTTGAATATTATGTTTCAAAGTCAACTTGGACTCAAGAAGTATTTAGATACGGCTTCGTTTCATCCTCTGTGGAGGCTGATATGATATAGTATCAACCTCCACAAAATGTGTTCTCTTATATAATCTGTGGGACATAGGAAGATATACGTTACATACCTGTTCGAGAAAAGTTATAATTCAATAGTTAATCGTCATCAGCTTGTGTTCTGGCCAATCAGCCAATTAGCTTGAAAGGGTTCTGGTATTGATCCAGTGACCTAACTTCCCCAGAAATTTTCTCGAGAATATTGAAATATATTTTTGATTCGGCGATATCTTGCCTTATCTTTTCTACTATTGACATCATCCTTCAAGTTTTAACGATATACAATTTAATAGTTAATCATTATGAGCGTGTGTCCTGGCCAATCAGATAAGAAGCTTCAGTGGTTCTGGTATTGATCCAGTGACCTAACTTCCGCAGAAATTTTCTCGAAAATTTTGGAAGATCTTTCGCCTTATCTTTTCACCATATTGACGTCAAACTTGAAGGGTACACAATTTAGTAGTTAATACCCTCAAACTGGTCTGCAAGACTACGTCAAACAAGTGGACGTAAATGAACTAACAATGTTAGACAACAGCCCAATACTGCAGACACTGCTTACAACGTAAAAAAGGAAAAATTATAAATACCATTGCATTGTTAATTCTTGTGTAAAAACGTTGCATGGTACCTGGGGGGTTTTGGAGCCTACCATCGAAAACAGCTAGGAGTATAGCAGCGGAGTCGATCGAATCGACCTTCAGGGGTCGGGAATATCTCCAGTTAATTTGGATAAATTCGCTGAAATCCGGAGAAAACTAGAATTTCTGAATCACCGACTTTGGAACCGGAGTCGACTAATGGTCACTTAATGATATGCGCTTTCCGTCAATGCCCTAAAAATTTCCATGGACAACCTGTAGGCTTGCTTGAGCGGCTACAGCCTGAAGAGGACCCTTGCCAAGAAGGGCCGAAATATAGCTCTAATAAAATGTAGCTGACTTATCCGTTTTGCACCGTCAAATGTGATTCGCAGTCAGCTTGGGCGGAAGGAACACCTACCAAAAACAAAGAAATCCACTAACGGAGTCAAAATAATTCAGTGTATTCAAATCCGAGGTCTAAAAATACTGACGTCTCAGCTAACCTTTAAGGTCAAAATCAGATCTCTCAAATCATCTCTCAATCAGAGTCAAAATAATTCAGTGTATTCAAATCCGAGATCTAAAAACAAGCTGACGTTTCAGTTGAACTTTAAGGTCAATATCAGATCTCTCAAATCATCTCTCAGTCAGAGTCAAAATAATTCCTTGTATTCAAATCCGAGATCTAAAAATAGGTGACTTCTCAGAAAACAACACTGTCGACCACTACTGCAGTAAACACCAGTCACGTCATAACATTTTTTTTTCTTCACAAACACAGATAAGTTTTTTAGCCTGCACGAAGTTGTCTGATCGAAATCGCGGTCTCGTGCCAACGGACTTCGGTTGCTTTTTTGCTACTCTCGAGGATAACAAGACCGAATGATTCGGTCAGACTCCGGTGGGATCCGAAACATGGAGGCCTTTGGTTAGGTCCCAAGTCCCATTATTACGCTTGTCTTTTGGGCAGTTAGTGATGAATGAGCAAACAACAGTGTAACTTTAGTCAAAAGTTAATTATACTAATAATATAATGCAAAAAATAGGCCATTGGCCTCTAAAGCGCACGTCTTAAACATTTTTCATCATACATTTTTTCAGCGTAGCCTACAGATTGTCCATGGAAATTTTTGGGCCATTGACGGAAAGCGCATATCATTAAGTGACCATTAGTCAACTCAGGTTCCAAAGTCGGTGATTCAGAAATTCTGGTTTTTCTCCGGATTTCCGTGAATTTATCCACTTTCACTGGAGATATTTCCGACCCCTGAAGATCGATTCGATCGACTCCGCTGCTATACTCCTAGCTGTTTTCGATGGTAAGCTCCAAAACCCCCCAGGGACCATGCAACGTTTTTACACAAGAATTGACAATGCTATGGTATTTATAATTTTTTCCTTCTTTTTACGTTGTAAGCAGTGTCTGCAGTATTGGGCTGTTGTCTAACAGTGTTGGTTCGTTTACGTGAACTTGTTTGACGCAGTCTTGCAGATCAGTTTGAGGGTATTAACTACTAAATTCTGTACCCTTCAAGTTTGAAGGATTACGCAAGCCGCTTGAGCGGCTAGAGCCTGAAGAGGACCCTTGCCAAGAAGGGCCGAAATATAGCTCTAATAAAATATAGCTGACTTATCCGTTTTGCACCCTCAAATGTTTTTTTTTTTTTTTTTTTCAACTTGGCTCTAGTAGTGACGTTTAGAATATGTACTGCTGGCCCGGCAAGATAAAGTCCCCCCACCCCTCCCAACGCGCAGAATTTGAATTTAAAGAAAATCGTGCAATGAAATGGATAATTAAGCAAAATTCAGGAAATTTTACTTTCAGATTGTCAGACCATTGCGTGTGACCCATAAAATACTTACTTTTCAGCAATCGTTAACCGTTGTAGTTGCTAAATATTTCAAGCATACAGGTACAAGCAGAGCGGCATCAAGAATCTCAAAGAAAAGTTCATTCGATGAAAATCGTTCGTGTCAATAGCGGAGCAACGAAGCGACGCCTTTACATAAGGTCTTTCGACTCTGAGTGATAAGCTCGAGGGTATCCAAAAGCGAGCGTGCAAAATCATTTTAGGGGCCCAGTATGTTTCATATGAAGATAGTCTTAGTGTATTATGTCTACCGACCCTTAAAGAAAGAAGACATGCCCTGACGATGAAATTTGGGTTCAAATGTCTGTCGTCTGAAACTCACAGAGATATTTTGCCTGAATATGTGTCTGATTTACGACCGAAGTCCTGTACTAGGCAGTTTACACGGTCAATCGGTCTTCCAAAGCTAAGCCTGCCACCTGTAAATTCGACTGACCGGTACTTGTCTTCATTTGTACCTTATTTTGTACGTAACTTTAATTCCTGAGGCTGTTTTTTTTTAAGTGTGTTGTAAATAAGTATATTAACATGTAATTGACTATCCGAAGCTAGCGTGTTTCTTATGCTATTATGGAGAATAAAGGAATTATTATTATTATTATAAGTGAAAAGTGACGGGTAACTAGACTGTCCCCGATGAAAAATTTGTAGCCTGCGTAGTTGTACGAAAAGTTGCATGTAATACTATGTAATCGCGAAGAATACTGTCATTTAATGTGCCTCAGACTGGTCCAATCTTATGTAGTATTATCCAGTAGCATCCTGTCTTGCCATAGTAGCATCCAGTCTTGCTAATAGTAGCATGCAGTAGTATGCAGTAACACGGTAGCCTTGAAGTAGAAGCATGTAGTAGCATCAGCTAGTACTGCATGCTACTTTTTCTACTTCAAAGATTCACCGGAAAAGGGCTGAAAGAAGAATAGTGAAGAATCACTAAGTTGAACCGAAAAGGGCTGAGATTCGACATTCTAGTTACCCATCACTTATTCACTTAAATAGGATTGAAGACCTGATGAAAATGTGTTACTTCGTTGCTCCGCTGTTCGCAAATCGATTTTAATATAGTGGAATTTCCTGTCGGATTTGTGGTACCTCTATGCGCCTGTACCTGGGCTGTATCCTTGATGAAAAGGAATTCCAAAAAATAAGTGTTTACGCAGTGAACAACCTTCCGCGAGCTTATCACTGGCCAACAAAAAGCCGTGGTAGTATTGAGATTCGAATTTTCCGTTTCACAGTAGAATTTTACGATTGTGAGGACGGCCGTAGATATTCTGAACGTCATACAAGAGCAAATAGTGAAAATAAAAAAATCCCTTAGCATAATCCAAATTGCAGTGTCCTCTGTTAAATAATACAAAAATAAGTTGGCATTTCAGATAAACTTTAAACAGCTTTGAAAACCCGATCAAAATGAGTCCATTGCTCCGCTTTTCCCGAATAGAGATTTCTAATTTGCATGAAAAACCCCTCAAACTTGTGAAAGTTCTACTTAATTCCAAATATTCATGATCCACAACAGCTCCAAATTGTCTGCTGTCAGTAAATAAACTTGCTAGGCTGCTAGTGTAGATCTCCTGATAGTTTGAAAGTTTGAACGCGCAGCTCGTCTGGAGCCAAAATGAAGGTTGTATTTTTTTTTTTTTTTCACTTCGAAATGCCTGTTGATTTCAGTGTCCAGTCTACGAGCCTCTCACATTCTTGCAGGTCTTCCCTCGACTGTTTATTGTAGGAACTAAATTCAAGGAGTTCAGACAGACGACGGAAACAGTAGCCAAATCCTTTTGCCGAATTTGATGTTTATAAGACGGGAGGACAGAGACGAACGGATGTTCCCTGTCCTAGCTACTTACTAAAATGTCAATATTTCAAATTATTGCGATAGCTAGCAGCTTCTGAAAGGTCCACTAAAATGCTAACCAGCCATTTTGCGAGGCCCAGCGAAATATTTCAGTTAAACTGTAAAAATTTTCTCCGAATAAGGATGCAGTATTTGCTACTGGGATTAATCTTATCTCTATTGGGATAAAATTAATCCAAATTAGGGATAATCTTATCTCAATAAAGACAAGAGTAATCCCAGTAGCAAATATTGCAAGATTTGTTGAAGAAAATGTTTTTGCCCTCACTGGTCTGTGACCTGTTCATCGGTATTCATTGCTGGAAATAAAAGTTAAACGGTTGGCTGGTTATCAATCAGCTTTGACATTTCCACTTGTCCTAGGCTGAGCCGAGATTTCCCGCGATTATCAGCAACATTTGACCATGGTATTTCTCGTATAATAATTTAAATTTTTTGGTATCATTAAAGCACAACTCTCATTCGAAATGATGTTTTCACCGTTTAATGAATCAGAAATATCGGTTTTCGAAAATACCAGTGCTTTGTTCCGTGAAATTTTCCTATTGATTGGCGCTTGTCGACTCTGTTCAGACTTCCCGCCCTCCAAAGCGGAGGTCCTGACGACCTTATTATTGGAAGAGTTGTCGGTGAACCATGAAACTTTTGGCAAAGTTTGCGCTGCTTGACTGGCAAACTCGGCTTGGCTGAAGAAGCGCTTAAAGTCGTTGGTGCAAAAGAAAACAATGACGAAGGGCGGGGTCTTTAGCTTATTATTCTGTATATATTTCAGTATCAAGGGTAGAATAAGTAGGAGGAGTCTTCTAATTATTCGGGATCGGGAAGATGTAAGGTCTTCAGCAACTTCTAACCCTCGATACATGTAAGCAAGAACAAATATGCCAATAGAAGCTCCGTCTTTGGTCCCATGCAGCGACTACGAATACGCTGACGAAACTGAGCTGAGCTAGAGGTTCTTGCTGAGCTTTGAGTTGATGCCCATCTACTTCCCTCTTCGCCGCTGCGCATATCAGAGGAAAAAGTGCAGCAGGCTTGCTGACCCGCTCTGAAGTGCGGCACAACGGTAGACAACCAATCGGCTTTTACTTTTGAAATTTCTTCTCGGGGGGTTTACTGGGGTATATCTGTCGGTAGATGTAACGAATGATGATGTTCCGCGTAGCTTCTACCCTGCGCTCGTTTACATTGGGCAGAGTATCGGGAATCAATTCGTATTACAGAGATAGGAAGACGGAGATTCTGGTGCTTATTTGTTCTTGATGTAAGGAAGGGAATAATGCGAGTTGGGATGATTGGGTCTTGGTTACATGAATTGAAATATGTATATTTGCATATGCTGGAGTTAAAACGAGATCGGTGCAATCAGATCAAGTACAGGAGAAACAAAAGAAGCTGACTTAGGTGTCATGGTTGTCAACAATACCCATGAATGACAGTTTCCAACCCTTTTTAAACACCCTTTTATATGACGAATTTATCCACTATAATGTTTTAGCTTTCTAGTGTTTTATTTTGACAGATCATTTCCTGATCATTGGCTTATAATGTTGTCTATATTGTACCTGACGAAAAAGACTAATTCACAGTCTGTGTTGTGAAAGTTCTGCTGGGATAGTAACACACAATATCTGTGGTTTAGACGGACTGCCCCCTTTACATTGTTCATGTCATGAGCATATCTGCCGCTAACATCATCGCTCAGAAGAGGCGAGAGGGGTACACCGTATTCGGCGAGCCCATTGCCGCCTCACTAGGCACTGATGGAACACACTACTGGAATCGGTGTTGGCGGCACGCAGCAGCACACGTGATGGGACCCCCTCTCAGACCGAATAAGGAAACCCCCAACGTACTCATGGAAATGCTCGGAAGGTAGTTTCACGAACGCAGATCTAACCGACGTGCTTGGTTGGTTGTGGTGTACTAACTACTAACAGGGAAGTTGCAGACTCCTCATGTTACATTACAATGCGTGTGGCCACGTCAATGACTTTCAAGTCGCTTTCGACTTTCAATAGTTGCGTTTTTGCAGATACCATGGTATCTGTTATCACGGTAACTGGATCTGCAATTAGTCGTTTTTGCAGTTATCGTGGTATCTGATACACGGTTGCTCTGCAAAAACGACTATTGATAAACGACTACATCATTAAGTGCTAAACTTCTTTCTACCTATTTGACGAAATTTGATGAAAGTGAGATGACTTTTCAAATACCACGATAACTGCAAACACGCCTTTTGACCGTGGTATCTGATACCACTATAACTGACCAGATACCACGATAACTGCAAAAATACCACTATAACTGACCAGATACCACGATAACTGCAAAAACGACTTTAGACCGTGGTATCATATAGCATGGTATCTGCAAAAACGCAACTAATACTAACCCTTAACCCCACTCTGCTAACCCTGCTTACGCACTAACACACTATTCGGCTTTTAGGTCAACTGCCCCTTATTCGTTGACCACGTCACTAGCAAAGCGGCCGGCGATGTCCTCTGTGCCTCAAGAAAGCAGGGTTGTCAAGCTTTCGGAGGGGCGCCGCTCGCCTCGCTTGGTGCTCTAGGTGACAAAATGTGGGACCGCGATTGGAGCGTCGCGGCGGCTCACGTTTGTTGCCCTCCCTTAAGGACCAACCCGGATACGCCTAGCTGTTTGATGGATCTGCTTGCAGAGTGAGTTACCCTACTACTCATTCGGTTCTGGTCTGAACTGGGCAGGTAATGAGGCGACTTGAGGCTTGGTTGCTGTGCCCAGATACCTGACTTGCGCTTATGTGGATTAGATATGCAAGTTTTTTTTTTCCATGGCAAATTGACGACCCTTCTCTGAAAGGTATTAGGTCAGATAGTTTGAAGTACAAAATGTTTTTCTTTTGCAGTTTTGCCTTTCTAGTGGAGTGTTCCTTGGAACAATCCACTATTGCGAGCGCTGTAGCAGCTTTCGGTTTTCGGTTTCCGGTTTTCACCGTATTTTGTGGAGCTCATAACTCGTGAACCAGTGCAAGTATCAAGTTCAAACTTGGTACACTAGTGGGTATTGGGGTCTAGTTGGGTCTTTTGGGGGTCCCCACCCCACCCCAACCCGGTTCAGGGGCGAATGGGCCCATATTGCACAGTGAATAATCGTCATAACTTGACCAGAACTGGACATAAGACGATGAAATTCCTTGTACATGTAGATCGTTTGGATGGGAAATTGCTTTTAAAGTTGCACCTCCCCCACCCACCCTGTTCATGGGCAACTGGGCCCAGATTGCCCAGGAGTAAAGTTCGTTACTCGTGACAGGAATCAACAGGTACCAAGTTGAAGCTTGGTAGGTTTGTGAGCATTGGGGCCTCTTTGTACTTTTGCGGGTCCCAAACTCTACCCCTACTTGGTGCAGGGTAATTGGGCCCAGATTGCCCATTTCTTAACGTTTTTAACTTGATAATAACTGGAGATAAGCCGATTAAATTCCTTCGTGCTTTTGGATCATATGGGTTGGGGATATATATTTGGAGTTGAACCACCCCTGGCCCTCCTTGTTCATGGGCAAGTGGGCCCAAATTGCCCATGAAAAAAGTTGTTGACCCGTGACTGGAGTCAAACTCTAAGCTGGTATACTTGAGCAAAAAAAAAAATGTCAATACCCATTTTGATGAATTCCGATGCAATTTAGTCGACACCCCTACTTCTGTAATTGCATTCGTTCATTTTTAAGCCCGAATACCCAAATCTGAGATGTTACATTCTAAGCCGCTAACGATACCTCGCTAATCTTTGCACTTGCCACGATTCACTATTTCCCATGCCCATTATGCTCCCGATGAATGTTCGTGTATCACGCGATCAATGTGAAAAACCGGTTATCTGAATTTTGACGAGTTCTTGCTACAAGTCAGTGGGTCTGGGAAAAGGCTTAAAACAGTCAAAGCCTTGGATAATTTGTTAAAAAGCAGAGCCTAGTTTTACAGTATTCAAATAATTTTGAATATTGGAACATAAACAGTAAATAGTGCGAGATGTGCTTGAAATGCCTCAGTTATTATTGTTATGATCTGTAACCCGCCATTTTAACTGTACACAAGGACGGAGTAATTTAATAAGAAAAAGGAAATCAAATTATTTCATTTAAATCTCCTCTGGAAAATGTGTACATGTTTGAGGGAATACATAGCTTGGCAAGTCTCTCAGGGTAGGGTCGATCCCACAAATCTGGTAAGAACTTGGTAGCTCTTCTATGATGTGTATTGAACGGATGGGGCAACCTCTTTCCCCTAGGGTGTCTCCTTGGAGGATAGCATGCTTTGGAAAGGTTAGGAACAGTTGTTCTTCCGAAATGGCGCTATTGATTTTGCAGTTAACTCGAAGGGAGGACCGTTACTGAGTAGTATTATACGCTCTGAGTCATCGGCCTGAAAGTTATTGAGCCGTCGCTGTAAATGTCTGCTATATCTGCATTGTCAGACGTTTCATAACAGATAACACAAGGATGCGAGGTTTCAACAGATAACACTTAGGATGTTAGCTGTCATGCTTTTCAAAGGATACGCATTAAAACGCCATCCATACAGAAAGAGTTGAACGCCGCCGAAAAAAAAAAACTTCTACACTTTCATAACAGGTAACACAAGGATGCGCAGTTTCAACAGACAACACTTGGGGATGTAATCTGTTGTGATTTTGAAAACGCTAGCATTGCCAGGAAGAGCCGAAAAAGTCTGTGCCGACTTTTCCGATATAATGGCGACAAACAAAGAAGTCAGCCAATACTTTTTCGGTGCTTTTTCGTCTCTTCCTGGCAATGCTTGTTATGCATAACATTTGATGCTTGACGTTTTTAAATCTGAACAAATTACATCCGAAGTGTTATCTGTTGAAACCGCGCATCCTTGTGTTACCTGTAGTACTAGCATAACTCTAGTGCTGCCTTTCACGATGATGAGACTGTTATCTGGAATGCTGACAGATTCAAGGGTCATCGCTACGTCGCAGGGTTGTCGGTTCTTTGTGGTAACGGGCTGTCCTCATATTACTTCAGTTGATTTGAATTTCAATCTAGCGGAGACCACCGGAACTGACCACTGTACCTTCACCTCCAAGCAGAAGGAACTTGGACGGCACAGGAAGGAACATTGATTGTCAGAATCTTATCTGTAACGCTGGTAGATTCAAGGTTCAGACCCCCCCCCCCCCCCCCAGAGGGCAGAGATGGGCGGATCCTACCATGAAAGGATTCGAATCCCAATCGAGGGCTACACTGTAAAAAGTTTTTCCGTATTAAGATTAAAGTTAACTGCAGTATTTGCTACTCGGATTACTCTTATCTCTACGCAGATAAGATCAATCCCAAATAGAGATAAGATGAATCTGAGTAGCAAATACTGCAGTTAACTTCAATCTTGATACGGATGGAGTTTTTACAGTGAAGGTACGAATCCGAATCCAAATCCACCATTTCATGCTGAGGATTCGAATCCGGATTCGAATCAAACCTTAACAAAAATCAAATCATGTACATAATTTATAGTTTAAAAATTAGAGGTGACAAAAAGCAGTCATATCTGAGGTAAATCAGATAACGTGATAGATTACTGAAGATGGTTGGTGGTAGAGATAAAAATGTGGGTTGCCTAAGCCGACTGTGTTATAATTGGGAAACGGAAACTAGAAGATGTAGACTAGAAATTCTAGCGGATTCGTCAGATTGAAGGTTTGGAATCTGAGTCCGGATCTGAATCCAGCCTGACAAGCAGAAGATTCGAATCCGGATCAGAATCCGGCCAAAAGGACGAATCCTGGATTCGAATCCAAATCCGGACTCGGATTCGCCCATCTCTGCCACAGGGTCTTCCTTGTTATGGCCTTGTTTATGGCATTTCCGTCGGTCGGTCGGTCGGTCAGTCCGGTGTTTGCGAGTTAGGGTACTTCCAGATATGCTAGGACGATGAAACTTGGCAGGCGTATCAAAGACCCGACCAAACTACTTGGAAATAGTCACTTGCCCGATCCGACCATCGTGGGGGAGGGGGAGGTGGTGGAATCCGGAAAATAGGGACATTCATAACTTTCGAACGGGTGATAGGATCAAAATGAAACTTCATATGCGAAAAAATCTCGTGTCTCAGATGTCTCATTTCAAGTCCGGACCGGATCCGATGAATCTGGGGGGGAGTCGGAAGGGGGAACCGGAAATCGTGTGAAACTCTCAGAGTGGAGCGATTGGGATGAAACTTGGTGGGAAGAACAAGCACATGCTCTAGATACATTACTAACAGAACTGGACCGGATTCGGACACTGTGGGGGAGTTGAAGGGGGGTTCCGGAATTCCGGTGATCCGTAGTTAATGTACTTCCAGGTGGGCTAGGACGACAAAACTTGACAGGCATATCAGGACCCGACCAAACTAACTTGGAAATAGTCACTTGCCCGATCCGACCATCGTGGAGGGAAGGGGTGTAGTCCGGAAAATAGGGACAATTATAACTTTCGGACGGGTGATCGGATCATAATGAAACTTCATATGCGGAAAGATCTCGTGTCTCAGATGTCTCATTTCAAGTCCGGACCGGATCCGATGAATCTGGGGGGAGTCGGAGGGGGAACCGGAAATCGTGTGAAACTCTAGGAGTGGAGCGATGGGGATGAAACTTGGTGGTAAGAACAAGCACAAGCTCTAGATACATTACTAACAGAACTGGACCGGATTCGGACACTGGTGGGAGTTGGAGGGCGGTTCCGGAATTGGCGATCCGTAGTTACTGTACTTCCAGGTGGGCTAGGACGACAAAACTTGACCTTGACCATCGTGGGGGGAGGGAGAGGTGGCGGAATCCCGAAAATAGGGACATTGCATAACTTTGCATAACTTTCGAACGGGTGATCGGAACTTAATATAGCTTGATATCTGGAAAGATGTCGTGTCTCAGATGTCTCATTTCAAGTCCGGACCGGATCCGACGAATCTGTGGGGGAGTCGGAGGGGAGAACCGGAAATCGTGTGAAACTCTCCGAGTGGAGCGATCGGGATGAAACTTGGTGCGAAGAACAATCACACGCTCTAGATACATCACCGACAGGACTGGACCGGATTCGGACACTGTGGGGGGAGGTGGAGGGGGGTTCCGAAATTCCATCGATCCGTAGCTAATGTACTTCCAGTTGGGCTAAGACGATAAAACTTGGCAAGCACCTCAGGGACCCGACCAGATTAACTTGGAAGCAGTCGCTTGCCCGATCTGACTATCGTGGGGGAGGGGGAGACGGCAGAATCTGGAAATCAGTAGCATGCATTACTTTCGAATGGGTTATCGGATCTTAACGAACTTGATATCTTGAAAGATCTCATGTCTCAGCATGTCCCATTTCAGGTCTGGACCGGATCCGATGAACTGGGGGGGGGGGGAGGTCGGAGGGGAGAACCGAACATCTTGTGACACGGGGAGCGATCAGGATGAAACTTGGTGGGAGGTACAGGCACCAGTTCTAAGTGCATCAGTGACAGAATCGGACCGGATTCGGGTACCGATGGGGGGGGGGCCGGGGGGGGGTGAGAGCTGTAGGGGTGTCCGGAATTCCGGTGATCGTGAGTTGAGGTACTTCCAGATGTGCTATGACCATAAAACTATGCTGGAGCATTAGAAACTTGATATCATTGGGTTAGACATCGTCACTCTCCGATCCGACCATCCCTTAAAGAACTCATCTTAACCGCAAAGTAAAAAAAATACTTTTAAGCAAAATCTACTTTTTCACGATTGCCATGAGCACATGATCCTTTTTGGCTCAAGGGTTTTGCTTAGAAATTAATTTAAGCACCCTTAAAGTGCGCATCTCAAACGAAAAGTAAAAAAAAAAAACTTCTAACCATCACTTCCATACTCTCAGCCAGCCTAACAAGTTTGGCGCATCTTAATGGAAAAGGGAAAAAATACTTTTGACCATCACTTCCATCTGACCCAGCCTTGCAAGTGCCATATGAGTTTCCGGCTCTTGTTTTGTGGTAACGGGCTTTCCTCACCTTACTTCAGTTGATTTGAATTTCAATCTAGCGGAGACCTCCAGACCACCGGAACTGACCACTGTACCTTCACCTCCAAGCAGAAGGAACTTGGACGGGACGACTTCACGAAAATTCCGAACGGTGTTAACGGCGTGGAAGAACGACTTTCGCTTCTTTGGGAGCGGGGTGTTGTCAGTGGCAAGCTGACCCCCTCCAAGTTCGTGGCCGTGACTAGCACGAATGCAGCAAAGATCTTCAACCTTTATCCCAAGAAGGTAAGCTGTTACTACTAGCGTATTGCGTGTTCCACCCTACTTACCGTAGTTACTTTAACTTTTACTTTAAAAAGCGTCTAGCTTTTTTGCCGTCCAGGCTGGAATGATTTTCCATTTCCAGCAGAATATCATACCACGGGCGAATCCGACCAGTCACATTACAGACATGCGTAGTTACCTCGCTTACTACGCTTACTCCACTACAGTTTACTCCTTACTCCACTTTAGTCTGTCCACTTTATTCTGTCCTCCTTAGATAAAATAGAAAACGAGATTTTCGGGTTTTCTTTTTTCTTGATCAGCTAGTTACCCCCAGCTAGTTACGGATAAATACAATTTCGGATATTTCGGTTGCACTTAACCGTCCTCAGCGGAAAAAAAACAACTAAATCATAAAATCCACCAGAGTAACAACAGGAAAACGATGCTGAACCAACAAACAATAAGACGACATGTAACTAAAAACCAGAAGAACGATGCGGACTGAACGACGTGCAGATAAAAGTGAAATAACGAAAGATAAAATGTGTGTTCAAAGTGTATATGTACAAATCTGTGATTATTTACAATTTACCATCCGTCTGGGAAAGCGCAGAAGCTTTTACCCAGAAAACGGCCCACTCCAAAAATCCACAGTATGTTTCACCACTTTGAATAAAACCTTCCACAGAACTGGGGTGACTAGCTGATCAAGAAAAAAAACCCGAAAATCTCGTTTTTCTATTTTGTTTGAAATGAATGGTCAGCTTGGCTTCAAACCTTATATTGTCCTCCTTAGTCTGTTCACTTGTAGTTACCACGCTTGCTACGCTCCCGAGCATTGTTAGCAAATGGTTATTATTAAGTTACTATTTCGAGAAGGTTGGAACGTTGAGCGTAGTAACTTTTTAGGAGTCTGGAACGAATATCTTAACTAATATTACTATTGTTAGAAGGGTGGAACACGCTCTACGATTCCCGCGTCTGGAAAATCTTCCCTAGCGTCATGTCATGCCCCAGACTGATTACAAGGTGCCCCAGTGTCGAGCTGTGCCGCGCCGGACTGAACGCTTAAAAGCCTCTCGGCGGGCGACATATCTGGCCCCCCTCGCCAATTATCTCCAAATATTTTTTTAAACAAACATATTTAATTATATAACCTTAGAAGCGCAAAAATTAGCATGAACAATGATTCATTAAAACTTACACATTCAAATATACTGGTGACTACACGCCCTGTACACTGTAGAAAGCTTTTCCGTATCAAGATTAAAGTTAACTGCAGTATTTACTACTCGGGTTACTCTTATCTCCACGCAGATAAGATTAATACCAAATAGAGATAAGATGAATCTGAGTAGCAAATACTGCAGTTAACTTTAATCTTTACACGGAGAGACTTTTTACAGTGTAAGTAGCCGATGGAATAATATTGGGTCACGTTCCAGCAAATACAACGCCAAGAATAGTGTTTTCGGTCATTACTGTAATGGTGAGAGTATTCGTGACCAGCCGGCAAATTAATAGCGGAGTCGTGGTTGCTTTAACGACGACTTTGAGTGGCGGTTGTCGGGTTAAGCGTTGCTCGTTCCGTTGAAAGCTTATACCGTCTGAAAATATGATGGAATTTTTTTTGAATTAGGACTCTCGGTTGAAACTTGGTTTCAACTCCGGTTTCCACCCCATGTATTCTTCCCCACTCCCATCTGGCATGAAAGTTGATAGGAGAAAACAGTTAGCTAAGGGTAACTACAGGTGCCTCACTGTCTGTAAGTTTCATAACAGATAACACGAGGATGCGCGGTTTCAACAGATAATGCGTAACAGATAACACGAGGATGTTATCTGTTGTGTTACAAAATCTTATGCATAATAAGCGCTATCATCTGGAAGAACCGAAAAACCGCCAAAAAGTATCTGCTGAGTTTTCCGACATCATGACGATAAGGAATAAAGAGTAATTTATCATAATAACATAATAGTTTATTATAATTAATATAAGAATAATTAATAAGGAATAATTCTTTTAGAAAGAATGGCGGAAAAAAATATACCCGATTTTATCGTCAAAATCACCAAGAGCTTCTTGACAAATAGAGAGCAAACTGTAAAGTATAAAGGCCATTATACATAAAGGCCATCACAAGGAACTGTGATCGGTCCGCTGTGCTTCCTCCTCATGATAAATGAAATGGCTGCTGGGCTGGAGGACAGATGGAAATACGTTGACGATTTGTCCCCAGCGGAAGTCGTATCTGAGGATTTGAAAAGCAGTGCTGCCGGTTTCATCGACCAGGTTACCTCAGAGGCGACTGAAATGAATATGGTCGTGAATAAAGATAAGTGCTCGGTTACGAACTTTCTTTCGAACCTCCTATCGACCCTGGGCTCATCAGTGATAAAACAACGCTACTAGGTGCAGTGATCTCTTCTGACCTTTCATGGCATGAAAATACAAAGACAATTGTAAAGAAAGCTAACAGCGCAATTCAAATGCTAAAAACACTGAACAAGTTTCGGGTTCGCAAGGACAAGCTAAAGCTAATGTTTTGCTCTTTCATTCGACCCTTAGTCGAATATGCTTGTCCGGTTTGGCACTTTGCTCTTACCCAAGGTGAAACTGATAAATAGAGCGAGTTCAGAAGAGATCGCTGCAAATTATCTATGGTGGTTCCCCCCTACCATACTCTTTTTACCTAAAAGAATTTAAAATTGAATCCCTTTCTTCCCGCCACGAAAAACCATGCCGCAACTTTGGCTCCTCCCTTCTCCAGCACCCCATGAACCGTTCATTCCTTCCCCCGCCCTTTGTTCCTGTAAGATCTCGTCCCCCCCCCCCCCCGAGAAGTGGCTGAAAAGGTTCCCAAATTGACCCCGATCTACTGTAACACTATGCGCTACAGTAGAAGCTTTGTGCCGAGCTTCGTAAAGCAGTACAATGCTCTTTAGCACTTTTCTGCCTTGTTTACTTTTTTTTTTAAATTATCTGTTGACAACTTATTTTATCTTTACTTATGACTACAAAAACATCGTATTTGGGCTCTGCCCACGAGAGATATGTTTTGCTTTATTATTAAATAAATTAAAAAAATTAAATTAAAGTCAGTAGATGCTTTTTTGGCTCTTCCTAACAAAGCTTGTTTTGCATAACATTTTATGCATAACGTTTTCAAACAAAACAGATGCCATCCGAAGTGTTATATGTTACGCATTATTTGTTGAAACCGCGCATCCTCGTGTTATCTGTTATGAAACTTCTGACAGTGCTGTTATGTAGCTCTGTGCAGGATATTATCGGTCACTCTTGGGACAGTGGCAAAAGCTTCCATCACTTGAGAGGTGAATAGTGTTGGGGGTGGACTCGGAGAGGAATTGGGTGTGGGGGGGGGGGTCTGGACTGGGGGAGGGAGCGGCTAAATGATGTGACACGAGAAAGATGTTCATGAAAGGTGAAAAAAGACCAAAAGGTTTCGATGAGTACCCGAAAATCTAATATTTGATCCAGACAATTGGGTCTTGTCTTCGCCAGGCTAATTATCAGAGAAAAATCATGAAAGGTGAAACAAGACCAAAGGTTTCGATGAGTACCCGAAAATCTAATATTTGATCCAGACAATTGGGTCTTGTCTTCGCCAGGCTAATCATCAGAGAAAACCAAGTTCAGATATATCTCTATAGGCCATATCTATTTTGACGGTATTGATCGAAACTTCCTGCTTTACTTCTGCCAAATTTCTGGTTTCGGCCGAATTCCGAGCGAACTACTTGTCCAGCAAAAAAATAAAAACGAAGTTAGCGCATATCCTTATCCCTTTAAAGAACATATAATCAACTTCAAATAAAAGTTTAACTTATAAAAGAAATTCTGGTTACAACCGGATTCTGGACGAATTATATGTTAGGTTAAAAAATGATTGTCATATACAGACTCAGCTTCTCTTCTTACCCCTAAACCTGTGATCTAATCAACTTCATATAAAAGTTTTGCTTTTAACAAATTTTCCGGTTTTGGCCGGATTCGGGGCGAACTAGTTGTCCGGGTAGACAATGCTTTTCAAAGAAGTGTTCAGCATGTCTTCTTACCCCAAAATCGAATGTTTAATCATCTTCAAATGAAACTTTTACTTTTAACCAACTTTCCGGTTTTTGCCGGATTCCGGACGAACTACTTGTCCGGCGAGAAAATGGTTTTCACCATCGTGCAAGTCTTCTTACCCCATAATCGATTATCACATTAGCTGTTAAATATATCTTGTTTGCCCCTTAATTTGAACCCCCTCTCCCACCCCGAAATATAGGGCTACAGAGCCCATCTACGAACTCGACCTTACTCTTGACCCAAAGAACCCTCACACCAAGTTTCATCAAAATATCTCATTCCCTTCGAGAGTTATCGTGCTCACAGACGGACGGACAGAGGGACAACTTTTGCGATGTCATAGGTATCCCTCCACTCACGTTTTGGGATCCCAAAAAGCACTCTGCACAGGCCATGAGGCTTCTTAACAATGACTGTGATTGTTTCGTTTTATTTGAGGATTTTGTGAAAGTGTTTTGAAAATAAATAAATTGGATTCAGTCGGGTTGGTCGGTGGTGTCGCTTTCTCGTACTACATGCAGTGAAGCAAAAAAAAAAATAGTTTACAGATATTCCTTCAGCCCAAGCTGACTGCGAATGATATTGATGATGCAAAACGGATAAGTCAGCTATAATTTATTAGAGCTATGTTTCGGCCCTTCTTGGCAAGGGTCTTCAGGCTCAAGCTTGAAAATGAACTTGACTAATAGAATGTAGCTGACTTATCCGTTTTGCACCGTCAAATAAAATATTTTATGTTTTATTTTGAAGTTTAAACTTCGTTGGCGTCAGCGGGCGTCTGATATATTGTCTTATTTGGCGTTTGCCAGTAAAATATAATTATCATACTTAATATTTTTTTCTTTTAGGGTGTGATTTCAGTTGGATCTGACGGAGACATCGTTATCTGGAACCCTAATGCAACCAAAACGTTCTCGGCTGCAACTCATCACAGCAAATCTGACTTCAACATTTTCGAAGTAAGGTGCCGTCCTATTGTATAGGTGTTCAACTAGGTGTAATAAGCTGAACAGCGCTATACGCGAGATTTACGTCTTAATACACACGCCTGTTCAAATAGGAACTCAATAGGTTCTTATCGAAACAGCGTTCGGCGTTGCCACGCTGATACAATTTTTCGATCTTCGAAAGATCAGAAAAAATGTTCTTAAGTACACCAACACAATTTGACGCCGTTTATGTTGTAAAAAGCTATTAATTTAACGGATGGACGAGCATTGGTCCATGAACTAACAATAAAGGTGTTCTTTTGAAGAAAAATTGTTTCTTCAGCTTCCAACAAAGTAGAACTTAATCAATCAATCAATCATTTATTTCCAAATATCTCTTAAAAGTGATAACATAGGATTGCCAATATAAGAACAAGGTATAATACACTTGCAAATCAGTACACTTACGAATCAAGCTCATTATATTTAAATACAATTAGAAGTCAATCAATCAAGTGGTCGAATTGTAGTTTTCCACAAAGTACGGTACAAAGGACTTGAGAAATCTCTCTGACGAGGCAGCTGGGGGTATTTCTAGCAGCTGATGTCCGATTTTTTTCGAAGATCTCGTTTTTTGCTCGGGATTTGGGCTCTGGAAATCTGGTGGAATTCCTCTGTGGTGCTCGGAACACAATAGTGACATCCCAAATTTCATCAGTAGCTGATGTCTGCGCTGGCTAAGTGACGTTAGGTCCAATTTTGAAAGGCTGGACTCGTAGTCAGTGTATGACGGTCCTAGAATAATCTTGCATGCCCGTTTCTGAATTGTCTCGATTTTATCAGCCTGTGTGTGTTATCAGCCTTAAGTGCTTCCCGTGGCAACCCTGGTGACGTTGCTTCTCTCCGCGGCCTGCTGGCGGAACCAACCAAGAGATCTGATTGGCTCTGCGTAAGGGAAAATGGAGCTTGGCTCTGTTCTCCTTATTACAGCGCGCCCCGAGGAAAAGAGGCATCTGTAATAAGCATTAGACGTTGTAATACACCTTACAACACCTATTTGGACAATGCTTTGTAGGTGTCGTTGTCCCGTCGCATTGGACAGGATGTGTGGTTGCATTGCCAGAAATTTCGTAACAGACGTTATGTATTTTATGTTACGCATAACAACCCTTTCGAGCAAGAGCTGAAAAAAACGTCAATAAAGCATCTGTTGGCTTTTCTAATATCATGACGGCAAACAAAAAAGTCATGGCTCTTCCTGGCAATGCTTCTTACGCGTAACGCTTAATGCATAACGTTTTCAAAACCACAACAGACTATATCCTAAGTTTTGTCTGTTGAAACCGCGCAACCTTGTGTTATATGTTATGAAACTTCTGACAGTCTGGGCGCAGTGCGTTGAATCGGGTGTTGGGGAATTCAAGATCAAACTTGATACAGTTGTTCGTGCTCCCGTATGGGCTGAAATCTTATTGGAAATTAATATTTTGCGCGTCAGGTTACACTGTAAAAAGTTTCTCCGAGTAAGGATTAAAGTTAACTGCAGTTTTTGCTACTGGGATTAATCTTATTTCTACTGAGATAAGATTAATCCGAATTAGAGATAAGATTATGTTTTTAGAGACGTCTTCACAGTTAACGCCACATGTGTTTTCGCGCACAGGTGTGAACTATGAGTTGCGTTTTTGCAGATACCAGGCTATCTGATAGTACGGTTGCTTTGTAGAAGTCACCCAAAAATAGATACTTATATCCACTCGCACCACAAGTTCCAAACTTCTTTCCACCAATTTGACAAAAATCTAGACTTGTTGGTGATGATGAAAGTGAGATGTCTTTTTCAGATACTACGGTCCGGACAGTTGTAACTGAACATCAGATTCCACGGTAACTGCAAAAACGACTTTAAGACCTTGGTATCAGATACCATGGTATCTGCAACAACGCTACTTTTATTATTGAAACTCTGTGGCTGCCTAAATCCTGTACGCGGTTCAGTAATATATAAGTTATATATATATATATATATATATAAAATGGACTAGAATTTATTGCACAAAAAGCCTGAGGCCAGGGCAAAATGGTAACAAAAAAGAGAACACTTAAACGAAATAATAGAGCTAAACTAAAGGAGATTATCTCTGTGGGCTAAAGCTACCTTTAGGAACCTTACCAGCCTCTTCAAATCTTAAAGAGGCTGGTCGCATATATATAGGGTCCGAAGGGGTCTTATACTAATTGATGGGCCTTATTTGATTCCCTTGATTTCAGGGCATCGAATGCCACGGTGTTGCCGAGTACGTGATTCTCGGTGGTCGCGTTGTGGTCGACGAGGAGGAGTTGAAGGTCGTTCAAGGCTACGGTCAATTTGTTCCAACTGATCCATTCCCAGAGTATGTCTACGATACCATCAAGGTTCGCGAAGAGGTAAGTGTCAAGATTCTGAGACTGCCACAAGGAATCACACTGTCAGAAGTTTGATAAGATAAGATTTATTCCACTAAAAGCACAAAGTCCATGGGAAAAAATAAACACAAACAAAAATAAAAAACAAAACCCAAATAAATGATAACTATTTTACATATTCCTTTACAGGAACCTTTCTCTGTGGTTCATCGAAACCGAAAGGAATCTTCCCAACTTTTCAATATCACAAAATAATTTACTTCCCTATACTTTTACCAACCAATCCTCCCCCCAATAACTAACACCAAAAATTTTCCCACGAAGATCTGAAAGCTCAGGGCATACGCATATTAAGTGAAAAAAATTTGATCCAGTTGACCGCACATTGGGCAAAAGTAAGGACCAGACAACACCCTTACCGTACCCAAATACTTTCTACGCATTCCTAAAGGTAGACAATCACCCCGTAAACTCATTAAAGGACCCCTCTTGCTTATTCTGCCTTTTATAATATACTTAGCTCCCATATGGAAATATAGGCTTCTAAAATCCACACCTTTCTCCATTGTTTCGTTTCGTAACTACTAGTTTTTAGCGCTATTTCGGCCTTGCCGAGTTTGCCCGTCACTCAACGAAAAGTTTGCCGGAATCTTCATTGTTCGCCGACAACTCTTTCACACATAAGGATATGATAATCTTATTTTTATTACTTCTATTATTTGCTAAGTTTTCCCACTTTTTAACCAAAGAACTTCAGTTTTCAAATCTTTTGCGCCCAGCCGCCGCGTCGGAGAGCAGGAAGGCTAGATATAATCGACACGCGCTAACAAGAGAATCGCTAGTTCCAGGTGAAAAGTAATGGTATTTCCTAAAACCTTTTTTCTGACTATTTTATAGGGAGAAAATCATTTCTAGTAAGAATTGTGCTTTAACAACCTGAAATGATCTGCTGGGAACCCCACCTTGAAATAAATTATCCCCCATGTCTCTTTGGCCCTCGCGTACAACCACAATGGATCAGATACAGCCGCCCCACACTGCCACAATTGTATTTCCTGGTCGTGCAACCTGGTGCGTGACAACAGACGACATATGTTTGTGCACCCTTGTGTTAAAGGTTTTGAGACTTAACTGTTTACAGGACACCTGAACAATGAAACCATACTTGAACAAACCACGGAGAATGCATTTACAGACATGAGGAGGGTTTTCGCGAGATCTCGGTATCACTTTCCGGCGAGCGAAGCGCATCGCGAAAACGGTGGGGAAGCGATTCCTGGAATCACGTTCCACTTTCTCGCTGGACTGTAAGCGAAAACGCATGGAAAGCTGATATCGCCGAGAAAATGTTGAATTACAAACTTTTTCGACTAAATATGGTTCACTTAACGGTTCTTTGATTCTCATATATCCCACCGAAGTCACCTTAATTACGATTATAATTTTTTTTGTTTTTATTAGTGACACTTGCACTGTTTTTTCTCCACACTTTTTTTATTCCCGCCGAAACATCCAACTTTCCGCGGAGCTTTCCACTAACCTCGTGAAATCACTTTCCGGGAAAGCTGCTTCGGTTCCCAAAGCGCGAAAACCGGGTTGGAAAGTTCGGCAACTTTCCGAAGTAGCATGAAAACCACTGGAAAGTGATTCCGACTTTGCTTTCCAGCTCGCGAAAACCCTCCTATGGCCACGGAGAACATTCTCCTCCTGAGAGTCCTGAGCGTGACGTTTTCAAAATAGGGATGTTCGTTTCTGGAGGTTTGCACATGCAGACTCCAAGACAAAAAGCGGAATTCATTCAAATCTTGTACAGCGCTGGCCGGATCGTATTTGAATTTCTTCTAGATATGCGTTTGGGCTTAACTGGTTAAAAATATTCCAGAAGAATGGTTGATTGGAGACATTTGTTCATTTCTAAAATTGTTCGGTACTGAAATAAGGACAGATGCAAAATGGAGAAAAAATCATAGCTTGGAAACACTATTTCGTATTTGGGTTGGGTTTTCTGCAGGCAATGTTAACGAAAGTCAGATAGATAGGGATTATACTTGGTACTCTTCATTCAGGTGTCCTTTAATAGTTAGTATAAACTTACATCTGTTAATTAGCCACATCTTTCTTTCTCGTAAATTTTGACATGTATGGGAAAGACAGTCGAAGCCACGGGTTACACAATGCCAGTATAATACAGTGTCGTGATAGTAGCTGCAGATTGGAGGATTTGCTGTTAGGAGGATGCGTTTGTAAAATCAACAAAAAATTTCAAAAACTATATACAACCAATAATTCGATTTTCAGGCACAGCATAGCCTTCTATTCGTTCTGTCTAAAGCTCTCGTCACCTGATCTTAGAGATTTTTGTTCGCATATTTATTTCCGCCGACAGATCCTTTATATGCCAATGCTTATTTCTCGCAGGATCGAAAGCCCAGAGGCGTAATTCGCGATGGTGTATCAACTGGGCTTGGGGATGTCCTACCTCCTCAATACAAATCGAGTGGACTTACCAACGGCGTCGGACCAACGCCTGCCCCCTCCCCTTCTCTGGATGAAAGTGTAAGTATGCTTTAGATCTGTAGACAAAAATTCTTACTTCGCACATACCCTCGTGTTTCTGGTAGGAGGTTCTGAGATAGGCAAGGTAGGATTTTATTGAAATGGAAATATTAGCAGGGTTGTCATGTATATAATCCCTATTCGGTATTTCTTCGGCTCCCCTATTATACCCTGGGGCGCTGTGCGGTAATTGCCAGATGAGCGAGTGTTTGATTTATTCAGTTGCCAGTAGTTGCGTTTTTATGGCATTTCCTTCGGCCAAGTGCCATATAGCGATCGCACTTTCTGTCCGTCCATCGGTCTGTCGGTCGGTCTGTCCAGGTTTTGCTAGTTCGGGCACTTCCACATAAGCTAGTACGATGAAACTTGGCAGGCATATCAGGGACCCCAAAAGTTTAAGTTGAAAATAGTCACTTCACTGATCTGAGCATCGTGGGGGGAGTAGAGGGAGGGAGAATCCGGAATCTAGAGGTATTTATAGCTTTTGAACGGGTGATCGGATCTTAATGAAACTTGATATTTGGAAAGACCCCGTGTTTCTGACGACCCGCTTAAAGTACGGACTGGATCCGGCGACTTTGGGGAGCTGGAGGGGGGGACCAGAAATCTTGGAAAACCCTTAGAGTGGACGGATCAAAATGAAACTTGGTGGGTAGAACGAGCACAAGTCCTAGATATGTTGTTGACATAACCGGACTGGATTCGAGCACTGTGGGGGGTCGAGGGGGGGGGGGGGCGGAATTCTGGTGATCCCGCTAGTTCGTACTTCCGGATGTGCTAGGACAATGAAACTTGGCAGGCATATCAGGGACCTTAAATGATTAAGCTGGAAATAGTCACTTCCCCGATCCGAGCATCGTAGGGGGAGTGGAGGGAGGGGGAATCCGGAATCTTGTGGTATTTATAACTTTCGAACGGGTGATCGGATAGCAATGAAATTGGATATTTGGAGAGATCTTGTGCCTCAGACGACCCATTTAAAATCCGGACCCGATCCGGTGACTTGGGGGGGGGGGCTGGAGGGGGAAACCGGAAATTTTGGGAAACGCTTAGAGTGGAGGGATTGGGACGAAACTTGGTGTGAAGAACTTGCTCAAGTCCTAGATACATCGTTGACATAACCGGCCCGGATTTAGGCACTGTGTGGGGAGTTGGGGGGCGGGGGCGGAATTCGGTGATCCCACGAGTTTGGTACTAGGACGATGAAATTTGGTAGGCATATCAGGGACCCGAACAGACTGCCTTGAGAATAGTTGTTTCCCCGATCCGACCATCGTGGGTGGCGTGGAGTGATGGGGAATCCGGAATCTAGTGGCATGCATAACTTTTGAACGGGAGATCGGATTTGAATGGAACTTGGCACGTGGAAAGAGCTATCGTCTCAGATGTTCCACGTGAAGTCCGGACCGGATCCGATACGTGTGGGGGAAGTTGGAGGGGGCCACCGGAAATCTCGTGAAACGCTTGGAGTCGAGGGATTGTGATAGAATTTGGTAAGAAAAACAAGCATAAGCCCTGTCAGATCTTACCGGGGCTCTTTGGGGGGGAGTTGGAGGAGGTTTTCCCGGAATTCCAATGATCGCGAGTTATGATGAGTCATATGCCCTAGATGACATATTTTAGGGTTCGGACCGAATCCGAGCACGGTGATCGAGCAATTTCCCGAAAAATGCTCAGATTCGAGTGAAACTTGATAGGCGGTAAGAGAAGATGCTTTAGATGATTAATTTATGTGTCCGAACCAGATTCGGCCGTGGCAGGGGGGAGTATGAGGGGGGGAGGGTACCGGAAATAGTTTGGCACGTTTAGGAATCAAACGAGTGGATCTAAACTTAAAAGGTAGAAAATTAATATGCCCTAGAAGATATTTCTAGGTATGTTGTGACATTCTCATCTACTTTCTTGCATCACCTACTCGTAACAAGTGCCATATGAGCTCGTAGCTCTTGTTAATCCGAATTCTCCGTTCTGAATTATCGCTTCCAAACTCTCGATTACAAATTACCGTTTTTGCGCCTCTGGCTTCTCCTTCTCGTTTTGACAAAAACACTAATTTGGCAGCTCGTCCACAACCCGGTATACGTGTTTATGCGTATTGAACATCCGCACTCTGTTGACCAATCAGGGAGGAGAACGGAGAGTCACCATCGGAGCAACTTCTCGATTCTGCAGAATCGCGACGCTTTCCCCGATCTCGATTCTGACAAAAACGCAAGAAAAGGAGAATTCGCTTCATCTGAATAGTCCAAAAATGTGAAATAGGACAATTGCGAGGAGAATCGCAAGGAGAATTCGGATCAAAAACGCAACTAGTGTTTGAATGGCTGTCAAACGAGCTTGTTCTCTAAACTTGCATATAGAATAAATGTTGTAACTAAGTATGCAAAAAGGGTCAAAGTTCGAGACGTGCGAGTGGCATATAAGACTGACACACAGTTAATAATTTGATTTTTATAGTTAGGTAATAAAATCGCGTAGTGATTCAGGCATCCCCCTAAGGGACCTCCCCCGATATCAGCTGTAAGATGTCTGGACAACCCACACAACACTAGAGGTATGCTTATGTGAACAGTTAATTTAATGTAAAGAGTGCAGTTTTGGGCTAAGAACCAGGGACCCATAAATTTCCTGTAATTACTCGCCATTCAGGGGGCTTGTCATTTCTTATGCTTCTATGTTGCCCGAGCCTCATCTAGTTTCCAAAAATTCCGCTTGGGTCGAATCGGCGTTCTTGCTCAGATAGACAAAATTTGTTGGGACTATACAGCATGCCACCAGGTACCTAAGCTAGGACAAAAGATCCGTGATACTCTTCCATTACAGAGAAAGATTCCTAGTTCAGCACAATAGCTGCGAAAAATTTTGTCTATCTGGATAGTCAGGTATTTTATCCCCGTGGGTATTTCTCGAACTATCTGACGCTCGGTCAAGAGTGCATCAGAAATCTCTTATTGACAAGCCCCCTGAATGGCGAGTCATTACAGGAAATTTATGGGTCCCTGGTAGAACAAAGATCCAAAATAACCATACTGGTGTTTTTAGATGCCCTTAATTACCTACTTTGGGCAACTGGTAGTTAGCTTTAAACACAGCAAGTGCGTGAGAATGGCAAAGTCCACTGTTAACAAATGTTCACACAAGCATACCTCTACTGTACTACACTGTAAGAAGTGTCGTAACGGACAACACAAGGATGCGCAGCTTCAACAGACAACAATTCAGCGGACAACACTTGGGATGTAATCCGTTGTGATTTTGAAAATGGTATGCATAACAAGCATTAGCGAAAGCCAAAAATGCCGAAAACGTATCTTCTGACTTTTTGTTTGTCTTCATGTTGTCGGAAATTCAGCAGATGTGTTTTCGGCATTTTTGGGGTCTTCATCATAACGTGCATAACGTTTAGTGCATAACGTTTCAAAATCACAACAATTTCTCTTATTCTAATGTTTCACCGTTTTAGTTGGTTTCCAAGGAGTCATCACCGGCTCGAGAGATTCCCTCGTCCGCCGGATCAGTCAGTGGATCTCCACGCCACACCCACCATGCGGAGCATTTCACTCGAGGTCCTACCAGCTCCGGCGGTCGTAATATGCAGGATACCACCTTCTCCCTTAGCACTGACTATCCCAGTACGTTAAAGCACACCTCGCACTATTTATTGTTTATGTTCCAATATTCAAAACTATCCGATACTGTAGAATTAAGATCTGCTTTTAAAAAATTATCCACAACTTGGCTGTTTTCTCAGACACATCGTCTTCTAGCTAAAACTCGGGAAGATTCAGATAACCGGTTTTACGCATCAGCAGCGTGATGCGCGAAAACTCGTTTGTGAGCATAATAGTTGCGTTTTTGCAGATACCGTGGTATCTGTTACCACGGTAACTGGATCTGCAAGTAGTAGTTTTTGCAGTTACCGTGGTATCTGATGTACGGTTGCTTTGCAAAAACAACAATTGACGAAATTACGCTTTTTGAGGGCATCTCAAAAGAAAAACTGAAATTCAGTCACATCACTAAGTGCCAAACTTCTTCCCCACCAATTTGACAAAATTTTGATGAAAGTGAGAATACTTTTTCAGATACCACGATAACTGCAAAAACGATTTTAGACGGTGGTATGAGATACCATGGTATCTGCTAAAACGCAACTAATGGGTGTGGAAAATCGTAAATCGCGGCAAGTGTAAAGATTAGTTTGTCGTTTGCGGGCTTAGAATGTAGCATACGAAATTTGTGTATCCAGGTGAGAATTAAAGACTGCAGTCTGGAAGTAGGTTGCATTGGCACTATAGGTACGACGGGTCCTTTAAAGCACCCATGACCTCATTTTTTCGCTGATGTGTACAATTACAATTCGGTTTATTTATCCATAAATATCTTTTACAGACAAAAAATAGTGCTGGACATGTCATTACAAATAAAAAGATCAACCAAGGGATATATTTACAATGGTAACAAATGATATATATATACAATTCACGGTTTAAAATACAATTTATCAAAATACGAACACGAATTAAAATGACTACTCGTCCCGTAAAGTTTAACTGAATAGGGCTGAGGTGCAACAGTCTGTTTACCCATCGCTTATTCACTTAATAGGCTTGAAGACCTGATGAAAATGTGTTACTTCGTTGCTCCTCCATTTATATGATAGATAGACAGAAAGTTTATTGTACTACAAATCGACTTTTGTGGTTATAATCAAATTTGCGATTATTGTAAAAAAAAAAAAAAAAAACAGAACGAATTACAACACATGTTTCAAATGTCAGTACTCCTGAAAACCAGTAATTCATATAATAATATATAATAATAATATTTCATATTCATGAATTAGTCAAATAATTAAGTATATCTAAATCCAAGATATAAAAATCAGCTGGTCACTTAAACTTTAAGCCGATGATGCGAAATTTGCATTACTATGGAGAGACCTGCAGGCGATTCGTCAAGATTTAGGAGTGAAGGATGAAATCCGCATCCGACTGCGAAAATCGGAAGTACCCTTAGGCAATCTGCGTCTATCTGCGCAATCTGCGTTCTAAATTCTATCATCCTCTCTGGAGGCTGTTATGACTTAATACCATCGTCTCTGGAGGCTGATAAGGCTTCATATCCTTCTCTCTGGAGGCTGATATGACTGTATCATCCTCTCGTATCTATCGCTAACTTTCTGCGTGAAGATTATCGTTCTATAAGTGACCGTGGGTCATAGAAGGATATTCAATACATACCTGTTCGAGAAAAGTTATATAATAAAGGTTAACTTCAGACATCGAGGTTGGTATCGGAAAATAACAACGAGACGGTCCTTGAAAATAACCTATCCGAGCCGAAGGCGAAGTAGGTTATGAAAAATATCTACCGAGCGGCGAGGTTGATATTTTTAAATGGCCATCGAGGTTGTCATTCAGATATCAACCGAGATGGAGGTGTGTTAACTGTTACAACTTTTTCGAACAGAAATCATCTCTGGAGGCTGATACGACTTATATCATCCTCTCCGGAGGCTGATATGACTTATAACATCCTCTCAGGAGGCTGATATGACTTATAACATCCTCTCTGGAGGCTGGCATGACTTATAACATCCTCTCTTGAGGCTGATATGACTTATATCATCCTCTCAAATCTACCGCTAACTTTTTGTGTGAAGATTATCGTAAAATAACTGACCGTGGGTCATAGGAGGATATGCATTACATACCTGTTTGAAAAAAGTTATGAAACAATAATAAACGTTTGAAGCATTTAAACGTTAGAAAAACATAACAAATAACATCCTAAGTGTTATCTGTTGAAACTGCGCATCCTTGTGTTATCTGTAATGAAACTCCTGACACAGATCAAGATAGTTAGGGTTTCATTATCCTACAGGTCCCGCCGACATGGAGGCTGGAAATCGCACCGCCGTCAGGGTTCGTGGGCCCCCTGGGGGCTCATCGGCTGGCCTTTGGTGATTTTCCTTCTTCGAAAGTAAAAAATTTGCTATTTTTGCAACCAATCCTTTATTTTTTCACTGTCTCCAGCTCATCGTTGCGCATTCTTTTTGTTTTTTTTGTCAAGTTTTTCTCGCACGCAACTTTTTTTTTTCAGTTTTTCTTGACATGGTTGTTATTATTTGATTTTTTTGCTTCGATATGCTCCATCTGCACAAAGAAAAACACAGTACTCGGTATTTTTTGCAACTGCACCTTTATTTATTAACTGTCTGCTCTGATCACTGACAATTTCTGCCATGCATTCTCATTATTTCCGTGTCAGGTGCTTCTCGCATCGAACATTTTTTCCACGTTTTCTTGCGCTTATTCTCTTTTTTTTTGCTGGGATTTTTCCTTTGTATAGCAGAAAGAAAAACGTAATATTCGCTATTTTTGCAACCACTCATTTATTTGCGAAGTGCTCCCCGCTTGAAGTTCTGCCATGTATTGTGTCTGGTGCTCATGCGTCAAATTTGTTTTTTCTTCATGTTTTCGTTTTCTTCTCGTCGTTCTTTTTTGTGGATCTTACGAAACAGTAAGAGGAGTATTTATGGCAGTAAGATGCCGTTCAGCGTACAGTCCCCCGTTCTTTCCACCGTATCCCAACGCTTGCTTGTCCATCCAAAAGTGGATTTTCGTTCAGAAGGTAAAAGCCCGCCAAAATCTGTGACCTTCTGTCGCTTAAGAAACTCGGTCTTTTTTAGAATTTCAACCTGAGCATCGTTTCGTTGCTTGTTGCACGCTGCAGGTCCACCTCGGCCGTGTCCGGGCTGATTGTTTCCACATTCGTTTTTGCACTGCAGTGCTTCCAAGGAAGACGGCAGCGCTTCTCGAGAATCGCGGACGACCAAGTCCGTGCTTCCTTGCAAGGTGCTGCTTCAACCAAGAAGAAATCGCACAGGCAGTGAATCCAAAAACGCATCTTGTGCAGAAGCAAAGGAGTGCTGCAGCAGTGCTGCGGCAGCACTATTGCAACAAAAGCTAGGCTCTGGTTGTTCATCGTTCTGGTCGTTTTCTTTGTGAACATGCTTTCCTTGACCTTATGGTCCATTTACACACTGCGTAAAATCCGAGCGTATTTTGAAATCCGAGCGTATTTTACGCACGTTTTGAGCTTGAAAACATTTCTAGCAATACGGACGTATTTGAAAAATCGGTCCGTTTTGTATCTAAATACGTCCGTATTGCTAGAAATCTTTTCAAGCTCAAAACGTGCGTAAAATACGCTCGGATTTCAAAATACGCTCGGATTTTACGCAGTGTGTCAACCCACCATTAGTCTGAACTTAAGGTGAAGTTTGCCGCGAAAATGTTAAAATGAAAATGTATATGCTGTCCTGACAGTCAAGAGGCAAAATATGACTTTTTTCAACAGTCTGGTGTCAAAAAATATTCAAATTCTGTGCCTTTTCTTTGTTTTGAAGCTGCTTTGAAAAGGGATTTTCTGGCTATTGACTTTGCTAACTCTACCTTTTTCATCATTTTTAAGTCAATCGAGGTAAGGTTAGAGGATCTTGTTTGAAAAGAAAAACATGTTAACTAGAAATATTGAAGCAATATTTATTTGTCCATTATGTAAACCATTCAATTAGCTTCAATCTAGCTTTGCAATCTAGTATGTTTGTCATATTTGTTGGTTCCATTTTAAGCCAGATAGATTATTCTGAAGGAAAGACTTCTCTGGAAATTTGAAATCTTGTTTGAGGTTGGATCCTGTTCCTCTACTTTATGTCAGTTTGAATCTTATTTACAGGATATGTTTTTCTAGGTGCTGATGACTGTGAGGACCAGGACAGGAAGGACAAGCCATCAATCCTTGTCAAAGCACCGCCTGGCGGTCGTTCATCCGGGCCCTTCTGGTAGATTAGATTGCTTCGTATTTCGTATGTCCGCGCTCCATCCTTTCGCATCCTCTTCCTCCACTCCCATGGTTGAACAATCATCCCCCCCCCCCCCACTGCAATCACATGGTTCTGTGTCCACGGAAATGTGTAGACTTCCGAGCGTTCCAGCTCTAGTTCATAAAATTTCGAGTGGCGGCTCTGCCCTCTCTAACATGGGGGTGATGGAAAGGTGAACGAAAGTCGATTTTACTATTTGCGAAGTTGGTTTTTAATCTACACAGCTTTATGTCGTTACATTTGTTTTACCCTTTAGGTTTTTTGCGACCTGTTCTTCTCGGGACGGAACTGGCGCGTTTGGACTTGTATAATGCTTCTGTCATTTACTTTTTCGTTACTTACATTTGATGGGCCAGTCACACGGTTGCAACGCACTTGTTGATCCTTGGCGATCAAATCCAAACCAAAATCGGTGGCGGGCAGCGGATCGAAAAAATTTATCTGGTGTGAACCTTGCTCATGCGAATAGCTACACTGTAAAAAGTCTCTCCTTTATCGGACTTTAGTAGTAGTTGTGCGTCACCGATTTTGGACACTTTTGTTCCTAATTCGGAGAATTAAACTCCGAATTCGGAGAGTTATAATCCGATGCAAGAAAAAAATAATAGAATGCACAATATAGATATACTCTGCAGTATTTTGCATTCTAGCGTTTTAATCCTGCATCAGATTATAACTCTCCGAATTCAGATTTGAATAATCAGAATTAGGAATAAAAATGTCCGAAATCGGTGACGCACAACTAGTAAAGTCCGATAAAGGAGAGACTTTTTACAGTGTATCTAGCACAGAACGCTAGGGAAATTTGTCATCGCAGGCGAGAAAAACGCGTAGTCAGGCCGCAAAATTCGCGCCCTGCTGTTCGACAGTCGAATTTTTGTTCATACCGCATCCCAGTTCGGAAGCGGAAACAAATTCGCGTTCTTTGGTGCCAATGTTTTGGGGGCGTAACTAGATCTCGCGAAGTAGGAGAGTAAGGAGACACTAGAATGGGGGGGGGGGGGCTGACGGCCCAAGTTCATGTTCTAGCTGCTCAGATCTTTTTGGCTGGAATTATGAGTTCTGTTGCCACGGCGGTCCCTCTTTCAGATCGAAATTCTGCCAGATCCCTCCTAGATGTTTTCCAGACCATTGCCTGAACACGAGGAAATTGTATTTTCTTTAGAAATTATGAAAATAGAGAAAAGAAGAACATAAATGAAAATCCTACTTCGATTTTAAGAGCTTTCGATTTTTTTTAAGAGCTCCAACTGGCACCAACAGAACTAGGCTGTGATTGGCCCTGGAAAGGGTAGACAAAATTTCGGCTAGTGCTACTACTGAACATTTTAGAATTTAATATGGATACTCAGTCTGCTACTAATACTCTTGATGACTAACTCTCCTTGCCGATGCAAAATCGCTGTGTACCTAGCGGAAGAGCCAGAAGCGAGCACCACAGCTGTCCGGCAACGATCGCCGTGATTGGTTGACACAGGATTTGAGTTGTTGAGTTGAGTCGTTAGTGAGACGTTTTCTCGTTCTTCCTGAGGATCACTGGCGTGTTTTTGACTTGGTCATTTAGAGTAATCATCTAGTTCTCTTTTTTGTTTCGCCAGCATCTACTTCTAGTCTGTTGATGAGCCATACCTTTTTGGCGACTTGAGTATTCATTCACCTCTTTGCTCCCTGATAAAAATCAACTGTATTCCAAGCCATATAATGGACGGACGATTGAGTCTCCACGGACGAATGTCCTGCACTTTCATCAGAAAGATGAAAAAAGTTTCATTTTTTTTGTACCTGAACTGATGATAATGACGAAAATCCCGGCAGGAATTCGAGTACTCAACCGCCCGAACTGATTGTCTGTCAAAACCATAAGGCGAACGTATGTGTTGTATGTATGGGCGAGTATGCGTTTCTATGGGGGGGGGGGGGTCGTCTGTCCAAACCATAAGACGAACGTATGTGTTGTATGGGCGAGTATGAATTTTTTCGGCGGGAGGAGGATTAATGCTATAGAAAGTACTGCAGCCTCAGAGACAGCTTTACTCATTCAGTTTGCGTACTTTTATTTGTTAACTACTGCCATGAGAATGAGCTCTTAAAAAGCACAATGTTTTTAAATTTGATTTTAAGTTTTGTCATGGTTGTTTATTGTATGATGTTTCGACAGCTAATAAATGATAAATAGACAATATGTATGGGTACATTTCACGATCAGGTTTTCCTGGCCGGATTTCTGCATTTTCGTCATCAAGTTGAAAAGATCTCAGACTGCTACCCAGGAAGTTATAGGATAACTTCCGACATCGAGGTTGGTCGGAAAGTAACATCGAAACTGCCATTTGAAAAAAAGTTATCTGAGCCGAAGGCGAGGTCAGTTATGAAAAAGATCGACCGAGCGCAGCGAAATTTTCATCATCAATTTGACAAACTCTCAGACTGCGGTCCAGGAAGTTATAGGATAAACAGAATAACTCCCGTCAATCGAGGCTGGTATCGGAAAATAACATCGAAACTGACATTTAAAACAACTTACCCGAGCCGAAGGCGAGGTAAGTTATAAAAAAGATCTAGGCTACCGAGCGCAGTGAGGTTGGTGTTTTTTAATGGACGTCGAGCTTGTGATTCTGATATCAAACGAGATGGGTGTATGTTAACTAAGTTTTGTCAAACTATCACGGAAAAGTCCGCTAGCACGGAAACGGAGCCAATGCTCTCCCTTACCTCCGTATCGCCCCCTCCTCCCCCCTCTCAAAACTTGCCAGCGGTTTCTACTCAAACAGACTTTCACGACCCGGTGGGGCGTGGTACTCTGTTTGAGGACATGTGGTTCTGTGATAATCAAACCATTCAAACCCCAGCTGTACTTCCAAAGGGGGGCGGATTTGATGGATAGTCAAATTCAGACTGGATTGTCTTTCCTGGATGTGGATGGGAATTGATGGATGTAATATCGAGACTCAGACGCCACTTACTGCTGTTCAGGGGCGGGGATGTTTCTGTGACTCTTCAGACGTAGTACCACAGATCTTAAGTTTTTGGAACAGAACCTGTAATTAACCACGCACATCATCATAAGTCCCACGACAGGTTATTAAAGTTAATGATGATAATAAGAGGAGTCAGCTCTTTATTGTGGGAGTAACAGCGCTCTCTGCAACGAAAACAGCGGGGACATACATCACCACTCTTGGAGCGTGTTCCACCCTTCGAACAATAGTAACTATTAGTTACGATTTCCGTTCCAGTATCACAAAAAGTTACTATAGGCGTATTCTTGCCGTTCCCTGAGGAGTCCCCGCGTTTTTGTTTGTCCCGGGGACTCACTCCCCGTATTCTCGCGAGTCCCCACGGACGGGGAATGCTCCGATTATCATCACCATCATCAAAAAGGACTCCCTTTCAAATTCGGAGGGGAATCAATTTTTGCTGTTGTAGGTGCTATGTGAAATTAATTAAAAAGAATCAGAATAAACAAAAGCAAAAATAAAGTGGATCTAGACTAATTTTTTCAGCTGCACATTCATTTTTCGAACAAAATCCATTTTAGAAGCCTTCCCCGTATTCTCGCTGTTTCTGTACGCCGAGTCCGCGTGGAGTGACTCCCTCTATTCTCGCCGTTCCCTTCGATTCCCCGAGGAGTCCTCGGGGAACGGCGAGAATACGCCTTATGCTGACCTTTCCAACCTTCTCCAAATAGTAACTATTTACTTACCATGCTCGGGAGCATAGTAAGCGTGTTCACTACGGATCTTTGTAACGTGGCGGACCGGATTAGCCCGTAGCATGATATTCTCGTGAAAATAGAAAAATGTGTTCCAGCCTTGACGCCAAGAAGCCAGGATTCGTGTCGTCATGTAACTACTAGTTACGGTTTTCGTTCCAACGTCATGAAAAAGCTACTACGCTGGCCGTTCCAACCTTCTGGAAATAGTAACTATTTGCTTATGTTCGGGAGCGTAGTAAGCGTGGTAACTACGGATCTCTGTAACGTGATAGGCCGGATTAGCCCGTGGCACGATATTTTGGTGAAAAATAGAAAAATGGGTTCCAGCCTTGACGCAAAGTAGCCAGAATTCGTGACGTCATGCGTAGTAACTAGGCTACAGGAAGTAGGGTGGAACACGCTCTTGGAGTTCCTGTTGACCCGAGAATTATCACCAGATTATTACTTATGATGATGGCGACCGTCATAAGTAAAGTCCGGTCTTCACCTCCCGGAACTTCCGGAATCTGGGCTTCCAGATTATTCTTTGAGGTTTTCAGTAAATTGCATCTGGAATATGAACCGGTCCAAAAGTACATCAAAATAATCAGGAAAAAAGGAGCTTTTGAATTTCCGGAATTTTTAAGTATCGCAGAAGAAATTAAAAAAAAATCTCGGAAAATCTGGGAACCCAGATTCCGGAAGTTGAAGACTCAACTTAATTTTAACGAGTTCACGTTCGACCTTCGAGGAACGAAAATAAGAAGGGGGAGGACAGAAATAAATAAGGATCGTAACTAATCATAGCTTGGTGGAACGCCGAATCGAACTGACGAAGGTGCTAAAAGTTCTTTGTAGTTTTTTTTATATTTTTTGTGTTTTCCAGCTTTTCTACTTTGTTTTCTCTTTGTAACTATATGTCTGTCCCACAAAATGTTAAAGGCAGAAAATTTGAATACTTTACCCATGGATAATCGGCGTTACTACTGTAAAATAAAGGACTGCCGATTTAGTCAGGGACAAACTGGGAAAAAAGATTTTTTCTACACAGAAGCTCATCTTCGCCTTGTAAGTTGTTGGGTATTATGACCCGTCTGCACAGTTGTCATACATATTGCAGCAGTGTCTATTGTTCCCCTATCTTGGAATCGGTGCTCCACCCGCTGTTGCTCCTCATTTCTCTTGAATTTAATATGTCAGGAGCTAATGTCCCATGACATATCGGGGAATCTACTTGCCCAGGGCTAATTTTCCCAGTGAAATCAGGAAATTGATGTACCCTGGGTGGCCCTGGGCTAACATTTAATTGATGTTTAGGTCGGGGAATCAAAGTGTCAGGGACTAGTGTTCCCCCGCATGCAAATATTGATGTTGTTGAGTTGAGATTGGGGACTCCAAGTGCCAGGGGCTAATGTTCCCCGATAAGCAATAATGGTTTTTAAGGTCGGGGAATCGAAGTGTCCAGAGCTACTGTTCTGTCATGGTCAAATACTCGATTTTGATATCGGGAAATCAAAGTCTGGAAGTGTCAGGGGCTAATATTCCCAGACATGCAAATATTGATTTGTTGAGTTGAGGTCGGGGAATCCAAGTGCCAGTGGCTAATGAGTAATGTTCCCCAATATTTAAATATTGATTTTGTTGAGTTGAGGTTGGTGAATCCAAGTGCCAGGGGCTAATGTTCCCCGGTAAGCATTAAGGGTTTTTAAGGTTGGGGAATCAAAGTGTTGAGAGCTGTTGTTCCCTCATAATCAAATACGGTAATCAGTTTTGAGGGCAGAGAATCAAAGTGTCAAGGGGTAATGTCCCAAATGACATGCAAATATTAATTTTGCTTAGGTCGGGGAATCCACGTGTCAGGGGCTAATGTTCCCCAATAAGCAAATAATGGTTTTAGATTGGGGAATTGAAGTGCCAGGGGCAAAAAACATTATTTGCTTATCAGGTATCAATCTCTAAAAAACATTATTTCCTTATTGGGGAACATTAGCCCCTGGCCCTTGGATTCCCTGATCTAAACCCATTAAATCAGTATTTGCTTGTTGGGGAACATTAGCTCCAGACACATCGATTCCCCAATCTCAGAATCGATTGTTTGATTATGAGGGAACATTAGCTCTTGACACTTCGGTTCCCCAACCTCAAAAACCATTATTGCCTATCATTACATTAGCCCTTGGCACTTGGATTCCTTACCCTCATTTCAACAAAATCAGTGTCTGAATGTCAGGGAACATTAGCCCTGACACTTGGATTCCTCGATCTCAACTCAACAAAATCAATATTTGCATGTCAGGGAACATTAGCCCCTGACACTTCGATTCCCCGATCTGAAAATCGATTATTTGGTTATGAGGGAACATTAGCTGTGGATACTTCGACTCTGAGTACTCGGGGAATGTTAGCCCAGGGCACATCGGTTTCCCGACTTCGCAGGGAAGATTAGCCCTGGGCAAGTAGACTTCCAGACGTGTCGGGGAACACTAGCTCCTGACACATCAAATCCCAGACAAATGGGGAACAATAGCATGTGGATTACTTATTCCAAGATAGGGGAACGATAGACACTGCCCATATTTGCTTCATTCTCTTATTTGATCTTATACAGTACAGGATTCCTTGGCCTTGCTATTTACGCTAACCATATATTTGCGCCACCCCTAGTAAACAAAGTTCAACGCTCTTGCTACTCCTTGGAAACCCTCTCTGAATCTTGGAGGCAATGTTCTCGCAGCAGAGGAAAAAATTCGATGGCTTGGGATAACAATTGCACAAACTATGCGAAAGATTTGCGAGGAAGCCATCAATTCAGCCTCTAAAGGAATTAGATTTGGTTACTGCAAAATATGCCGAACCGTTCGAGGTATAGCAGACCTGGGATTGGGAAGTTATAACTGCCTTTTGCTCGTTTGAGGTATAGCAGACCTGGGATTGGGAAGTTATAACTGCCTGTTAACTTCCTTGCTGGATTACATTCTATACTCAGAAGAAAGGACCTTTGACGCATACGCTCGACATACTTCAGATATCTGAGATTTCTTCTCTACCTACCAAGGCGCACGCGGAACCGCTACTTGATCCGCCGTTTGTTAATATCCGACCCATTGTTGACGCTTGAAGCCCCCTACTCTAATTTGTGTTCTCCGATCGGAAACTTGCCTTCCACGATCCCATAAATGTGATTCTAAATTAGTGAACCTTTGTGGAAAATATTTTTTTAGTTCTGTGATTGTTTTATAGTTCTTTGTCCTTTTCTGCTGCACTTACGCCCTTGGGCAGTGCGTCATAAATCCTTCATCCATTCAATTCATTTAAAGACGAAATCACAAGGATTGCATGTGGAACATCAAAATACATCAATTCTCAGCGAATTCATTAATATCAAATGTCATCCACTTACTTCTAGTCTATTTCTTCTTTGAAGAATTACCTGGTGCAAAAGAAAGGCCGCCATTTTGTCTTCTGATTTTTACTGAAAGTGGGTGTTCATTTTTTGCACTGGATATAGCAAATGGATTATAAGAGAAAGTGTGAATATGATGCTCAAGTGCTAAGAACAAGCAGTTTACTGGTGTAGCAGGCGATGGATATTCAATCCTTGGTATCAACAATTTCTTCTAGGCAAGTTCAGTTATTTTTTTTTATACCTGAATTTACATGTGTATAAGTTAATATAAGTTAGTTAGTAGGACATCTTACTGCTGGCCTAATTAAATAGATAATTTATTCCTGAATGTTGTGGTGTATTTTAAATATTTTTGCAAGCTGTCCTAGATAGTTAAAAATTGAAAAAACAAATAAGACAAATTAACAGCATTCGTCTTTTCATTACGGAAAATTGGCAAATCTGCGCTACTGCCGATGGTGCTTTTTGTGGCTATCCTAACAAAGCAGTAAAGGTGCAAAGACATGCAACAGAAAAGTGCTGGTGCAAATAGTCGCACTGAAGCTGTTTGGGCTAACCTGGTAGCTTAAATAAATCCGCGAAATGCGCAAAAGAATATTGAAAACAGAAGTTGGTGCAAAAACAATTTGGCCATGGTCAGCAGGTGTGTAGAAAAAAAGGCATTTTGCAATGCTGTAACTGTGTTCTACGAAGACAGAGAAAATTTAAGGTTGTAGAGAATAATTGGATCTTTCAATCAAGGCCCAGTGTCACTGATTTGGTAAGTCTAGAGGCTGGAAAGAAACAGTGGGAATTGCAGGCATGTATTTCATTCACGGAGGTGGCGCAAATAGCAAGGTATCCTGGCAGAGGTATGCTTATTTGAACGTTACTTAAATGTGAACAGTGCATTTTTGGGGTAGAATGAAGATCCAAAATACCTATTCAGGTGTTTTCTAAGGCCCTTGATTACCTACTAAGGCTAACTGGTAGTTAAGTTTAGTCACAGCAAGTGCATGAAAATGGCGAAGTTCGAAGTCAACAAATGTTCAAATAAGCATACCTCACTGTATCATAGGTTGGTCATAGGCTACTTTCTGTTAACTGTTCATGGGCTTAACAAGTACTAAAAAGAAGATGTCAAGAATCTTGGAGAATGATAGTCCCAGTATCATATCCTAGCCTACAGGCAGTAGAGGTATGCTAGTCGGACTTACACTTTGGCTTTGGACTGTCGCCAAAGAAAACACTTAAACCATGGTACCATGATACCATGGTAACTGGATTATTGGATTACATGGTAACTGGTAACTGGATAATTTTCCAGTTACCATGGTGTCTGGCAGAGGCGTTACTAGCCAAAATGTTTTTTTTTTTTTTTTGGGGGGGGGGGGGGGGCAAGGTATTTTTCGACTGGCTGGTCATTTTTACCGACTGTTTTTGCAGATAAAAACGACTGTTATTAAGAAAAAACGACTGTGTTCACGAAAGATCGGCTGGTTTTAAGAAAAACTAAAATCGACTATTTTTACGAGAAATCGACTGTTTTAAAAAAAAATTGACTATTTCCAGGAAAAAAATCGACTGTTTTTACGAAAAATCGTTGTGCTTCGCACCGACGCGGCTATTTGTTTTATCAACTGGCCGACAACATTCGGGGGGGGGCGCCCCCCCCCCCCCCCCTTAGTCGTGACGCCCTGACACCTATCTGATTGTTACTATTAGCAAGACTGGATGCTACTGGATAATACTGCTTAAGATTGGCCCAGTCTGAGGCATATTAAATGATAGTATTCTGTACTATTACATATCCATACATGCAAATTTTTCGTACAACTACAAAGGCCACAACATTTCCATCGGGTTCTAACTCGCGATAATCGGAATTCCAGGAAACTCCCTCCAACTCCCCCCACAGAGCCCCGATACGATCTGGCTTCGTCAATTACGTATCTAGGCCTAATGCTTGTTCTTCGCACCAAGTTCAATCTTAGCGTTTCACAAGTTTTCCGGTCCGACTATTCTCAAATCAGTTTGTTGGGGTCCCTGACACGCCTGCCAATTTTCATCGTCCTAGCTCACCAGGAAGTACCAAACTCGTGGGATCACCGGAAATCAGGACCCCCCCCCCCCCCCCAACTTCCCCTCAGTGCCCGAACCCGGTCCGGTTATGTCAATGACGTATCTAGGGCTTGCGCTTATTCTTCCCACCGGTTTTCATCCCGATCCATCAACTCCTAAGAGTTTCTCAAGATTTCCGGCTCCCCCCTCCAACTACCCCCAAAGCCACCGGATCCGGTCCGGATTTGAAGTGGGACGTCTGGGACATAAGTTCTTTCTAAATATCAAGTTTCGTCAAGATCTGATCACCCGTTCGGAAGTTGAAAATACCAAAATCTTCCGGATTCCCCCTCCCCCTACTCCCCCCCTCAGATTGCCAGATCGGAGAAGTGACTATTTCCATTCTAATCTGGTCGGGTCCCGATCGCTATATGACACTTGGCCAAAGAAAAGGGTGATATTTTCATAATAAGGGAGGGGTGGTGATAGACGAGAGTGACTAGGATGAAAAATATACAAGATACTTAGGTTCATCAGACCAAAACACTACATCGAGGCTTCTAAGTTGACTGGTACAGTTGATACTGATACTGTTCAGTGATCAAAATTTGTTATTTAAATCAATGGCTCTATTTCAGTAAACCTCAGGGAAGGGCAAAAGTTCTTTTTGGGTCCCCATCCTAGTTTTATTTTTTTTACTCAGACGCAAAATTTTATTGCTCTTTTTGAGGTAAAACTTGACTAGTTTTTGAATATGCTATAAGGAGCAAATGCAAGAGTCAGGCCTTGTTCAAAGGTTCTTCACAAATAAAAATGTTCATTGGAGCATGTTGTGAGCTGGAGTTTGAGGCCTGCCCGCATTTCAGAATAAGCTCCTTTAAACCCTCTGAGCTTTTAAAGCGGCTTAAACCCCAAAATTGTAAGCCTGGAACCACACCCAAATGATGCGCTCTTCGACTGTATAGAGAATACCAAGCAAGGCGCCGCATGCAAAATTTTATGAAACATTTACGATCAGAGTATCTTTCTGGAATCCCAAATGAAGAAGGGCTTCCCTCTGCGCCCATGGATAACTCATGGATGTTTTGCCAGGAGTTGTTACCCTGGCAGTGCTATTCCACTCAGCCCTTTCCGAAACAAGCAGTGGTCATCTAGAATTTACATAAACGATGTGATTCTCAACTCTTATATTGTTGAAACGCCTTACAAGATTTGGTAAATGCCTTTATATATATATATACATATTTATTTTTGTCCGCTTAGGGAAAAAAGCAGAAGCGGATGTCAGGATGTCAGACAACAAGGAATATAAACAAAAAGCCTCGGATCCCTTTAAAATTCAGGGGAACCATGCCCCCCCCCTTCCCGCCCCTGCCCCCCTAAAATGGTGCCACTGCTCGAAATGAGTCGCTGTTGAAGTTTAAGGGGTTAGGTTTCTAGTTTCTGGGCATAATTTTGCACAAAATAAGCTTCTATTGGACATGGACATGAACTGCTGACCAAAGTAGGTAGGCCTATACCTACCAATGTTTTTATGGCACTTGCCTTCCGGTCAAGTGCCGTATACCGATCACTTTTCCGTCGGTCTGTCGGCCAGTCGGGTGATCGCGAGGTATGTGCTAGTACGATGAAACTTGGCAGGCGTATTAGGGACCCGACCAAACTGATTTGGAAATAGTCACTTCCCCGATCCGACCACCGTGGGGGAGTGGAGGGAGGGGGAATCCGGAAAATTGAGTAGTGCGTAACTTTCGAACGGGTGATCGGATTGGAATGAAACTTAATAACTGAATAGATGACATATCTCTAATGTCCCATTTGAAGTCCTGACCGGATTTGACAGCTGTGGGGAGTTCGGAGGGGGGGGGGGACCCGAAATCTCGAGAAACGGTTGGAATGGAGGGATCGGAGTGAAACTTGCTGGGAAGATCAAGCATCTGCTGTGATGAATCGTATACAGAATTGGACTAGATCAGGACCTTTTTTTTTCCGGAATTCCGGTGATGGCGGTTTTGGGGATTTTCACAACGAAACTTGGTAGGCATATCAGGGACCCGATGAAACTGACTTGGAAATACAAATCTTCTCGATCCGATCATCGTGGGGGGGGGGGAGGGAGGGAAATCCGGAATATTGAGTCATGCGTAACTTTGGAACGGTTGATTGGATTCCATTGAAATTTTATAACTGATCAGAAGATATGTCTCTGACCAGATCCGACAACTGTTATGGTGGGGGGGGGGAGGGAAAGTACGTGACCTGCTTAGACAGGAGAGATCAGGACGGGACTTGGTGGGAATAACAAACAAATGCTCTAGATAAATCATGTACAAAATCGGATTGGATCCGGGCACCGTGGAGGAAGTTAGGGAGGGGGGGGGGCGGAATTCCGGTTGCCGCAAGTTAAGGTACTTCCAGATTTGCTAGGACAATGGAACTTGGCTGGAAAGTTAGAGATTCGACAAGACCTACAAGTCGTCACTTCCGAAATCCGACCATTCCTTAGTACCAATCTTTACCTTAAAGTAAAAAAGAATATTTTTAAGCAAACTATACATTTTGATGATCCCCATGAGCCCATGATCATTTTTGCTCAAGGGTTTACTTACAAGTGAATTTCTAGAGCTCCCTGTAAGTGCGCATCTTAGCTGCCAAGTCAAAAAGTACTTTAGACCAAACGATACATTTCGGCCCATGATCATTTGTGCCATAAGGGTTTTGCTTAAAAACTTCATCTCTAGCACCCTTAAAGTGCGCATCTTAACCGAAAAGTGCAAAAAATACCTTTGACCAAACGATGTAGATTAATGATCCCGAAGGGCCTGTTACGTTTTTGTCTCAAAGGTTTTGCTTATAGATGAAATTCTAGCACCTTTAAAGTGTGCATCATTACAACCCATTACAAACATGGTTACAACCATTACAAAATAAAATACTTTTTACCAAACGATGCATTCTTCTGGTTTGTAAGGGTTCATGCTCATTCTTATCTCAATGGTTTTGCTTACAGATGATCAGAACACACCCAAGAAAAGGCAAATTCTATATTTCATCCTCTGAAACAAGTGCCATATGAGCTTCCAGCTCTTGTTTTTTTATAGTTCGAAGATACCATGCTATCTGAAACCAAGTTAGCTGGATCTGTATTTTGTCATTTTTGCAGTTAACATTGTATCTGATACTAGAGTTGTTTTGCAAAAAAAAAACAATTGCCGAATTTGCAAAAGAAATTTTTACACCACACATCGCAAGTGCCAAACTTCTCTCCCACCAATTTGACAAAACCTGGGCCCTTCTGTTGATGAGGATGAAAGTGAGGTGACTTTTTCAGATACAGCAGTCAGTTATTAGCCTACTGTTGGGGCCTTGGTATGCGAATATCATATACCATGGTATACTGGCAAGATACTGTGACTTATTAAGTGACTTATGACAGTAGTATCATATGCCATGGTAACTGCAAAAACGACTTTCGACCAGGCTATCAGACACCATAAGGCGTTTTTCCATGCTCCCACAAACAGTTTGTAGGTCGACTGTGGCTCGAAAAGAGTGTTTTCGCGGCCTTTCATGCGGCCCACAAGTGCTTTTCCGCGACCAACAAGAGTTTCGTGGCTCGCTTTGTGGCTCAAATTCGACCAACAACTGGCGACGTGATTGTCGATTTTGTGGCTCGATTCTGGCGGGAAATGCAAACTAAGCAGCAAAATAGTGTCTAAACAATAAAGTTAACTACTTTTTCAAGCATGTAGACTTAAAACTAAGGATGCTTTTTGTACAGAATGGTAAGGAAATAAGCCTGGAGTTCTATTTATTGGGATTTTGCATGAATTTTCTTTTTATTTTTAGATATTTGCAGTTACCGCCAGAAAAAATAGACAAAATGGCGTTTCCGCGAGTTTCAAGTAGCGGCTCGACCGTGTGGCACACAATCGTGTTTCCGTGACAAAGTCAGAAGCGCTGTGTCGTGGAAAAAGGCTTAAAGTGTCTGCAAAGCACAAATATTTGAAATTTAAGGCTTGACTGTATTGGTTGGTTACGCATTATTTTTTGTTCCAGCATGTCCAAAAGGTTCACGCAACCGAAAGAGTGCCATGTCCCACATGCAGTCAGAAGTTTGCACTCCCAAACTTTCCAAGACATCGACTAAGCTGCGGAATCACCTTCAGATGTGGGTGTGAACGGACCTTTATAAGTGTAGAAAGCTATGAATCTCACTGTACAAAGACAGCTCATCGGAGACCAAGGCAGCTCCGTTCTGTTTTGAGGTAAGCAACTATTTGTGGTGAAGGTGTAGGAGGATTTATATTATACTTTGTAATTTAGCGTGGATAGGATACCACTTGGACAAGAAGAAAATATAGGCCTATAGGAAGGAAGCAAGGGAAGGAAGTTCCTTATTTTTGCCGTATGTGCGGAAGTGTAAACGACAGTGTGAGCTATCTGATGCATGAATGTGTCGGATTGAGTGAGTTGAGTTTATTTACGACAAGTTAGTTAGGCGTGTAGGAAGGAAGCAAGGGAAGGAAGGTCCTTATCTTTGTCCTATGTGCGGAAGTGTAAACGACAGTGTGAGCTATCTGATGCATGAGTGTGTCGAATTGAGTGAATTGAGCTATTTCTTATGACACGTTAGTTCCTAGCACCCCGAAAATGTGCATCATGACCTGCACATTGAGCAGATATTTTGGTTACAGAGATACATTTTCTTGCACCCACCCCCTCCAGAGCCTGAAATTTCATTGCTCTCTTAGGTTTGAACTTTATTTTGCAGACACAGACTGCAGCATGGTCATTTCCCCCAATGTGTCAAAGCCGTAAAGCGATCTTTCAAAAACAATGGTAAGACCCAACTTTATGATCCAACTTAGCCGCTTACCGTTCTTTTTTTTTTGCAGGCTGGGTAAGGATAGGGACTACCTACCTTTCCGTCGTAAATGAGTCTTGCTCTTGTAACACTATAGGCGTTTTTCCGCGACGCCGCAAAGGGTGTGTGGCTCAATTGCGGCTCGAAAAGATGCTTCCCTCTCCATGATCGTTTGTGTGGTCCACAAGTCGGTTTCCGCGGCTAATTAGATTTTTGTGGCTCGCATTTTGGCCCAAATTTGACAACTCTCGAGGTTTCGTGGCCCAAAATTTCGCTTGAAATTCAAATTTTCCAGCAAATCTCAGTTCCACATCGGTTCAAATAAGAAAATGAGTCATTTTATTATGTATAGACGTCATATACAAACAAGACCAAAGGTTTCGATGGGATCCCAAAAATCTAATATTTGATCCAGACAACAGGGTCCTGTCTTCGCCAGATTCAGTCTTCGCCAGGCTAATCATCAGAGAAAACCAAGTTCAGATACACCTCTATAAGCCATATCTATTTTGAAGATACTGACCGAAACTTCCTGCTTTACTTCTGCCAAATTTCCGGTTTCGCCCGAATTCCAAGCGAACTACTAGTCCAGCAAAAAAAAAAAAAATACCCCTAAATCGAACATTTAATCTCAGCATGTCTTCTTACCCCATAATCGACTATCACATTAGCTGTTTAAAAATATTTTGTTTGTCCCTTAATTTGAAACCCCTCCCCCACCCTCAAATATAGGGCTACAGAGCCCATCTTCGAACTTGACCTGTACTTTGACCCAAAGGATCCTCCCACCAAGTTTCATCAAAATATCTCATTCCCTTCGAGAGTTATCGTGCGGACAGACGGACAGACAGACGGACAACTTTTGCGATGTCATAGGTATCCCTCCACTTACGTTTTGGGATCCCAAAGACTGAGGATCCTTAGCCTGATGTTCATTTTTTAAGATTTTATTTTAGTTTTGGGCATTTTAGAATACCGCAAAAAAAACAAGAGCTGTAAGCTCATATGGCACTTGCAACTGTATGTAGTAGGTAAGGGCTCTGTTAGATTGATCGGGTCCCTGATATGCCTGCCAAGTTTCGTCTTGGAAAAAGCCATTACAGGAATTCCGAAAGGCCCCCTCCCCCCCCCCAAGTGTCCGGATCCAGTCCAGTTGTGCAAACGATTTATCTAGAATAAATGTTTGTTCTTCCCAGCAAGTTTAACTCCGATCTCTCCATTCTAACCGTTTCTTGAGATTTCCGATCACCCCCTCCCAACTCCCCCATAGCTGTTGAATCCCCGCTATCATAAGTTGAGATGAATTGTTTGATAAAAAGTACTTTTCGACTTTGCAGTTAACATGCGCACTTTAAGGGAGCTGGAACTTCATTTGTAAGCAAAACCGAGGAAAAATGATAATGGCTCATGGGGATCACGAAAGTGTATATTTCGCTTAAAAGTATTTTTTCTTACTTTGCGGTCAAGATTGTTACTTTAAGGAATAGTCAGATTTGGAAAGTGGCGATTTCTAAGCCAATCTTGTCGAATATCTGATATTAGTCAAGTTGCATCGTCCTAGCACATCTGAAAGTACCTTAACTCGTGATCACCGGAATTCCGCCCCCCCCTCGAACTCCCCCCACAGTCGCCGGAGCCAATCCAGTTCTTAAAAAGATTTATCCAGAGCATCTGTTTGTTATTCCCACGAAGTTCCATCCCAATCTCTCCAGTATCAGCCGGTCACATATTTTCCGGTCCCCCCCCCCCCCCCCAGTCGTTGACGGATCCGGTCCGAGCATGAAAAAGATAACCAGAGACATGTCCTCTGTTCAATTATTAAATTTCACTCAAATCCGATCATCCATTCCAAAGTTACGCATAACTCAATATTCCGGATTCCCCCTCCCACAATCCCCCGCAACTGTCGGATCGAGTAAATTTTTTTATTTACAAGTCAGCCTCCCAGTTTCGTCGCGAAAATCACCAAAACTGATAGCACCGGAATTCAGGGAAACTCCCCTCGACCCCCCCCCCCCCCAAGGGTCCGGATCGATTCCAATTGTATACACGGTTGATCTGGGGCAGATCCTTGTTCTCCCCAGCAAATTTCACTCCGACCACTCCATCCTAACCGGTTCTCGATATTCCCGGTACCCCCCCCCACCCCCCCCCACCCCCAACTCTCCCATAGCTACCGAATCCGGTCCGGACTTCAAATGGGACATCAAAGCTCGCAAAGCGCGGAAAGAGTATGGTATTTTTACTGTCGCCAAGCTTGCTAACTCGGACCCTCGCACGTTCCATAAGAAAGTGCAAGAGATAATGGGTAGACAGCAAAAACCTGTGGTTGTTTATGATCAAGCTGGGGAGCCTGTAAGTGCTGACCTTATTAATGACCATTTTGTTGCCATTTGTAGAGTCCATCCTCCCCTTAGTGTGATGCCCGATCTGCCCTCAGTGTCTGAAATACCCATTCTCGAGATCGGTGCAGTCGAAAAGAAAATCCGTAACCTTGATCCTCGGAAAGCATCCTACTCGAGTGAGATTCCTACTGAGCTTATCGTGGAATGTGCGAGTGAGCTTAGCCCTGTTTTAACCGCTTGTTTCAATCAGTGTTTTATTGATGGTGTTTTTCCGGAATGTTTTAAGAGCGCTTATGTCACGCCCATACCTAAAGGGAAAAAACCGCAATCTGTAAATGACCTTCGACCGATTTCAAAAACGCCTATTTTGTCGAAGGTTTTAGAAAGTTTTATTTTTGAGTTATTGTGGGAGGATATTGAGCCTAAGATTGACCCTCGCCAATTCGGTTTTCGTCCAGACCATAGTACTACACATTATCTGATCCGATTACTTGATGAAGTGCATAAGCATCTCGAAGTCGATGATGCTTATGCCGAAATTATACTAAGCGACATAGTCAAGGCCTTTGACAGTCTTGACCACGAAATCACCTTACAAGAAGCTAGAACTATGGGCGCTCGACAATTTTTAATCCGGATGATAGCTAGCTTCTTAACGGGTCGGCAACAGTGCGTTATGTTGGATAAAGATCGGGTTTCGTCCTTTCTCCAAATTTTTTGCGGCGCGCCTCAGGGGACGAAGCTTGGACCAATTCTTTTTCTTATAGTTTTTAATCGAGTTTTAAAAAGTCTGTTGAATCGTTATAAGTTCGCTGACGACCTGTCCAGTCTCGCGCTACGAATTTTATCGTCACAGTCGACCCAGCCTCCACTCTCACAGATATTTTCTACACTGACGCGTGACCTTGATGATGTTAAGTTAACAGTAAGCCTACCTAAAAGTGTTGTAATGAGAGTGTCGTTTTTAAAGCGTCAATTGCCACCTGTTGAAGATATCGGCCTCACTGTTCAGGACAAGGTTAAAATCCTTGGCGTTACAGTTGAGAGCGACCTGAAATGGCAATCCCACGTCATGGCCATAGTTCAGAAATGCGCTCTGTTATTACGGTCGTTTGCCGCGTTACGTCGATTCGCGATTCCTCCCAAGCAACTGAGGTCTATTTTCTGCACTTACATTAGGCCAAATGCGGAATACGCTTGCCCGGTGTGGCACCCTGGCCTCACCTCGACTCTGAGTGATAAGCTCGAGGGTATCCAAAAGCGAGCGTGCAAAATCATTTTAGGGGCCCAGTATGTTTCATATGAAGATAGTCTTAGTGTATTATGTCTACCGACCCTTAAAGAAAGAAGACATGCCCTGACGATGAAATTTGGGTTCAAATGTCTGTCGTCTGAAACTCACAGAGATATTTTGCCTGAATATGTGTCAGATTTACGACCGAAGTCCTGTACTAGGCAGTTTACACGGTCAATCGGTCTTCCAAAGCTAAGCCTGCCACCTGTAAATTCGACTGACCGGTACTTGTCTTCATTTGTACCTTATTTTGTACGTAACTTTAATTCCTGAGGCTGTTTTTTAAGTGTGTTGTAAATAAGTATATTAACATGTAATTGACTATCCGAAGCTAGCGTGTTTCTTATGCTATTATGGAGAATAAAGAAATTATTATTATTATATTATTATGTCCTTATTCACTTATCAAGTTTCATTCCAGTCCGATCACCCGTTCGAAATTTACACACTACTCAATTTTCCAGTTTCCCCCGCTCTCCACCCCCCCCCCCAGATGATCGGATCGAGAATCTGATTATTTCCAGGTTAGTTGATCGGGCCCCTGATATGTCTCACAAGTTTCGTCGCGAAAAGCACCAAAACTGACGTCACCGGAATTCCGGGAATCTCCCCTCCACCCCCACCCCCAAGGGTCCGGATCCAGTCCAATTGTGTAAACGATTTATCTGGGACAGATGCTTGTTCTTCCCAGCAAGTTTCACTCCGACCCCTCCATTCTAACCGTTTCTCGAGATTTCCGGTCCCCCCCCCCCCAACTCCCCCATAGCTACCAAATCCGGTCGGACTTCAAATGGGACATCCGAGATATGTCCTTTATTCAGTTATCAAGTTTCATTCCAATCCGATCACCCTTTCAAAAGTTACGCACTACTAAATTTTCCAGGTTCCCCCGCCCTCCACTCCCCCCCCCCCCCAGATGGTCAGATCAGGAAGCTGATTATTTCCAAGCTAGTTTGGTCGGGTCGGGCCTGCCAAGTTTCATCGTCCTAGCACATTTGGATGTACCCTAGCTCGAAAAAGTGTGACAAACTGCCCTAAATTTCCCAGATTCCTCCGCCCTCCACTCCCCCGCAGATGGTCGGATGGGGAAACTGATTATTTCCAGGTTAGTTTGGTCGGGTCCCTGATCGGCGTGCCAAGTTTCATCGTCCTAGCAAATCTGGAAGTACCTTAACTCGAAAAAGTGTGACAAAAAAAACGACAGACCGCCAGACCGACGGACCGCGATCGGTACATGGCACTTGAGCCAGAGGCTGCAAGTGCCATGAAAACAAACAAAACCTCGTTTCCTCGAGTTTCAACTTGTGTGTCGAGTATGCTCACACACTTCTTTTTCCGGTACAAACATTAAACAAGAGCTGTAAGCTCATATGGCACTTGCATGTGTCAAGATGATTTGATTGATCAAAAGTAAGTTTCGACTTTGCGGTTGAGATGCGCGCTATAAGGGAGCTGGAACTTCATTTGTGAGCAAAACCCTTGAGGCAAAACTGCTAATGGGCTGATGGGCATCACGAAAATGCATATATTGCTTAAAAGTATTTTTTTTACTTTGCGGTCAAGATTGGTACTTTAAGGAATAATTGGATTTGGGAAGTAGCAATTTCTAAGCAAATGTTGTTGAGTCTCCAATATTCCAGCGAAGTTTCATCGTCCTAGCACATCTGGAAGTACCTTAACGCGCGATCACCGGAATCCCAGACCCCCTCCCCCTCCTCCAACTCCACCCACAATAACCGGAGCCAATCCGGTTCTGTAAATGATCAATCCAGAGCATCTGTTTGTCATTCCCACGAAGTTCGATCCAGATCACACCAGTCTAAGCGGGTCAAGTATTTTCCGCCCTCCCCCCGATAATTGCCGGATTCGGTCCGGAAATGAAAAAGGTCACAAGAGAAAAATGTCCTCTGTTTAATTATTAAATTTCACTCGAATCCGATCACCCGTTCCAAAGTTACGCATGACTCAATATTCCGGATTCCCCTCCCTCAACTCCCCCCCCCCCCAAGATTATCATATCGAGGATTTTTTTTTTTATTCCAAGTCAGTTTGACCGGGTCCCTGATATGCCTTCCAAGTTTCGTCGTGAAAATCCCCCAAAAAATGGAATTCCGGGATACCCCTCCTCCCCCCCCCCTCAAGTGTCCGGATCCAGTCAAATTATGTAAAAGATTTACATGGACCAGATGTTTGTTCTTCCCAGCAAGTTTCACTCCGATACCATCATTCTAACCGTTTCTTGAGATTTCCGGTCCACCCCCCCCCCCCCCCCCACCCCACCCAGCTCCCCCGCGGTGCACGTAGCCAATCCGATTCAGCGAATGACTTACCTAGAGCATCTGTTTGTTCTTCCCACAAAGTTCCATCCCGATCCCTCCATTCTAAACGGGGCACGTATTTTCCGCCCCCCCAATAGTTGCCGGATCCGGTCCGGATATGAAAAAAATCATCGGAGAAATGTCCTCTGTTGAATTCTTAAATTTCACTCGAATCCGATCACCCATTCCAAAATTACGCATGACTGAAAATTTCGGATTCCCCTCCCTCCACTCCCCCCCCCCACCATTATCTGATCGACAAAATTTTTATTTTGAAGTCTGTTTGATTGGGTCCCTGATATGCCTGCCAAGTTTCATCGTGAAAATCCCCAAAACCACCATCACCGGAATTCCGGGACCCCCCCCATAAGTGTCCGGATCAAGTACAATGGTCTAAAGGACTTATCTAGAGCAGATGCTTGTTCTTCCCAGCAAGTTTCACTCCGATCCCTCCATTCTAACCGTTTCTTGAAATTTCCGGTCTCCCCCCCCCCCCAACTCCCCCCTGGCTACCGAATCCGGTCAAGACTTTTAACGGGACATTACAGATATATATTCTGTTCAGTTATGAAGTTTCACTTACAATCCGATCATCCGTTCGAAAGTTACACACTTCTCAATTTCCCGGATTCCCCTGCGGATTCCCATCCCTCCACTCCCCCACCATTATCTGATCGACAATATTTTTATTTTGAAGTCAGTTTGATTGGGTCCCTGATATGCCTGCCAAGTTTCATTGTGAAAATCCAAAAAACCACCATCACCGGAATTCCGGGACCCCCCCCCCCCCCCATAAGTGTCCGGATCTAGTACAATGGTCTAAAGGACTTATCTAGAGCAGATGCTTGTTCTTCCCAGCAAGTTTCACTCCGATCCCTCCATTCTAACCGTTTCTTGAAATTTCCGGTCTCCCCCCCCCCAACTCCCCCCTGGCTACCGAATCCGGTCAAGACTTTAAACGGGACATTATAGATATATATTCTTTTCAGTTATGAAGTTTCATTACAATCCGATCATCCGTTCGAAAGTTACACACTTCTCAGTTTCCCGGATTCCCCTGCCCTCCACCCCCCCCCCAAAATGGTCGGATCAGAAAAATGATTATTCCTAATTTTGTTTGGTCGGGTCTCTGATATGCCCGCCAAGTTTCATGGTCCTAGCACAACTGGAAGTACCCTAACTCGAAAAAGTGTGACAAAATGCCCTAAATTTTCAAGTTTCCAGCGCCCCCACTTCCCCGCACATGGTCGGATCGAGAAACTGATTATTTCCATGTTAGTTTGGTCGGGTCCCTGATATTCCTGCCAAGTTTCATTGTCCTAGCTCATCTGGAAGTACCCTCACTCGAAAAAGTGTGACAAAATGCCCTAAATTTTCAAGTTTCCAGCGCCCCAACTCCCCCGCATATGGTCGGATCGGGAAACTTATTATTTCCAGTTTACTTTGGTCAGGTCCCTGATATTCCTGCCAAGTTTCATTGTCCTAGCTCATCTGGAAGTACCCTAACTCGAAAAAGTGTGACAAAATGCCCTAAATTTTCAAGTTTCGAGCGCCCCCACTCCCCCGCATATGGTCGGATCGGGAAACTGATTATTTCCAGGTTCGTTTGGTCGGGTCCTTGATATTCCTGCCAAGTTTCATTGTCCTAGCTCATCTAGAAGTACCCAAACTCAGAAAAAAGTGACAAAATGCCCTAAATTTGCAAGTTTCCAGCGCCCCGCACTCCCCCCCCCCCCATATGGTCGGATCGGGAAACTGATTATTTCCAGGTTAGTTTGCTCGGGTCCCTGATATGCCTGCCAAGTTTCATTGTCCTAGCACATCTGGAAGTACCCTAACTCGGATATGTGGGACAAAAAACTCGGACCGACCGACAGACCGACAGACGGAATTGTGATCGGTATATGGCACTTGAGCCAGAGGCTGCAAGTGCCATAAAAATGTAGGACACCAACTATCACCACATAAAAGGCTGGGTCAATCCAGTTCATCCTGACTTTAGGAACGTGTGTGACGTGTCGGTGCGAGATTTGACAAACTCAAAGCCATGACCCAATATATCAAATACTGTCGAGAACGGAGAGAGGGTTTCCTGTGTAGGATTAGAAGGCATGCGATTTCACGAACTCGGGAATGGTTGTGAAGATTCAAAACGGGTTGATGAAGTACGAAAGAGTCGTTTGTCGTTTCACTTGCTCTTTTAGTGAATCTCAACTTTTATCACAAAGCACATTTGTACTCGCTCATCAAGATGTTGTATACCGAGAAGAAGAATGGATATTCGTTGCTGTTGCCCTCATGCGAGCAGGATTGCCACACTGTTAAAGGTGTTCGTGCTACTAAAGATTGCAAAAAACAGCTATTTTCTTGAAAATAAGTGCTAGTTTGTATCGGTCGTTTATAAGCAAAATGGATCCAACGTTGCGAATGTGAAAATCTTGCGCTTGAAGACGCCGTCAGAATGGACATGCATCATTATTTACACAACTCCTAAAACTAATATACGAGGAGAATTGTTTCTCTAAAAGCCAGGCTTCACCTTCCAGATTTTTCTTCCGGATTCCAGACATCCGTTTTCGTCGAGACGGATCTGGAAGGTAAAGCCAGGTCAAAACCGTCTGGAAGTCCGGGATGTCTGGAAGGTGCCATAGAGGCAACCCGTTCGTGAGACACTACGAATATGCAAATGGGGGAAGAAAAGGGAAAATGATTGACAGTTGTGACTGGGATGCAAGAGATATTTGAAATGTAAAGGGGACATCTAGGAAATTTTGAAGAACAGCAAATTTAGCTGTCATCATTATCATGAAAATCTGGAAGGGTTGGCTTGACTTTTCGGAATCCCCGGACGTCTGGGAATCTGGAAGGTGAAGCCTGGCTTTAAGCAATTTTGTGTCGTAAAACTGAAATGCAGTCGGAACAGAAAAAAGTATTCTTTTCGAATGTCACTTTTGGTAGAAAGTGCTGTAACAGTTATACGTTTCTTGAAAGTGTTACTTTTAAAGAGAAGTCAAAACTCAAAAGTAGCACTTTTGTGCTAGACGTGGCAAACCTGCACGCAAGCTGAGCGCCATTTGTCCAGCTGAACCAGAGCAAAATAACACTAGGGAGTAACGCCAAGACTTGAAGAAATTGGCACACACTCGAATGGCAGCGATACTATCACCACTATCGATAGAGAACGTCCCTAATGAAACTCATTCAGTCGTTCACCAGCGCTGGCACCGATAACTTCATATACCGAACATAGCAAAAAAATGATACGGTCTTATTGTTTCCTTGGTGTGGGCAGACCGCACCTTTGCTTTACAAGAAATTCCAAAACACCCAAGTTTGTCTCGCTTTAAATGCGGCAAGCGTAGTGGGCGACGCTACGAGTATGGCCCGTTTGCAAAGCATGGAAAGCATAGGTGTTGGCGGTACTCCCTAGTGTTATTTTGCTCTGAACTGAACAGGACTGCAGTTATGAGTAAACTCTCTGTCTATAGAATTCTTCGACGAGGAGTCCGGTCTTCGTCTCCTGTCATCGATTGCCTGCTCTGCGCCATCTCTTTCTCAGGCGGGAAGCAGCGAAATCATCGTCTCACACCAAGTAGAGGTCGGTACAAGCGCGCTAGAAACAGGAAGTGTAGAAGTAAGTGCCACTCCTTCGTCATCTAGTAGTTTGGACATATCATCATCTTCCTTCACAGCGGTGTCTAATAGTGACCCGGGACAGGAGAGGTCATCCTGGCACGATATTCCGCTCTCCCAAGATGCGATGGGTGCGACATCTACCGTCGAAAGTGCGCAAGCGAAGATTTGTAAGGGCGCTCTCCATGTCGTGGTGCCTGTGAATCCCTCTAAAAATCAAAAAGTTTATGTGATGAAAGTGAAGAAGGGAGCATTTGAGAGGAATTTAATATCGCAGCTCGTCGAAGCGCAGACATCGTCCTCCTGGCCCAAACTGAAGAAGTCAGCGAGCACTGATACTGATCCCCAGGAAATGACGAAAGAACCGAGATACAGTCACGGAAAACTTCGAAAATCCGCTAGCACGGAAACGGAGTCGATGCTCTCCCTCTCCGTATCGCCCCCTCCTCCACCTTCTCACAACTTGCCGGAGGTTTCTACCCAGACAGACTTTCACGACCCGGTGGGGCGGGGTACACTGTTTGAGGACTTGTGGTTCTGCGATAATCAAACCCAAACTGGACTTTCGTTTATGGAGTCGGAGGCGGATTTGATGGATAGTGAAACCCAGACTGGATTGTCTTTCCTGGATGCGGATGGGGAATTGATGGATAGTGAGACTCAAACGGCGCTTACAGCTGTTCAGGGGCGGAGCTCTTTCTATGACTGTTCAGACGTAGGACTACAGACTTCAAGCTGGCACTTTGGGGAGCCCTGAGAGTCGTTTGTGAACTCCAGCACCTATATTTGAAGTTTTACAAACAGGATCGTTGAACCCTGAACTAGTCTTAAAGGTTTAATTGGAAAGCCAACGTATTTTTGTATCATTGAACTGAATACTAAAGGTTAACTTCAGGCATCGCGGTTGGTATCGGAAAATAACACCAAGACGGTCATTGAAAATAACCTATCCGAGCCGAAGGCGAGGTAGGTTATGAAAAATATCTACCGAGCCGAAGGCGAGGTTGATATTTTTAAATGGCCATCGAGGTTGTCATTCAGATATCAACCGAGATGGAGGTGTGTTAACTGTTATAACTTTTTCGAACCGAACTCATCTCTGGAGGCTGATATGACTTATATCATCCTCTCCGGAGGCTAATATGACTTATAACATCCTCTCTGCAGGCTGATATGACTTGTAACATCCTCTCTGGAGGCTGATATGACTTATATCATCCTCTCATATCTATCGCTAACTTTCTGTGTGAAGATTATCGTGAAATAACTGACCGTTGGTCATAGGAGGATATGCATTACATACCTGTTCGAAAAAAGTTATTCTGCATTAATTGGTTTGTGTTATATATATATATATATATATCGTATCGTTTATTGACCAAAATAGCAAAGATAGCTAGCAAAGGTAAGTCAACCTAACACTTTCAACGGGATATAAAATAGCCAGTGACAAATGACAAATAATACCTGATAAATACGACTAAGAACTATTAAACGAACGAATAAAAGTACGGCACAAACGAGTTAACATATCTTTCAGTTGCATCGGCTGGATAATTTGTTAATTTAGCTTTGTTTGGGGGGGGTTTGAGTACGCGTGTTCGGAACCTGACCGTGAACAGAAAACTTGACTCAAACTTGACTCGGGGAGCCAGCTGACATATCAAGAATGTACCCTGAGTCGATATTGAGAGTAAGAAAAATTCTCGTTACGACCATTGCAGTTTCCGAGAATTCGACTTTTGAGTTAGTAGAAAAAAAGCAAAAGGTTTGTGTGCCGGGAGTAGGAATCGAACGCACGACCTCTTGACTGCTATCCCGATCTGTTAGTCAACACGGCCAAATGCGAACTTTTACAGTGCGTAAGTGCATAATTACAGTGGGTAAGGGGCAAGGGCCTGCCAGCTAGCTTTGGGAACACTAAGGAGGGGGTTCAAGATAACAAAGAAGGGGGGTCCTGTCGACAATAAGTCCCTGTATCTTTATCTAAGCCCCCAGGTCGGTTTGATGGACGAAAGTTGCGTAGTCAAGTTCTCTGTGCCTTTAAAGGACCTGTCTTACCTATAATACTAGCGCAACCTACTTTCGTAATCAGTCCATCTATTTCTGAACCTGGAGACCCGAATTTCGTACGATGAATTCCAACCCCTCTTACAAAACTTCGCTCATTTTCTCACTTGCCGTGTTTTGCTACCTTCGATGTGCATGACGCTGTCGACGGTTGTCTGCGAGAAGTTTTTCCATCAGAAAAACCGGTTATGTAAATTGTTTCCCTGTTTTCGCTACAAGTCAACGGGTCTCGGGAAAGGCTTAAAACAGCCAAAACCGTGGGTTATTTGTTGAAAGCACAGCATAGTTTAAAATTATTTAAATATTTTAAAATAATTCAAGTTGAAGAGTAAATAATGCGAGGGGTCCTTTAAAGCACACCCCGCACTATTTACTGTTTATGTTCCAGTATCTCAAACTACTTAAATAATGCTATACTATGATCTGCTTATAACAAATTATACACGGGTTTGGCTGTTATAAGCTTTTTTCCAGGTACATTGTCTTTTAGCAAAAACACGGCAAAATTTAGATAACCGGTTTTACGCATCAGTAGTGTGATACCCGAAATCTCGTCGGAAGAATCCCGATGAAAAATTTATCTCAAAGTAATACTATGAAGTAGTACGAAAAAGTAGCATGCAGTACTAATGATGCTACTACCTGCTTCTACTTCAAGGCTACCGTGTTACTGCATACTACTATATGCTACTATTAACAAGACTGGATGCTACTATGGCAAGACAGGATGCTACTACATACTACTACATAAGTAAAATATTCTTTGAGCCCAAGCTGACTTTGAAACATTTATTCAAACAATGTTTACAACGGGTACGTCAGCTACGATTCTTCATCAGCGATTCTTCAAAAAAATGTTTCTTGCCGTCGCCCCAATCGTGCAGCAAAAACAGCAGCCGTGTCAAAAATTAAATCTCAGCACTAGTTTTTCCGTGCAGTCATTATTCAAAGTAATAGATACAGACGAATACTCGATAATAGAAACGTAGAACGAGGTTAATAATAAAATAATATTTAAGTTTTCAGTCCCTTATTAATAAAAAAACCGAAGTTGACCAAAATGCAGAAAAAAACCTTTCCTGTCATCGTCCCAATCGTCCAGCAAAAACAGCGTCCGTGTCACAAATTAAATCTCAGGACTACTTTTTTCATTATAGTAGCATTTGAAGATAACTTACTTTAATAAGATATTTATAGTCGGTAGAAGCTTCAGTTATTTATCACAGGTTTGTTTCCTTCCCCGAAGTTGAACCAGAGGATTGACAGCCTGACGAGGACCCTTGCCAAAAAAGGGCCGAAATATGCTGATGAAGAATCGTACTACATAAGATTGGACCAGTCTAAGGCACATTAAATGATAGTATTCTTTGCTATTAAATAGTATTACATGCTACTTTTTCGTACTACTACCATACTACTACCGAGGCTACACATTTTTCATCGGTATGACACGCATGGAAAATAGTGAAACGCGGCAAGTGTGAAAATCAGTGAGGTGTTGTTAGCGGGTATGATATTGGGGTCTCCCGGCTTCAGAATTAATGGATGTAATAACGAAGGTAGGTTGGGTTGCATTGTAGTTCTACTGTTTTGCTCTTTGTACGAATTTCACTGCTGGTGCGATTAATGTGACCCGCGTCACTTACAGTAATTGATACAGAAAACTTCACCACCTCAGTTCAATTCAAATCAGTTTATTTTCAAAAATTCGCTCACGGACGAAGCCGAACATTGAATTTGTTCCGTCATTGATGACTTAAAGGGCCCCTCTTGCTTATTCTGCCTTTTATAATATATCTAGCTCCCTTGTGGAATTGTAAGCTTCTAAAATCCCCACCTTTCTCCATTGTTTCGTTTTGTCCGTACGAGTTTTAGCGCTTTTCGGCCATGCTGGGTTTTGCCCGTCACACAAAGCAAAGTTTGACGGAGTATTTAATGTCCACTGACAACTCTTTCAAACAGAAGGATATGAGAGTCTTCTGTTTTTTACTTCTTTTAGTTACTTAGTTTTCCAACTTTTAAACCACGGCTCCTTCAGTTTTCACACGTTTTGCTCCCATCCGCCGCGTCGGAGAGCAGGAAGGCTGGATAGTCTCGACAAGCGCTAACAAGAAAATCGCTAATTTCATGTGGAAAGTAATGGTATTTTTGGAAAACTTTTTTCTGATCCCTTTCGTAGGCAAAATATCATTCCTAGTAAGAGTTGTGCTTTAACAATTAAATTCCCGCACCGGTGTAGCGCTTCTGGGATGTTCGCAAGTAATCGTATGCCCCTTCGTTCTACGAACTAAAACGTGAAGCAGTCTTGTCCCTTAAAAGCCACCTTTTGAGGTCAGATAACAACCTGATCCAGATTCTTACCACTCCAGTTTTTCAACTTTCACTGCCTATGTGGATAAAATGGAGTGATGAACTGGTGGTTCGTTGATTGGTTATGTGTGATTTGTACTGTTATGGGTGTGTTTTCTATGTATATGGCTACGGCTGAAGTAAAAAAATAAATAAATAAAATGTAGGTACGACGGGTCCTTTAAAGGTTTAACTGAAAAGCCAACATATTTTTATATCATTGAACTGAATACTCTGCATTAATTGGATTGTGTTTTTATTTTCACTATTTGCTCTAATATGTCGTTCAGAATTCTACAGAATCCTCACAACGCAAAATTCCACTATGACGCGGAAAATTTATATATCAGCACAAACGCGACTTTTCAGTGGCCAGTGATGAGCTTGCGCAAGATAGCTCACTGCGTGAACACATACTTTTCGTAAATCCGTTTCGTCAAGCATACAACACAGGTACAACCTCATAGAGGTACGACAAATCGGACAGGGAAATTCCACTGTTTGAAAAATCGATGATTCGTGAATACACTGTAAAAAAAAATCTTGCGGTATTTGCTACTGGGATTAACCTTGTCTCTAAAAAAATAATCTTATCTCTAAGTCGGATTAATCTTATCTCAGTAGAGATAAGATTAATCCCAGTGAGAATATACTGCAGTTTACTTTAATCCGTACTCGGAGAAACTTTTTACAGTGTAGTGGAGCAACTAAATAACGCATTTTTATCGGATCTTCAAGCCTCTTGAAGTGAATGAAGTGATTGGTAACTAGATTAACCCCTTTTCGGTGGAACGTTAAGTACCGTGCACACGCAAGCCGATACGATTTCATATGCGAAATTGCGCGTTACTGTAGGTCTTTTTCCGCGACACAGTTGTGGGCCACACACTTCTGAGCGTTTGTCATGGAAACACGATTGTGTGCCACACAGTCGAGCCACTAGTTGAAACTCGCGGAAACGCCGTTTGGTCTATTTTTTTGGCGGTAATTTCAAATATCTAAAAATAAAAAGAAAGTTCATGTAAAATCTCAATAAATAAAATTCCAAGCTTATTTCCTTACCATTCTGTACAAAAAGCATCTTCAGTCTGAAGTCTACATTCATGAAAAAAGTAGTTAGCTTTATTCTTTAGAAACTATTTTGCTGCTTAATTTTAATTTCCCGCCAGAATCGAGTCACGAAATCGACAATCACCTCGCCAGTTGTTTGTCGAATTTGAGCCACAAAGCGAGCCACGAAAACCTCGTTGGTCGCGGAAACACACTTGTGAGCCGCACGAAAGACCACGGAAACACTCTTTTCGAGCCACAGTCGACCCACAAACTGTTTGTGTGAGCACGGAGCCCTTATGGGGAAACCTGCATGCGGTGCGTCGGAATTTCGGAGCGAAGTAGGAAATTCGCATCCAATTGTGAAAATGGTGCTGTGTGTGCATATAGTTTGGGAGGCCTCCAGCCTGCATAATTTCTAGTCTTGCCAACAGGGAGCGTTGGACCCTGTTGGGGTATATATCCCTTCAGCCCAAGCTGACTGCAAATCATATTTGTCAGTTGACACTGACAAACGGATACGTCAGCTTCATTTTATATTTCGGCCCCTCTTGGCAAGAGTCCTCTTCAGACTCAGACAGTTCAAGCTGGAAAATGAGCTTGTCTAAAAAACAACTAAAGATTCTTCCTTAAAGCACAACTCTCACTACAAATGATCTTTTCCCTATGAAATGAATCAGAAAAAACGTGTTTGAAAATACCATTACTTTCGACTGAAAACCAGCGATTCTCTTGTTAGCGCTTGTCGATTACTTTCAGCCTTCCTGCTCTAAGACGCGGCGGCTGGGCGCAAAACATTTGAAAACTGATCGTGCCTTGGTTAAAAAGTGGGAAAACTAAGCAAATAAAAGAAGTAACAAACAGAAGATTATCACATCCTTATGCGTGAAAGAGTTGTCAGCGGACGTTGGAGATTCCGGCAAACTTTTCGTTGGGTGACGGGAAAACACGTCAAGGCCGAAAAAGCGCTAAAAATTCGTAGTTACGAAACGAAACAATGGAGAAAGGTCGGGGTTTTAGAAGCTTATAATTCCATATAGGAGCTAAGTATATTATAAAAGGCAGAATAAGCAAGAGGGGTCCTTTAAATATCTGATTTTGCGAATTTTTCCCTGAATATCGCTCTACTAAAATGAAGCTGACGTATCCGTTTTATTTTAATTGTCAAATATAATACCTTGGAACGATCTTACCGAAGATGCGGTCGACGTGTAGCTTCTAGTGGGTTGTGGACGTAATACTACCGTACTTATTTATTTTATTTATTTATTCATTTATTTCCCTCAGAACTGAGGAGTACAGTATGAAATAGAACTATCCCTGAACCATCTGGTATTCAGTGACACATAAATACTATAAAAAAACACACGATTTCGACAACTAAATTACAATTATTTATAGACTATATTATTCACTTGTTAAGAGGTTGTGGGTTTGGAGGGCTACCGAAGCTTTTTTTTTTAATAAAAGTTGGTCATCTTTTTCTTCAAAATTAAAACTGGGTCTTTTACTTTAGAATTAGAAACCAACTGCGAATTACTGAGAGAAATGTTGGAGAAACATTAACGTACGTAACGGTGTTGTGGTCGGTGTAGTGTAACTCCGCCCATGACGTTCACTCCGAATTTTTCATTATGTTCAAGGGTGAAAGCCTTTACTGGCGGAATATATTATTATTATATTATTAGTATTATATTTTCAGTAGACCTTGGACATTTCGTGCTACTCTTTTAAGCTGATTTCAGTAGCAAAATTGTTTTCACTTAATGTGTTCAAGGTCGCAAGAGGAGCAGAAGTACTGTTTAGAAATATTAGTTGCGTTTTTGTAGATATCATGGTATCTGATACCACGGTCTAAAGTCGTTTTTGTAGTTATCGTGGTATCTGATACCGCAGTCAAAAGGCGTTTTTTGCAGTTATCGTGGTATCTGGCAAGTTATCGCGGTATTTGATATTCAGATACCACGGTCCGACCGTGGTAACCTCGGTGGTAACTGATCGTAGTACCTGAAAAAGTCATCTCACTTTCATCAGTTTTTGTCAAATTGGTGGGAAAGAAGTTTGACACTTAGTGATGTGACTGAATATCAGTTTTTGTTTTGGGATGATTTCAAAAGCGTAATTTCGGCAATTGTCGTTTTTGTAGAGCAACCGTAAATCAGATACCACGGTAACTGCAAAAACGACTAATTGCAGATCCAGTTACCGTGGTAACAGATACCATGATATCTGCAAAATCGCAACTATTGTTTTCAAGGCTCGAGAGGGCGGGATGAATCAGAGCGTTAAAGGAGCCCCTCTGGCTTATTCTGCTTTTTGTACTATCCTTAGCTCCCTTATGGAAATATAAGCTAAAATCCACGCCTTTCGCCATTGATTTGTTTTGTACCTAAGACTTTTTAGTACTTTTTCGGGTAAGCCGAGTTTTGCCACTCAGGCAGCGCTAACTTCGGCGAAAGCTTCAAGGTCCGCCGACAACCCTTTCACACAAAGGGATATAATTAGCCTCAAAATGTTGTTTTTCATTTTTATATTTATATTTATTATTTATTTATATTTATTTCATATTAGGCCATCAAGTCTACCTTCTGTTCTGGACTTAGCTTGGTTTTTCCACTTTTAAACCATGACGCGTTCAGTTTTCAAATATTTTGCGTCCATCCGCCGTGTCGGAGTGCGGGCAGATGCGACAAGTGCTAAAAAAATTGCTAATTTTACATGGCAAGTAATGGTGTTTTCGAATAAATGGTATTTCTGAGCCGTTTCGTCATGAAAAGATCATTTATGGTAAGAAATTATTATTTCTGGATCATCTGGTGCTTTATATGTTTTATTTGTCTTGTATCTTCGAGCTATAAAATTATATTTATCAGTTAATAATATTATTCGACAATGCGCGAAAGGCCTGACTACTTTTTCACTAGATGGTCATTTAATCCTAAATGCATTTAACCCCGCCCTTTCCAATATCTTCACATCTATAATATATAAGATACCTTAACAATTAGGCAATCTACTTTGTTGTATAAAAACCTGTTCCCGTTCCCGGATGGCTTTTCAGAAATGTAATTTAAGATTTATTTTTCGCCCCTCGTACAGGAAAAAGAACATGGCGAATTATGTGAAAATAAGTAAGGAAATACGAAAAGAGATCATAGATAAAAAGAAAAACAGAAAACAAAACACAGCGAGAAAAATCACAGTGATAATTCAAAAATGTTCAAAGAAGAATCCCTTGCCACACGTGGCCGCTTTGATTGCACTTTAATCGTTGATCTGTATCATCGAGCTTCCAAATCGGGTAAATAATACTCTGTAAAAAGTTTCTCCGAGTAAGGATTAAACTTAACTGCAGTATTTGCTACTGGGATTAATCTTATCCCTACTGAGATATGGTTAATCCGAATTAGAGATAAGATTATCTTTTTAGAGACAAGATTTATCCCAGTAGCAAATACTGCAAGATTTTTTTTTACAGTGCACCCCTAGCCCATAGGGATAGATGCTTATAGAAGGTATTATTTTTGTTTGTTTGGGTTTATTTTTCATTTATTTGCCATGGCCTTTGGCTCTTCGTGTAAATAAATCTTATCTTATTTCTTGGCCATGCAAGTTGTCCGCCCAAAGAGGAAGACAAATAAGACATTTTTCGAATTTAAAATAAATTGGTTTAATTGTGAATATTATTTAAGCATTTACTCACGAAAGTACGCTCTGTCGCTCTTGAAAATTAAGATCTGCTGTACTTCTTACTACACGCAACCGAGTAAGAAGTAGATGGATGTATGTATTGTGTCACAGATACTTTAGGCTATTACGAAAGCCGAAATTTGCCATGTAGCAGATGACATCCCGACGAAAAATTCGTAGCCTGGGTAGTAGTATGGTAGTAGTACGAAAAAGTAGCATGTAATACTATGTAATAGCAAAGAATACTATCATTTAATGTGCCTCAGACTGGTCCAGTCTTATGTAGTAGTATGTAGTAGCATCATGTCTTGCCATAGTAGCATCCAGTCTTGCTAATAGTAGCATATAGTAGTATGCAGTAACACGGTAGCCTTGAAGTAGAAGTATGTAGTAGCATCATTAGTACTGCATGCTACTTTTTCGTACTACTTCATAGTACTACTTTGAGATAAATTTTTCATCGGGATTGACCTTGTAGCAACATGAACGGTTTTTGTCTGATTCCGGGCGAGAAACATGTGGAACGATACAATAATGTTCTTCTATGGATTCAACATGTAACCCTATTCGACGGACTCAAGAATGTTTCTTCACCTCTACAAAATTTCCCGCTTTTGCCGAATTCCGGTCAAATTATGTGTCCGGATATTTGGCGAGAAAAGAAAGTTCAGATATGGAATTGGCGATTATTTTTACCTCTGCAACGACCGACGCTCTAATCGAATTCAGAATAAACTTTTACTTCTACCAAATTTCCGGGTTTTGCCGGAATCCGTGCGAACTACTTGTCCGGTGAAAAGTAAGGAAGCCCAGATCTGGATTCAACACATCTTCTTACCCATAAACTGTCACATAAGCTTTAAAAAATATTTTTTTCATCTTTTAATCTGCCGCGACCCTCACCACTAAATATAGGGCTACAGGGCCCCTTCACGAACTTCACCTGTACCGTGTACTTTCGCCCAAAGGATCTCCTTCAAGTTTGAACAAAATATCTTCGTCCCTTCGAGAGTTATCGTGCCGGATGAATGAACTTTACGAAGTCATAGGTATCCGTCGCTAACGTTTTGGGATCCCAAAAACGTATCTTCTGGAGAAGTAGCTTTTCCTCAACTGGGCCCTTGCCCCTGAAGTTCTTTTCATATATTTTCTTTTTAAATACCAACTTTTATTCAGAACACACCAACAAATATGTAGCTCAGTTTACCGCCATTTTGCACCATGGGCATATGCTACAATAGGCCAACACGTTTGTCACTATTCGTCATACGTTTACGGAGAACATTCATGTAAACGTACTAAGATCCTACTCGTCTACAGCGTTGTCCAAATACGTGTAATACGCTGAATAGCGCTATACGCGATGTTTACGTCTTAATACACACGCCTGTTCAGAGAGGAACCCGAGAGGTTCTTATGAATGCAGCGTTCGGTGTTGCGACGCTGATACAGTTTTTCGAGTTTCTAAAGATCAGAAAAAGTGTTCTTAGTTCTACCGTACTTGAAGTACACCAGTACAATTTGACGCCCAATATATTGTAAAAAGCTATTAAATTTACGGACGGATAGCATTGGTCCTCGAACTAGCAGTAAGCAGTCGTAACAGAACAAAACGTGTTGTTTTGAAGAAAAGTCGTTTCTTCAGCTTCCAACAAAGTAGAAGTTTAGTGCTTCCCGTGGCAACCCTGATGACGCTGCTCCTCTCCTCGGCCCGCTGGCGGAACTAACCAAGCGATCTGATTGGCTCTGCACAAGGGACAATAGAGCCGAGCTCCATTTTCCTTATTCGCCTTATTACAGCGCGCCCCGAGGAATCTGTAATAAGCCTTATACGCCGTAATACACCTTACAACACCTATTTGGACAATGCTTACTGCGAGTCGCTGGCCCCTGCTCACCTGTGCCTGGTTCCCTAAGAAAAATGTGTCTTCTGGAGAAGTAGCTTCTCCTCAACTGGGGAAGCTGCATCATCCCGGGAAAAGACATCCTCTACGCGCAGCTCTCTGGACACCCAATGCCTCCTGTTCCGCGGTTATATCGGGAACTAGAACTCCCGCTCCACGGCAACGAGCCTCGTTCGCGACGGGATGAACCACCGAGTTTTTCCCGATTAGTGGTCCTTTAGGAATGTGCTAAATTGTGATAGTGAACCTCGGAATATGCAGGCACCACCACAACCTACCATGTCCGTGGCCACAGTTGGCTCTCGGCAAGTGCATGGGGGGCGGTTTGATTTCGATGATGGGGGAACTTACTGTGGGGGCTGGGAGGATGGAAAGGCTCATGGTCACGGTGTTTGTACGGGGCCGAAGGGACAAGGAGAGTATGCTGGATCGTGGCATTATGGCTTTGAAGTCTCAGGGATCTACACTTGGCCGAGGTAGGTGTCTGTAATGTCAGCAGTTCAGTTTCAGTTTATTCATACAAAAATGTGAACAACATTAACTCTTTATGGCCCCACCATAAGGCCTAACATAAGGCCTGACAATGGGCGGGGCGTATTCTTTATTCATATAGTCCTAAGGGAAACAAATCAAAGAATAAAGGAGAGAAAAAAAGAGGAAGAAGAATAAAGACATAACAAACTGACAGAAAAAATCCACTAACGAACGATCTTCCATCAACAAAGCGCCCAAAGAACACGCCAGAGAACGTCAGAGAACCTGGACATACATTCATAATATTCGTTCTGAACTATTCTGAAGTTAGTTGAAGATCCGAGATTCATCACAAAACTTGAAAAGCTTGTAGAAAGTTGGGGAATTTTTTATTTATTTCTTACATCAGTTGAGACTTCGAACCTTGAAAGCCATTTGTTTGTCGCAGGATTGTTCACGTCTAAACTCGTGTGAACTCTGGTGAACGACCCGTAGAATTTACTTCAATATTCTTGACCCCAGACGGGATTTTCCACAAGGTCGACAAGGCGTCGACTTAGCCGCGTGAAAACGTTTCTTGTTGTTTCTGACAAGTGCTTCTGTAATTTTCTGTAAACGTGGCTAAGTTTTAAGGTGGTCAACTATTAAAATAGCAGAAACATAGTGCGAGGTATCCTTTAAATTTAACCGAATAAGACTGAGATCCGACAATCTGGTTAAACTGCACTAATTTGCTTAAATACGCCTGAAAACCCGATAAAAATGCGTCACTTCCTTTCTCCGCTATCCACAGATAATGGATTTAATCGATTGAACTTATTCTTTTGGAGTTGTGGTATCTGTATGTGCTTGTCCTTCTATGTTTAAAATACTGAGCAAGTACAAAGCTAAGCCATTGCCAAAAGGTACTCAGTTATAACGAAAAGACTTATCTCATCAGCCATTGCCAAAAGGTACTCAGTTATAACGAAAAGACATATCTCATCATCAGCCGCGTTTTTTGTAAATAACCGATTCTCCGTTCTCTATCCCGTTCTCCCGGTTTTTAGTAGAACGTCGCAGTGCTATTGTCCGTTTTTAGCAGAACGGAGAACGAGTTGTATATCGTCCGTCATTCCGTTCTGCTGGATGACCAACAGAATAGGAGCTGAATACCCTTGTCGAGTTATCGTCATGTTCGGCTACAATCATAAAGTAAAGTATACAACGGATACGTCAGCTACGATGCTTCGTCAGCGATATTTCGGCCCTTCTTGGCAAGGGTCCTCGTCAGGCTGTCAATCTTCAAGTCCAACGTCGGTGAAGGAAACAAACCTGTAAAACAAATTTGATTACAGGTTTGTTTCCTTCCCCGACGTTGGACTTGAAGATTGACAGCCTGACGAGGATCCTTGCCAAGAAGGACCGAAATATCGCTGATGAGCATCGTAGCTGACGTATCCGTTGTATAGTTTATTTGAATAAATGTTTCAAAGTCAGCTTGGGCTCAAGGAATATTTATCATAAAGTATCGGGAACAGGTCCTTCAGCAAAATTGCAGAAATGGATAAAACCACCCTATTTTTACGAAATTAACAGAAAGTAATGAAGAAGAAAAAGGGTATCATAGAATGGACCTTCCTATTTTCATTGACTCAGGAACAAAAATTAAAAAATTTGCGGTCAACGTAAACAAGGGGAGCTTCGATATGAGTGAACAGGAGATATAATCTTGAGGAGTTTTCTACCTAAGTTTAAGAATAGATGGTTGCATCTAGGAAAGCAAGAAGGGAGATAGTTGCTTGTAGAAAAGAGTAGAGAAAGCTAAAATAGAAGAGGAAATCCGGAAAGAAGGATGGATACAATTTTGAAAATATCGAAATAAGAAGAAAAATCAGTCCTCTTCTCAGGTTTACCAAAGTGTTTGTTACAAAATAAACAATATAAACTCGTCTTATGAACAGGTGTAGCTGAGAGTAAAAGATGTGTTCAGTAATTGCAGTTGAGTGGACAAAAATGGGTGAATTCGTATGCAAATGCTGATTTCTTTAGTTACTAGTCTCTCAATTTAAAAATTGGTGCGGTGGGCGTTTTTGTACTGAACGGAGAACGAGTTTGAAACTCATTTGAAAAAAAAAACGGGCGTATAGGCAGAACGGAGAACGGCGTAAGGGAAATGAGGTTTTACAAAAAAACGTGGCTATCACTTTTCTACTCCCTTCAGAGAGGTTGCTTCATCCGGTTTTCCGCGCTTAGCGTCCGCAACACATCGAAATGCAGGCTTCAATTCGAAATGCATTCAAATTCTCCGTGTTTGGATGAATTTTTGGTTGTCGTCAGAGCAGCGCATATTTTGAACGTTATTACTAGAGCCCCCGGTTGAAAAAAAATACAAAACCCCTTAGATGAGCCAAAATATTGCAGGCCATTCAAGCATCAGACGTACAAATAAGCTGCCTTTTCGGTTAAACTTTAAGCACTGTTCCCATTGGGGTAATAAGCTGCATGCGAGCAGTTTGTGACGGTTGCGATAAAGAAAAGTATAAATCGATCCTATTTTCTCTTATGCAGCGTTGAAGTTTAACCGAAAAGGGCTGGGATAGGACAATCTAGTTACCCATCACTCACTATTCACTTAAATTGGCTTGAAGACCCGCTGAAAATGCGCTACTTCGTTGTTCCGCTATTCACGAATAATCGATTTTCAAATAGTGGAATTTCCGTGGGATATGTGGTACCTCTATGCGCTTGTATTTTTGTTGTATGCCTTACGAGAAAGATTTATGATTTCAAAAAGTGGAATTTCCGTGGGATTGTGGTACCTCTATGCGCTTGCATTTTTGTTGTATGCCTTACGAGAAAGATTTATGATTTTTTTTTGTTCAGGCACTAAGCAATCTTCCCCAATCTCACCACTGCCCACTGAAAAGCCGCGTTTCTGTTGAGACTAAAATTTCCCGCGTCATAGTAAAATTTACGCTGTTGGGACGGCCGCAGATATTCTAAATGTTATAGCTAGAGCAGGTAGTGGAAAATAAAAGAATTCCCTTTGCCGAATCCAAATAATTCTGTGTACGGTACTCAGTTAAATGACACACAAATAAATTGGCTTTTCAGTTAAACTTTAACCAAATCGCCGCTTGCTTGGGTTGTTCTTCCTTGTCAAGAAACATGACGAGGAAAATAATTTGCAGCTTATTGCACAAATTTGAACAGTGCTTCGGACACAGGATGGTACCATCGATTTCTACTTACTAAGACTGTTGTAGCAAACTCGAGGAAGAGGTGGACATTTTCATGATGGTCAGATGAAGGAAAGTAGGCTACCTTAACAGCGACGGATGCCAGTGTTGACATTTAAATATGAGAGCGAGAGAGGTTTTGGTGTCAGCCAGTGGCTGACTTGTTTCAAATTTGTGGAAAATTTTACATTACCCCCTAACCTGTCGCTCACTGTTTTGTGGAATGAACGTTGAAGCCATTCTGATGATTTTACTGTCAATAACCCCACTTGCGAGTCAGCAGATGCGAGACTGCAGTATTTCGAAGTCTAGCATTTTTATCTTGCATCGGATTATAGCTGTCCGAAATCGGATTTTAATTTTCCGAATTAGGAACAAAAATGTATGAAATCGGTGATGCACAACTACTAAACTCAGATAAAGGAGAGACTTTTTACAGTGCACCTGGGCATTACCAGGAGCGAAGAGAATACCAGAGGAACCCTTTTGATGTGACGAAGGGCTGCGGTCTAGTGGGCAGTCCCTAGCGCATGGTCATGCCGGGCTAGTGACGTTTCGGGTCGACTTTATCAGCGGGTCTTACAAAAATAACGGTGGAAAAGCTGACCTTGCGCACGAGTTTACTTCCAAGATAACTCTTGGAAGAATTGATTTCGTCATTCATCTAAAACTTCGGCAAGTTCGTTCATTCAGAACACGATCGTAAATCATGGGAGGCCGCCAAGAAAAAGAACTAAAATGCAAGGAAACGTTATGTAAGTAAAATTTAACTTTTGAGCTGGATGAGGGGTACAAAAAGGAGATTTCTGGGAGAGCTTTCCTTTGATTTTCAAAATCAGATGGGAACATCTGTTTATGACTCAAGCGGGTATAAATTGTGGAACGAAAGTAGAGAGATCGGGTTTTCGGAACGTCTGATGTAGTGAACAAGCTCCGAAACGATTCGCTGGTCGGTAGTGGGCCTAAGCTGAGATCTTTCAGGTCTACCTTGATCTCTAAGGTATCTTATAAGGTTTGAAGTCAAGCTGACCATTCATTTCAAATACGTCGGTCCTCTCGGACCGACGCAGGGAGGACGGGAGGGGAGGGGGGAATAGATGGGCCATCTAGGGACAACACATTATCTTAGCTCCAAATTTGTTTGAAAGAGTATTTCTACGTTCAGTTAATTTAGGAACGTCAAGTTTGACGAGAGCCTTGTTTGGTACTTGTCTGTTTAATCTGGGTGTCTAATCAAAGTACGTTAAATGAGAAAATGCGAAAGAAGTCTAAAAGACTTCTACTGTAAAAAAAGAATAAAAAAAAGAAAAAAAAGACTTAAGTAAAGACTTACCCTGTTTTGTTCCAAGTCTGCGTGCCTATTTTCTCGAAGCAAGTTAAAGTAAGTGAAAGTACGTTAAATAATTAAAACTTAAACAAAAGTAAGTTGTTCTTTTCTTCTAAATTACCAAAACGCCCCGACTTTGCCTAGGACGTATGTGTCCGGGCCCGCCCCTTTGAAGAATGGATTGGTTCGCGCCCAGTAAAGCTCCTCGCTCTGTTGACCGATTCTATCGAAAGGAGCTTTGTATTGCTAATAGCTTGCCTGTAAGGACCCTTTCCGGTTTCCTTCTAGTGGAATAGTGGAAATGCCCTTGCCGGAAATCCGACAGCATGTCGATCGGCGTCAGACAGGACGTTCTGTCAACTTGGGGTAACGAGCTGATCCGTCTTGTCTCGGGCAATTTTCCGGAATCCGTCCGAATTGTAGCTTTTCAGTTGGCTTTGGGAATGGGCTTGGCATTTGCTCGCCGCATTTGAGATGTCTTGATATTCGTCGAGAAATTTGGCGCGAGAACGATTAGTCTTGGTCTAGTCTGATGTAGGGCGATTTTCGGGAATCTGTCCATCCGATTGTCACCTGTCAGTATGCTCTGGGATGGGTTTGATCTTCGACGAGAAAGTGGGCGCAAGCATAATTATTCTTTGTGCAATCCGTCTTGATGTAGGGCGATCTTCCGGAAATCGTATGGGTTTGATAGTCGACGAGAATCTGGCGCTAGCACAAGTCGCCCTGGTGTATCCGTCTTGAAAAATGGCGCTTTTCCGGAATCTGCCCGTCCGGTTTTCAGTTGTCTTTGGGATCGGTTTGATCTTCGACGAAAAAATGGGCGCAAGCATGATTAGTCGTCGTGCAATCTGCCTGATGTAGGGCGATCTTCCGGAAATCGAAGCTTTTCAATTGACTTTGGGATCGGTTTCGTATTCGTCGAGAAATTGGGCGCTCGCACAAGTCATCCTAGTGTAATCCGTCCTGATGTAAGGCACTTTTCCAGAATCTGCCGTCCGATTTTCAGTTGGCTTTGGGATGGGTTTGATCTTTGACGAGAAGTGGGCGCTAGCATAATTATTCTTTATGCAATCCACCTTGATGTAGGGCGATCTTCCGGAAATCGTAGCTTTTCAGTTGTCTTTGGAATGGGTTTTGCAATCAGTTGCCGCATCCGGAAATTGGCGATAGCACGATTAGTATTAGTGTAGTCTTGATGTTGGACGATTTTCCGGAATTTGTCAATCCAATTCAGTTATATTTAAGAAAGCCATAACACGGACAAGCCGACTAGTAGGTTTTGTGTCACATAGACATAATACAACAAGACACAGATATAAAAATTCAGCTGACAACAGCTCGGTCAGTAAATATGTCCACTTGCGACAGTTATATGGTTAAAAATAGCATAAAAATACATAGTTGTGCACTGGTAGAGCGACTGATCTTGCTGGCCTCACCCTCTCAGAGTTGAAATCCGGAGGGAGGATGTCCCCCGGAAAATTGTCCGTCCGATTTTCAGTATGCTTTGGAATTGGTTGGATATTCGACGAGGAAGTGGGCGCCAGCATGGTTAATCTTGGTGTAATATTTCTTGATGTTTCAGTTGGCTTTGCAGTTCGGGATGGGTTTGCCATTTCGTTGCCGCATCCGACAATTGGCGCTAGCCGTCTTGTTGTAGTCTTGATACAGGGCGATTGTCCGGAATCAGTCCGTCCGGATCGTAGCTTTTCAGTTGGCTTCGAGTTTGGGATGGGTTTGGTCGGATCTGTCCGTCATTTTGTTTTTCCCGTATTTCTTCGTCATAGTAGAAATAAGATGTTAATAAAGAGACGCCATGTACATTGGGCCTATTAAGGCAAGAAAACATTGTAGCAGCCCCCCCCCCCCCCACATCCCCCTTTGAACCTGTAATCTTCCGATAAGAAGCTTTAATTTATTGTTTAAAGCACACCTCGCAATATTTACTGTTTGTGTTCCAATAGTCAAAACTACCCGAGTACTGTAAAACTAAGCTCTGCCTTCAACAGATTGTCCATAGTTTTGACTGTTTTAAGCCTTTTTCCAGACCCGCGACTTCTCGCAAAAATTTCACAAAATTCAGATAAGCCGTCAGGTACGCGAACACTCGTCGGTAGCATATTGCACATGGAAAATTGTGAACCGTAGCAAGTGAACATGTGAAATTTAGGCCTCCGGGTTTAAGAATTAATGAATGCAGTTGGGAAGTAGGTTGTATTGTCATTATAAGTATGACCGGTCCTTTAAACCGATACGGTCAAACAGGCTGATCCTCGAAAACCGAGGACGCTTTAAAGTTTAACTGAAAAGCCAAATTATTGTTGTGTCATTTAACTGAATACACTGAATTATTTGGATTCATCTAAGGGATTTTTTATTTTCCACTATCTGCTCCAGTTATGACGTTCAGAATATCTGCGGTCGTCCACACAACGTAAATTCTGCTATGACGCGGGAAATTTTAATCTTAATGCAAACGCGGTTTTTTAGTGGGCAGTGGTGAGCTTGGTCATGACTGCTTAGTGCCTGAACAAAAAAAAAATCATATATCTTTCTCGTAAGGCATGCAACACAGATGCAAGCGCATAGAGGTACCACAAATCACCCGGAAATTCCACCATTTGAAAATTGACTATTCGCGAATAGCAGAACAACGAAGTAACTCCTTTTCAGCGGGTCTTCAAGCCAATCCAAGTGAATAAGATTGTCCTATCCCAGTTTTCGGTTAAACTTTAAGGCCGCTATCGTCCAGCTCTTCTTCTGTCGGAATCGCGGCATTCATGAAAATGTCGATTCTATTTTATGTCAGCCTCGATTGTTTGATGATATACTCTTACACCGAGGTGTCGCCAGGGCTTTCATGGCTGAACTCCAGGTCTGAATCCCGAATGAAAGCCAAGAGCTATTTATCCAAAATTCCTGGAGTAAAACTGACGCGCTTTATCGTCCTGTCTGTAATTGTTTGCGCCTGGGAGTCCACACGCGCCTGGTGTAGTGTGTGACGCTCTGTTTGCGCTGGTGAAGCGGAACGGTGAAATGAGGACCTCCTGTTAACGAACGGTGATTGCCTGCTCCTCGGGGTAGCTGTTCTCCTCTGGGGTAGCGTGCGTCGGGTGTCAGGCGCCGGGGTGGTAGGGATTACCATTCAGTTCAATTCACTTTATTCATCCCAAAATTCTTCATTGCGAAAAATAGCGTAAGAAAATGTCAATAAAAACTCACTGACATACAAGTACATACTATACTATTACTTTACATAATCTTCATGCAATATACAATTTTGGTTTCTTAATTTGGTCCATAATAAAGTATTGCTAACATTATATTCAGTTTGTTTGTGTTACATAATATTCGATCGTCGGGTCAAGTACTTATGACTATGTATAGAAACAACACGCTGAAATCACAATTAATAAAACAAACATAAACTTCGTCACGTCACAACTGATAAATAACAACATTATAGTCAAACAAAGTTAAAATGCCGAATAAAATAAGGCGCAAAAAATGTCAGATGTCGCTCAGATGATTGAAATGGAGGGAGGTTCAGCTGGGTTTTACTAGCAAGTTTAACCGCTCTTCTTGGGGCCATTGCGTCTTCCTGCTTTATGAAATCCGGCAGTATGTCCCTGTGATCGTCGGAGTTCGGTATTTTTTTTTCCTGAAATTCATGGCTAGTTCGTGACGTCTTTCCTTTAAAGTTTGTAGTTACATAATACCATATTCATGATGAATATACCATATTTATTTTAAAGTAGGCTACCTCTTGCACTGTTTGTAAATTCCAGTTTTTTCTAATAGTTGAATACTCTAAAACTAGGCCCTACTTTTAAAGTTTAACCGAAAAGGGTTGAGATAGGACAGTCTGGTTACCCATTACTTATTTCACTTAAAGGATCCCTCTTGCTTATTCTGCCTTTTATATTATCTCTAGTTAGGAATTATAAGCTTTTCAAATCCACACCTTTTGCCATTGTTTCGTTTCGTACCTACGACATTTTAGTGCTCTTTTGGCCAAACTGAGTTTTTCCAGTGATGTAACACAAATTTCCCGAAAATTTCAAGGTCCACCTACAACTCTTTAATACACAAGGACATGTGAAGCCTCAAAGTGTTGTTTTTCATTTTGGAAAACTTGATAGGCCATGAGGTATATCTTCTGTTTTGGCCTCCTTTGTTTTGCTCGGTTTTCCACTTTTTAACCACGGCGCTGTAAGTTTTCAAATAGTTTGCGTCCAGCCGCGGCGTCAGCGATCGGTAAGGCAGGGTCGAGTCGACGAGCGCTATGAAAAAGATGGCTAATTTCACATGGGAAGTAGTGGTATTTTCGAAAAAAGATATTTCTTAACCACTTTGTTGTGAAAAGATCATTTTAAGTAAGAGCTGTGCTTTAAATATGCTTGAATACCCGGTGAAAATGCGTGACTTTGTTGCTCCGCTATACCTGTATGCGTTTGAACTTGTGTTGTATGTGTAATGAAAGCGATTTATGAAAAATAAGTATTACAAAAGTACATACAAAAATAATTTGTCTTTTCAGTAAAACTTTAATAAATCACCCACGTGTTTTAAGCCTTTGCCCATCGCTGTTGACTTCTAGCAAAAACAGTGAAAGGAACCGGGTTTTTTTCTGACGACGAAGGTTCTCGTAAACAGTCGTTGAGAGGATGATACACATCGAAAACAGCGAACAAGGCAGGTGTGAAAATCAGTGAATTACCGTGAGGGCAGGTTAGGTCCGTACCGGATTGGGGTGTCCGAGCGATAACGGAAGTAGGTTGCAGTAGCATGATACTTACAACCTATGGGTCCTTTAAGCTTTCTTTTCTATTTCTCTGTTGGATTAACCTCTTTATACTGCTATTAAAATAGTTACTTCTATCACTCAAGAGATTAACTATCCGAAGTTACTCTATCTAAGAAATTCATCATATGAGGTGTAAGAATACAAGTTTCTTTTCCTTCTGGCTTATAGGCCAATAAATAAATTCGAAGTGTGCATGAATTTCAGCGACAAACTTGTGGTTCAACTTTTTAACCGTTGGTGCTGCCATCTTGTCTCGAAAGGACAGGTACTCTTACTTGACAGTTGACGACCATCCAAGTAAAATTCCGCGGGAATTCCATCCTGTTTCTTGATAATATTATAATAAAACAGTGCACAAATTAGCCATCGTCACTGCTCGTTGCAGATTCTTTGGCGCACAGATTGTCCAAGGAATTCTTCGAAGTAATAATAGAATTGCTCATTACTACTTCAGTTGGAAGGGCATCCAGCAGCTCGCCACTCTGGTTCGGAAAGTCCATCTGGCAATGTCTTTTAGCAATCGCCTGCCACTTGAAATAGTATATGAAGTTGTACGAAAAAGTAGCATGCAGTACGAACTGATGCTACTACATGCTTCTATGTCAAGGCTACCGTGTTACTGCATTCTACTACATGCTACTATTAGAAAGACTGGATGCTACTATAGCAATACAGGATGCTAGTGGATACTCCTGCTTAAGATTGGCCCAGTCTGAGGCACACTAAATGATAGTATTCTTTACTATTACTTATAAATACATGCAACATTTTCGTACAACTATCTTACAACTACGCAGGCTACACACTTTTCATCCGGTGTCCGCGCAGGCTCGTTATCGTAATTCCTTTTGTTCGTCGACCTTGCTCTGTTCGGATTTCCGCTTCTCGTGGATGTGGTGCAACAGGGCAAATGGTTGCTCGAACATTAGCGACGCTGCAATTTAGTGGAACTCATAAAGCGGAACAGAGGCTGGAAGTAGCGCCAGACAGTCGCGTCTGAGTAGCCTAATTTTTTGAAGTGACACGGGCTACGAAACCTGTCAAGCTCTTGGACCCGTCAGAATAGCCGTGCTGCGAGACTGGTATCTAGGGGATGCAGACTGGCTGACGCGGTGGTATACCATGTGGCAATGAAGACAGCCGCCGAAATGGTTTTTTCTGGTCAGTTCTGTTCCATTTCTTGTCCGACCTTGTTCTGTTCAGACTTCCAGGTCTGGTGATGCAGCAGGGAAACATGTTGCCCGAGCATGTTCGCGGGGAAACTAAGAAAGCGGACAAGGGTCCGAATGTAGAGCCAGACAGTTGAAAAGCTCTTGGACGTGTTAGAAGAGCGAGTCATACATGCTACGACACTAGGATCTAGGGGATGCAGACTGGCTGACGCGGTGGTGTACCATGTTGGCAATGAAGATAGCCACTGAGTTTCAGATGTGTCACAAGACCGAGTCGGACATGTTACGACACTGGAATTTGAGGGGCGTAGACTGACTGACGCGGTGAAGACGATGAAGACAGCCGCCGAAATGCTGTTTTCTCATCAGTTCTGTTCTATTCCTTGCCGACCTTGTTCTGTTCAGACTTCCAGGTCTGGTGATGCAGCAGGGAAACATGTTGACCGAACATATTCACGGGGAAACTAAGAAAGCGGACAAGGGTCTGAATGTAGAGCCAGACAGTTGAAAAGCTCTTGGACGTGTTAGAAGAGCGAGTCATACATGCTACGACACTAGGATCTAGGGGATGCAGACTGGCTGACGCGGTGGTATACCATGTGGCAATGAAGACAGCCACTGAGTTTCAGACGTGTCACAAGACCTAGTCGGACATGTTACGACACTGGGATTTGAGGGGCGTAGACTGACTGACGCGGTGAAGACGATGAAGACAGCCGCCGAAATGCTGTTTTCTCGTCAGTTCTGTTCTATTTCTTGTCCGATCTTGTTCTAATCAGACTTCCAGGTCTGGTGATGCAGCAGGGCAACATGTTGCCCGATCATATTCTCGGGGAAACTAAGAACGCGGAAAAGGGTCTGGATGTAGAGCCAGACAGTTGAAAAGCTCTTGGACGTGCCAAAAGAACGAATCATACATGCAACGACACTAGGACCTAGGGAATGCAGACTGGCTTCGCGGTGGCGTACATTGTGGCAATAAAGACAGCCATCGAGTTTTCGGCGTGTCAGAAGACCGAGTGGGACATGTTACGACACTGAGATCTGAGGAACGCAGACTGACTGACGCGGTCGTATACTGTGTTGGCAATGAAGACAGCCGCCGAAATGCTGTTTTCTCGTCAGCTCTGTTCTATTTCTTGCCTGAACTTTTTAAGTTCAGACTTCCAGGTCTGGTGATCGAGCAGGGCAACATGTTGCCCGAGCATATTCACGGGGAATCTAAGGGAAAAGGGCCCGGATGCAAAACTTCATGTGGTAAATCCAGTTTTCTTCCTCGTCAGACCTTATTGTGTTCACACTGCCGCGTCTGGTGGATGTGATGCAGCAGGCCAACTGGTTGCGCGAGCATTGACCAACGGATTGGAACTAAGAAAGTGGAAAATGGGCTGGACCTACAGCCAGACAGTCGAGTCCGAGTCTATTTAACTCGGATCGCGATACGCTCTGTCAGTCTTCCTTAGATGTTGATTTGACTGGCCGTGCCGTATTGAAAAGTAGACAACTTGGCGATGTGAGAATGTTTGGGAAACTCCTCCGGATGTTTGGCACAACCGCAAACTTTTTACTCAATAGGGTCATTCTTATTTTCTTTTTTTTTATTACATTTAACTATGTTTAGTCATATCAGTCTTAAAATAATTTTTTTGATATGACCTTCGGGCTTTTGTGTAACATATTCTATCATATTCTATACTAGGCCAATAGAGCTCTGTGTAACGAATATCATTGGCGTCAATGCCTCGGTTAACCCTTTTGATGGTTGCGTATTCACTCGGGGACACTTTCTTCTACTGATTATCCCCCGAATTTCTAGACTTTTCTAGTCCTCCATTCCAGATCGTTTTCTCCAGAATAAAGGTTATATTCGCTCCAAAGAGCCGTAGCCTATTACAATATCTAAGGAGATGTTCCCCAACAGTGCAAATACCAAAGCAGAGCTTGCATGGACGGACTCGATAGAAAGCGAAAGTGCTAGTTGAAGTTGTGAGGGGGCTTAGGAACACGACATTGATTTTAAAAATTAGACGAAAGGGATGGAGAATAAGACAAGGGGACTTTACCCTAAGGAGGATCAAGCGTCCGCAAGCAAACCAGTGAGGGATTGCTTAGTTCAGGTGGCGATCCCCTGTTTTGTTGCGTTCGGGGTGCGTGGATCAGTTCATCGATGCTTCCCTTGCTTTGCCTTAGTTCCGACCTAGCTGACCCGATGAATTTATTTGTCTCAAAATAATAGTATGAAGCTGTACGAAAAATTAGCATGCAGTACGAACTGATTCTACTAAATGCTCTATGTCAAGGCTACCGAGTTACTGCATTCTACTGCATGCTACTATTAGCTAGACAGGATGCTAGAAGAACAAATAATCTGATAGAACCTCTGTCTTTGGTACCATGCAGCGACTATGGATACCCCGACAAAATTGAGCGGACCTAGAGATATTTACTCTAGCTTTGAGCTGATTTTGACACTCGTCTACTCTACTTCCGTCTTCGCCGTTGCTCATTGCATAACAAAAAATGCAGGAGGCGTACTCCGCGTGCTGACCCGCTCTTGATCGCGTCCAGAGAACCAATCAGCTTTTGTCTTCTACTTTTCCTCCAGGCGGCTTCACAGCAATATAGCTAATTGTAGAGGTAACGAAACGTGATGTGGCGCGAAGCTACTAACCTCCGCTCGTTCGGAGCGGACACGGTACGGGAAAATATTTGACTTCGCATAGTCATAGTACAGAGATAGGGAGACGGAGGTTCTATCTGCTTATTTGTTCTTGATACACTACTGCTTAAGATTGGCCCAGTCTGAGGCACATTAAATGGTAGTATGCTTTACTATTACATATCAACTTTTTCGTACAACTGTCATACAACTAAGCAGGCAACACATTTTTCATCGGGAAATGTTATGGTTCCCAGGAAGAGGGCGCTGATTCGAGTATCAGTTGGTACCAACCGTTTGGTTGGGGCGGGGGTTGGTGGCAGGAAGGTGTGCGAAATCACCAAGACAGCTTGTCCCTAGCCGCCCGTTGCACCTCCTGGTTGAGGGCAGAGAACCGGAGATCAGCACAGCCAGTCTGGCCTGTCAAGGCTATTTGCTGATACCTTACGTACTTATCTCTACTCTACTTTAAATAGACACTAAATTTTCTGGAAGTGACCACCCGTGACGGGCTAGAAATATTTTCATTTATGACTTTTAGGATTTCTCTAGGACCGTGATTTCCCTCTTAGTCTCTGATGAGCTATAACTCTGTGGCTCGGGGAAAACAGGGATGTGGGCATTCACTGCACGTACGAGGGCAATCGAGGCCTTAGTGCCCAAAGGGGCTTGTCAGCGCTTATTAGGCTGGACACAGAAGGCCTGGTGCGGGTTGATGGAAAGGCAAACAATAGCTTTAGTGTGTGAAGGAAGGGGCTAATTACTTGATTGGTTAAATAATTGCTCCTAGAACATTAGGGGTTGAGCGGATGACGAACGGACAAAAGACGTCAGACGCTGTGGAATGTAGTTTGCTTGCTTAAAGGTTAACCGAAGAGGGCTGAGATAGGACAATCTAGTTACCGATCAGTTATTCACTTAAATCGCCTTGAAGACCCGATGAAAATGCGTTACTTCTTTGCTCCGCTAATAACGAATAATCTATTTTCGTGGAATTTCCCTGTCGGATTTGTGGTACCTCTATTCACTTGTACCTCTGTTGTATGTTTGATGAAAATGACTTACGAAAAGTAAGTGTTCACACAGTGAGCTACCTGCCACTGAAAAGCCGCGTTTGTATTGAGATTCAAATTTTCCGTGTCATGGTAGAATTTTCCTTTGTGAGGACGGCCGTAGATATTCTGAACGTCATACTGGAGCAAGTAGTGAAAAATAAAAAAATCCCTTAACACAATCCAAACAATGCAGTGTATTAAGTTAAATGATTGAAAACTAAGTTGGCTTTCAGTTAAACTTTAATGTATCCTTTCCAGCGCATCCGAATGTTCATGGCACTGACGTCTATTTGATTTATTTTCAGTGGCAGCACATACGAAGGACAGTGGCAGAATGGAAAGCGACATGGAATCGGTGTTGAACTCCGCGGTAGATGGCTCTACCGTGGCGAGTGGACACAAGGTCTGAAAGGCCGCTACGGTGTCCGCCAGTCTGCTACATCGCTAGCGAAATACGAAGGCACCTGGGCAAATGGACTCCAGGATGGATATGGCTCCGAGACATATGCGGACGGGGGTAAGATTTGCCTACTCTGTAAAAAAAAAATCTTGCAGTATTTGCCACTGGGATTATTCTTGTCCCTACTGAGATAAGATTATCTCTAATTCGGATTAATCTTGTCCCAGTAGAGATAAGATTAATCCCTGTAGCAAATACTGCAGTTAACTTTAATCCTTACTCACTCGGAGAAACTTTTTACAGTGTAGATAGCCCCATATGGATAAGCTAATACCCTCGAGTAAAACCTGACTGATGCTATTGTAAAGCTACGTTACACCCTGTCTGCTAAAATCGCATACTTTTTCGATTACAGGAAGACAGCCAGGGTTGTCATCTCTCAAGATCAGCCATTCTTGAATTTTTATTGGGCGTTTCTGAGATAAAATTTTGCAAAAAACTTCCAGGAATAAAACAAAAATAAATCAATCACGACTGTAAATGCTGTAACTCCATTGCCTGTTTTATCCCTAATTCGATAGAGGCCTATTCGTTTGGCCTATACTTCCCCTTGAGCCTAGCACGGAAATAACTACTACAGTATATTGTAAAAAAGTTATTGGATAGGCCACTACCCTTAGTATTAAAACCATAACAATATAACAACATTATTTATACATTAGCTTCATGACTGAGTGCTGTAACCCCATTGCCTGGGTAATTCGATAGAGGCCTGATAATTCCACCGGTGCTTCCCCTTCCATAGGCGGTGATGTTTGCTCAATATCGTTTTATCGAGAAGCATATTAATTACGTCTCCCTAATTTGATAAAGGAACAGCCCTTTTCCGCCGAGGGGGTGTATGCTCTTACTTGTTTGCTGTTTTTCGAAGTTAATGGAAATATTCTGGGTTTAAAAAAAAAATGCTGTAGGCTTACTGGTAGTGCCCACCACTTATTCTTCCGTAATCGCTTGATCTGTTCGTATCCGCGAAAATTTCGAATTCTGTATTTTCTGTCCAGCCTTACCTTTGAACACGAATATATTAAATTTTCCTTCAGCCCAAGTTGACTGCGAATCATAATGACAGTGTAAAACGGATACGTCAGCTGAATTTTCTTAGATCTATATTTCGGCCCTTCTTGTCAAGGGTCCTCTTCGGGCTCGATCAGTTTTATCCACAACTTCATTTTCCAGCTTGAGTGGCTTGACCTGAAAAGGACCCTTGCCAAGAAGGGCCGAAATATACCCCTGATAAAATTCAGCTAACGTATCCGATTTGCACTGTCAAAGATGGATATTACCGAAAAAGTCCGAGGTCATGGCAATGATGGTTACATAAATACGTCAACGGGTTAAACACTAACAATTATACAAAAAAAAAACTCCCTAGCCTAAGCATCTCGGTCTATGCTCCATCGCAAGCCTCAAGTAACGCCCCAAATTTTGCACGCTGAACAAAATTAAAACGAGCCTGTAAGATAATCCTTGGACTGTTGTATGTGTCATACGAGGATAGCGTCAGAAAGCTCAACATCCCAACACTTTCGAAGAGACGCCACGATCTTACCATGACATTTGGCACCACATGTCTTAGATCTGAGCACCAACGTGACATCCTACCGGAATTTGCCCCCCTTCCTAACAATCGAACACGTCGTGCCGAAAAACTAAAGGGACTCGATTCACTCCTTCAGCCACCACCTACAAAATCAAGTCAACGCTACACAGAGTCGTTCGCGCCATATTTCATCCGTCATCACAACCTGAAAATAGAAGGAAAAGAAGACAATGAAGCATTTTGACACGATATGAATTAAACGTAGGCTATATACTAAGTGTTATTTTATGTATTTAGTTTACGATTACGAAAGGATTTTGAGAAGTACGTGAGAAATCTGTCAGATGCAACTAACTTGGAATGACCACTTCGAATGGAATATTCAACGAATGTTTGGTCCGAAGGCACTTTCTTTTAGTTCCGTTTATCTTTGCCAAGTTGGCTTTGCTTTTATCTAAGCCCCTTCGTCATCCGGAATTTGCCTCGGGATGGGAATCCGGATTCAGATATTCATCTTTCTCCTTTTAGTGTTGGCATTTGCATTCAGATTCCAAGGACGCCTTGGTTAGGGAATTCGGTCGAGCGATTCTTCTGAATTGGATTGTCGGCTCTGACCGAAATGGTGTATTGTTCCTTGTTTTCTCTTGCAAGAGGCGTGTACAAGACTTAAAGTTTAACTGAAAACACAACTTATTTTTGTGTCATTTAATTGGATACGCTGAATTACTTGGATTCTGCAAAGGAATTTTTTTATTTTCCACTATCTGCTCTAGTTATGACGTTCAGAATAACTGCGGCCGTCCTCACAACATAAATTCTACTATGACGCGGGAAATTTTAACACAAACGCGGCTTTTCAGTGGGCAGTAAGATTGGTGAAGATTGCTTAGTGCCTGAGATTAAAACAAATCCTAAATCTTTCTCGTAAGGCATACAATAAAAATCCAAGCGCATAGAGGAACCACAAATCAGGTGGAAATTGCACTATTTGGAAATCGATTGTTCGTGAATAGCGGAACAACGAAGTTACGCATTTTCACCGCGTCTTCAAGCCAGTTTAAGTGAATAAGTGATGGGTAACTAGATTGTCCTATACTAGCCCTTTTCTGTTAAACTTTAAGGGCCTTTCAGACTGACGTGTAAAGACTTACGTTGTGTTTCCTTCATCCCTTATTTTCCTGCGACCCTTTCACACCTGCAGCGGTCCCCTTCAGATTGGCGTAAGCGTAGGACTGAGGAAATTCTTTTTCCGTTTTCGGTTTTTCGTCGCTTTTATCGAAGACAACTTGCAAAACATGAACTAAACTCTTGGACAAACTTGCCAATCTTCTCATCAAGAGGATCCGCTCCACTTGATTCCTTCTTCCTCTTCCTACGTTTTCTTAAAGATGAACCGAAAAGAGCTGAGCTGTGACAATCTACTTACACACCACTTATTCGCTTAAATTGGCTTGAAGACCCGGTAAAATTGAGATTCTTTGTTGTACCGCCATTCACGAATAGTCGAGTTTTATGCTGTGAATTTTCCTTTTCGGATACGTGATACTTCTATATGCTCATACATTTATCCTTTAATATTTAGCAATCACAACGGCAAACGGTTTTTTATAATATATATATGTATGTAAATATATAAGAAGAATAGTAAAAATGGTAGATTGCCAGTCTTATATTTGCACCGTCTAGCATCGTCTGATATCTACAAAGTCTAACATTTGATGCCTCAACTATGAAACTCGACCTCGACCAGAGGAGAGGCCAGAAAAATATCGTTTGTTCTCTAGCCTATTTAAAAAAAAAAAAAATGCTAATAGATGTGTAATAGTGACTTGTCTTGTTGATTGGCATATTTTACTTATGAACTAAATGCTTGAAGTGCCTTTATTTGAACACTGACACATCCAAGTTGTTTTTGTACAATCAAAGATATTACGGATTAAATCAATATTTATTTATTTATTGTAAATCCTTTCTTCTCGCAGGTACTTTCCAAGGCCAGTGGCTACGTGGCCTGCGTCATGGCTACGGCGTACGCGTCAGCGCCGCTTTCGGCTTAGCATCGAATCAGCGCGGAAAAAGCTTCCGCGGCTCCCAGGCGTCTCTTCGGAGCGACACGATGGACCCTGCAGCGGAACGCGACAGACGCCTTGACGACGGACGTGGCGGATTTGTCCTCAAAGCGCGGAGCGATGACGTACCGACGCGACGTCGGTCTCTAGTGGAACATACGTCAAATATCAAGAAGTCTATCGTTCAGGTGAGTTTTCGATGGCAAAGGCTTTCGTTTCCCAGCAAACATTTTTATGTTTAACCTTTCTCGAAGAAGTTTGTAACACATATCTTCCTATGTTCCACAGGTAGATACGATATCGTATCAGCCTCGGCCTGGATAGGTTATTTTCAGTGCCGTCTCGGTGTTAATTTCCGATGTCAAGCTCGATGTCGGAAGTTACCCTTAAATTACCTTAAATTGCATTGTCCAGCGACAAAGGCAGGATGGCCCTCCTGTGGTATTCGCTGGTTTGAGTGATTTTGGTCAAACATGGTGTCGGGACTGGTTTTTAGTGTCGGGACTGGTTTTTACCCTTTAAAATATTTTTTTCCATCCCGCAGAGCATCTTTCCCACCGTCCCCACCTTCGATTGATTGATCGGAAGCAAAGAGTCCTCCACTCCTTGACGTAAAAGTTTGACCAAATATGGCTGAGATGCGACAGTTAAAGCACAACTCTTACTAGAAATAATATTTTCCCTATGAAATGAATCAGAAAAAAATGTTTTCAAAATCCCATTACTTTCCACCTAGAACTATCGATTCTCTTGTTAGCCCTTGTCGACTGTATCCAGCCTTCCTGCTCTCCGACGCGGTGGCTGGGCGTAAAACGTTTGAAAACTGAACGTGCTTTGGTTAAAAAGCGGGAAAACTAAGAAGTAATAAACAGAAGATTATCACATCTTAGGTGTGAAAGAGTTGTCACCAGATCTTGAAGATTCCGGCAAACTTTTCGTTGGGTGACGGGAAAACTCGGCAAGGCCGAAAAAGCGCTAAAAATACGTAGTTACGAAACGAAACCAAGGAGAAAAATGGGGATTTTAGAAGCATATAATTCAATATTGGAGCTAAGCATATTATAAAAGGCAGAATAAGCAAGATGGGTCCTTTAAGTTACCCATCACTTACTCACTTAAATAGGCTTGAAGAACCGATGAAACTGCACTGTCTGAAGTTTCATAACAACAGAAGGATGCGCGGTTTCAACAGACAGTGCGTAACAGATAACATTGGTTCTCCTATGTAGTGCTTCAGGTATGTTTGTTGGTGAGGGTCTTCCATCTTTCGGTGAAGCGAGGCGGGCCCTATCGCTTCAGACACGAATTTTGCAGAGAATCCTCTCCTTGTGGTGATGGCGAGTTCCCATATGCGACTAAGTTTGCCAATTTGGCTATCGTGGGGTATAACCTACTATATTGTGGGTTATCTCCAGATTGATGTATGTTAATTTTGTTTTGTTTGTTTTTTGTATTTTGTTATTTAGTTGTATTTGTAGACCCTAGTTGGTCGTCTCTTAGTTTAAGTAAATAAATAAGTATGCATAACATTTTCAAACACCACAGTCAACATCCGAAGTTTTGTATGTTACGCATTCTCTGTTGAAACCGCGCAGCCTTCTGATGTCTAATGAAGCTTCTGACAGTGTGCGTTATAGCCTACTTGTTTGCTCTGCTTTTCACATAATCCAAAGATACGTATCACTGGAGGTATTTTATCCTCAGCGCGGCGCGCATCCTTTGAAGGACCCTTCTTACTTATTCTGCCTTTTATAACATACGTATAGCTCCTTTATGGAATCATACGCTTCTAATATCCCCCCTTTTCTCCATTGTTTCATTTTGTGCCTACGAATTTTTTGCGCTTTTTCGGCCGTGCCGAGTTTTGCCCGTCGCACAAAGTAAAGTTTGCCGGAGTCTTCAACGTTTTCTGACAACTCTTTCACACATAAGGATATGAGAATCTTCTGTTTTTGACTTTTTTTTATTTACTTGGTTTTCCGTCTTTTTATCATCCAAAAAAAGTATGGCCATTGGGTTCGGCTTCCGTCGATCCCTTTCGGCCTTTCGATTTGCAGTTGTCTCTTCTATGGGTTTCGGACTTTTAGCGGCCAGCCGATGTTGCTAGGGAGGAAGGGCTAGTAAATTCCTCTCTCTATCAGTATTTTGATGATACACCGCGGCACGGTCAGTTTTCAAATGTTTGCGCCAAGCCGCCGCGCCGCAACTCTGGTGAAAAGTAATGTATTTTAGAAAAAAAAAAAGTTCTTATCCATTTCATAGTGAAAAGATCATTTCTAGCAAGAGTTGTGCTTTGAGGATCTTTTACCCTCAGATTTGTGCCAGTACTTGCTGCTAGCCATGTGTATTTTGGAAGCCACCACTAGAGCCTAAGGTGATAAAATTAAAAATCTAACAGCAGAGTCAAAATAATTATGTTTATTCAAATCCAAGCATAGAAATAGGCTGACTGGTCAGCCAAACTTTAGCACATACAAAAAACCTACACTTTCATTTAAATAACAAAGTTTGTTCTGGATACCTAACTAGATTTATTACTTTATTTCTAGTCTCTAGAGTATCAGGGAGCTTATAACCATTGAGAAAGGGGGTCCACCCTGATTTGCTGACAAAACTTTTCAGACTATCGTGAGGGATGCGTGGTTGCGCGTGGTCTAGTTGCGCCACTGATTCCCATAGAATAGGCTACCATACTAAATTTGGATCCAAATATTTTTGATGAATGGAAAACTGCAAAATTGTTCGGTTGATTTCGGTGTTCGATAATCTCGATTAAATAATTAGTATTAAGAGTTAATGGTTATTATTAATTAAATTCGCCAGGCAGTGAATTTTGAACTCATTGCCGAAGTTTGGAGTCTGGGAGTTTTATGCTTGGTTGACTGACAACCATTTTTACGCTATGACCACATATCTCATTGTCTTGGATTAGAAAAAGAAAATTGCATTTCCTTTTCTAGCGCACTGGTCTCCACCACCTTTTTTTCCTGTCAGTTCCCCCGCGGCGGTGGACTTTAAAACGCGATAATGTCGAAAGTAAACCAAACGAAGCAGGAAGGCTTTTTTTTTAGAAAGTCGCAAGTAGATATTTGGCGGGGGATCGACTAAAACCAGGAAGGGAAGGGAACGCGAGAAAAGCAGGAAGGCATACTAAAACCAGGAAGGGCATACTAAAACGATGAAGGACATACTAAAACGAGGAAGGCTGTCGCCAGAATTCAAAACTGGAAAGCCGCACCGTTCCCTTCCTCTGTTTAGTATTCTTTGAGGGGTCGGAAACTTTCCAAATTCAAAGTTCACCATCCCTTCCTCGTTTTAGTATCCTGTAGTATCCGTCGTTTTAGTATCCGTCTGAACTAGAAAGGAAAAGGTGAATTACAATTTTGATAGTTGCTGACCCCTCACTGAACTTAATGCCTACCCATGTCAGGATACTAAACCGAGGAAGGGATGGTGAACTTTGAGTTTGTAAAGTTGTCGACCCCTCGAAGAATACTAAACAGAGGAAGGGAACGGTGCAGCTTTCCATTTTTTTGCAGCCTTGAATTCCTTCTTCGGTTTAGGATGCCCTTCCTTGTTTTAGTATGACCTTCCTGGTTTTAGTACGCCTTCCTGCATTTCTCACGTTCCCTTCCCTTCCTGGTTTTAGTCGATCCCATTTGGCGGGGATAGGTTTCAAGCGGGCCACGTTCTTCTCCACGTATTGTAAAATATATACCCAATAGAAGACTACAAATAATAATAAAAGGCAACTAGATCTACGTTGCCTGGGCAATGTGAAGTGTTGCGGCAACCTTTGTCCGGCTTCGCCGACTAAAGTGTTGACAGCAACACTTTGTTTTGTTTCTTCGCTATCGGTTAAATGCTGACGTTGTCAACCTATCGAAGCTTTCAAAAAGTTATACTCAAAGAAGAACACAATCAATAATCAGATGATGAAATTCCTCAGTGTTGAAAAAACAACAACAAAATAATATTTTAAGAAGGGACTGAATTGACTTTGCAGCCAGTTGTGCTTTATCCTTTTCAGTCGTAGACATCGTGACGGATGAAAACTTTGAATGTTATTGGTATTGTAAAGCTAACTGTAACTTTTCAGGATCAAAATACCATAGATGTGCACCATTTGCACAAATTTCTAGCCCCTCACGAACCCCTCTAGCAACCGATTCTTATTACAAGTCCCTCTGCAGTGACAGATATCAAGTTCACATGAAACAAATAATGCGTACACCAACTAGCAAAAGTCGCAAACCCCTCATCGCTGAAGATGATTGTAGCCTAATAGCGGATTATTACTTACAAGTCCCTTGCATGTCTTACAATTGGGAACCAAAATGTTCTTACCATCGAATACACCGGAAACAAATAATAGGTACACCAACTGGCAAAAGCTGCAAACCCCTATCACCGAAGATAATTATGGTCCAGCAGTCGGTTGTTGCTTACAAGTCCCTTACATGTCTCACCATTTGGGTCGGCCTGTTTTTGGTTTCAGCGTTCTACTGAGGTTGTCAACCCCTCTAAACTTTCAAAGTATTGTATCTCATGAAGGAATTTTTGTACAAAAAAAACATGTGGCATCTACTTTCAAACTATTGTATCTCATGAAGGAATTTTTGTACCAAAAAAACATATGGCATATACTTTACTTATATACTTAGATCTGCTCACCAAGGTTTATCGATTGCCGTTGAAAAAAAATTCGATCTGTATTAGTCCAAAAGTTGACTTTTTTGGCAGTAGGCCAACTTTCTGATACCACCATTTAGAAAGAAGTAAAGGACAAGATCTAATTTCTTTAGCAATGAGAGAACTTTTAAAGTTTAAGAGGCCCATGTGATATAAATATTCCTTCAGCCCAAGTTGACCGCGAATCATATTTGATAGTTCAAAACGGATACGTCAGCTGAATTTTTTAGAGCTATATCTCGGCCCCTCTTGGCAAGGGACCTAATTAGGCTCAAAGCCACTCAAGTTGGAAAAAACAACTTGTGGAATTCTAGCCTAGCGTTAAATATCTGACTTAGTGAATTCCTTTGTGAGATTTGTTGATAGAAAAGAAATTTTTAGAGAAATATAGCTCTAATAAAATTCACCTGATGTATCCGTTTTACATTATCAAATATAACCCATCTGATATCATTTCTCCTCCTCAATCCCAAGTGTAAGAAATTAAATGATCAACTGAGCTGAAATCACGAACAGAAATGGGTAGAAACAATAGATGGCAGCACTTTCGGACCCGTGGGAAAATGCCACTTTTTTATTCTGTAAATTTTTCTATTCATCACTCAAAGAAGAAATATTGGCTGTGCGGCCAGGGAACTGGCGCATATATTTAGCAGTCCACCTGCAATTTAAAGCTGGTGACTGTCTGCTTGCCTGCTAGAATGGAGCTTTCCACTCGAAAGCAGAAACATGATTTGATGAAACGAAAGCTTGGCTGCATAACTTCAGACAGTCCTCTCCGACATAGGCTATACAATTCCACTTCACTTCACATACTGTAGGCTCTGGTTCAGTTACAAGCAAAAACGATCCTTTTTGGCCCCAGGCGAGAGTTCTACGGAGCTTTCCAAAGTGTAATGCCATATTTATCAATCCGGCCTAAGGTCCACACTTTCCGTAAAAACCGCACAGGTTAGACCCTTACCACTTTCTAGCAATAAGCTGAAATCGGGGTACTAGGAAAAAATAAGAAACAACGGGAAAAAACGAAGTGTTGCGAGACTTAAAGAAAAATTCTATGTTGTTATAAAGAAATACTCTTGATGACTAACTCTTCTTGCCGATGCAAAATCGCCCTTCACCGGCGTGTTTTGGACTTAGACATATAGAGTATTCGGAGCGGGGGATAGTACGCTTGTTCTTCTGTGAACTCTTGTCCGATCTTTCGACCAAGTTGGTTTTGTATTCCGCTCTTTTTTTTGTGACTTTTAATCGAAAAGGTCACAACATCTTCTTCGCCGAAACTGTCTTCCTGTGTGCCTTGATCTGCTGTCCCAGGATCAAGTTTGCCTTGTTCGATCGCTTCAGGTTTCTCAAGAACTTGCGGTCAACACCTTTGTGGTTCCATGCGACTGGTTCCATTTCAGTGATTCTTTGATTCTTCTTGTTCTGGGTGTTTCTTTGACTTAGGCAATGCTTGGAAGGGAACTTCGAATAAGTCCGTAACAACTAGAGCTTTCAAAATTCTGTAATTTGTTTCGCGCTCCTAAAGCAGTCAGATCGGAATGATAAATTAGGAACTTAAAAGAGCCAAGTGCGTCAGCTTTATTTTGTCGTGAAAAGTCTTTTCTACGATTTCATGTCTCATTTCGAAATGTTCTTTTTCTTCTGTTGGACAGCCGTGATTCTTCTTGTTCTCGCTGTGTGTTTCTTTGACTTGGGCAATGCTTGGAAGGGAACTTCGAATAAGTCCGTAACAACTAGAGCTTTCAAAATTCTGTAATTTGTTTCGCGCTCCTAAAGCAGTCAGATCGGAATGATAAATTAGGAACTTAAAAGAGCCAAGTGCGTCAGCTTTATTTTGTCGTAAAAAGTCTTTTCTACGATTTCATGTCTCATTTCGAAATGTTCTTTTTCTTCTGTTGGGCAGTCGTGATTCTTCTTGTTCTCGCTGTGTGTTTCTTTGACTTGGGCAATGCTTGGAAGGGAACTTCGAATAAGTCCGTAACAACTTGAGCTTTCAAAATTCTGTTATTTGTTTCGCGCTCCTAAAGCAGTCAGATCGGAATGATAAATTAGGAACTTAAAAGAGCCAAGTGCGTCAGCTTTATTTTGTCGTAAAAAATCTTTTCTACGATTTCATGTCTCATTTCGAAATGTTCTTTTTCTTCTGTTGGATAGTCGTGATTCTTTGATTCTTCTTGTTCTCGCTGTGTGTTTCTTTGAATTAGGCAATGCCAGGAAGGGAACTTCGAATAAGTCCGTAACAACTAGAGCTTTAAAAATTCAGTAATTTGTTTCGCGCTCCTAAAGCAGTCAGATCGGAATGATAAATTAGGAACTTAAAAGAGCCAAGTGCGTCAGCTTTTATTTTGTCATAAAAATTCTACGGTTTCATGTCTCATTTTGAATGTTCTTCTTCTTCTGTTGGGATACTTCGGACAGTCGTGAAAAGAATGTAAAACTATTGCAATTCCTTGGACGCCGTAATTGGTCCATTAACCGTTGCAGAAGAAACTTGCGGAACAAGAACAGTTGTATAAAAAACAGCAGTTTATGCCTCTGCTGTATTAAGGTAGGACGTGGAACTGGTCAGAATGGCGTTCAACCCCTCGCATCCAAATCTCTCTCGCTTTCCGCCCTCTTCTCTCGCGCTTTCCTCAGTCTTGTTTTATTTCATACTTTTCTCTACAGATTACTCGAACACTGCGGTCACCTAGATTGGTCATGTGGTCACTTGGGTTGATCATCAGGTCACCCAGATTGATCATCCGGACACCGAGATTGTTCATTCGGGCCCATAGATACAAGTCAACGGGTCTCGGAAAATGCCTAAAACAGCCCAAACCGTGGGTTAGTTTTTGAAAGCACAGCCTAGTTTTTAAGTATTCAAATATTTTAAAATACTCTAAGTTGAAGAGTAAATAGTGCGAGGGGTCCTTTAAGGTAAATTTCTTCACCCCACCTTTCTTGTATTGCCTTGGCGTAAAAACACAACGATTCTACCTGGTCCTTTACCGCGTGCCAAGACTGAATTTCTTGATCCTGAAGTACTTGTCGAACCAACTCATGGATACCGTCATAATGAGCATGGCAAATAGAAACTTGTGGTAAGTGAAAAATTAGTAAGGTATCGTTAGCGGGCTTAGAATGTAACATATGAAATTCACATCTGCGGGCTTAAAGGACCTATCTTACCTTTTATACTAACGCGACCTACTTCCATAATCACTCCATATATTTTCTAAACCCGGAGACCCCAATTTCGTACGGTCCATTCTAACCCTCTACCAAAACCACGCTGATTTTCTCACTTGCCGTGTTTTGCTACCTTCGATGTGTATCACGCTGTCGACGGTTCGAGAAGTTTTTCCATCAGAAAAACCGGTTACGTAATTTTTTCCGTATTTTCGCTACAAGTCAACGGGTCTCGGAAAAGGCCTAAAACAGCCAAAACCGTGTTTTTTTTTTTTTTGAAAGCACAGCCTAGCTTTAAAGTATTCAAATATTTTAAAATACTGCAAGTTGGACTAGTAAATTGTGCGAGGGGTCCTTTAAGAATTAATGAATGCAGTACCTAACGGAAGTAGTTTGCAGTGGCATTATAGACACGAATGGTCCTGCAAATTCCTGTTTTGCGCTCAGTGCTGTGCATATATATTTGTTGGGTTTGATTGTCATCATATGTGTCGGCGACGTCCAAAGTAACAGGCCCTGTTACTCTGACCTCTGTTACTGCACTAAAAACCGACCTCTGCTGCAGAGGCGCTACTAGCCAAAATGTTTGGGGGGGGGGGGGGGGTAAGGGTTGGTCACTTTTACCGACTGGTTTTGCAAAAAAAAAAATGACTATTATTAGAAAAAAACTACTGTGTTGACAAAAAATCGGCTGATTTTAAGAAAATTACTTTTTTAAGAAAAAATCGACTATTTTTACGAGAAACCGACTGTTTTTAAAAAAATTTGACTGTTTCCAAAAAAAAATCGACTGTTTTTACGAAAAATCGTGGCGCTCGGCTATTTTTTACGGACTGGCCGACAAAATTCGTGGGGGGGGGGGTCTCCCCCTCCCCCCTTAGTCGTGACGCCCCTTCTGTACTACAAACCAACTATCTGGTGTCTAAAACAAAAGGGGTACGAGGAAATTTACCGGTTTTCGTCTTATATTTGGAATAAAAAAACGGAATGAAAGTTGCAACACAATTTTCCGCTCCGTAAGAGAAAGAGGAAACTGGAGTGAAGATTCCTTCCCCGTGTTTTTCTAGCAGCTTTTCTCATTACGAATTTGCATCACAGTGCCTCTTCTAGCTTCATATATTTAGCTTTTATTACTATTCCGACCAGGGTCTGTCCTCTGGGAGTTTCTTCTGCAGAAACTTACGATGGACCTTTTCGGTAAATTTCCAGAGTATTTCTTAGCCAAAGGGCTTTCTGGAAAATAAGTCAAGAGGCGAGATTTGGAAAGCGAAGGCAGTGATATCCAGCTCTGCTCGTGCCAGTCTAATCAAGATGCAAAATTAGGATATTCAGTGTTGGGGTTACATCAGGAATGAGAAATGACGATGTTTCCTTGAACGTCAAGTTGAAGGCTAGGGAAGGGGGGGGGCGAAGATGGTGAGAAAGTGTTATAGCTCTCTGTTAAGTCAGTTCCAGTTGGGAAACTATGCTTCAAATATTGCGAGATCCTGCCTTCAAAATGCCCTCCCTCCCACTCAGACACCTTGAACGTCAAGTTTAAGGCTAGGAAGGGGGGGAGGCAGAGATTGTGAGAAAGTGCTATAGCTCTATGTTCAGTCACTTCCAGTTGGGAAATTATGCTTCAAATATTGCGAAGTCCTGCCTTGCTATAGCTCTCTGTTCAGTCACTTCCAGTTGGGGAATTATGCTTCAGATATCGCGAAGTCCTGCCTTCGAAACGCCCTCCCTCCACTCACACACTATAAAAGTTTTATCAGTAATATGGCCCATGTAGTTCTCCCATACTGGAGACAAAGCCGATGGTAAGTGTGTAAGTAAGCATATTTATTCTTTTAAACCATGCGTGGGCCGAAGTTTTTTTGTCAGTGCTAACATTGACAGGATGTCGCACAGGATAAGCTTTAAACTCACGTTAGCACGTATCAGATATACAAGTATTATTCAGGATTTCTATCGGTGTTGCCAAAGCTCTGCCGAGAGTATTTCTTGACCTGGTGCGTCGGATACTAGTGACTCTGGATGGTATCTTCTAAACTGAAAGTGATTGAACAGCTTTAACACTCTCCCCCCGGTGACAACACATTCCCCTGTGTTTTGTTTCGTAGTATTCTGAAAATGGGACGGGGAAAATTCAGGCAAAATGGGAACTTCATTTTTTTTTCGTTCGTTTTGTGTTGATGTGTTCATGTTTCCAGTTCCACTCTTCAGTTTTGAAGGATGGTAAGCCAAGAGTAGTAATAATTAATAATTTTGGCCCCAGTTTGTCATTGATTTAGTACTTGCATTTTTCATTTTCACTGGCAGCTCGGACACTGAAATGGCAAAAATAAAAACACAGAAAGTGGAACTTTCAAAGGCAACATACGAAGTTGAAACGTCAAAGAAAATCGCATTCGTAACCACTTTCACTGTCCGTGCTTGCCGAATGGTTGGGACGCTTAACTCTTGAAGGGTCGTTGGTTCGAATCTCGGTGGTGCCTACCCTTTCGTCTGGGGCGAGGCTTCGTGGTGTTTCCCTGTAAAGCATTGTCCAAATAGGTGTAATAAGCTGAATACCGCTATACGCGATGTTTACGTCTTAATACACACGCCTGTTCAAATAGGAACCCCAGAGGTTCTTATGAATGCAGCATTCGGTGTTGCCACGCTGATAAAGTTTTTCGAGTTTAGAAAGATCAGAAAAGGTTTCTTAGTACTACTTGAAGTACACCTGTACAATTTGACGCCCGATATATCGTAAAAGGCTATTAAATTTACGGATGGACAGCATTGGTCCTCGAACTAGCAGTAAGCAGTCGTAACATAACAAAATGTGTTCTTTTGAAGAAAAGTTTGTTTCTTCAGCTTCCAACAAAGTTCAACTTAAGTGCTTCCCGTGGCAACCCTGATGACGCTGCTCCTCTCCTCGGCCCGCTGGCGGAACCAACGAAGCGATCTGATTGGCTCTGCATAAGGGAGAATAGAGCCGAGCTCCATTTTCCTTATTCGCCTTATGACAGCGCGCCCCGAGGAAAAGAGGAATCTGTAATAAGCCTTATACGCTGTAATACTCCTTACAACACCTATTTGGACAACGCTTAAGAGAAGCCAAAGTCCACTCAGATTCAAATGGGCACTTAGGGGAAAGCACGGACGCGTCGCGTGATTTACCCCCTCCCCCGCATTGAACTCCCTGCCGAGGGTAAGGCACCAGGAGATTAGCACCTACGCTACGAGAACCTTCAATGGTTTGCATAAGTTTGTTTGTTTTTTTCTACTTTTTCCACCCACTTGTCCCTTGCGATATGAAGCTCCCTAACCTGTCCAGTTCCACACCATCTTTATCCTCATATTCCTTGTCATGTATTGTTCAGAGGTAAGGGTGTGCAGGGGGGTAAGGTGAGGCTGGAGGGAAGAATGGGGGAGGGGGGAGTTGAATATTGACGAGTGAGAGAGATTGGATTTTTTCTCTTTTTTTATATATAGGTAAGTAGTTATGTTGACTTTCGCGCGGATGCAAACCCTTCATAGGCTTTTTCTCCAGCGCGAAAGTGTTATTTTTAATGATTTATTTGTGAATGTTGAAAATAAAAAACTTGAACTTGAACTTTAACTTGATTCCAGCAACCTTGAGTGAGTGGGGGGGGGGGGGGGGGGTCGAGCGGAAAGTTCGTTACGGGACATTCGGTCACGCAAAAAGTTGGACAAAACCAGCACTTGTTAACGTGGATTTATTAATGGAAATATTTGTGTTAATCCTAATCCAATGTCTTAGCTTTTGCTTCATACAAATTGTGAACCACCTTTGAGGCAAGACAAGATTTCATACATCAAACATTCTTGTGTAAGCACAGCAACTTTTCAAGCAAGAAAGAAAATACAAATGAAAGGAATCACAAATATTTGCAAAGACCCTTTGCAGGTTGTCATAAAAAACATAAAAAAAACCTTTAAAAAAAACCTTTACTTTTACTTTTGATTGTGTATCACTCTGCTGTAACGAACGAGCGGGTCATAAATAAATAAATGAAAGTCAACGATTTTGCCATTGCCAGTTAGTGACAGATGCTCCATTAAACTCATTGATGGAATTTAGGAATTCTGGCGTCGTGGAGTCGGGAGGAAAGAATGACGTGTGATGAGCAAAGGGGTTAGAGACTTTGTTTTACGAAGGGAGGATACGCATGCAGTTTTGTCATTGTACATGACACTTTACGAAAAAGAAAACCTACACTTGTCAGGAAATGTGGGATTAAAGCAAGCATAGCTTATTTAAAGGACTACTTTTGCTTATTCTGTCTTTTATATTATCTCTACCTCCCTTATGGAATTGTAAGCGTTTGAAATCCCCGCCTTTCGATCGCCATTGTTTCGTGTTGTACCTACGACTTTTTTTTGCGCTTTCTCGGCCGAGCCGAGTTTTGCCAGTTACGCAACGCAATCCTGATGAAATATTTATCTCAAAATAGTAGTACGAAGTTGTACGAAAAAGTAGCATGCAGTACTAACTGATGCTACTACATGCTTCTACTTCAAGGCTATCGTGTTACTGCATACTACTGCATGCTACTATTAGCAAGACTGGATGCTACTATGGCAAGACAGGATGCTACTGGATACTCCTACGTAAGATTGGACTAGTCTGGCACATTAAATGATAGTATTCTTTGCTACTACCTAGTATTACATGCAACTTTTTGGTACAACTACCATATAACTACGCAGGCTACAAATTTTTCATCGGGATCTTCGCCGAAAGCTAGAAGTTCCACCGACAGCTTTTTCACATATATAAGGACATGAGAAGCTTCAGATTGTTGTTTTAATTTTGACGACATGGTAGGCCATCATGTCTATCTTCTGTATTGGTTTTCCCACATTTTAACCACGACGCGTTCAGTTTTTAAATATTTTGCGTCTAACCGCCGCGCCGGTGAGCGGGAAAGCTGGTCAGAGTCGACAAGCGCTAACGAATCGCTAATTTCACATGGCAAGTAATGGTATTCCGGGATACGATATTCCTGGGCCATTTCGCCGTGAAAAGATCATTTCTAGTAAAGGCCCATTCACAACGGGTTTTAGTTAATACTCGGTACCAGCCAGTTCCGGAAATCACTCCGAGACCGAGAATTAGCTGGGTTTCTGTCGTTCGTAATTGATATTGTTGCCAGTTTCGGGTACCAGCTGGTCTCGCACCCAAGTTGAAATCAGTTCATCTTTTCAGGGTACTAGCCAATCACATTATTTAGGGGAATATTCAGGAATGTTCCGATTGGCTAATGCTGAACGACGTCAGACCGAGTATCAATGACCTAAATTCACTTACGGTTTTCAAGACAGCAAGGAGTGAATGTGATTTTATCTATTGGGCTTGGTTCGAAACTAGCCAATCAGAATATTCCTCAATATTCCCCAAAATAATCTAATTGGCTAGTACCCTAAAAAGTGAACTGATTTCAACTTGGGTGCGAGACTAGCTGGTTTCCGAAACTGGCACCAGTATCAATTGCGAATGGCAGAAACCCAGCTAATTCTCGGTCTCAGAGAGATTTCCGGAACTGGCTGGTAACGAGTATTAGCTAAAACCCGTTGTGAAGAGGCCTTAAGAGTTGTTCTTTGGAATCTGCCAGATGCTCCTTCCCCTTTTTCGTGTTTGTATTTTCGCATGATAAAGTTGCTGACCGGTCGGCCTCCCTTCTATTTTTCCTACTCCGGCGTCTGTTTTGCTTCCTGGTATTCGTTTTCTTGCTAGACACTAATTTACTTAAAAGTTTTATATTGCCTTTTGGATCTCGTCTTGGCTTCGATACCTTTCTTGCCTGGACTCAGGCCAGAGTTTTCCCGAAATGTTTCCGCTCCAAGAAGCAAGTGCATCTGCTCTGGAAATTCGAGCAAAAATTAACTGCGAACGATCTGGGAAACGGTAAAATCGTGTTATTTCTAAATAGTCCTTTAGCGCAAGCTGACAGGCAATCATGTATGATAATGAAGATGGTGAAATTTTATTAACGCACTAGACAAGAAAAGGGAAATAGCGCAAGAGCAGTACAAACCAACGAAACAAAAAAAAGGGACTGAGTGGGTCTAAAAAGCCTTCATAACAGAGGGAAAGTGGGTTAAGCACCGCAGGCCAGTTTTTTTCACAAATACTTAAACAGCCGAGAATAGCGCATCAAAATTATAATTCAAATCAAATTCATTTCAGTCAAATTCACAATTATAACAATGTTGTTATGTTTTAATGGCATAAATTAATACTTCTAGATACACAGATACTACAGTTTAATGTTTTTATTTAGTACCTCTCTCATACAAAATGTGACGATAGCGGAGTATTAGAAAGAAAAGTAAATACAATTGACAACACTAAAAAAAATAAAAAAATAAACAACGACAAGATTGACAATACAAACGAATTGTACTGTGAAAAATCTGCTTAATTTAGGTAACTCTGTCCATGTTACTGACTATCTCTAGTATCCATTGCACTTCTTATTCATTTGACATACTTCAAGTACATACTGTATTTTTTCCTCCCTCTCATTTTCAAGAATGAACTTCTCAACAACGCATAAAATAGTATTTTAGTATGTTTAGACAAATATTCAAATGCGGTTCTGTGACGGCGGGCTTCTTAGTATCCTTCTATAAGCATCATTGAGCAATTAGGGATATAATATCTTTAAGTTTCCAGTATCATTTTTATTCATTCTTGCGAATATTTTCAGTCTCCGTTTATTTGTATTTCTGTTCTTGCTCGAAATTGGTTCATATGTAGAGTAAGAATGGTCAAAGAAAACAAAATCAAATAATGGCTCCTTCAGTGCACCGAATGCAACCTTTCGTTGCAACCTTTTAGTAAGGAATACGGTATTAATATCAGTATCAATTTTCAGTTCTTATTTAATTTTTTGTGTGTGATATGAAGCATTCTTACTCTCACACTGTAAAACAAATCTTGCAGTATTTTCTACTGGGATTAATCTTGAGTCTAAAAAGATAATCTTATCTCTAATTCGGATTAATCTTATACTGCAAATACTGCTAAAAAGATAATCTTATCTCTAATTCGGCTTAATCTTATCTCGGTAGGGATACGATTAATCCCAGTAGCAAATACTGCAGTTAACTTTAATCCTTAGTCGGAGAAACTTTTTACAGTGCAGATCATCCTTTCATATATTAAATGCATTTCTGTTTTGCTGACCATATTTTACTGTGTGGTTACTGCACTCTCTTCCGTTGAGTTTTATGCGTACTTTTAAGATTTATGGGACTGGGTCGATTAACGTTTTTATCGGTCGTAACAATTTGAAGACAGGTTGTACATTAAAATCTGGAGGTTAAATTCAACTGGATTTTGGTATTGGGAATGTTCTCTCTTGCGAAATAGTGGTCAGGATGAAATATTTTGTGCGATATGTTGGCGATGAATTTATCTGCGCTCGGACAGGAAATTGGAAGTAATATGTATCTCAGTATCCTCGGTATTTTGGTCCAGTTTTTGAAAGCTGACAGAATATCCGTAGGTCATTTTACCCCTGGATTAATCTGACCACCTTTTCCGATTGGTCGGGCAATCAGGCTTATTCATGAATTTCCGGTACTGGCCGGATTTAGATAAAATCGACGAAGGAAATAATAGCACGTCTTGATTCATTATGGCCTTTACCTGAATTTCAACTTTCTGATCAGCTCGATTGGAGTATTTTTTCCGTTTCTAAATTTCTAAGCCCCTTTCTGTTGGTGAATGTAGACGTACAAAGTCCTTGTTCTTGACGTGAAGGTTCCGTTTATCGCTTCCACCAAAATACAGCGAGACCTTCAGTATGTCAAACAGAGCTTCAGAAAGCTTCAAGAGAAACAGTCGGACGACGACAGGCTGATATTAGATTAGATTTTTTTTTAGATTAAATTTTATTTCACACATGTATACAAAACATTTTGAAGCTAAGAAAGCCCCAAAGGGCTGGTTGGCCGCAGGTGGCAGTTTTCTCTATTCTACATATTGTGGTAACACTGTTTTTACATTATTTTACATGCCATTCATACACGGTTCATACATATACAACAAAAACTCTGCTTACAAAAAACACTCATGCATCATTACTATTCTTTTGCCAGGAAAAATCTCTTCGCTGTAGCCTTGAAGGATGCCAGATGACTCGAATTTCTGATTTCAACTATAATTAAATCCCATACAAAGAAAAAATCTACAACAAGCACGAAAGTTTAGACTGAATTACTAACTGGGCCTAAAAATTCATGAAAAACATCATGTAGATGGTGAGCAGGATGAATAGATATTTTTTAAATTATGATGTTGTCCGCGAGGGGATTACGACGTCAAACTGTAGGTATACTAACACGTTTTTTTTTACCTAGGCCTGAATATGGAGATCCAAGACCCCTAGCCAGTTAACAGGGTCGGACCCGCTTCTTAGTTAACTTAGCAAGAAACAAACTATACTATATACCGTACTTTAACTTTAGAAAACATACAAGCATACTTAAAACGAATTAGTTAAAGCTGGCCACAAAAAATGGTCTTTCTACCATACACACAATGCTAACCATCCCTACTGTCACTATGAATGTTCAAAACCACTAAAAATACCGTAAAACAATGAGCAAATTAAAAAAAAAACCCACCAAATTTCCTAGGTTTGAAATAACTCTGTGTGGACTAAATCTCAGCCGATTATCCCGAACAGCTGTTATGGCACGTAGGGAGCCAAGGGTCAAAATAATAATTTCCATCTAATGCTCCAACTGTTTATTACAAATACAAATAAACTATAAAACCAAGACCAGTGTGGTACCTCTGAAGACATACAAAAATGATCAGTTAGGTCTTATAATTCTTTGCTAATCAATCCTGGAAAATTCCGCCATCTAGAAAAGAAGACGTTGTGCGTGGGTTTTTTCTCGATCCAAAACAGCAACTCGGCAATCGAGTTCAAATCTAAGCAAACCCGTGGCATGCGATCACTAAGAGAAGGTAAACCAGATGTTTGGATTAGGTCTTTGAGTACCACTATACTTTTTTGTTTTGTTTACACATTATCGTTTTTATGTTTACCACTCCAGCTCCTTCTTAGTTTGGGCTCTAGGCATGTTTCTCTGGACAGAAGTTTTCCATTGCGTTTTACTGCCCAAGGATTCCGCGCCCATGGCCAAGCCCCCTTCCGTTTTTGCACATCGAGTGCATATCCCCCCCCGGATAACGTCATAATTTGTTCAGGGCTCCATTCATTGTATTTCTTAAGACAGATCTCTTTAGTGAATCACAATCTGGCTAGAACCGATTTGGCACTCAGTTCACTATTTCTGCTGCCATCTGGTGCAGTTCCGAGTTAATCTTGGCTCTGTCGATGTTTGAAACTGGACAAGGTGACACTAACTCGCTGCTGTTAAATTGCTGATTGGAGAACTTTATGGTTTAAAGCAAAACTGATTTTGGTTCTTCGATTGTCCAAGGTTTAGAACCCTACAAAGGACCTGTCGCCAGAGGCGTTACTAGCCAAAATGTTTTTTTGGGGGGGGGGGGGGGAGGTAGGCCTATTTACCGACTGGCTGGTCATTTTTACCGACTGTTTTTGCAGATAAAAACTACTATTATTGAGAAAAAAACGACTGTTCTGACGATTATCGGCTGATTTTAAGAAAAACTACTTTTTGAAGAAAAGAATCGACGATTTCTACAAGAAAGCCGACTTCTTTTTTTTTTAAATCGACTGTTTCCAAGAAAAAAATCGCTGTTTCTACGAAAAATTGCGGAGCTTCGCGCCGACGCCGACTCCCTCCCCCCCCCCCCCCCCCCTAGTCGTGACGCCTCTGCCTGTCGTACCTATTAGAATAATTCTATCTTCTTCCGTTATATTTCCATCCGTTCTCACGCCCGAGCTCCTGGTTTCATAGGTGTATTACATTGACATTGTAAGGATTTTTACGCTTGCCGTGTGTTTTCTCTATGAGATATAACAGGTTTCTAATCATTAGTTCCGAAGTGCTTATTGGTCTGAAGACCGGTTATGTAAATTCTGCCGTGTTTGCCATACAAGTCGAGATGCATGGTCTTTTAAAGTTTAACAGAAAAGCCAACGTATTTGTATACGTTTGATTTGAATACACTGAATTATTTTGACTCATGTGAGGGATTTTTGTTTTTTACGTCGCGTAGTCTAGTAGTGACGTTTGGAATCTCCGCTGGTTGCACGATAAAGAACTTTACGGTGAGTCGGGGAAAATTTGAATGTCTGCAAAAGCGCGTGTTTCAATGGCTAACAAAGCGAAGATTTTGAAATGTTCGATTCATCAGACGGATCTGATGAGCACTGTGGCTCAAACATATATGGGTGAACGCCAAGTTATTCCTGGTCACTTTCACTTCCCATGTTACTTTCATCTTCCTGGCTTGAAGAATGCAAATCCGCCATGACTTGTTATTACGGCAATTGGCTGCCGCTGTAGTTGCTAAACACTTCAAACATAGAGCTACGTCCGTATAGAGGTACAACAGTTACGGAAGAGAAATTACGTCAGCTAAAATTCAAGAATCGTGGATAACAGAGTAAGGAAGTAACGCGTTTTTGTCGGTTCTTCTAGCCTAATTAAGTAAAAATATGATGGCTAATCAGATTGTCGTATCTTAGCCCTACTCTGTTAACCTTTAAAGTAGTATATTACAATATACTGCTTTTAAAGTAGTTATTACAATGTATTCTTTTAAAGTAGTTATATTACAATGTATTCCTTTTAAAGTAGTATATTACTATGTATTCCGGGGAAACAAACGTCAGTAATCATATAAGCCGTACTGCTTCTAAGCAGTATGCTCACGTTCAGTCATCGGCAAGCTGCGGTGGGTTAGGGCGGGGTTTTGTCCCTGTTAAACAACACGTTATGATATGATATGATATATATTTGCATAAAAAGCCCGAGGATCATGGGAACACAATACAAGAAAAACAAAATAAAAGAAATAGATTATCTTTTCACCAAATTCCACCTAAATAAATCTTTCTCGATGGTTCATCGAAAGCTTAAGGAACCTTCCCAACTGGCGAACTCCCGTAAAACATTCATCTTTCATTACTTTAACCATCCACTCCTCATTATTCACTCCATCAGATGTACCTTCGGTGGCGCCTTCATCCAAGAAACCTGTTTCGGTGGTAGACGACCACTTTCTATGAACGTTGCTCGTTAGGCAGGACCGAGAAGGAAACGCCTTTCTTTTAGGGAACGCTAGTACAGTAACAGCTAAACATTCCTTGAGCCTAAGCTGACTTTGAAACTTACATTCAAATAATGTATACAACGGATACGTCAGCTACGATGCTTCATCAGCATACCGAATAGTTATGGCATCGAGAAATTACCAAATAACTTCAGTAAATTCGCTTAAGCTACGTTTTACACGGAGGGTATTTACCCGTACTCTGCGGGTATTTTTCGGCTCAACAGCAACAAATGCCCGGGTATTTTGGACTTCAGTTTCGCGAACTTTTTACCCGGGTATTTGTTTGTCGAAGGGTATTCTTCGACGTCAGAAACAATAAAATTAGTTTTTCGAGAAATAATTTTGATTATGCCCATGTAAAAAGTGGTCCAAATGGACACATGCTGGTATCCATCGTGGAGAAATATCCTGAGCCTTACAACCTTGTAATTTATTGCCACATGACAGTATTCTCCCTTGAAAATACCCGAGTACCGTGTGAACACTTTCCCTTCTCGTCTCCGGGGGAAAAATACCTGCCGTGTAAATGATCCTTTACCGAATTTGTGGTAACTTCCGAATCCTGTTAATTATACCAAATCCTGATCATTATACCGAATTCCAATAGATATACCGAATAGTTGTGGTATCGAAAAAATACCAAACAATTTTAGTGAAATAAGTGAAAATAATGCCGATGAAGCATCGTATCTGACGTATCCGTTGTATACAGTATTTGAACATAGTAACAGCTAAAACAATCATCTGAAAAAGGCCATTCATTTTTTTTTATTCTCGAAAAGAGGTTTTATTTTATTTGTTTTATTTAAATAAATTGAAACTTGGGTCGAGATTCCAATTGTGACCCTATACGGGTATATAATAGTTCAGTTAAGAAAAGGGTAGTGAGGCTATGTGAGAAGACCATTGCGTTGATGCTTGGTCCTTTTTCCCTTTTTGTCAAATTATTTCTCCAACACTCAACGTCCTCGATATCCCGTTACCAAAACTAAAACCCATTTCTTCTGATTACAGAATTGCTTGACCAGTTGCCAATCCTCTTCATACTTATCTTTTTGGTCCCCTTACGATCAAATTTATGACAGTATTTCTTGATTCGCTTTTTTAGTTGGTGATCGGTCTTGCCTGTATCGACTAAATGACATTCAGATGAAAAATGAATTCTTTGTCGAGTTTCCGACTACTATTTGTTATTTTGCTTCACCTGTTAACGTTGGCATGGGAGCTAGCAGAGTCGGACGCCAAAAACTCACGAACCACCTGAAAGCTTTTGCTCATTTTGGAAATTAAACGGAGGTTGGTTTCAGGAGTACACTGTCAGAAGTTTCATAACAGATAACACGAGGATGCGCGGTTTCAGCAGATATGCGTAATAGATAACACTTCTGATGTTATCTGTTGTTTTTTCAAAATGTTATGCGTAATAAGCGATACGATCAGGAAGAACCGAAAAACCGCCAAACTGCTGAGTTTTCCGACATCATGACGAAAACGAATAAAGTCAGTAGATGATTTTTTGGCTCTTCCTAACAAAGCTTGTTATGCATGACATTTCATGCATAACGTTTTCAAACACAACAGATAACATCCGAAGTGTTATCTGTTACGCATATCTGTCGAAACCGTGCATCCTCGTGTTATCTGTTATGAAACTTCTGACAGTGTAATGCTTGTAGCGTAGGTTCAAAAATTTCTTTTGTTTAATTAAAGTCCGTGTACCAACACGGACTTCTCAATCTAATCGTCGGCTCTTGAATGAATGAAACATTTTATTACGCGCAGCCTAATAATTAGGCATTTGCACAGTATATACACAAAAAAGATAAATAAACGCATAACAAGAAATACAAAACGGCATTTCTACTATGTATGCAATAACAAAAAAGAGAAATAAACGTACAGTCGTTTAAGTATTTGGGATATACTTTTTGCAGTTCACTTAGAGACGACCTTCAAGTTTCAGTGGTGTCCCGATCACTGTGTGTCCGAGCTATTATCCTTATTATCAAGTTCTCTAGTTGTGATTCTTCAGTTAAAACTTTCCTTTTCAGGGCTTACTGTACTCCACTGTATTGTTTGTCACTAACCCACTCTACATCTGTGAAATGCGAGAATACCTTTCGGGTTCTTTATAACAATTCATTCCGGTGGCTACATGGTCTACCTTGGAACTATAGTGCTTCCGGGATGTTTGTTGGTGAGGTTCTTCCTTCTTTTGGGAACTCAGGCGTCGGTCTATCTTCTCTCTTCAGACCCGGATCCTTCGGTCTAGCAATCCACTCCTTGTGATTCTCTCGGGCCCAAACATGCGGCTATCGTTACCTGTCTGGATGGCATGGAACCGTGAGCTGTATTCAGCATTTGATGTTGGGTAGATTATTGTTTTATATTTTTGCCAACCCCCATTGTTAGTTGTTAATATTTATTGTTAGTTGTTTTAGCATGGCCCAAGCTGGCCGTTTTAATAGATTAAATAAATAACAAGAAATAAACAACAAAGCATGAAAAGAACAGTAATTTTACTGAATAATTGCTAGCGCTTTGGGCAGTGGGATGCACTGAACGCGATGAAATTGATGCGAGCTGAACAGAAGTTGGATGAATTACCAAATTCGATAAACATTGGGAACCAATAAGCACGTTAAATCACCCAGTTTAGAATTATCAGGACAAAAGATTTATATAAAATTCAGTGCGCCTGGATGATTACAGAAGATGTTCGCTTATTTCTTTTGATTTGACAGTTAGGTCCAGAATGGAAAGTAAATAAGTAAGTATATTTATAACCCACTAAACGTTTTTACAACAAAAGAGAGTGGAGTAAAGATAAGTATAAAAGAGAAAAGAACAAAAGACAACAGGAGAATAACATACAAAACATACAATAGGCCTCCAACTATCAATAAAAAAAAAAGTCTAATCAGTCGGTGATGCGGCAACAGACGTAGACTAGATTACTGACGGAAATCAATGTGCAATTCTTGCAGCCGTGACAAAATGTCAGTAGCTCCGTAAGATTTAATGATCTTAGAATTACTATGGGACCGTGGCAGAATATAGAAGAAACTTGCAGTAACGGAAATAGATCCCGTTTATCAAAAATGTCAAACTTCGCTTTTTGCTTCACTCAAACCACCATCTGCTGTGGGCCAACTTCATGGCGAGACAGGAGTTGCGTTTTTGATCCGAATTCTCCGTTCCGAATTCTCGCTTCTGAATTCTCGATTCTCGTACAAATTACCGTTTTTGCTCCTCTGATTTCTCCAGTCTCGCTTTTGACAAAAACACTAATTTTTCAGCTCGTCCGCAACCCGGTATACGTGTATATGCATATTGAACACGCGAACTCTGCTGACCAATCAGGGAGGAGAACGGAGAGAGTAGAATCGACAATTCACCACAGGAGCAAATTCTCGATTCTGCAGAATCGCGAGGCTTTCACCGTTCTCGATTCTGACAAAAACGCAAGAAAAGGAGAATTCACTTCATTTGAATAGTCCAAAAACGCGAAATAGGAGAATTCGGAGGAGAATCGTGAGGAGAATTCGGATCAAAAACGCAACTCAGGGTTTCAGGTCTCCTCAGCAGCATCCCATTTCGATTAAGACAGCAGGTAAAAGTGAAAAAAGACACACAAAATTTAGCAAGCATGAACTGTTTACAAGCTCATATCCAAGATCACAAATATGCCATTGCTTGCTCACTGATAATAATAATAATAACAACATTTATTTCCTGAATAGCTCATATAATTACTCGCTAGCGTCGGATCGTCACACAATTATTAACACGGCTAAAACTTAATAATCACTTCTCAATGATTACCTCAAAATGTTTATATTTTTCTACAATTAATACCGAATATATCACAGTTCAGAATTGAATAATTTAAGAAATATGGTACAAACGACGAAAGATACCGGTCAGTAGAGTGGATATCCGGGCGAACAAGCCTGGTACAATTACGGGTTGCAGTGCGAAGCCTTGTGTCAGGTCGGGTCTGGTTTGTGGCTTCGTAATCCGCTAGGAGAGATCTTTGAAGATTTTAAACAATCATGGAGGAATTAGAATCGGACATCGAAATGAGTAACAAGCGATGAGGAAGAGGGTTAGAGACTGCTATTAACAACTGAAGGTAGTGAACGTAATCGCATCTTTTTCATAATATTTTGATACTTTCGGACGAAAGTATCAACTGTTTATTACCAACTTATGAAACGACCTTGCCCTTCCATCCCTGACCTACCTTTCATCTCCTGTGTTTCCGCTTTCTTCTATTGATTATCTTCTGTGCTTGAGCACCCATCCTCTTTCCAATAGTTTCTTATCAATCAATATAATAGGAGTAATCCGATGGTGCTTTTTCCCTGGAGAGGACCTGGATCAGATGGGTAGGTCTTTAAGGACTACTATCCTCTCTTCTTCCTAGTTGCCAGGTCTAGTTTTATCCCAGCACATCTGATTTTGCAGTTTAAATGTCACTGAAAATTCCAGATAATCGCATCCGAAATTTTGTCGGACTTGGTGCGTACAACCATGAGTATGACTTCGGTGTTTTTCTACTTCTTTTTAGCCTAGTGTTTTTCGGATCCCAATACGTAGTGGTAGGATACCTTTGAAATCGAAAAGTTTGCCGATCCATCTGTGTGGCTTTTAGCATGATAAATTACTAAGAAGTTGAGATATTCTGAACTTCAGATTCAAATTCACTTTATTCATCCAAAAATTCTTCATTGCGAAAAATAGCATAGGAAAATGTGAACATACAAGTACATAATATACTATTACTTTACGGAATCTTCATGCAATATACAGTTTTGGTTTCTTAGTTTGGTCCATAATAAAGTATTACTAATATTATATACAATTTGTTTGTGTTAAACTTGTGAGGATCTTTTCGGTCAAAGCAAAGGTCACGTTCGGAGGTGGCGCTCGTAGCCGGGATCGACTAAAAAGAGGCATGGCATGGCATGACATAGTTTAGGAGGCACGAGTACTAAAAAGAGGCATGAAAACTAAAAGGGCCCTTTCAGGTTTCAGAGTGAGAGGCAGGAACCATGTTTGACGTGCCTTCCTTTAGGCTCTGGAATTTTGAACTCTCACTTGTGTACTTCTACTACTTGCTAATCTCTTTTTATTTCTCGTGCCTCCTGCGCTATGCCGTGCCGTGCCGCGCCTCTTTTTAGTCGATCCCCTTGTAGCCTTATGGGAGCGCGGTTTCAAATATGGGCGTGATTTTTTTTAAGCTAAAAATACTTTCGACATCCATTAACGCGATGAACAATTTATCACAAAGTAGTAGTATGAAGTTGTACGAAAAAGTAGCATGCAGTACGAACTGATGCTACTACATGCTTCTATGTTAAGGCTACCGTGTTACTGCATTCTACTGCATGCTGTTATTAGCAAGACTGGATGCTACTGGCCAATACTGCTTAAGATTGGCCCAGTATGAGGCACATTCAATATTAGTATTCTTTACTATTACATGTCAATATATGCAACTTTTTCGTACAACTATCATACAACTACGCAGGCTACACATTTTTCATCGGGAAGCAGTGTCTCAATACGGTGATCTGGCGATGAAATTTCAGGTTCAGGTTCTTTAATTTAAAAAAATCGACAGCAATGTTTCGGCCCTTCTTGTCAAAGGTCCTCCTTTGACTGTTGCTGGACTAAACGAATTTAATATCTTGATATTAGCTGACTTTTCCGTTTTGAGCAATTGTTGTATATATGTTTCGCAGTCAGCTTGGTCTGAAGGAGTACTTACTCTCGATTTCGAAACAATCAAATCAATCAATCAATCAAATCGTTTATTGACAAACCAACTTCGTAGCTTTCTTCGTCAGAAGATGCTAAATTACGCTGGTCATACAGTAACAAAATAAAAATACATTACACTAATTATTCACTTTGTTAAACATCTCTGTAAAAAAAGGACACAAACGAGCTCATGAACCTTGAAGTTCGTCCTTTGACAGGCACTAGTTTGTTTTGCTGTCTTGTCCTGCTATTTTTCGGAGCATCAAGGGGGGAGCAATAATGATCGATTGTTCTCATTTGCCAACAGTCTTTTTCCAAAGTTTAGTATCAGTTTCGTTCTTCGGTTGTAGAGTGATCCATAACTCATCTTTGACGGTCTGCGCAAAGATTGATATTTTCCCCATCTTCTCCATTTAATTTCACCATAAATCTTATCAACACTTTTCTAAATATCTTTTTTCTTTCCTCTTCTTCTTCTTTTTCTCTCTACCCCCTAATCACAGCCCCACTTCGATTTGGGAAGCGACTAGGCTCGTCCGGGTTGGAGCGCTTCGTGTTCGGAATAGCAATATATTCCGAATCCAAACCGCACGAACCCGTCCTTGGTTGTGAAGTATCGGAGGGTAGAGCCCGCAACCACCTACTCTTTCCCTTTCTCTTACCATTCCTCCAAACCCAAATCCAATCCTAAAATCGAATAACGAGATAAGGAGTTTAATATTTACATATAAAAATTTGTTAACTCTTATCTTGACACTGCTCCGGTTGCGACATTGCCCTTTCATACACGCGATGGTACGCTGATGTCAGGGCGAATAGGTCTTATTTGGCCGTAGAGGCCAGACCCACGCTTATCCCAGCCCATATGGCCGTAGAGTGGGCAAGCAGGGTAAGCCTCACTGTGCCTCTGTATCTTTCAACCATACCGTTTGATTTCCATCCTGCAAAAGCTTGGACTGTTGTATCGTCAACCCCTGACTTCCTCCATTTTGATTGCTGCATCTGCCCGAAGCCCGTGAGGCGTTTCCCCCTCATATAGGTCCATGTCAGACAACAACTTTTTCAGTGCCAATCGGGCGTCATCATCATGTATAGGCAGAGCTGGTGGACTCGGACTCTGGACTCGTCTCGAGACGCCTTTTTCAAGGACTCGGAGTCGTCTCGGACTCGTCTTTCACGCAGCTGTCCGTCCGCCAGAATTATGGACTCGGACTCTGGACTCGTCTCGAGACGCCTTTTTCAAGGACTCGGAGTCGTCTCGGACTCGTCTTTCACGCAGCTGTCCGTCCGCCAGAATTATGGACTCGGACTCTGGACTCGTCTCGAGACGCCTTTTTCAAGGACTCGGAGTCGTCTCGGACTCGTCTTTCACGCAGCTGTCCGTCCGCCAGAGCTATGGACTCGGACTCTGGACTCGTCTCGAGACGCTTTTTTCAAGGACTCGGAGTCGTCTTGGACTCGTCTTTCACGCAGCTGTCCGTCCGCCAGAGCTATGGACTCGGACTCTGGACTCGTCTCGAGACGCCTTTTTCAAGGACTCGGAGTCGTCTCGGACTCGTCTTTCACGCAGCTGTCCGTCCGCCAGAGCTATGGACTCGGACTCTGGACTCGTCTCGAGACGCCTCTTTCAAGGACTCGGAGTCGTCTCGGACTCGTCTTTCACGCAGCTGTCCGTCCGCCAGAGCTATGGACTCGGACTCTGGACTCGTCTCGAGACGGTCTCGAGACACCTTTTACAAGGACTCGGACTTGTCTCGGACTCGGATTTGCTGGACTCGCAGCAGCTCTTTCCATAGGTTTCCCTTCAGTTTCAAATAATTGCTGTGCAACGACAACCCATCATTCGAACCGCAAAACTTAATGTTGACACGGGGCAAACATGTGAATCTTTGTATGGCCAAGACCCTGCCTTAAGATGTCTTCAGGGTTTTCCCTTTGGACTTTAGTAACACCAATGCACTCACTGAGAAGTTCCGGACGGCTGCCGTTGGGATCCTCTGTACATCAGACAGCCGCGAAGCAGTACCAAGCGACAGTAGTAATTGTTATTCGCAGGTGTTGGTGAGTGGCTCGCTGTCTTTATTTTAGGCTTTCAGTTCTTCCAGTTTTGTTTTAATTTTTGGTTTCTTGTTGGTTTTCTGCTTTGTTTTCGTTTTCTTGGTTGTTGATCTTCATCCTCGTTTTCGCATTTTTCCTCGAAACTTTCTGTCGGCGCTGAAGAAGTGAGGCGGTTGTCCTCCCGACATATTCGCCTTTTATTTAGTATATTCGTTGGCCTTGACAAACCACATTTTCGTTTTCTTCGTTGATTTTTTGTGATATGTCATGCCAGTGTGGTTTACAAAATTATCTTCCCGAACCAAAAAGAGAGCTCGGTAGAAATATGATTTTTTTTTATAAATATTTTCTTCCTCATCTTCCAATCGTTTCAGGCACTCGGGAACTGCTTGTTTTACTGGCAAGTAGTTCATCCTAAATTCTTTAAAACCCAGAAAAATATATATATTGTATTTGTAACCCGCCAAACACACAAGGTGACAGCGGGGTAAAGAGAACAACGAAAAACAAGACAAGATATATATACAGTATAAACACACAAAATTGATCTGTTATCTGTAAGTAAAACTCCAAAAGTCTGGAGTCCCAACTTTTTTGTATTTTTTCCTCATGGTCACGGAAGTCTCATCTTCGAATTTTCTTTACTCCGCGATGATAAAGAAATTTACATACGAAGAAGTAAAATTGCCTTAAGTTGAAAAATCAAATCTTTTTTTTGCAGGGCTTGAAGTTACGGAAACAGCATAGTACCGGCGAGCTTGAGAAGCGCGGTGTTGCCAACAACAACATCCGATCTGCGGCAAGCAGTGCATCGTGGGTTAGCACGGATTCCGGGCAATCCGTCATGACGGCCGGTTCCCATCACACAGACTCCAATGCTTCATTTGTTGTAGAGGTGAGTTGAGACTTGTTTTCTTTTTTGGTGATAGTCCTTGTATTTTTTACTGATAATTGTAATTGATAAACCAACGCCGAAATGAACATTTCCATAAGGCCCTATCCGAGATAGATGTTTATTCGAAGCCCTAGTCCATTAACAACCAGTAAATTATTTACATCCAGTCTACGGTCGAACTTTTAGTTATCATCATTAACTCTGAGCGTGTTCCACCCTTCTACCACGTGTTTCATAACTTCTTCCACCCTTCTACCTATTAGTTACTATTTTCGTTCCCACCTTCTCGAAATAGTAACTAAATGTTCCTTCAGCCCAAGCTGACTGCGAATCATATTTGATGGTGCAAAACGGATATGTCAGCTGAATTTTATTGGAGCTATATTTCGGCCCTTCTTGGCAAGGGTCCTCTTTAGAGAATAACTCCAATAAAATACAGCTGACGTATCCTTTTTGCAGCATCAAATATGAAATAGTAACTATTTGTTTACCATGCTCGGGAGGGTAGTAAGCGTGGGAACTACGCATCTCTGTAACGTGATTGGTCGGATTCGCCCTTGGCATGATATTCTGCTGGAAAACAGAAAATTCGTTCCAGCCTTGACGGCAAAAAGCCAGAATTCGTGAAATCATGCGTAGTAGCCACGTCAGGTAGGGTGAACAGGCTCTCTGTATACCAAATAGCTTACAGTTAGAACAGGTTTCGAAGCAGATAGAAAGCAACAGCAATTAATAAAAACATACAGCAAGTTACCTGAGACACCTTACGGTAAATGACCTGAAATAAATGCTGCTATCGATAAATGAGATGATGAATGGGCATGATATTGAAAAAGCGATAGCAGTTTTCCTCTAGGACGATGGACAGACGACGGAAGGGGAGGAGGAAACAGACGGCAGATCTGGGGACAACGCACCATCTTCGCTCCAACATTTTTTGAAAAGTCATTTCTTCAATCAGTTAGTTTAGGTAGCCTGCCCGATGAAAAATTTATCTCAAAATAGTAGTATGAAGTTGTACGAAAAAGTAGCATGCAATACGAACTGATGCTACTACATGCTTCTGTATCAAGGCTACCGTGTTACTGCATTCTACTGCATGCTACTATTAGCAAGACTGGATGCTACTATGGCACGACAGGATGCTATTGGATACTACTGCTGGGTTCCGGCTAAAAAAACCCGGCGACCCCCCCCCCGGCTGAAACCCCCCTGGTATCCCCCCCCCCCCCGACCAACCCCCCCCCCCTGGTGGCAAAAAACCCCGACTGGCTGATAATTTTTGCCGACTGTTTCTGCAGAAAAAACGACTGTTTTCAGCAACAAAAAATGACAGTTTTGAAAAAAATCGACTGTTTTTCAGAAATGTCCCCTGATTTGCAGAAAAACCGACTATTTTGACGAAAAATCGACCAGTTTTCAGAAAAAACGACTATTTTCATGACCCCCCCTCCCCGGCGAACCCCCCCCCCCCCGAATCCTTAAAAAAGTGGAATCCTAATAAAAAAAAGACAATCCTAGAAGAATCTCCTAGTCCCAAATAATCCCTACGCTACGTATAGTACAAGGGATTAGCTGGGTGCCCGGATTAGCTCATGTACCTTCTGACGGATATATAAGAGTAATAACTGGACGCAACTTCATTCGCAGACTTGACTGTACAGTAATGTCTGAAGTACAGTAGATATCCAGTAACACGTGTAAGAATGAGCTTGTGCGTGCACAAAGGGTATGTTGTATATGTGAAGCAAAAAGTGCTGGCTGGATGTGTTCTTAGTTTTGAATGTAAGCGTAAGCAGAACAAATATATCCAAGGGAGGGGAGTGTAAAGCGAAGGTGATGGTTGACGGTGACATAATAATTGCTGAAGTGAACTAACACACGCATTCACCTGAAGCTGTGGTCAGTGAGGTGTTAAAAGTGAAAGATCAAAACCCCTGCGACTCAGTGTAACGACCCCCCCCCCCCCCCAACAAATCCTTTCCTAATTATTTCCCATTCTTGCCGAGGAAGCTGCAGTTAGTTGCCGTTAGTTTTTCGGGATCCCAAAACGTAAGTGGCGGTATACCTATGACAGGGGAGGGGGTTTAAGTTAAGGGGCAAATGAAATATTTTGGGATCCCATCGAAACCTTTGGTCTTGTTCTTGTTGTACCAGAAGTCCCCTTGATAGACTAAAGATCACGGGAAGTCAATTTAAATGTTTAAATGTAAAGGATTCGGGGGGGTTTCGCCGGGGGGATTTTGGTACCCGGGGGGGTTTGGTTGGGGGGGGGGGGACCTTCGCCGGAACTTTGTCAAAGCAGGGCTTATGCAAGGTGCTGGACAAGATCCATCAGCCAAATTGGGTTCAAGAAATATTTCGCGTCACCGAAAAAATATTAGCTTTTAAGGCTGTTAGTTCAATATTTTTTTAAATTCCAGCGTTATTGTCTAATAGACCATCACCTATATTTCCCTTTTTTAACGTTACTTTTCCACACTGTAAGAAGTTTCTCCGTATAAAGATTAAAGTTAACTGCAGTATTTGCTACTCGGATTCATTTTATCTCTATTTGGTATGATAGAGTATTACTTAGGGGAATACCGAGGAATATTCCGATTGGCTAATGCTGAACCACGTCAGACCGAAGAACAATGACCTAAATTCACTTTCAGTTTTCAAGACAGCAAGGAGTGGATGTGATTTTATCTATTAGGCTTTGTTCGAATCTAGCCAATCAGAATATTCCTCAGTATTCCCCAAAATTATCTGATTGGCTAGTACCCTAAAAAGTTGAACTGATTTCAACTTGGGTGCGAGACTAGCTGGTATCCAAAACTGGCACCAATATCAATTGCGAACGGCAGAAACCCAGCTAATTCTCGGTCTCAGAGTGATTTCCGGAACTGGCTGGTACCGAGTATTAACTAAAACCCGTTCTGAATGGGCCTTTATGGTTCTGTCCTCGGTAAATGATAAGAACGCGGGTTTCACTTGCTTGTCAATTCGCCAGCCAGCTTATGGAGATTCATATGGAAAAAGAAAGATAAAAAAGGAAAGATAAGGGATGGTCTATTAGACAATAACGCTGGAATTAAAAAAAAAATGAATCAGTGAATCGAAACGTTTCCTGAACCGAATTTGACTGATAGATCTTGGCCAGCAGCTTACAAAATCCGTCCTATGACAAAGGTTTTTCACAGGTTATTGTCCTCTCCCCAGCGAAGGATGAGAATCCGCTGTTTCAGTTCCTTATCAAATCGCGAGCGGCCAGCTGGGGAAGTTCATAAAGAAAAGAAGATTAAAAAAGGGAAAGATAAGGATGGTCTATTAGACAATAAGATGGCCCATTTGCCAATATTACCCAGGCAACCACAAACCCCTGATTTTTGGATACCCTAATGCCAAATGCTGGTTATATCTAGCATTTTCATATGCCTAATGCTGGATTCCCTATGCCAAACGCTGGATAGCTGTTGGTATCCTAACCCTGACGTACCCCACTACAGATGAACTTCGATTGGTTGATCTCTGAGCTTCACTCAAATCATCAGTATTTTACTGGGTGCCAGTATCCAGCATTTGGCATAGCCTATCCAGCGTTAGGCATATGGTATGCCAAACGCTAGGTTTACCAAGCGTTTGGCCTAGGGTATCCAAAAATCAGGGAGAGAGAGATCGGTATATTTAGAAACTATCATAGCATAAGTAAATTCGGTTTCGTTCAAATTATAAATAACAAACAGATAAATAACAGACATACACTACGATTCAGCATTGATTACCGAAGTAAAAAAAAGGCACATAGGAGTTCCTGTAACGATTAGTGCGGACTTTAGGGGGTAGAAGTTTATTTTGCAATCGAGTTCGATTATTGGGAGGGGCTGTTTCCGGTAGCAGCTAGTATTGGCTAGGATAGATTTGCCAGACTGCAAAATCTGTTTTTCAAGCAGGACTTTAAGCGGTGAAATTCAGTTTCTCAAGGGCTTGTTCGTAGGGTATGGTAGTTCGTATGGTATGCTTGTTCGTATGGGTTTGTAAAGCAAACTTTTAAAAGCATATTTTTCGCATGCAAACCGGTTAAGGTTAGCGTACCGCAGGTGCCGATCTCCTGATACTCCGCCCTCTCCGGGAGTGCGATGCGTGTGGGGGCAAATCATCCGACTCTTCTCGTGCTTTTCCCTAGATTTCTCTAGGTACCCATTTGAAGCTGGGTAGACTTTTGGCTTGTCTTACGGGGTAACGCCACTAACCCTCGCCCTAAGAGAAACCGTAGGCACCACCGAGACTCGAACAAGCGACCCTTCGCTTGGGAGTCCAGTGCGGTAATTGATGCAAAATTTTTCTCAAAATAGTAGTACGAAGTTGTACGAAAAAGTAGCATGCAGTACTAACTGATGCTACTACATGCTTCTACTTCAAGGATACCGTGTTACTGCGTACTACTTCATGCTTCTATTAGCAAGACTGGATGCTACTATGTTTTATAAGCAGTGAACTGAAAGACAAAAATGCTCCTCAGCCGGGATTTGAACCTAGGACCCTCTGCTTACAAGGCAGGCGCTCTACCATTTGAGCTACCGAGGGGCTTGTGAACAGAGTTCGCAAACCACTACAATAGTCTGGTAGGAGCCGGCCCTAGGAACAGTGATCCCGCCCGAAGGCAAGTTCATCTAACCAGTTCACATCCCCATGTCACGAAAATAATAGTAATACATAGATGGCACTTTACATTACTATGGCAAGACAGGGTGCTACTGGATACTACAGTGTCAGAAGTTCCATAACTGATTGCGCATAACACTTTCAAGAATAACACCTTTTCACTTAGAAAAAAAGTGTTATGATCAATTAAGTTTATACTATTTCGTGCCCAGATCTCCAACAACACCTTCAATAGGTAAAAATACTACACTGTCAGAAGTTACATAACGAGAACAGCGGGATGCGCGATTTCAACAGATAACACTTTGGGATGTTATATGTTATGTTTCTTTCGTTCCCGTTAGTATTTTTACCAATTGAAGGTGTTGTTGGAGATCTAGGCACGAAATAGTGTAAACTTAATTGGTAATAACACTTTATTTCTAAGTGAAAAGGTGTTATTCTTGAAAGTGTTATGCGCAATCTGTTATGAAACTTCTGACAGTGTACTACATAAGATTGGACCAGTCTGAGGCACATTAAATGATAGTATTCTTTGCTATTACATAGTATTACATGCAACTTTTTCATACAACTACCATACAACTACGCAGGCTACAAACCTTTCACCGGGTGCCGATCTCCTGATCCTCCGCCCTCGGCCGGGAGTGCGATGCGTGGTTGGGGGCAAATAATCCGACGCTTCCCGGCCTTTTCCCTATATTTCTCTAGAGGCGTCTTCTCGCCGTTCCCCGAGGACTCCTCGGGGAATCGAAGGGAACAGCGAGAATAGAGGGAGTCACTGCACGCGGACTCCGAGGCGAGGTACAGCGAGAACACGGGAAATGCTTCCAAAATGGATTTGTTCGGAAAAAAAATATGCAGCATGACGAAATTAGTCTGGATCCATTTTATTTTGGTTTTGTTTATTGTAATTGTTTTTAAATAATTTTACATTAGCCTACACCAGCACCAGCAATAATTGATTCCCCTCCGAATCTGAAAGGGAGTCCTTTTTGATGATGGTGATGATAATTGGAGCATTCCCCGTCCGTGGGGGAGAACACGGGGAGTGAGTCCCCGGGACAAACAAAAACGCGGGGACTCCTCAAGTGGAGTCCTCGGGGAACGGCGAGAATATGCCTTAGGTACCCATTTGAAGCTGGGTGGACTTTTGGCTTGTCTGCTGCCTACGGCCTAACCCTCGCCCTAAACCAAACGGTAGGCAGGCACCACCGAGACTCGAACAAGCGACCCTTCGCTTGGGAGTCCAGCGCGCTTACCCATTGGGCCACGGAGCATATCCCGATGAAAAACTTGTAGCCTGCGTAGTAGTATGTAGTAGTACGAAAACGTTGCATGTAATACTATGTAATAGCAAAGAATACTATCATTTAATGTGCCTCAGACTGATCCAATCTTATGTAGTAGTATCCAGTAGCATCCTGTCTTGCCATAGTAACATCCAGTCTCGCTAATAGTACCATATAGTATTATGCAGTAACACGGTAGCCTTGAAGTAGCAGCATGTAGTAGCATCGTTAGTACTACATGCAGCTTTTTCGTACTACTTCATAGTACTATTTTGAGATAAATTTTTCATCGGGATGACTGTGAATTACCCTTGGTACTTTTTCAGGATGATCAACTGGACGCTAACGTCACAGAAACGTACATGGGCGAGTGGAAGAACGACAAACGCGCCGGTTTTGGCGTTAGTGAACGTACAGACGGTCTGAAATATGAAGGCGAATGGTTTAACAACAAAAAATACGGATATGGTGTCACTCTTTTCAAAGATGGAACTAGAGAAGAGGGAAAGTACAAGAATAACGTATTGATCACATCGCAGAAGAAGAAGCATTTGTTTTTAATACGTTCGGCAAAGTTCCGAGAGCGCGTGGACGCAGCAGTGAATGCGGCGCAGCGCGCTTCGAAAATAGCGCTGCAGAAGGCAGATATTGCAGCTTCGAGGTAAGAGTCCTGTATCCATTCGATTAGTTTGCCCTTGCACAGTGTATGTTACTCCATATATAGGCAGGGTTGCCACAACAAAATAATTTAGACAGTGATTTTTTGCAGAATTTTTTTTTATGCAAAAACGGGAAATGGTCACTTTTGTCGGAATCACGGTCGCAAAAATGAAACATTCTGATTTTAAATTCAGTTCAATTCAATTCAAGACTTTTATTCCGGCCAGAGACCATAAACAAACACTACAACAAACACACAAACAAAAAATAAAGAACATATTAGGCTGCAAGACCACAGAAATTAGCCACACCCGTCTTTATTATACAGACCAACCCAAACGGGCAAAGACAGACGAAGCCACGGGTTACATAACGCCAGTACTATGCAGTTTTGCGATAGTAGCAACCGATTTCTTAGAGATGTACGATGCGCGTATGCCAACTGGGAGAAGTTCATAACGCGGTAATCGTCGAACATCTCTGTAGCACTGCAAAAACGCGGGAGACGATGAAGAAATCGAAAGCTGTCATTGTAAGCAATGCGTATCTCGCTCAGACTTTGTTTGGTGCAATTATTGATAAGTGACAACCCAAATATGCACGAACAGCAAGATCGAAACAGAAATGTCTTAACCTCAACAGAGCAATAAGAAAACTTCCTAACTAGCATATTACCACGTATGTACAATGATCGAAGAGAGTGGCGTATATGAGCATCATCATGAAGGTTTTCAGCAAATCTGTAACCAAGGTACCGAAAAGATTGCACAAAAACGAGCTCAGACCCAGCAAGAAGTACTCGTGTATTAAATGTATCAAATACGTGAAATAGTCACATCTGGTTGGAATACCTGCTGCAAAAAGGAAACATAATTGGAAGTTTTTTGAAATAGAGTGAATTTTGTGTCATAGGTAGGACGAGTGATAAAAATAATATAGAGGGACAGTTCACACTATCGTGCGACATGTGGCGATCCTGCATAAAGATACTAATCCTAGAATCCCAAAACGTAAGTGGAGGGATACCTGTGATTTCAAAGTTGTCTGTCCGTCCGTCTGTCTGTCTGTCCGTCTTGTCAGCACGGTAATTCTCGAAGGGAATGAGATATTTTCATGAAACTTGGTGTTAGGATTCTTTGGGTCAAGGGACAGGTCGAGTTCGAAGATGGGCTATGTAGCCCTACATTTAGAGGTGGGGGTTCAAATTAAGGGACGATCAAAATATTTTTTTAACAGCTAAGAAGACATGGAGAACACGTATATGAAAATCATTTTCTTGCCGGACAAGTAGTTCGCCCGGGAATCCGGCCAAAACCGGAAAATTTGTTAAAAGTAACAGTTGTATTTGAAGTTGATTGGATGTTCAATTTAGGGGTAAAAATGCTGACTTCGTATATGACAATCATTTTCTATCCTGACAAATAGTTCGCCCGGAATCCGGCCGAAACCGGAAAATTTGTTTGAAGTAAAAGTTTTATCTGAAGTTGATTAGATGTTCGGTATAGTGGTAAGAAGGCATGCTGATTACGTACAAGAACATTTTTTTCTCGCCGGACAAATAGTTATCCCGGAATCCGCTCAAAACCTGAAAATTTGCTAAAAGAAAATTTGCTAATCTGAAGTAGATTAGAGGTTCGATACTGAGATAAAGAGATATGCCGAATTCGTTTTTGAGCTACGCCGGACTAGTAGTTCTCCCGGAATCCAGCCGAAAATTGAAACTTGGCAGAAGTTTGATCAGTTGTCAGCTTGTAAACAGATAGTGGTAAGCTTCAATTGAATCCAAATCTGAACTTGTTTTTCTCAGACGAATAGTGCCCTTAATCTGTTTCTAAATTTAATAGTAAAAGTCTTCAAGGAGTCTGGCGAAGACCGGATATCTCTAAGTCCCGATTATCCAGATTAAATATTACATTTTTGGGATCCCGTCGAAACCTTTGGTCTTGTTGCCAAGGCTACGTCAAAGAGGGCTTCATAATACACTATTTGTGCTTAAACCAACTCTGCTCTCCATTTTTTGTTACCTTGAAATCTTTTCTTTTGCCAAAGTGCCAGAAGCAATGGCTGAGCACACTGTCACAGAACTCGAATTATCAAATTTACATTTATCAACGGAACTAAACTTATTATTTGTTTAATATAATATTTTGTAGAAAACTATTCGGTGCGAAATTATCTTCTTTTATATTATTATCAGTAATTGAAGTCTTTTCTTATTTAAGTTTAATAGATAAATTGCTATATTAGTTTGAAGTTAATGCGGGTCTTATTTTCGAGTTCTGCGACAATTAGTATAAAGTTCAGAAGTGGGTACAGTCAGATATGGAAATTGGAAAAGCTTTCTTTTAGTACGGTAAGTGTTTTAACCACTTTCTGTCTAGGGCTTATCTTTGTAGGTTTGGACATTGGAAATAATTGGGTTGGGCGACTAGTGTTGGGCGACATTTCGATATGTCGATATTTTCACTTTCGGTATTCGATATATCGATATTTCTTTAGCATGTTTCACTATAGGATACGTCTCGTTTCGCCAAAATTTAGCAACAAAACTGTCGTTAAATGGCATCTTGCATCATCTCAAACTCCGAATAAATAAGAACTGAATTACGGAAAACAAATTGCTCCATTTCGCATATATAAATGTTGGTTATGTTCGATTATTTACAATAATTATGAAGGAAAAAATATCGTTTTCGATATCGATATTTACGTTTCGATATCGATATTTTGTCCGATATATCGAATACCGCCCAACACTATGGGCGACCTTAGAACAGTCCGTGAGACGGCAAAGTGTTGCCGTGGGCGCTGTTCATGACACACACCTATGTAGGAAAAGATGATCTAAAAGAAGGCTGGTCGACTAAATAAGCAACAAAAATGCTAGAAATGCCAGAAGAAAACTGCTAGAACAGGGAAGCTGCGCGGGCATGCTCTAGAACTCGTGCCCAAACTATTGACTGAAAAAGGAAGGCGACGGCGCATCATTCCTCTTTTTGGGATCCCAAAACGTAAGTGGAGGGATACCTGTGACATCGCAAAAGTTGTCCGTCTGTCTGTGAGCACGATAACTCTCGAAGGGAATGAGATATTTTGATGAAACTTGGTGTAAGGCTTCTTTGGATCAAGGGCAAAGTCAAGTTCGTAGATGGTCTTTCTAGCCCTACATTTAGGGGTGGGGGAGGGGGGATAGGTTCAAATTAAGGGGTAAAGAAAATATTTTTAAACAGCTAATGTGATAGCTGATTATGGGGCAAAAAGACATGCTGAACACGATGGTGAAATCCATTTTCTCGCCGGACAAGTAGTTCATCCGGAATCTAGCAAAAAACGGAAAATTGGTTAAAAGTAAAAGTTCCATTTGAAGTTGATTAAATGTTTGAATTAGAGGTTAGAAAACATGCTGAACACTTATGTGAAAAGTATTTTCTACCCGGACAACTAGTTCGCCCGGAATTCGGCCAAAACCGGAAAATTTGTTAAAAGCAAAAGCTTTATTTGAAGTTGATTAGATGATAGATTTAGGTGTAAGAAGAGACACTGATTCTGTATATGACAATCCATTTTTACCCGGACATATAGTTCGTCGGGAATCCGGTTGTAACCGGAATTTTTTGTTTATAAGAAAGTTTTATTTGAAGTTGATTAGAAGTTCTTTGTAGAGAGAAGGATTCACGCTGAATTCGTATCTGAATTTTATCTTTTTGCTGGATAATTATTTGGCTCGGAATTCGGCCGAAACCGGAAATTTGGCAGAAGCGAAGCAGGAAGTTTTGTTCAGTGTCGTCAAAATAGATATGGCTTATACAGGTATATCTGAGCTTGGTTTTCTCTGACGATTAGCCTGGCGAAGACTGGATCTGGCGAAGACAAGACCCAATTGTCTGGATCAAAATTAGATTTTTGGGATCCCATCGAAACATTTGGTCTTGTTATTGACGTGCCTCCTGGGGCATCGGTTATTCTTTTAGTACTCGTTCCGCATGCAACTTCCGTTCCGTTCCCTCTTTTCTCCTTTATCTTCCCTGGACTATCTACGAGTCTCTGACATAGAAGTCTAGATTTCATTCAGAATTGTTTCAGATATGTTTGTCACGGATATGTCCCTTGTAATGTATGATCCCCATATTTACGTAACAAATAGTTTGGATGCTTTTTCTAAGTTAAATATTCCTTAAGACAAATATTCACCCAAATGCAGAAAAATCTCAACCCGACCAACGACCCAATCGAGCAGCAAAAACAGCAGCCGTGTCCAAAATGAAATCACAGCAACCTTTTAAACTCCAAGCAAGACTCACGAAGGAATTTACGAAGTTAAATATTTAACGCTAGGCTAGAACCTTTTGTTTTATGTTTCCCACAAGTTCGTTTTCCAACTTGAGCGGTTTTGAGCCTGAAGATGACCCTTGCCAAGAAGGGCCGAAATAAAGCTCCAATAAATAAATATTCTTTGAGCCCAAGCTGACTTTGAAACATTTATTCAAACAGTGTTTACAACGGGTACGTCAGCTACGATTCTTCATCAGCGATATTTCGGCCCTTTTTGGCAAGGGTCCTCGTCAGGCTGTCAATCCTCTGGTTCAACTTCGGGGAAGGAAACAAACCTGTAATCCTGTAACCTGTAAACAAACCTGTAAACCTGTAAATGATTACAGGTGTGTTTCCTTCCCGAAGTTGAACCAGAGGATTGACAGCCTGACGAGGACCCTTGCCAAAAAGGGCCGAAATATCGCTGATGAAGAATCGTAGCTGACGTACCCGTTGTAAACATTGTTTGAATAAAAGCTCCAATAAAATTCAGCTGACGTATCCGTTTTGCACCATCAAATATACAAAAAAAAAAAAAAAAAAAAAAAAAAAAAAATATACTATTCTAAGTAAGGTCTTGGAAACCTTTGTAAAGCAAAACAAAAAGTTCTTCTGTAGTTCAGTATTTTGTTTTCATTATTTTGACAGACATTTATCGATTCGAGCTCTTTCAGCCCTGCCGAGTTTCCGTCTTTCAGGCTCGACTTGCTCTCGAAAGTTTCCAAAGTTTGACAAGACATCGTCCCGCTTCAGCATTATTTACAGTTTACTCCTCTGAAACGCCACAGAGCTTTTTCCCCCCTTTCACAAGAGGAATTGGCTAGAATCAGGCTGTGGGAGGGGGGAGAAGGCGCACTGCGTCCCTAAAAATATCATGTAGCTAGTCTATATTGTGTTCTGTTCATTGCTGGATTAAACCCTGTGAAAGATTTCGGGCAGTCGAAAGTTCGCCCTCCCCCCCCCCCCCTTGCAAATTATCTGTTAGTAGGTAGCCTACTGTGTAGGTAGTACTTTGCCAATTTGCACAGAAACAGCTTAGGTATGAATTAATAAAACTTTTAAACGACCCCTCTTGCTTATTCTGATTTTTATAATATACCCAGCTCCCATACAGAATTATAAGCTTCTAAAAACCCCACCTTTCTCCACTGTCTCGTTTTGTGCCTATGAATTTTTAGCGCTTTTTTGGCCTTGCCGAGTTTTGCCCGTCACACAACGAAACTTTTGCCGGAATCTTCAACGTCCGCTGACAACTCTTTCACAGATAAGGATCTCAGAACCATCTGTTTATTACTTCTTTTATCTGCTTAGTTTCCCCACTTTTCAACCACGGCGCATTCAGTTTTCAAATGTTTTGCGCCCAGCCGCCGCGTCGGAGAGCAGGAAGGCTGGAGGCAATCGACAAACGCTATCAGAAATTCGCTAATTTCACGTGGAAAGTAATGGTATATTCGGAAACGTTTTTTTCTGATCTATTTCATTGGGGAAAGATCATTTCTAGTAAGAGTTGTGCTCTAAGGCATTTTAAGACAGAAGTCACAAAGAAAAAGAATAAAATCATTTTTAATCTTCATCTCTATTCATCATTATTTCTCTTCATCTCTATCAACCACCTCTTGCAAAAGAATTCTTCTCATTCATGACTGAATTTATCATTGAAACTCTGCACGATGTGTTCAATTGCTGTACGCGGTTCATTTATTTTTGTTAGTCGCAGCGATTTTTGGGATCCCAAAACGTAAGTGGAGGGATACCTATGACTTCGTAAAACTGTCCGTCTGTCCGTCCGTTTGTGAGCACGACAACTTTCGTAAGTAATGAGATATTTTGATGAAACTTGCAGTGAGGATTCTTTGGGTCAAGGGACAGGTCAAGTTCGTAGATGGGCCCCAGATATAGTTAGGGGTGGGCAATTGCATACCCACAATTGTAACAACACCAAAGGTTTCGATGGGATCCCAAAAATTCAATATTTATTGGACTTCTAGATCCAGACAATATAATCTTGTACACAATATTGTTACAATTGCGGGTATGATAAAAACGGGTATGTGAACGGGTATGTATGTATACATGGAAATCATACTAAGAGGAATAACAAAATCTTACCTACCATTACCTACCAATCTGCTGTCGATTGATTAGCATTAGCGACATCTGCTGTAAGGCTATTCTAGTCCAACAACCTTGTTTCTACAACTCCACGCCCGATGAAAATTTATCTCAAACTGGTAGTATGAAGCTATACGAAAAAGTAGCATGTAATACGAACTGATGCTACTCCATGCTTCTGTGTCAAGGCTGCCGTGTTACTGCATTCTACTGCATGCTACTACTAGCAAAACTGTATGCTAACATAGCAAGATACGATGCTACTGCTGAAGATTGGCCCAGTCTCAGCACATTAAGTGATAGTATTCTTTACTATTAGATATCAACAAATGCAACTTTTTCATACAACTATCATACAACTACTCAGACTACAAATTTTTCATCGGGCATGCACACGTGCATGTGGAAACTCGATTTCACAAGCTTACCGTGTATGATAAGATAAGATAAGATAAAAATTTATTTCCGTAAACGCACAAAGGGCCATGGAAACAACAAAATAACACCAACACGAAACCACAACATAAACCACTATTTGCAAAAAACTTTCCCTGTGAATCATGGGTACCTTTAGGAATCTTCCCAAATTTCTAATATCTCTAAAACTTCTACTTTTCAGAATTTGTTTAAACCTTTCCCCCCAAATCATGTTTGCCTAGATGACCATGGTTGTTGTTGGAGTTCACAATATTACTCGCTTCCAAGCTGATATTGTACACCATCTCCGAGACTTCACTTAGCTTCTCAGTCTACTCACCCCTTCGGAGTCCAGTTCAGTGTTGCCACTTTTCTCAGGCTGAACCTGTGACATTTGGCTGCAAAAATCTGTGACAATCTGTGACAAAAAAATAAAAAAAAGTTGGTTTCAAAAATATATAGCTTCCATGTTCGTAAAATAAATAAATCTTCTTCAGTCCTGGCTTGATAGTTCTGTCCTGTGATATTTTCGTGTAGATAAGCAGACTAGTTGCAGAATAATTCTTTTCTACTATAGGCGTATTCTTGCCGTTCCCCGAGGACTCCTTTTGAGGAGTCCCTGCTTTTTTGTTTGTCCCAGGGACTCACTCCCCGTATTCTCGTGAGTCCCAACGGACTGGAAAGGCTCGGATTATCACCATCATCATCAAAAAGGACTCCCTTTCAGATTCGGAGGGGACTCAGTTTTGCTGGTGTTGGTGCAATGTAAAATTAATTAAAAACAACCGGAATAAACAAAACCAAAAATAAAGTGGATCTAGACTAATTTCATCGACTGTGTATTTTTTGTTCGGACAAAATCAATTTTGTAAGCATTCCCCGTGTTCTCGTTGTTTTCCTTACTCGGAGTCTGCGTCGAGTAACTCCCTCTATTCTCGTTGTCCCTCTTGATTCCCCGAGGAGTCCTCGGGGAACGGCGAGAATACGCCTTTATGATCACTTAAACAACGTGCACACTCAGTCCGTTGTTCCGAGGGCGGTTACCGGATTCTTTCTTCGCCCATGACATATCGCATTCAGGCTAACGCGTGCAAGTTTCACGTGTAAAATCTTATGGGACTGTGTGTGCACGTAGCTTAAGGATACCGTGTCTTCAACTCGAACTCTTTTTTTTTTACTGATTGAAAACAACATACAAGTAGACTTCGAGATAAAAAAAAGGTAAATGAAGAAGTACTGTCGGAAAGTTTGCTATGTAATTACTTGACTAAAGTAATTAAAATTAGATAAAACAGGTGGGTTTTGTACATTGAGCGACAAGTGGACCCTTGCCAAGAAGGGCCTAAATTTCTCTTTTGAAAATTTTGCTTCGGCAGAGCTAGTAGTTCCAACTTTCTGCCACAGAGCCAGCAAAGAGTGCGGCCGCGGTTCATTTGAGGCGTCTGAGCCATTACATCGCTCGCTGAAATTCGAAACAGAGTCGATACATCACTCGGTAAATTTCGAAAAAGAGTCGATTCTACGCATTGAACTACTATACCGAAGCAACACTGACATTATTAAGCATCCATTAATCCGTCCACACAGACTGACAGCTGCATATGAATTAAGGTGTCGCCAGTTTCAATAATCACAGAGTTCTGGCTCTCTTTGTCGCAGAATTCTGCGACATTTTTAGCAAAAGTGCGATTTTCTGTGACAAATGGTGTCACAGCTGTGAATCTGGGGAAAATTCGAAAACCTGTGACAAATCGCAGAATTCTGCGACCAGTGGCAACACTGGTCCAGTTTCCGTTTGTGTTTTTTGACAATGGTTATATTTCAGGACGGCCACATCGCGCGGAAAAGCGGAACAGGCGGATATTGCGGCGCTCCATGCCCGAGAAGATGCGGAAATGGCGCGAGTTATATCGAAGCAGCTGGCGCCCGACTTCCAACAGCCAGGTGAGGTTTTAACTATTTTTGCATCTGGCTATTGGGGTCGCGTGCTATTCGCTATTCCTATTCCTCTTGCTATCCCTCGCACTATTAACTCCACTTTTTCTTATTCCGCTTCTAGCTGTAAGCTATTTAGATAAGAAACTCGATTGGTTGATTTACTGTATATATTCCGATATCCTTAAAGGACCCCTCTTGCTTATTCTGCCTTTTATAATATACTTAGCTCCCATATGGAATTATAACCTTCTAAAATTCCCACCCTTCCCCATTGGTGAGGTTTTAACTATTTTTGCATCTGGCTATTGGGGTCGCGTGCTATTCGCTATTCCTATTCCTCTTGCTATCCCTCGCACTATTAACTCCACTTTTTCTTATTCCGCTTCTAGCTGTAAGCTATTTAGATAAGAAACTCGATTGGTTGATTTACTGTATATATTCCGATATCCTTAAAGGACCCCTCTTGCTTATTCTGCCTTTTATAATATACTTAGCTCCCATATGGAATCCCCACCCTTCCCCATTGTTTCGTTTCGTAACTACGAATTTTAGCGCTTTTTCGGCTTTGCCGAGTTTTCTCGTCACCCACCGAAAAGTTCACCGGAATGTTCATTGTCCGCTGACAAATCTTTCACACATAAGGATGTGATAATCTACTGTTTATTACTTCTCTTATTTGCTTAGTTTTCCCACTTTTTACCGAAAGCACGTTCAGTTTTCAAATCTTTTGCGCTCAGTCGCCGCGTCGGAGAGCAGGGAGGCTGGATGTAATCGACAAGCGCTAACAAGAGAATAGCTAGTTTCAGGTGGAAAGTAATGGTATTTTCGAAGACGCTTTTTCTGATCCACTTTATAGGGAAAAGATGATTTCTAGTAAGAGTTGTGCTTTAACTAGTTAAATACTCTAAAAGTAGGCTCTGCTTCTAACAAAGTGTACACGGCTTTGGCTGTTATAAGCCTTTTTCTAGGCCCATTGACTTCTAGCAAATACACGGAAATATGCATGTAACCTGTTTTACGCATCAGTAGCATGGTACCAGAACACACGTCGGGAACATGATACGTATCGAGAATAGTGAAATGTGTCATGTGTGACAATCAGTGAGATGGCGTCACCGGGTTTCGAACGTAAATATATATATAATATATAATTGTATTCAAAGCCAAAGGCCATATACAAGAAAATACATATAAAACAACAAAACAAAATAACTTTACATGAACTAAACTTCGCCGTCCCTCTCTCGATCACCACACCATCAATAAATCTGCAAATTTTACATATAACGCTTGGCGTCGTGCTCTTTAAGATGTCAGGAAGTAACAAAACCTTTGGTTCCCGGGTTTAAGAGTTAACGGATGCAGTTACGACAGTAGGGGACATTGGCATTATAGGTCGGGTTCTTTAAGAACTGATGAGCTTCGCCGATATCTATTTCTTACCTTGATTACCGTCATTCGTACTTCGGAGCGAAAAAGGTCCGTGATGAATCTGTTATGCTCCGCTTATGATCCAAAGATATTGAACTAAAGCTACAGTTACCTCAGTTTTAGACTGCGTCCATTCTCCTTAGAAGTAGTGAACTGAAAGAACAAAATGGTTCAGACCAGATAGGGACGGACTATAGGAACAATGATCCCGCTGAGGCAAGTTCGATTAGCAGTTCACTTCCCCAAGTCACGGGACTCGATAATCGTAAAGATACGTAATGTTTAGATTTATGTAAAAGTCCCATGTAGAACATTCCGCCTTTACGTCCGTATCCTTCATTTCGATCATTCCAACGGCTCCCACAGCCTTTCTCGTCTTTTCGTTCTATTTTTTCACTGGTATTTGGCTTCCGTCCAAGTCGTCTTCCGGTTGTTCCGGCCTTCTTCTTTTGTACTGAATGGAACCTCGAAAGTCCTTTCATCGCCGGTTACTCTTGCCAGACAAAGAAGAATAGCGTCAGCGATTGAATACTGTGAGGTACATTCTGTTGTTCCGTGCAGTTCCTTCTCCCCGTCCTTTGAAACAGTAGATGGGTAAATAACCGAACCTGAAATTCAACATGAGTTTCGTTTTCATCCAACGTGCACGTTGCGCTGTCACCCGTTTTCAGCGCCCTTGCTTTCCATAACCCCTGGTTCACACTGCTGAGATTTCGCGCAAAATTCTGCGTCATTCGACATACGACACAAATCATGCGACAAGCAAAGCAGAACTTTGCGTTTTGTCGCAGGGTCGGATGCGTTGAAATATTTCAACTGATCCGACAAATGCATGGGATTTTTTGAGGGAAAAGAAAAGAAAAAACAAAGATTAGTTAATTTTCAACAATAAAAATTGCTCTGCCTTGTCTGACTGTTAACCTAGGATGGCTAAATGCAAAACATCTTCTGAATAGACTTTTGTTAACATTTTTTCAGCAAGATGACATATAGGGTTTGACTGAAAATTTCCTAATAAGTGGGTGGGTATTCAGATGGGTAATCTCCCAGCATCTTCAGAGGTGGTTTCCTTAAGGGCTTCTTTGTCCTTTTGCAGAATAATCTCGACGAAACATTTCGTTTTTCTTTTGCGTCTGCGTGGTGGTGGCAACGTGCATGCGATTCTGTCGCACGTCGGAACATCAAAGAAAAAATCGTGTCGCATACGAAGCAGCAGTGTGAACCTAGGGTAAGAGAACCCGGCACAGGGTTTGAAACTCTACCGAGTCCGTTTGTGTTTGGATTCGGTATTGAACTGGAAAGAAACACGGGAGCTAAAAACGCTTGAAGCCACAGAACACGGAACCCGTGTTAGGATACGCACTGGATGCGCTCCGTAAAAACCACTTGTGACGAACACGGGTTGAGAATCTCGAGCCTGAAAACGCAACTATGATCAAGAGTTTGTTGGATGTCACTTTCACTGTACATTGAAAACCTATTGACCATTGCAAATCCATTGACCATGGTTCAATGACGTAATAAATTAATTCAGTCGTGGGTAAAAAACAATAGTGGACTTCCGCTTAAAGCTCATCTGAAGGGATTTGTCCGATTCCCGGATATGTCGTCGACGCTCATTACCGTCAGTTGTTCTGGCCAGTCGTATTGCTTTAAAAATTGGACGATAGTCTGTGATTGTTTTTTCTATCGTGAGACTGGGAAAGATTGCAAAAATTGAGGTAGGTCCTTCCTATAGCGGTTGCCAACCACACAGCTCTAGGGCTCCAGTTTCTCAAGGAGTCAGTTTGCGGAATCGACTACAAAGAGGCGCGGCACGGCACGGCATGGCGCAGGACCCGATGAAAAATTTATCTCAAAATAGTACTATGAAGTAGTACGAAAAAGTAGCATGCAGTACTAATGATGCTACCACATGCTTCTACTTCAAGGCTACCGTGTTACTGCATACTACTATACGCTACTATTAGCAAGACTGGATGCTCCTGTGGCAAGACAGGATGCTACTACATACTACTACATAAGACTGGACCAGTCTGAGGCACATTAAATGATAGTATTCTTTGCTATTGCATAGTATTACATGCAACTTTTTTGTACTACTACCATACTACTACGCAGGCTACAAATTTTTCATTGGGGAGGCACGAGTAATAAAAAGAGATTAGCAAGTAGTAGAAGTAGACAAGTAAAGCTAAGTGCACACACAGTCCGGTAAGATTCCGCACGCGAAAACGCGCATACGAAATTCGCGTCACGATGCCCGACAGGTTTTTCAGAAAAAACAAATTCAGACGTGAAACTTGGCCCCAGGTTTGAAAAATCCACTGCTTAGTCTACAGTCAGATAATGCTGATTGATTGCCGAATGAATGAATGCAGCTGACATTAAATAGGTCGTATAAACAGTTGAAATTTCAAACACAGCTTCTAATTTTTCAATTCTCAGAGCACAATTTCGCATGCGTTTTCGCTCCGGTAAAAGTAGAATATTTTCTACTCAAATCGGAACGAAATTATCGGACGGAATCCGCATGCGATGAGTCAAAATTCCGGAGCGGAGAAGGAAATTCGCACCGGACTGCGAAATTCGGACTGTGTGTGCACGCTACTTAAGTGTGAGTTCGTAACTCCAGAGCCTGAAAGAAGTCACGTTAGAACATTGCTTCTGTCCCTCACTCTGCAGCCTGAAAGGGCCCTTTTAGTTTTTGTGCCTCTTTTTAGTACTCATGCGTCCTATAGTATGTCGTGCCGTGCCGTGCCTCAATTTAGTCCATCCCTCAGTCTGCTGCCCCAGTGGTCGAAATGATTTCTTGAAAGAACCATTTTGCTAACTGCGTCGTATTCTTCTGCAATATATATGCAAAACTCCTTCAAGTGAACTTCGCGCTATGACTTGTTTCTGTTTGAACACACAAGATGGCCTGACTACATTGAAACGCAAACGTTTCTTCGATAAATTACGACCGACTTCGGCCGTTTTTAGCGCACATCATGCCGAATTGCTTCGATGACAAACACGGAAAAGTTTGTACAACCAGTCGTTCTGAATGGCGAGCATATCAGAAAGAATAATAGGGAGCATTTGGATATCGAAAACATTCAGATAAATCCATTAGATCTATCATGGTAAACGAAAAAATAGGTGTTAACTATACCTTGTGAGATCTCGATAATAGTAATTTAGAGAGCATTTAGGGAGGTAGAGTGGATTGGTGATATAGGTACCACGGGTCCTTTAATTCTGGTTAGCTAATTTGGCTCTCGAGCAATTTTGTAGTGACCTCGCGTGACAGTGGAGCGGACTAACTGTAATTTATCAAGTCAGGCTTACCGTTCTGCGTGCCGTTGTCTATCAGCAATTGAAAACCGGCGTCACTTCATGCTATATAGCGGAGCCCTCCCGTGCCCCGTTAAGTGGATTGGGGAATTCGGCATAGAATGAGGGAAAGAAATGGAGCTACGGGTTAACCTTACCTTACCCTTTTCATGTTTACCTCTTCTGCCTACTATTTGGTACTAAAGTTGTTGATTGATTGATTACCTTGTATGTTTGTTCCTACATTGTCAGAAGTTTCATGACAGATAACACAAGGATGCGCAGTTTCATTAGATGGGATGCAATCTGTTGTTATTTTGAAAAATGTAAGCATTAAATGTTCCAGAAGTGCCCCGGGAATCCGCGAATAAACGTTAATCTAGTGAGGTCTATCCACCCAGGTTTCAGAATCGCGTGAATGTTTCAATGTCGATCTGATAGGTGCCGCGTAGTTGTGTTTTAGTACTTTTTATCGACGACTTCTTTGCGGCTATCAGTATGAGATGGCGTTGCTGCCAGCATAAATCAACCCGATGAAAAATGTGTAGCCTGCGTAGTAGTATATGGTAGTAGTACGAAAACGTTGCATGCAATACTATGTAATAGCAAATAATACTATCATTTAATGTGCCTCAGACTGATCCAGTCTTATGTAGTAGTATCCAGCAGCATCCTGTCTTGCCATAGTAACATTCAGCCTTGCTAATAGTACCACATAGTAGTATGCAGTAACACGGTAGCCTTGAAGTAGCAGCATGTAGTAGCATCGTTAGTACTGCATGCAGATTTTTCGTACTACTTCATAGTACTATTTTGAGATAAATTTTTCATCGGGGTTGACCATCGCACTCGGCCTCAGACTTTTGGATATTTGATAGGGTCGGACCGGTAGGTGCCACTTGATTGCGTTTGTAGTTGTCCTTGTGTATGTCTTCATTGCGGCTGTCAGTGTAGGATCGTGTTGTCACAGGGTCGACCTGGTAGGTGCGACGGATTGTGTCTTGGTCATCCATGGGGACGTCTACTTTGCGGCCACCAATTTATGATTTCGTTCGGATTCTCTCGAAAACCGGACCCTGACCCCGCATGGCCTACAACTGTGCTCCACTTTTTGTAAGCGTGTTTGAGGCTTGACGGCAGGGACTTGCTACGCTCATCGTTTATCATTGTTCATTAAAATGACCTGTTAGAAGTATTTGTACATTCCTAAATATGCACTTTTATTGACGCACTAACAAAATATAAGAGGCAATTACTCATCCCGATGAAAACTTTGTAGCCTACGTAGTTGTATGATAGTTCTACGAAAAAGTTGCATGTAGTGTATTAGTACAGAATACTAGTAGATTATAGGCGTATGGTAGCCAGCACATCTCCCTATCCCTGATCGCCAGCCTGCTACCAAGCCAGGGCGCTTCCCTATCCGTGTACCACGCAAGCCCCCAGTCGCGGACCTGGAATCCGGGAGCCTCCGTCCGAGCGCGCGGGGGTCCGGATTTCGGGCGGAGGGCGGGCGAGAATGCCGCACGCGGATACCCGGGAGCTTCCGCCCGAGCGCGCGGTAGTCCGGAATCCGCCCGGTTAACCGCTTTGAGGAGTGCTTTAAGGAACTCGCTGTGAAGAGTGCTTTAAGGGTTTTTTTTTGTTTCGTGATAAAAGGATGTTTTGTGTATTGTGTCACTTTAGTGAGTGTTCAAGAATGATTCAAGAAAGTTATACATGTCGTTTTTGTGAGGCTATAGTCTCTCAAAATCAATGCAATGTATGTTCAGTCAAACCAGATCTTGGAGATTGTGTCCCTTGTTTGCATACGTCTTGTCATAATCACAATAACATCCAGCCGACCTGTATTGACTGTCTAGCCGTGAAATGTAAACATCATCAGATGAATCATCTGGCCGTGTGTTATTTTTGCCACAGTTACGCTTTTTGTTCAGAAGACCGGCATCAAGACGTAGAGTACATGATGAAAAAACTAAATTTTTATTTTGACACAAAATAGCGACTTGTGTCGAATGGTCCATTGTTTCCCAGAAAATTAGGGGTGGAATAAACATGTTCAGACAAGTTCAAAAGATGACGCCATCAGCGGGGAGCGTCGACCAATCAGAGGGCGAGTTGTAAACAAACCTTCTCCAGACGGATTCGAAAATAGAAATCTATAAATAGAACATCCGGGTTTTCCCCAAACATGTCCAGAAAATTAGGGGCTGAAACAAACGTGTTCAGACAAGTTCAAAAGATGACGCAATCAATGGGAGAGCGTCGACCAATCAGAATGCGAGTTATAAATAGATTTGCTAAATTTACGCAACCTCATTTTGCTGGGTATAAAACGCTCTTGGGAATAGATCTGTCATCATTCAGAAAATGGAAACAACACCGATTGAAGACATCATTGACAGTTTGGTGGAGGAATGGTGTTCTCCACCGAAACGAATGAAAACTGAAGAAACGAGTCAAGATACAGATGTAGTATGGCTGGGGGATTTCCCAGTTGCGCCTCCACTACCACCGGCTGAACCAACTGCCGTCGAATCATCACCTGCTCAACTGACTGAGCAGCATATGAATACAACTGACTATCAACCGTCAGCGTCCACTTCGTCATACCATCCTGAACAATATGGTGCAGGATTGCCCAGTCAACAAATCTTTCAACCGTCGGTGTCCACATCGTCATACCATCCTGAACAATATGGTGTAGGATTCCCCAGTCAACAGATGGAAGAACCGGTTGCGGACGGTCCGTCCCATTCTTCACCAATTAACTTACCTCTTTTTCAACTGCAAGAACATGCCTTCAGGGGATGTCTGCAAACATACAACATGGAATCATCACAGGCACTACAAGGTCCAGTCAATGATTTTTTCACAAGGACAAGGGAGGCAATAGCCGACCTACTACTTGCCGTCCAATCAGAGAGACAATCTACCATACGTGTACAATGCGTGGTAGATGCAACCTTCGTTCGTGGAAGCGATCCTCCACGACAGGTACCTATCGTTAGTTTTTTAGAAAATTTTTATTTAAAGTCAGACGTACAAGACGTAATTGAGCGTTGGTTTGCAAAAATTCAAAAGTCCATCAATCGGTACGCAGAGCTAGGGTCGGGATACAGTTTATTTGGGGTTAAAGGGTTACAGATTCATGTGGCTCAATGCAAAGTAGAATTTCCACTGCCAGTCGGTAAATTGGGTCCTCCTGTGCCCAAGGCACTGGTTGGGAAAACAGCGGTGGTGCAACTACAGTTTGATCAGACGGAGAAATGCTTTCTATGGTCAGTCCTTTGTGCTGGTCATCAAGTGTTGCGCAAGGAAGCGAGAAAGGAAAGATTATTAGCATTAAACAAGCAGGGATTAGATGTATGTAATGGGCAGGCAGGAATTTTTCCTACGGTGACTTTTGACTGCTTTAAGAACCAATGGCCGATTCATCTTAAAGATATTGCTCGTTGGGAGGAAGAAAATCAGTGCGTAGGGGTTTGTGTCCTTTTCTATGACGACACCGAGCGCAAAATTTATCCAGTCCGTGTCCCGTCGATTCGTCACGTTCGGTATTATGTGTTTTTATTGTACACGGAACTTGAAAATCGCTACGCTCATTTTTTCCCCATCACGTCCGTCAGCCGACTATTAAAAAATAAAACCCAGCAAATGCGTTTTTACTGCCCGTTTTGTTTACAAGGAAAGAAAAGCAGCAAAGATTTAGAAGACCATCTCCCCAACTGTTCCATTCACGGGATGCAAGTAGTGAGCATGCCTGCTCCAGGGAAAAACATTTTGGAATTCAAAAATTACCACCATCGCATTCCTATGGACTATAAAATCGTAGCCGATTTCGAAAGTGTCCTCATTAAAGTGACTGACCCCTCCAAGCCCAGCTTGTTAAGTGTCCATCGACCCTGTGCCTTTGGTTTTGCGGTAATTCAACAGGGCAAAACGTTGCTCCATTACGAGGATTGTATTGGCCTCGACTGTCACGTGAAGGGATTAAAAAGTTTAATGCTTCACGCCAAGCGATGTCTTGACATTATTTCCGATACCTACTTTGACATTAAATTGTCTCTCACAGATTTCCAAAAATTAAATTCTAAACTGTGTTGGATCTGTGAAAAAGAAATCGTGTTGGACCCGGTATCCATAGGTCAACGGAAAGTTCTGGATCACTGCCATTTCACACGAGGGCCTAATTTCCGAGGGGTTGCTCACTCAAAATGCAACTTCTCATTAAAACATAAACGGTTTATTCCCGTGGCCTTTCATAATTTGAGTTATGATGTAAAGTATATTTTCGAGGCCATCAGTCAACTTCATTTGGAAGGCTTTTCTTTTAAATACAACATTATAGCAAAAAGTTCCGAAAAATATCTAGCGTTGAAAATGACGTGGGAAGAACTGAAAAATGACAGACCAAGACGCTATTCGATGCAATTTTTCGATTCGCTAGCTTTTCTTCCGAAAAGTCTCGAAAACTTGATTCAAGTACAAAAGAGTGACGACCCACACAGTTTTCATATTCTAAGACAGAAATTTGAAAAGCAAAACGAGTATGATCTACTGACTCAAAAAGGAGTTTTTCCTTATGCCTACATGGATTCACTGGATAAATTTAACGAAACACAGTTACCTTCCATAGATCATTTCTATAATGATTTAACCGAGGAAAATCTGAGCGAAGATGATTATCAGCTGGCGCAGACCATTTGGGCCACGTTCCACTGTAAAAATCTATGGGATTATTGCCGCGTTTATCTATGTTCGGACGTATTAGCATTAGGGGATGTGTTTTCGACGTTTGCGAATAATGTAATGTCTTTGTATAATTTAGAAGTGAATTGTTATGTTTCTACACCAGGGTTATCGTATGATTTGATGCTTAAAATGGCCAGCCATACCGTTCAACTGGTGACGTCACAAGAGATATACAACTTCTTAGAACGTAGTGTGGTGGGTGGGTTGACTTTTCATTCGGATAGGCACGTCCTATGTAAGCCGGACGACCCGACAGACCCTAGTTTCGGTCTTTGTTTGGATAAAAACGGACTATACTCTCAGTGCATGAGTCAGTTTAAGATGCCAGTGTCGGATTATGAATTTATTGAACCCAAGGATTACCCTGATTTTTTTGCGATCGAAGATAATGGGCTCTATGGGTACATGATCCAAGTGAATGGTAAAATACCAGTTGAATATCACGACAAATACCGACAGTTCCCTTTCCCTGTAGCTAAAACGAGAATCACTTACGACATGCTGTCCCCTTACAATAAGCAAAAAATTAAAAGCGATCGTATTCCTTGGATGGAAGCCGACAAAGTCTTGGCAAGCCTAGATCCTAAGGAAGGCGTGATCCTTCATCACACCTACCTCCGGTTCTGTTTAAACCATCATTTTGTAGTGGATAAGATTGTTAAATGCCTACGATTTAAACAAGAATTTTTCATGACCCCTTACATCAACCATTTTCAAGAGAAACGTGCTCAAACGTCTTCCAAAACTAAATCCGAATTATTCAAATTGATGAATAATGTTATTTTTGGCAGATCATTGATGAATGTGAGAAAGTACAAAAACTGTTCGTTAACCAGTGATGAAAAGACGGTATCTCGTTTGTCCAAAGACTCGAATTTGTCATCATTTACAATCATCAACGAGAAAACTGCTTTGTTTTTCCGTAAGAAACGCCACGTCACGCTTAACGGCCATGTCGCAGCGGGCACGGCGATTCTGTCCATTTCGAAAATGATTATGGCGGAAGCGTTCTGGGACCAGTTAGTTCCCTTTTACGCTGACCCAGAAAGACCACTAGACAACCCCACACGCATAAAACTCCTTATGGTCGATACGGACAGTTTATTTTGTGTATTTTATACTAGAGATGTTGTGGCAGATCTTTGCTCGCCTGCCCTACGGCCTTATATCGACTTTTCAAATTTTGACGGACCAGAATATGAACAGCTACGGAAAAGTAACGTCAAAAATGAACCAGGACGCATGAAAAATGAGTTGGGAAGTGATTGGTTTGTAGAATTGATTGTTACATCACCCAAATCTTATGTCGCTGTGACATACCGGGACCAGTTGAAATATGGCGCCAAAGTCACACCAAAGCATTTAGTGAAAAAATATTTAACGGTAGAGAAATATAGAAATTCAGTGCTTAAAGGTGAACTAGTAAAGACAAAGTTTCGTGCTATTCGATCAAAACGTTTAGTATTGTACACGGTAGATCAGCTCCGATTGAGTATATCTGGCGTTTCAGACAAGACGTACCTACGATTGGACGGCGTCCAGACCATTCCCCTCGGCCACTATTCCATCCATGAAATGCGTGAGCAAGAAGAGGAAGAGCTGATGAATGTATAGAGTGTTTTATGTGCTGTTGTAAATAAAAGTGTTGGTTACAAAAAAGAGATGCGAGTTGAACAGATCTTTAGTCGTTCCGTATCCTTAATGTATCAAATTACCTGACTAGTTTCACTTTTCAAACTTAGGAACAGATTTCATTAAACCGAGGGTGGGTTTCTACGTTTCCTTTTGCTAATGATCTATCAAAATGTTCAGTAAAATGCTCTGAACGTTGAGTCATTGTGAAATTCATTTTTAACGATTCAGTTGTCCTTTCGTCCAGTTTGTTCTGTAATGTCCAGTTTGCAGCGCAAAACCCACAATTTTGTACACTTGCAACGGTCTTCTTGGGACATACCTGGATTTTAATGTTTCCGACAAGCTCATTGGTCGAAAACACTCTTATGATTTTTTGTATACTGCGGATTTCAAACAAGAGACCATGGATATGTTTATCAATTTAACCTGACTAGTTTCAAGCTTCGGAATCTAATTCATTCAACCGAGGGTGGGTTTTTACGGTCTTACTTCTAAACTTCTAGTTTTGTCATAGTCTTCTAGAGACCTGGCACAGTCCCGCTCACTATTTCCAGCGATCTTATTGGTCAACATGTTTATTTTGTCCACCGTGACGGGGAACTATGTACAATTGTCACCTTTTTCTTGAGACCTACCTTTATTTATGTGTTTCCGAGAAGCTCATTGGTCGGAAACACCGTTACAATTATTTGTGATGGATTGTGGATTGTGGATGTGTGGATTACAAACAAGAGACCATGGATTTAGAGGGCTGAATGTCTATACTCCCTAATTTACCAAATTAACCTGACTATTTTCGAGCTTCGGAACACATTTGATTCAACCGAGGTGAGTTTCTACGGTACACTTGCAGAAGGTTTGACACATGAATCAGTGGGATGCTGTGTATTGATCGCTGATTTGAACGTGGAACAATATTGAGAGTATTGAGACACCATTTTCAAGGATCATCTGCCCTTTCCTTGTCTTGTTATTCTGGGCAATTTGAATTTTTAGCTTTAAGCCGACACTAGTGAACACTTGGCGTGTTCTTGTTAAGGCGCAATAGGATTCCAGTCACTATATCCGATGAGTTCACTGGTTGAAAACACCCTATGGTTAATTTGTCATGTGGGGATGCAGCCCTTGATTCACTGGTCTCTTGTTTTATGGCCGTGTTGACCGTCTACATTCCATATATCTTGTTGGTAAGTTTCATTTGCAAGCTTTTAAAACTATTTCTATTACTCGACGATGGGCTTCTACGGTAAATTTGCAAAGAAATTGATGGTTGGATCCTTGGAATGTTGTGTTTTGATCGCTTACTCTGTACGCGAACCCGTCATTTCTTCTATTTCAGTCATTCGTCCAACTTTTTTTGTCTTTTTATCCGAAAAACGTCAAATTTCGTAGCGTGAAGTCCAAAATTAACTAGTTTAAACTTTTCAAGCTTGAAATCCATGGTCTCTTGTTTGTAATCCACACATCCACAATCCACAATCCATCACAAATAATTGTAACGGTGTTTCCGACCAATGAGCTTCTCGGAAACACATAAATAAAGGTAGGTCTCAAGAAAAAGGTGACAATTGTACATAGTTCCCCGTCACAGTGGACAAAATAAACATGTTGACCAATAAGATCGCTGGAAATAGTGAGCGGGACTGTGCCAGGTCTCTAGAAGACTATGACAAAACTAGAAGTTTAGAAGTAAGACCGTAAAAACCCACCCTCGGTTGAATGAATTAGATTCCGAAGCTTGAAACTAGTCAGGTTAAATTGATAAACATATCCATGGTCTCTTGTTTGAAATCCGCAGTATACAAAAAATCATAAGAGTGTTTTCGACCAATGAGCTTGTCGGAAACATTAAATCCAGGTATGTCCCAAGAAGACCGTTGCAAGTGTACAAAATTGTGGGTTTTGCGCTGCAAACTGGACATTACAGAACAAACTAGACGAAAGGACAACTGAATCGTTAAAAATGAATTTCACAATGACTCAACGTTCAGAGCATTTTACTGAACATTTTGATAGATCATTAGCAAAAGGAAACGTAGAAACCCACCCTCGGTTTAATGAAATCTGTTCCTAAGTTTGAAAAGTGAAACTAGTCAGGTAATTTGATACATTAAGGATACGGAACGACTAAAGATCTGTTCAACTCGCATCTCTTTTTTGTAACCAACACTTTTATTTACAACAGCACATAAAACACTCTATACATTCATCAGCTCTTCCTCTTCTTGCTCACGCATTTCATGGATGGAATAGTGGCCGAGGGGAATGGTCTGGACGCCGTCCAATCGTAGGTACGTCTTGTCTGAAACGCCAGATATACTCAATCGGAGCTGATCTACCGTGTACAATACTAAACGTTTTGATCGAATAGCACGAAACTTTGTCTTTACTAGTTCACCTTTAAGCACTGAATTTCTATATTTCTCTACCGTTAAATATTTTTTCACTAAATGCTTTGGTGTGCCTTTGGCGCCATATTTCAACTGGTCCCGGTATGTCACAGCGACATAAGATTTGGGTGATGTAACAATCAATTCTACAAACCAATCACTTCCCAACTCATTTTTCATGCGTCCTGGTTCATTTTTGACGTTACTTTTCCGTAGCTGTTCATATTCTGGTCCGTCAAAATTTGAAAAGTCGATATAAGGCCGTAGGGCAGGCGAGCAAAGATCTGCCACAACATCTCTAGTATAAAATACACAAAATAAACTGTCCGTATCGACCATAAGGAGTTTTATGCGTGTGGGGTTGTCTAGTGGTCTTTCTGGGTCAGCGTAAAAGGGAACTAACTGGTCCCAGAACGCTTCCGCCATAATCATTTTCGAAATGGACAGAATCGCCGTGCCCGCTGCGACATGGCCGTTAAGCGTGACGTGGCGTTTCTTACGGAAAAACAAAGCAGTTTTCTCGTTGATGATTGTAAATGATGACAAATTCGAGTCTTTGGACAAACGAGATACCGTCTTTTCATCACTGGTTAACGAACAGTTTTTGTACTTTCTCACATTCATCAATGATCTGCCAAAAATAACATTATTCATCAATTTGAATAATTCGGATTTAGTTTTGGAAGACGTTTGAGCACGTTTCTCTTGAAAATGGTTGATGTAAGGGGTCATGAAAAATTCTTGTTTAAATCGTAGGCATTTAACAATCTTATCCACTACAAAATGATGGTTTAAACAGAACCGGAGGTAGGTGTGATGAAGGATCACGCCTTCCTTAGGATCTAGGCTTGCCAAGACTTTGTCGGCTTCCATCCAAGGAATACGATCGCTTTTAATTTTTTGCTTATTGTAAGGGGACAGCATGTCGTAAGTGATTCTCGTTTTAGCTACAGGGAAAGGGAACTGTCGGTATTTGTCGTGATATTCAACTGGTATTTTACCATTCACTTGGATCATGTACCCATAGAGCCCATTATCTTCGATCGCAAAAAAATCAGGGTAATCCTTGGGTTCAATAAATTCATAATCCGACACTGGCATCTTAAACTGACTCATGCACTGAGAGTATAGTCCGTTTTTATCCAAACAAAGACCGAAACTAGGGTCTGTCGGGTCGTCCGGCTTACATAGGACGTGCCTATCCGAATGAAAAGTCAACCCACCCACCACACTACGTTCTAAGAAGTTGTATATCTCTTGTGACGTCACCAGTTGAACGGTATGGCTGGCCATTTTAAGCATCAAATCATACGATAACCCTGGTGTAGAAACATAACAATTCACTTCTAAATTATACAAAGACATTACATTATTCGCAAACGTCGAAAACACATCCCCTAATGCTAATACGTCCGAACATAGATAAACGCGGCAATAATCCCATAGATTTTTACAGTGGAACGTGGCCCAAATGGTCTGCGCCAGCTGATAATCATCTTCGCTCAGATTTTCCTCGGTTAAATCATTATAGAAATGATCTATGGAAGGTAACTGTGTTTCGTTAAATTTATCCAGTGAATCCATGTAGGCATAAGGAAAAACTCCTTTTTGAGTCAGTAGATCATACTCGTTTTGCTTTTCAAATTTCTGTCTTAGAATATGAAAACTGTGTGGGTCGTCACTCTTTTGTACTTGAATCAAGTTTTCGAGACTTTTCGGAAGAAAAGCTAGCGAATCGAAAAATTGCATCGAATAGCGTCTTGGTCTGTCATTTTTCAGTTCTTCCCACGTCATTTTCAACGCTAGATATTTTTCGGAACTTTTTGCTATAATGTTGTATTTAAAAGAAAAGCCTTCCAAATGAAGTTGACTGATGGCCTCGAAAATATACTTTACATCATAACTCAAATTATGAAAGGCCACGGGAATAAACCGTTTATGTTTTAATGAGAAGTTGCATTTTGAGTGAGCAACCCCTCGGAAATTAGGCCCTCGTGTGAAATGGCAGTGATCCAGAACTTTCCGTTGACCTATGGATACCGGGTCCAACACGATTTCTTTTTCACAGATCCAACACAGTTTAGAATTTAATTTTTGGAAATCTGTGAGAGACAATTTAATGTCAAAGTAGGTATCGGAAATAATGTCAAGACATCGCTTGGCGTGAAGCATTAAACTTTTTAATCCCTTCACGTGACAGTCGAGGCCAATACAATCCTCGTAATGGAGCAACGTTTTGCCCTGTTGAATTACCGCAAAACCAAAGGCACAGGGTCGATGGACACTTAACAAGCTGGGCTTGGAGGGGTCAGTCACTTTAATGAGGACACTTTCGAAATCGGCTACGATTTTATAGTCCATAGGAATGCGATGGTGGTAATTTTTGAATTCCAAAATGTTTTTCCCTGGAGCAGGCATGCTCACTACTTGCATCCCGTGAATGGAACAGTTGGGGAGATGGTCTTCTAAATCTTTGCTGCTTTTCTTTCCTTGTAAACAAAACGGGCAGTAAAAACGCATTTGCTGGGTTTTATTTTTTAATAGTCGGCTGACGGACGTGATGGGGAAAAAATGAGCGTAGCGATTTTCAAGTTCCGTGTACAATAAAAACACATAATACCGAACGTGACGAATCGACGGGACACGGACTGGATAAATTTTGCGCTCGGTGTCGTCATAGAAAAGGACACAAACCCCTACGCACTGATTTTCTTCCTCCCAACGAGCAATATCTTTAAGATGAATCGGCCATTGGTTCTTAAAGCAGTCAAAAGTCACCGTAGGAAAAATTCCTGCCTGCCCATTACATACATCTAATCCCTGCTTGTTTAATGCTAATAATCTTTCCTTTCTCGCTTCCTTGCGCAACACTTGATGACCAGCACAAAGGACTGACCATAGAAAGCATTTCTCCGTCTGATCAAACTGTAGTTGCACCACCGCTGTTTTCCCAACCAGTGCCTTGGGCACAGGAGGACCCAATTTACCGACTGGCAGTGGAAATTCTACTTTGCATTGAGCCACATGAATCTGTAACCCTTTAACCCCAAATAAACTGTATCCCGACCCTAGCTCTGCGTACCGATTGATGGACTTTTGAATTTTTGCAAACCAACGCTCAATTACGTCTTGTACGTCTGACTTTAAATAAAAATTTTCTAAAAAACTAACGATAGGTACCTGTCGTGGAGGATCGCTTCCACGAACGAAGGTTGCATCTACCACGCATTGTACACGTATGGTAGATTGTCTCTCTGATTGGACGGCAAGTAGTAGGTCGGCTATTGCCTCCCTTGTCCTTGTGAAAAAATCATTGACTGGACCTTGTAGTGCCTGTGATGATTCCATGTTGTATGTTTGCAGACATCCCCTGAAGGCATGTTCTTGCAGTTGAAAAAGAGGTAAGTTAATTGGTGAAGAATGGGACGGACCGTCCGCAACCGGTTCTTCCATCTGTTGACTGGGGAATCCTACACCATATTGTTCAGGATGGTATGACGATGTGGACACCGACGGTTGAAAGATTTGTTGACTGGGCAATCCTGCACCATATTGTTCAGGATGGTATGACGAAGTGGACGCTGACGGTTGATAGTCAGTTGTATTCATATGCTGCTCAGTCAGTTGAGCAGGTGATGATTCGACGGCAGTTGGTTCAGCCGGTGGTAGTGGAGGCGCAACTGGGAAATCCCCCAGCCATACTACATCTGTATCTTGACTCGTTTCTTCAGTTTTCATTCGTTTCGGTGGAGAACACCATTCCTCCACCAAACTGTCAATGATGTCTTCAATCGGTGTTGTTTCCATTTTCTGAATGATGACAGATCTATTCCCAAGAGCGTTTTATACCCAGCAAAATGAGGTTGCGTAAATTTAGCAAATCTATTTATAACTCGCATTCTGATTGGTCGACGCTCTCCCATTGATTGCGTCATCTTTTGAACTTGTCTGAACACGTTTGTTTCAGCCCCTAATTTTCTGGACATGTTTGGGGAAAACCCGGATGTTCTATTTATAGATTTCTATTTTCGAATCCGTCTGGAGAAGGTTTGTTTACAACTCGCCCTCTGATTGGTCGACGCTCCCCGCTGATGGCGTCATCTTTTGAACTTGTCTGAACATGTTTATTCCACCCCTAATTTTCTGGGAAACAATGGACCATTCGACACAAGTCGCTATTTTGTGTCAAAATAAAAATTTAGTTTTTTCATCATGTACTCTACGTCTTGATGCCGGTCTTCTGAACAAAAAGCGTAACTGTGGCAAAAATAACACACGGCCAGATGATTCATCTGATGATGTTTACATTTCACGGCTAGACAGTCAATACAGGTCGGCTGGATGTTATTGTGATTATGACAAGACGTATGCAAACAAGGGACACAATCTCCAAGATCTGGTTTGACTGAACATACATTGCATTGATTTTGAGAGACTATAGCCTCACAAAAACGACATGTATAACTTTCTTGAATCATTCTTGAACACTCACTAAAGTGACACAATACACAAAACATCCTTTTATCACGAAACAAAAAAAAACCCTTAAAGCACTCTTCACAGCGAGTTCCTTAAAGCACTCCTCAAAGCGGTTAACCGGGCGGATTCCGGACTACCGCGCGCTCGGGCGGAAGCTCCCGGGTATCCGCGTGCGGCATTCTCGCCCGCCCTCCGCCCGAAATCCGGACCCCCGCGCGCTCGGACGGAGGCTCCCGGATTCCAGGTCCGCGACTGGGGGCTTGCGTGGTACACGGATAGGGAAGCGCCCTGGCTTGGTAGCAGGCTGGCGATCAGGGATAGGGAGATTTGCTGGCTACCATACGCCTATAATCTACTAATACTATCATTAAATGTGCCTTGGATTGGGCCAATTTTAAGCAGTAGTATCCAGTAGCATCCTGCCTTGCTAATAATAGCATTTAGTAGAATGCAGTAACACGGTAACCTTGACATAGAAGCATGTAGTAGCATCAGTTCGTACTGCATGCTACTTTTTCGTACAACTTCATACCAGAGGCGTTACTAGCAAAATGTTTGGGGGGGGGGGGGAAGGAATTTACCGACTGGCTGGTACCCCCCCCCCCTCCCCGGTCGTGACGCCCCTGCTTCATACTACTATTTTCAAATAAGTTTTCCATCGCGATGGCAGTCCGAACGGGATTGATGCTCGATTCATTTCATCATTTCCTCTCCTTTCGGCTGCAGGCGTGCAGCTGCATTTGTTGGCTCGCTTCCAGCGGCCTTTTCGACCCTTTTCTGCTCAGGTTTCTGGATCCGGCTCTATCTCGTAATCTTGGGTCATCCAAAGCATGTTGTCGAGAAATAACAACAATATTACCCCCTTCAGATCGACTTTCTTTCTAATATCGTTAACGGGAATCCTTCAGGGACCCAACGTTGCTCTCTGGTCACTCGTCTCGATTATCTCCTCAGTCGAGTAAGGTATTCCCTAAATGCCATATGTCATGACCGACCGGTCATAGATTACATGGGAAGTGGCAACTCACTTCCAGATCAGCTATTAAGTTTTCTGATAGGAAGTGCACGTGAAGATTAAGGTTAGGGCGATTTTACCGTCGAAAAACTCTTGGAATATCCCTTGACGTGGCCAGTGGTGAACTTATGCGTAGGCAAACTAGGCCACCGCCTAGGCAAACTAGGCCACCACCTAGGGGCCCCAACCTAGGAAGGCTCCTCTTTTTGGACACGGGCCGGAGTTGTAACTGTAATCTTGATAAAAACAAGTATAGTTGGTACCAGGTGGTACTATAACGGGGTTTCTACTGATGTTATTCTAAGGAAATATAAGTTGCTGGGCTGGAGACAGATTAATGTGACAGGGCAGTTTTATTTGTGTCCAGCGTGAGGGCCGTCTGTTTGAACCCTGCATCTTTTCCCCAGATACTTGTTATAGTACACAGTCAGAACTTTGATAACAGTTAACACATGTTTGCACATCCTTATGGTGAACGTTGTGGGAACAGTGGCGTCACGACTGGGGGGGGGGGGAGGGGGGGACGCCACCCAATGCTGTCGGCCAGTCGGTAAAAAATAATCGAGTCGGCGCGAAGCGCCGCGATCTTTCGTCAAAACAGTTGATTTTTTCATGAAAACAGTCGGTTTTTCTGAAAATTGGTCGATTTTTCGTCATAATAGTCGGTTTTTCTGAAAATCAGTGGGTTTTCCTGAAAATCAGTCGATTTTTTTCAGAACTGTCATTTTTTGTTGTTGAAAACAGTCTTTTTTTTCTGCAGAGACAGTCGGTAAATTCCTTGTCCCCCCCCCCCAAACATTTTGGCAAGTGACGCCTCTGTGTGGAAATATAGTTTGTCTCGAACAGGTGTGTAATGCATATCATCCCATGTCCCACAGGTAGTTACATTCTGGTAATCTTCACCGACTTTTTCTAGAGGTTTATATCAGTTTATTTTTATCTATTATCTATTTTGAGCCTGATTCCGGCCAACTAGGGCATGTGCGGCCTAGGCCTCTCGTAGAGGCGGATGTTAAAGTGACTTAAACTTTCCCTCGTACTGGACAACCTTTGTCAGAGCATCTGTAGTAGCTGCTTTCTGAAGATGTTGAAAGCAGAACGAACTTGTAGCCACTAGTATGGACTGCAGTCCCTCCTCTTGCAGTTTTCACCATTTCGAATTGGATTGGGGTTGACATTCTGTTTCCAAAATCAAAACCGACTACTGTCGTAACATTCACACTCTGCTATATATACGTCAGCTCACTCTAATCTGATTGTGTTAATCCTACTTCTCTTAATTCGGGTTTTCTCGTGGGAGGGTTGCGTAATGAATAATTGCCTCTCGAAAACTTGTCTAATGCTCTGATTGCCTCGTGCGGATTTACCATGTTACACTTGTCAAAAGCCGATTGTCTCGCGAAAATATGTCTCGCGATATGCTCCCGTTAAAGCAACCTTGACAAATGTTTGTCTTTGTTCGACAAAAAACAAGGCTGGCCTCTAAAAAGTACTCTAACGAGAAGTGCACTAATGAAAAATACCACAGTAAACGTAAACGAACAGTTAATGGTTCCGTTCGAAAAAAAGTATCAGATAATTTTCCTCCATCTCGGTTCATATCGGAATAAGAATCTGAACGGCCATTTAAATATATCAGCCTCGAACCGCAGATAGGTTATTCAAAATGTATCGTAAGTAAGTAAGTAATAAATATTCTTTGAGCCCAAGCTGACTTTGAAACATTTATTCAAACATTGTTTACAACGGGTATGTCAGCTGCGATTCTTCATCAGCGTTATTTCGGCCCTTTTTGGCAAGGGTCCTCGTCAGGCTGTCAATCCTCTGGTTCAACTTCGGGGAAGGAAACAAACCTGTAATCATTATCTGGATCTGGATTACAGGTTTGTAACATCATTATCTGGATCTGAATTACAGGTTTGTTTCCTTCCCCGAAGTTGAACCAGAGGATTGACAGCCTGAGAAGGACCCTTGCCAAAAAGGGCCGAGATATCGCTGATGAAGAATCGTAGCTGACATACCCGTTGTAAACATTGTTTGAATAAAAGTAAGTAATTTATTTTTCACTCGCCATTTTGGAAAACAGAGTGTAAAGAAAATGAAATAAAAAAATAAAGACAAATTCAAAGTCAGTCTCCGGCCAGGAGACAGGATAGAACGTCATGCGCTGGTTGGGTCGAGTTGTCGATGACTTTGGAAATGGTAATACTTGCATCCTGCCTATACTTGAAACTTATCCGTTATGATAAGTATCTCGCGATTTTATTTTTCGATATCAATTCGATGTCGGAAGTTAACCTTTAAAATTTTATATAAAGCGTCCAAATTTTTAAGCGAGGTATAGTCAACACCCCACTTTACTTAAAGCTTGTGTAGCCTGATTTTTTTTCTCTTTTGTGTGTCTGTTTCTGTTTGCACATTAAATGTAATCTGGTTGTATTAACGCTTAACGCCAAACGTAATAATAAATATTATGACCCTTTCAAGTGTTATATTCCGCTAAAAGATAACATTTAAAGGGTCATAACAGATATATTATCTCAAATATATATTATCGCAAACACGTGTTACTAGTGATCAAAACTTCTGACAGTGTAGGTGTCTATTCATTTCTAAGTCTGCCTGTCTATCTTCTAAAGTTAGTACGTTGAATAAATACAAAAATAAAAGTAATGTGTGTTTTTTGCTGAATGAACCAACGGAGGGCCGTAACTCTGTCAAGATAACCTGCTCGGGAGGTGGGATCGACTAAAAAGAGGCACGGCATGGCGCAGGAGGCACGAGTAATAAATGAAATTAGCAAGTAGTAAAAGTAGACAAGTAAGTGAGAGTTCGTATCTCCAGAGCCTAAAAAGAAGGAGCGTTAGAACATTGTTTCTGCCCCTCATTCTGAAGCTGGCTCGTGGCTCTTTTAATACTCGTGCCTCCTACACTACGTCATGTCGTGTTGGGCCTCTTTTTAGTCCATCACCGGTGAGACAAAAAGCGCGTTGTAAGAGAAGAACCGGACACGAGTGAGAACATACCAGAAACAGTCGGGACTGCAACGAGCGCACCTAGTTTCATTTTAGCATCAGAATCTCGCCTCCTTGCAGTTTTTTCCTTCTAACGGATGAAGTGCTTAACCTTCCGATGAAAAACTTATCTCAAAATAGTAGTATGAAGTTGTACGAAAAAGTAGCATGCAGTACGAACTAATGCTACTACATGCTTCTATGTCAAAGCTACCGTGTTACTGCATGCTACTATTAGCAAGACAGGATGCTACTGGATACTACTGCTTGAGGTTGGCCCAATCTGAGGCACATTAAATGATACTATTCTTTACTTTACAGGATGCTTCTTTAATACATGTACTTCTTCGTACAACTATCATACAACTACGTAGGCTACAAAGTTTTCATCGGGCTTACTTAATGAATGAGCATCATTTATATTCTGCCCTCCTTCCTTCTCCGACCCCCCCCCCTCCCCCTCCAGGAGCATCGGAGTAGCAGTGACTTTCCTCATTGTCGCTTTGTTGTAATCTTGACCTGGGCTTAAAGAAGATTTATCCGAAGAAACGGTTTGAACTGTATCCTGAAGAAAGGTCCCAGAAAATCGAGTGTTCCTATTCAGTCACTGGAGCACATTCTTTCGAGGATTTGGACTCGGGAATTTTCACAGCAAGTGTACGGGAAGCCAGTAGCTTACCAACTTTTCCATGGCTCCGACACAGTAAACCTCCTGACTTTCAAAGAAGTTTGCTCAAGTTGGAAAGAACGTAGTCAATCCTTTTTTCGCATGCTGCCATTCTCTGAACATAGAACATATATCTTTTTCTTCGATTGAATTCATTTTAATTTCAACATTCTTGAAACGAAACATTAAACATAACGCTCCCAAGAATGGCACAACCGTGTCCAAGTGCACAACTTTTGCACAACCGTGTCCAAGTGCACAACTTTTACTCACCTATTTCAAACGATGACACACATTTCTCGCCTTAACCTTCTCATTTCTTTTTCTTCCCCCCCCCCCCCCCAACCCAACCCTCTTTCACTACTAATAATAATGAAATATTCACTTTATATAGAATTCCAAATAAACATTCCACATCTACCCAACTATCCAAAAAATGATTTTTCAGTCTATTTTCAAACAAAACTGGTTCTCCGACTCCCTGATTCTCTTCGGATGATGGTTCCACACCTTCACACCCGAATTCCTCACACAAAACCCTCCTCTTGACGACTCTCCAGTATCATTCACCAACAAACTCACATTTCTTCTGCTCTATTTTCATTTTGTATAAACCCGCGTATAGCATCTTTTTATAATTTCTTTCGTATTTCTTACTCTATTTTCAGTAGGCTAATTTTTAGTCCCTCTAAACCCTTTCTCCACAAAACAATATTCTTGCATAAATCACTATTCTACAAATATATTCAACTTCCAAAATTTAATAATCGTCCACTTAAAGGACCTGCCTTACCTATAATACTAATGCAACCTTCTTCCATAATCACTCCATATATTTCTAACCTGGAGACCCCAATTTCGTACGGTACATTCTAACCCCTCTAACAAAGCCACGTTGATTTCTATCACTTGCCGTGTTTCGCTATCTTCAATGTGTATCACGCTGTCGACGGTTGTCTGCGAGAAGTTTTTCCATCAGAAAAACCGGTTATGTAGATTGTTTCCATGTTTTCGCTACAAGTCAACGGGTCTCGGAAAAGGCTTAAAACAGACAAAACCGTGGGTTATTTGCTGAAAGCACAGCATAGTGTTAAAGTATTCAAATATTTTAAAATACTGTAAGTTGAAGAGTAAACGAGGGGTCCTTTAAATATAACAATATATATATATTTTGTGCACAAGTTTTCCGATCTCTCCAATACGGAGCTGAGCAGAACCACACGAATACTCTAACTAAATTACTACATATGAAAAACAGAATAACATACAAAGTGTGAAACGAAATCACCTCACTTTGAAAACTGCAAATATGTTGTAAGGAATTCACTTTCAAAGTTAAGTCGTAGAGCATCGTGGAAAGGGTGCTTCTAACAGTAGTATTTTTTCCGGCAGAAAAACGCACAGCTGGTCGAAGCGAACGGAAGGAAAAAAATGAACGAAACAAATGAAAGCCTATGCATCAGACCGTGCTAATTTCCGGACTGGAACTTAAATTCGAACTAGCCACCCACCAGACTCATGGGATTATTAATTCAAGTTTGACGGATATAAGGTTTGAAGCCAAGCTGACCATTCACTTCAAATAAAATAGAAAAACGAGATTTTCAGGGCTTTTTCTTGATCAGCTAGTTACCCCTCCAAAATGATGTGCGAGGGATAAATACAATTTCGGACTTGTATTTATTGTATTTAAAGGGAAATTGTATTTATCCCTCGCACATCATCTTGGAGGGGTAACTAGCTGATCAAGAAAACAAACCCGAAAATCTGTTTTTTTATATTTTATTTTAATTTAAGTTTGTATGGAATGGCTTACTAAAACTATTAATCCTTCTTACTTTTAGTAATTTAATATAGGAGTTAGGGCCTTTATTCATAATACTAGCCCATTGTTTTATGTTCTACACGCTGTTTTGAAAGTTCCTGAGGCTAATTACGGTACCCCGCAAAAAAATGAAGCAAACTGTGACATCCGTTTTGCCACGCGCTCAAATACCATGGGATCCGGTGAGACCATGAGATTCTTCAGAGTACGCTACTGTGCGTTGTGTATGTGCTATAGCTAAGCAAATCCGGGAGCGACACAAGGCTGTTGAAAGCAGCCAAGTGAAACATTCTAGTTGGAGAACTCATCGACTGAAAATAAACAATTACCTTCAGGAAGGTCTGATGGAACAAAGCGACGGAATTTTTTGTATCCTTTTCGTTACGGGTGGTCGAGCTGTGATCCTTGTTTATCTATATATACATAATAGTTGTGTTTTACAGATAACGTGGTATCTGATACCACGCTCTAAATTCGTTTTTGCAGTTATCGTGGTATCTGATACCACGGTCAAAAGGCGTTCTTGCAGTTATCGTGGTATCTGGCCAGTTATTGTGGTATCTGATATTCAGATACCACGGTCCGACCGTGTTAACTGATCGTGGTATCTGAAAAAGTCATCTCACTTTCATCAGTTTGTGTCAAATTGGTGGGAAAGAAGTTTGGCACTTAGTGATCTGACCAATGACTTAAAACATTGAGTCTGCCATTGTAGAAAACCTTAGGAAACGGATTTCGCTCATCAAGTGGCTGACTTTTATTGGCCGACTTATTATTTATGTGACGTATAATGTCCTGAATTAAAATATATTGATTGATTGATTGATTACAGTAAATAATGAGTTAATGGTGTCACTTTTTTTTTTACGAAAAACACTGAATGGATGAATGATGAAAGCGGCAATGTCCAAAGCCAAAGAACGTCCAAAGACGCTAATTCCTCTGCTGTGCAAATTTCACTATACAATACTTCCTCTTCGAACTCGTTTGGCTTTATAAGAACGCTCATTCGCTGATTCGAAGGTTTATGAGAACCTCTTTTTTTGCGATTACCTCTCAGCTCTCCTGGAGATACCGACCTCATTCTCAAAACCACTTCGAGCGCTACTTGTGAAAAAATCCCTAAACAGAGCTAAATAATAAATTATCTTCAGATACAAGATACAAAAATAAGCTGTCTCATCAGTGAAACTTTAATGGGGAATTTATTGCCACTGTAAGGGGAGTTTCAAACCCTTTTGTATCTCCTCGCTATTTTTACGGCCTGCAGGCCCTTTTGTTGTAAATAAATTCTGCCTAATTACGGCTGTTTCGACTTGGAATGGTCGCCTGGTTCCGGTAGAATGGGGAGCGGAATAAAAATGGGGGGAATGAGATGGCCCTCGAAGCCTGCGGAAAGAATAACAAATGGCACGGCCGTCGAGGGGGAAAGACACTTAAATGGAAAGTCGAATAGGGGAAATTGTGAACGGAATGGTCCTACCTACCTGCCCCACTGGCCCATTCGGGCTTTCCTGTAGTCAATGGTCCCGACGACATGTATAAAGAATAGTAAGAGTGTTAGTAGTATAGGGAGATAATAGGATACTTAAACCCCCATTCTTATTCCTTTTTCATTTCGTTGATCCATTCTTAACCGCTTTTGAGTCATTGGTTTGTTTGCCACGTGTTGTCGACACGACATGATTTTGTATTTTCCCTGTGTTCTTGTGGAAGGTTCCATGTGGTGTTGAGATCCATTTTAGACCGACTTTTGGGGTGGGTGTCGGATTACATCCATTTTGGACCGATTTCTTTAGGGATCAGTGAGAATAGATGCTGCGATTCATTTTGGGCCGATTTGGCACTGAGGAAATGGAAACTTTGATTTTGTGGATAGAGTTCGGTCAAAACTGGGTTTGAAGTGGTGGGCGGGGTCTTAAGGAATAAATGCTGAGATTCAGCACAGACTCGGTACTGTCCAACTTGCAGCAGAATTCAGACAACCAGTTTTATGCATGAATAGTATGACATGCGAACATTAGTCGGAAGCATAATGCGCGTGAAAAATAGTGGGTCACCACACAACTGGTTTGCAAAAAATATTTGTATATATTTACGAACAAAGCCTATTTTACAAAATTGTGTCCCTTAGTTACAAACTAAAACAGTGGTTTGAAATCAAGACGAACACCAAATCTTCTTGTTAGCAGATTTTCAATTAGATAGTCGTTGAGGAGAACGTTATCAGAATAATCGGAAGAACACAACAAGGGCTACGACATGGCGCTTTTTGGGATCCCAAAACGTAAGTGAAGGGATACCTATAATTGTATTTACGCACTACGCTAGAAAAGGGAAGTAGCTTAGACAGAGAAAGAGAAGGAAAAGATTGCACTGAGCTTTCAGTAACGGAGTAAAAGATCAAAAGATAAACATAAAAATAGAAAAGGGACTCGGGTTTAAAAAAAACTTTCTTCCTAGATGGAACCTAAATCAGGTCAAACAAACAAAGGAATGTGTTCTCCGTTGAAATTGCACATCCCGTGTGTAAATGTTATGAAACGTCTGGCAGTGTAGCTGTCAACCAGAAAAACACAAAATCCAATAGTTTCGTTTCTTCTGATCCATGAGCCATACATTGTCTCTCTTGTAGAAATGCATCTGTTGTGCTCTAGAAATTTATGTTTTCGTCTTGTTTCCCATCTTGAGAAAGGCACGTAGTTGATTCGTCTGACGTCTTTTCCTGAAATAGAACGAGATCCCCCTTCGGTTTGGGCAAAAAAGTCCACCAATGAACATATATAGGGAGAAATGCCAACAAATTCAAGCTCTTACAGTTTTAGATTCCGACGTTTCCTGATAGTAAAACAAACGAGTCGGTAACTGTAAAAGAAAATAAGACTACGGACAAAAAACAAGAAACTTAAATGAATTAACGCCGGAATTCTCTAGAGGTACTAACGTTGGCGACATCACTCTTTTATAAATAAATCTGTTGGATGCTAGGGTTATAAATAAATCTGTTGGATGCTAGGGTTCTATTCCGAAATTTCACACGTTTTCCCTTTTGGAGGTTCCTCAAAGTGGATTGTCTTCAAGCTCATTGGTTGTACCGTAAGCCCCGAGTTTCAGTCAGTTGGTTGTTCTATCTAGAATCGTGAAAGTCTAAAGTAGTTATAAGTGGATTTCATTCCCGATGGATAGTCGTGATAAGAATAAGCGTGGATGTGGACGATCAGTTGCTAATTTTTCTTTTGTGATTGCTAAATTGGCGCCTAAACTGCCGCTGATAAAAAAGACAGCCACTCTTTCTGTCCCGTGTGAACAGGCCAGAAAAGCTGTACTGCTACGCTCTTTTCTTCGCAAATGACTGAAACATTTAACGACGACAACTTTGACCCCAACGAGGTTCCTTTAACGGGAAATTCATAATTGCCACATGGACGAAAGACCTGTCATGTTCTACATGTCCAAGGACACGTCAACGTCAAAGACCTACACGTCTCCTATCCCAATTTAGGAGAGGTCCTAACATGACTCCAAGGAAGATGACTAACCGAGGGCCCAGTAATAGATGATGAATGCATGACTGAAATACTTTGGTACCCATTAACAATATACGAAGGAGAAAAAGAAAAAATAAGAAAAAGAAAACAACGACAAAGAACAAATTAACAATACCCTGAGATAAAATCAAAGGAATCTCATCAGAAAGAATTTCTCAAGTTCAAGCTCAAGTTCGTTTTATTTGTCACTAATGTAAAATGGGATCGACTAAAAAGAGGCACGGCACGGCACGGCGCAGGAGCAGGGGCGTAATTTGCTATGGGGCAGGGGGGGGCAACTGCCCCCCCCCAGCTGAAATTTAGCGTCTTTGAAACTCTCGTCGAAACTAAGATAGGCCTACAGAATTCAAGCATCCACAGAAACAGATCGGTTTTCTTTAGTATACCTTTGTCTTAAAGGTAAGATTGAAACAAGGAAGCCTTGATGCATGCGCTATGCAGGGTTAAACACGTTAAACACGTCTATGTCAGACGCAGAGGCGTTACTAGCCAAAATGGGGGGGGGGGGCAAGGAATTTACCGACCGGCTGGTAATTCTTACTGACTGTTTTTGCAGAAAAAAACGACTGTTTTCAAGAAAAAAACGAGTATTTTGACGAAAAATCTACTGATTTTCAGAAAAATCGACTTTTTTAATGAAAAAATCAACTGTTTTGGCGACAAATCGCGGCGCTTGGCGGCGACTCGGTTATTTTTTACCGACTGGGCGACAACATTGTGGGGGGGGGGGGGCTTTCCCCCCCCCCCCCCCCCCCCCCCCGTAGACGTGACACCCCAGGTCAGACGACCGACTAAGTGATCTTTTGGTCATTGGTACCCAACCTGAAAAAGCGAAGAAGCTTGACGTCAATCGCGCAGTGGACAGTTTCGTGAATTTGAAGTAGCGTCGTTTCGCCTTGGTGGATTAGTAAAATATTTTTTTTTTTTTTTATATATATTACGTTTTTCTTCTTGAAATAAAACTGCTCATTTTCACTTGACTTGGGAAGTCGGCTCCAACTTTGCCCCCCCCCCCCCCCAGGATTTTGACGAAATTACGCCCCTGCGCAGGAGGCATGAGTAATAGAAAGAGATTAGCAAGTAGCATAAGTAGACAAGTAAGTGAGAGTTCATAACTCCAGAGCCTAAAAGAAGGTACGCTAGAACATTTTTCCACCCCTCACTCTGAGGCGCGAAAGGGCCATTTTAGTTTTTGTGCCTCTTTTTAGTACTCGTGTCTCCTATACACTATGTTGTGCCGTGCCGTGCCGCTTTCTAGTCGATCATCGTCCTTATTACTAATAAGGAGGCCGCTACAAGGTCGCCAGCACTTAGAATAGGGTCTGCGATAGAGTTATAATTAATTTTTAATATGAATTCCTGATTGGGCTGCCGCTGTGGTCTCGTAATCGACTAGTTACACGAAATCGTGGGGTTAAAGATTCGATTGAGGCTGCTTTAGAGCGTCGTGCTCGATTTCTGGAATTCCTCGACCCTCTAAACAGATTCTATCCAGCAATTAAGCACTAGTTAAAGGAATAGTGTATTATTAAATTTTATTTTACTCTCTTTTTGGAATTATGTATTGCCAAGCTAAAATTGTATCTTGTATCTTGTGTTGTTCATGGTTCCTTTTTCTTTATTTTTCTTTTCTTATACTTCGTCAGTGACATTTTATGTAAAGATGGGAAAAAGACATATTCATTCAGGCCCGGTTAGAAATTATGTCTAAATTTTGTGTGTTTATACTGTTATTTATACTACGCTACCACCTTGTGTATTTGGCGGGTTACAAATAAAATAGATATGTAAATATTCATTCATTCAGTACTTCTGAATCAAGTAATCTCAATTAAGGTAAGCTAAGAACAGAAACTGAAGCAGAGGAAGGAAGAACAAAGCTAAACAACGTAATCGTCCATCATCAGGCTTTTTGAGCCTTCCCCGGGCGGTTGCGTGTTTTTATAGTTTGTTTTGTATTTAGTAGTAAATAAAGCAAGTCAAAGTCCAAGTCAAAACCTAATAATGTTGTAGATCCATCAATCGCAAATTTACAGAACTGCAGACGCTCTTCCCCCCCCCCCCCCCCCTCTCCCAAAGTGATCGACTAAAAAGCGGCACGGCATGGCGCAGGAGGCACGAGTAATAAAAAGAGATTAGCAAGTAGTAGAAGTAGACAAGTAAGTGAGAGTTTGTAACATCAGAGCCTAAAAGAAGGCACGTTAAAAAATACTCTGAAGCCTGAAAGGGACCTTTCAGTTTTCGTGCCTCTTTTTAGTACTCGTGCCTCCTACACTATGTCGTGCCGTGCCGTGCCGTGCCGTGCCTCTTTTTAGTCGATCCCTCTCCCGAATCGGATTTTCGTACGATCCTTTAGCTGAAGAGGTCTAGATCTTCCGTCTAAAAAAGGCACGTAGTTGATTTGTCTGACGTCTTTTCCAGGAACCGAACGAGGTCCCCTGTCGGTTCGGAATGCCTTGGCCAATCTAGTGAAGCCAAATACGAACGCTATGAGCCCCACGGATCCCAGCTTGACCTCACATCCTGGCGACTTGCGGAGCAAAGTGGGGAACAACATCGGAAATGGCCCGGATAGGATGAAGATTGACGAGCCGCCGTTAAACGTGAGTAGAGGAAAAAGAAGTGTCAGATGAGATGACGGATCTATCTTCCGGGAACGAGTTAGGTATAATCAGCTTAATCCTGGGGGCAAAAGGAAGAATTGAATTTGCGGAGCAGATTTGCTACCAGTAGACCACGAGGTATTAGTAGCGATTTTAGTCTGGAGGGAAAAGGAAGGATTGAATGATCGGTAGCGGATTTGCTACGTGTACACTGTAAAAAGTTTCTCTAGCTTTATCGGACTTTAGTAGTTGTGCGTCACCGATTTCGGGCATTTTTGTTCCTAATTAAAAATTTAAATCTGAATTCGGATGGTTATAATCCGATGCAAGATTAAAATGCTAGAATGCAAAATAGTTCAGTATACTCTGCAGTATTTTGCATTCTAGCGTTTTAATCCTGCATCAGATTATAACTCTCCGAATTCAGATTTTTATTATCAGAATTAGGCATAAAAATGTCCGAAATCGGTGACACACAACTAGTGAAGTCCGATAAAGGAGAGTTTTTTTTACGGTGTATAGGCTGAGATGGCGCGGATACGTCTCTAATAGACCAGAATGGTTCGAAAATCGATCTGATGGATTCACAGACATAGTTACCGTTGTACTAACAAGTCGTACTGTAATTTGGAGGCTTGTTACAAGAGAATATTTGGGCGTCTGATTCGTCTGCCGGCTCGAGAGAGCATAAGTCAGGCATTTGTCCAGAACCATCGCTGCAGTTTTGCTGAACTTGCTCGTAAAGTCCGGTCATCCTTGGTTGTAAGGTTATGGCGGTCGGAGAACTGTCTTATCATCCTGGCAGCAAACCCCATTTTCCACAATCTACCAGTTTGGAGGCATCTGCTGGAGATACATTGATGTTGTACCATAGTGCTGTTTTTGTTTGTTTGTTATTTGTATGTTAGTTTATGGCTAAAGCTGAATTAAAAAGTTAATAATAATTAAAATAGCCTATGAAACTACGAAGTCACAGGCAGACGATAGTTGTGTTTACTGATACCATGGTAATTGGTAATTGGATCTGCATCTTTGGTTTTTGCAGTTGTCATGAGTTGCGTTTTTGCAGATACCATGGTGCCTGATACACACAAAAGGCGTTTTTGAAGTTATTGTGGTATCTGGCAAGGTGCCGTGGTATCTGATATTCAGATACCACGGCCGGACCGTGGTAACTGGTCGTGGTGTCTGAAAAACTCACTAAAACAAGAGTCCATTTTTTGTCAAACGATAAAGAAGTTATTTCACTCTGGATATCAGTGGATATAACATATAATTATCTCTTTGCGGATGATTTCTAAAACCGCAAATCTGGCAATTGTCGCTTTTGCAGAGCAACCGTAGTATCAGATACCACGGTAACTGCAAAAACGACTAATTGCAGATCCAGTTACCGTGGTGACAGATACTAAAACGCAACTAATAGTTGTGTTTTTGCTGATACCATGGTATCTGATACGACGGTAACTGGATCTGCATTTTTACAGTTACCATGGTATCTGATACTATTGCTTTGTAAAAACGATAATTGCCTAATTTGCTTTTAAAATTTCCCCACAAGAAATACTTGTATCAAGTCACACAAAGTGCAATACCTAGGCTCTTGTGTTGGTGATGATGAAGTGAGATCACTTTTCGGATACCATAATATCTACAAAAACGCAACTCCTAAGGTCGTTTTTGTAGTTACTGAGTTAACGTGGTATTTGAGATATCTCGGTCCCGACTGTAGTAACTAACCGTGGTATCTGAAAAAGTCATCTCACTTTTACCATCACATACGCTAGATATTTGTCAAATTGATTTGTCAAAAAGATTGACACTTGTGATGTGAGTGGATTTTATTTTTCAAAACCACTAATTCGACAATCACCGTTTCTGCCAAGCAATATCAGTATCAAATATTCTTTGAGCCCAAGCTGACTTTGAAACATTTATTCAAACAATGTTTACAGCGGGTACGTCAGCTACGATTCTTCATCAGCGATATTTCGGCCCATTTTGGCAAGGGTCCTAGTCAGGCTGTCAATCCTCTGGTTCAACTTCGGGGAAGGAAACAAACCTGTAATCAACCTGTAAAATCAACCTGTGAAACAAACCTGTAGATTACAGGTTTGTTTCCTTCCCCGAAGTTGAACCAGAGGACCCGTTGTAAACATTGTTTGAATAAATATCAGTATCAGATACCATGGTAACTGCAAAGATGACAAAAGGCATATCCGATCCAGTTACCATGATGTCTGCCATAAAACTGAACTGAACTGAACTGAACTGAAAATCGTAACTGATGTGAGAAACTGGTCGAAAGGAAATCGAGCTCTGAAAGGAGGGGAAACGAGTTCCGAAAATGTTTGCGTGCATGGGGAAACAGCATTAGTTTGGGAACTTGCCTAAACTTTTCTGGAAACTGCGGTTTGAGTATTCCGGCATTTCCAAGGCTTCGCACGATCGCACCATCTTCTTCGAGAAGCAACCCTTGCGAAGGAGAGTTTTTTTTTTAAACAGACTTAGAAAAAAATATCTCTTTTTTGTAAAGCCGGAGGCGCGAACAGACGTTCATTGCTTTTCGGACGGGTTTCCTTACTTCGATGATGAGGTTGAAAAATCTCAATGTTTTCGTGAGGAATTGATGATAATGACGATCAGAAGTTGTTAGACCTCTCCGGTCCTTTTGCAGCTAAGTTCCAGTTTCAAGTTTAATAATTCATTAGGGTCACTTTGTACGCTTGCGTTAAAATGAGTGAATGTGTTACGTTTAATGGGTGAATGTCAGTAGACATGAAGAAGGAAATATTTGGGGATACGGGGATGGGAAAGGCTTGAACAAATATAAAAAAATAGAAGATAATTAATCTTTCATCCTCGTTTTGGCATTTTTCCTCGAAATTTTCTCTCTGCGCTCAAGAAGGGAGGCGGTTGTCCTCCCGAAATATTCGCCTTTTATTTCAGTATTGGCCTTTACAAACCCCCATTTCCGTCGGTTTCTTCGTTGATTTTTTTTTTAAAGATATAAGTTCTAGAGGTGTAAGAAATTTGGGAAGATTCCTTAAAGTTTGACCGAGAAGGGCTGGGATAGGTCAATCTAGTTACCCATCAGTTATTCACTTAAATTGGCTTGAAGACCCGTTGAAAATGCGTTACTTCGTTTATTTAATTTTAATTTCAAAATAAATGCGGCACAACATTTCATGCGCGAGCAAATTAATTGGCACTTGTCATTAACCTAGAACTAAAACATATAAACAATTGTCATAAAATAAAATAAATGCTATCCACGAATAATCGATTTTCAAATAGTGGAATTTCCGTGTGATTTGTGGTACCTCAATGCGCTTGTATTTTTGTTGTATGCTAACTTAAAGATTTATGTTTTTTTTTGTTCAGGCACTAAGCAAATGTTCACCACACCACTGCCCATTGAAAAGCCGCGTTTGTGTTGAGATTAAAATTTCCCGCGTCATAGTAGAATTTACGTTGTGCGGACGGCCGCAGATATTCTGAACGTTACAACTGGAGCAGATAGTGGAAAATAAAAAAGTCCCTTTACATTTAGTGTGTTCACTTAAATGACACAAAAATAAGTTGGCTTTTCAGTTAAATTTTAAGCTGGCCTTGAGTCGGATCACAAGGAAAGTTTTTTGTAAATAGTTGTTGAGGTCATGGTTTTGTTGTTGTTTTGTTGTTTCCACGACCCTTTGAGCTTTTACGGGAATACATCTTATCTTATCTTAAGAAGGGGGGGGGGGGGGGGCTCTAAGCGATTGCTCAAACCGAATGATTTTTACCCTTATACTTTTGAGGTTTTTGGTTCTTTTGGGCTTCTTTAGTACTAGTACTGGTTGGTCTTTAGAGCCTCGATCTCGACCATGAGGATTCCCATAACCTTCCAACCTTTCTCCTATGCTCTTCCCCAGAATAAACTAATTTGTGTCTTCGAGTGTGTTCCACCCTACTTACCGTAGTTACTACACATGACGTCACGGATTCTGGCTTTTTGACGTCAATGCTGGAACGATCTTTCTATTTTCAAGCAGATTATCATGCCACGGGTGAATCCGACCAATCACGTTACAGAGATGCGTAGTTACCATGCTTACTACGCTCCCGAGCATGGTAAGCAAATAGTTACTGTTAGTTACTATTTCGAGAAGGTTGGAACGAAAATGGTAACTAAGAGTTACTATTGTTAGAAGGATGGAACACGCTGTTCATTCATCTATTTTTCTAGGGTCAGAACTATCCACCAGGAGTTCAGCGCCGCCCCAGCGTAGCCATCGGCGGCGTAAGGGCGCCTATGATGCCTCAGCCGCATCTGCAGAGAAGCGATTCCGCCTATGATACCCAGTCGCCCAGCACCCCCTACACACCCCAGGACGGTTTCAGCCGGAATATGCCCTACGGCAATAACAGAACTCCTAATCAGGGCTTTGACCCTTACTCTAAACAGCAGTTTACCCCCGACCCCTATGCCAAACAGCCCTTCCAACCAGACCCATATGGGCAGAACAAGGTGTACCAGGCGAACCAGAATTATAACCAGCCGAGTGGTGGTTTTGTGAACCCGAACCAGAAATACCAAGACACAGCGAACAGTCAGTTTGATATGGAGTTCAGTCGCGGCGATATAGGGAACCATGTGCCAAATTATGGAAACCAGAACCAGCCTGCTTATAACCAGTTCAATCAAGGGTATGGGTACGAACAAGGTCAAGGGTATAGAAAGTTGGGGTATAACAATCAACAAGGAGATTATAATCAGCAATACGAACAGAACAGTGCCTACGGCGGAGAGGATTATCTGGATAGTGCTAGTACATATTCTAATTCGGTAAGTTTTGTTTTTTGAGGGTTACAAATCAAAGTGGGGATAGCTGTGGCGTCGCAAGTCTGTCCGTCTTTGTCTGTGCTCGTGATGGCACTGATGGCTTCCGAAAGAATTGAGATATGTTGCCAGGCTCGGACATAGGGGTCCAGGGCCCCTGGTCAAGGTTTGTTGACTGATATTAGGTTTGAAGCCAAGCTGACCATTCATTACGCAGTTCTGTGAAATTATTTGTATAGTGATGGGAAAAGCGAAGGATTATGTAATTGCTGGGTGGAAGCTTTTGCGCTTTCCCAGGGAATTGGTAAACTGTAAATAGACTCAGAATTCAGAATTGTAAAATAGTCACAGATTTGTACACATACACTTTTAACACGCACATTTTAATATTCGTTATTTTATTTGAATTTGTTTGTCGTTTCAATCCGCATCGCTCTTCTGGTTTTTAGTTACATATCGTTGTATGTTTTGTTGGTTCCGCATCACTTTTCTGTTGGTGTTGTGTTGAATTTTATGATTTAGTTGTTTGTTTTTTTCGCTGAGGACGGTTTGCCGGAAGTGCAACCGAAATATCCGAATTTACATTTATCCCTCGCACATCATCCTAGAGGGATAATTAGCTGATCAAGAAAAAAAACCCGGAAAATCACTGTTTTTTATTTCTTTTTGTTGACTGAAATCCAAACAGGGTCCCAGAACAGGGATCCTGTCATGAGGAAGAAGAAAACCAAAAGAACCGGGATCCTGAATTCCTCGTTTTTCGCGTTGGTATGAAGGGGCAAAAGGCCTCTTCTTCTTCTTCTTTGGATCGTCCGAAATCCCAAGGCTTGAAGAAGCGGCTAAGACCCGTGTCGGGAGTCTTGAGCCCATTTGCCCCGTGCGCTCAAAATATAAAGAACAGACTCTTCATAGCGGTTGACACAATATAATTAAATGGAATGGCAAAAAATATTAAGAACGAACAAATAACAAACTAAATTCGAACACGGTTATTTTTTCACATTAATTTTATTATTTTCTCATTTTTTTATTTTTTATCAGACTTGAATTAATTTTTTTCAAGTATTTTAATTATTTTTAAGTCAACCATTTTGAACCTTTTTACCCCGTCATACTATGACGGGCAGGTAAAAGGGCGTGTTTCGACCATTTAGCAAAGAAAAGCTTTAATTTTATTTTTATTTTCATAAACTTGCTTTTACTTTGAAAAATAGACAAGCAGATTTTGAAATGAAATGGGCAAGTAACAACTGTATTTCTACACGCATTATAATTGCCACTTGGTCCCCGGGGATCCCTTCCGAGGTTGGGGTCCCTGCCCCCTAGGCTTCAACCGAGCAGAAGCTCCCCACTGTTTATTGATGAAAGTTGGCGTATTGCCTTCATGTCAGAGCGATAGAACAGAATAGAATGTAATTAACGAAAAAAACCCGTGCACTGTAAAAAAAATCTTGCAGTATTTGCTACTGGGATTAATCTTGTCTTTCCTGAGATAGTCTCTAATTTGGATTAGTCTTATCCCAGTACAGATGAAATTAATCCCAGTAGCAAATACTGCAGTTAACTTTAATCCTGAACCGGAGAAACTTTTTACAGCGTGGGCCACGGCAACAAAAATTGTATAGGAAATTCACTAACTTACAGAACCAAACACTGCTCCTGTTCTAAAAATCTCGTTCTATGCTTCATCGCAAGCCTCGAGTAACGTCCAAGTTTTTTCACAGTAAAAAACATTCATCCTTCATCATCCTTACCATCCATTCCTCATTATACACTCTCTCACCAAATACCTCCTTTCTCCATTCATTCAGTTCCACACAATAAAACGTCGAATGAACTACGCCTTCGCTTCACGACCACACATGGGACAGAAGTAAGGACCAATTCTCTCATTTGCCTTACCAATATTTTCTCTTTGCCCCAAGTGGTAAACTATCTATATTGAACCCAAATATGGGCTCAGGAGTTTGGGTGCTTCGATGGGGCTTGAAATTTTGGGCGGGGCCTAGAAATTTCAGGACTGGAGTAGTTAACCTTTCTCAATTCATTCAGTTCCACACAATCACACATCGAATGAACTACGCTTTCGCCTCACGACCGCACATAGGACAGAAGTAAGGACCAATTCTCTCATTTGCCTTACCAATATTTTCTCCTTGCCCCAAGTGGTAAACTATCTATATTGAACCCAAATATGGGCTCAACAGTTTGGGTGCTTCGATGGGACTTGAAATTTTGGGCGGGGCCTAGAAATTTCAGGACTGGAGTAGTTCACCTTTCTCAATTCATTCAGTTCCACACAATCACACATCGAATGAACTACGCTTTCGCCTCACGACCGCACATAGGACAGAAGTAAGGACCAATTCTCTCATTTGCCTTACCAATATTTTCTCCTTGCCCCAAGTGGTAAACTATCTATATTGAACCCAAATATGGGCTCAACAGTTTGGGTGCTTCGATGGGGCTTGAAATTTTGGGCGGGGCCTAGAAATTTCAGGACTGGAGTAGTTCACCTTTCTCAATTCATTCAGTTCCACACAATCACACGTCGAATGAACTACGCTTTCGCCTCACGACCGCACATAGGACAGAAGTAAGGACCAATTCTCTCATTTGCCTTACCAATATTTTCTCCTTGCCCCAAGTGGTAAACTATCTATATTGAACCCAAATATGGGCTCAAGAATTTGGGTGTTTCGATGGGGCTTGGAATTTTGGGCGGGGCCTAGAAATTTCAGGACTGGAGTAGTTCACCAAATACCTCCTTTCTCCATTCGTTCAGTTCCACACAATCACACATCGAATGTACTACGCTTTCGCCTCACGACCACACATAGGACAGAAGTAAGGACCAATTCTCTCATTTGCCTTACCAATATTTTCTCCTTGCCCCAAAGTGGTAAACTATCTATATTAAACCCAAATATGGGCTCAAGAGTTTGGGTGTTTCGATGGGGCTTGAAATTTTGGGCGGGGCCTAGAAATTTCAGGACTGGAGTAGTTGTCCTGTTGAATTAGTGGAAGGTCAGACAGGTAGAAGGACGTGTCAGAAAATGATATTGCCTGGGATAGGAGGTTCGTATGGAATCCTGTAAAAACAGAAATTTATGTATGAACGAAATTGCATAAATCTGACTTGGGCGTAGAACTCAACCACAAAATTTAAAATGCGTTAATACCAGAAAAGTGGGAATCTTGCGCTTGTCACTTAACGTAGAACGCGTAAAATCAACGTAACAAATGGAACAAATGGAATGATTTCCATAATTTGGTGGATAATTTGCCCGAAGTCCGGCAAAAAACAAATGAACAAAAAACCAACCGACCTAAATAACCGAAGGAAGTGACTAGAGGGTTGATATAGGGGCTTTATTCCTTTAGAGTGAGTGTTTTGCGAGAGAGCATAGGCAGGCTACGAACGTCTGCGTCTCAGTCCAAAATCATTCTTTCTTATCAGTTCTAGGTATGCTTCTTTGGTCACTTCTCTAAGTTTTGGAAATAAGTTAATTTAGAATTTTTTTTTAAAATAATTAATTTCAGTGGTTTCGTTTTTCGCCTGTAAAACAGTCAAATAGAAATAATAAATTAAGAACTTTGCATCAGTTAAGAGCCAAGTTTTTCAACTTTCTTTTGACGTAAAGAATGAAATGAAATTAATACCCTGTGATATGTTGTTTAATTCTTGATGTTATTTTTCTTTTGTTGGGAAACTTCGGTCGCTGAAGCAGTGCAGAACTTTTGCAATAAATTGAAAAAAAATATTTTGCTTTTGCGCGCCAGAACCTAGTTCATTAAATAGTGCGAAAGCAATGGAGGAAAAAAGAGCGAAAGAAAAAACAAAAACATGGCGTGCTTAAACGACACCTCGCAATATTTGATATGTATGTTCCCGTATTCTAAAATAGTTGACTATTTTCAAATTAGATTCTGCTTTTAACGTGGTTCTTATATATCTTCTTTCAAATTTTGCTTCTGTTGCTAAGCGGCGCGTAATCTCACCATGGAGATGCCGTTCAAACTAAATAGCATAGAATTATGGAAGAAGAAGGATATTTGAAAGTTGAAAAAAAAAAGGATTTCAGCTAAGTTTTTGTGCCAGAAATAAGCCGAAACAGTTGGCTGTTAGCTGCAATCTTTGTTACTATTTTTCCTCCCTTTTGACTGTTTTATAAACAAGAGACAAAACCAAATTTAAGTAAGTAATTGGGGACGTTATGTTATGGGGAAGTTTCGCCATGGAAAGTTTCAGTCGGGGATGTTTTGCAACCTTTTTGGGAACCCAAAACGTCAAACGGAATACCTGTGACATCGTTAATTCTTTTAAACACTCACGAGTTACATAAATACTAAATACTACAAATTTTAATCTTACACTGACTTACACTAGGGCGGGGCCTAGAAAGTTTAGGACTGGAGTAGTTATCCTGTTGAATTAGTGGAAGGCCAGACAGGTAAAAGGACATGTAAGGATATGATATCGCCTCGGATAGGTGGTTCGAATGGAATCCTGTAAAACCGGAAATTTATGTATGAACTAAATTGCGTTCGGTAAATCTGACTTGGGCGTAGAACTAAACCACAAAATCAAAATTGTGTTAATGTGTTGGTTCTGCTTTTAACGTGATACCCACGGCTTTTGCTGTTTTCAGCCCCTCTCCAGGTTTCCAGCAAAATCAACGGCTAAATCTGCATGGATAGATAGATAGATATTTAATGCATAAAAGCGAAAAAGGGCCATCGCATCAAAACAACAAAAGAAAAATATATTAAAACAAGAACACTATGCCAGTATTTAAAACTACAAGGATATACAATTTTCCCTGTGTGCTAACCCTATTCGGAGGAACCTTCCAAACAGTTGAATACCCTGAAAACTTTTCTCTTTCATTCTCTCAGTTATCCACTCACTCCCACACACTCTCACTCCAAACAACTCTTGTCTTAACCCATTCAGTTCCTCACATTCTCCCACAAAATGACTCATACTTTCTTTATCCTATCCACAGATAGCGCAAGAGTAAGGACCAGTTTTAACCCTAACCTTACCCAAATATTTTTTTGCTCAGTTTTCTACTGCTCTTTCTAACCAGTGAGCTCCTTGCAAGTTTTAGTCGGAAGCATGATGCGTAAACGAAAACAGCGTATCACGGCAAGTGTAATAATCAGTTGAGCATCGTTGCGAGGCTTGAGCCTGAAGAGGACCCTTGCCAAGAAGGGCTGAAATATAGCTCTAATAAAAATGTAGCTGACTTGTTCTGGACCGTCAAATATGATTCGCAGTCAGCCTGGGCTGAAAGACTATCGTTACGACGATGGAAATATACCTTATGTGATTTTGGTCGAGAATTTTGAAATGGGTGGAGCGATACAGAAGTAGGTTACGTGATTATTATAGATACGACGAGCCTATTATTTGCGCTCATCATTGTGAATATGTATTTGTTAGGTTTGAATTTCGTTAAGTCTGCGACACCGTTCGAAGCTAGAGGCGCATCTTGCCGTTCCCCGAGGACTCCACTTGAGGAGTCCCCGCGTTTTTTTTTGTCCCGGGGACTCACTCCCCGTATTCTCGCCAATCCCCACGGACGGGAATGCTCTGATTATCGTCATCATCATCAAAAAGGACTTCCTTTCAGATTCGGAGGGAATCAATGTTTGCTGGTGTTGGTGCAATGTAAATCCAATTAAAAACAATCAGAATAAACAAAACCAAAAATAAAATGGATCCAGACTAATTTCGTCAATTGCATATTTTTTTCCGAACAAAATCCATTTTGGAAGCATTCCCTGTGTTCTCGCTGTTTCTGTACGCGGAGTCCGCGTGCAATGACTCTCTCTATTCTCTCCGTCCCCTTAGATTCCCCGAGGAGTCCTCGGGGAACGGCGAATAGAATACGCCTTAGGTGACCTTCAAAGTAACATACAGTCGAGGCAGAAGTAAAGGTATGTTTATTTGAACGACGCCAGACTTCGAACGGTCGCCGCTAAAAACATGAAAACCCATATCAGGCAAATTTAACTGCGACCGAATACGGTTATTCCGTGCCTAGTTTATCATGTGCTGGATTTTGTAATATTTGCTCTTGATTTTCTTCTGTTTCTTCTTTCAAATTTTGCCTCTGTTGCTAAGCGGCGCGTAATCTCACCATGGAGATGCCGTTCAAGCTAAATAGGATACAGTAATGGAAGAAGTATATTTGAAAGTTAAAAAAAAGGATTTCATCTTATTTTTTGTGCCAGAAAAAAGCCGAAACAGTTGGCTGTTAGCTGCTATAATAATAATAATAATAATTTATTTCTTACCCACAAATTCCAGAGGAAAAACAAGTGGAGTACAATAAAGAAAAAGAAATGAAGAAAATACTAAAATAACTATACATACAAAAACACTAGCACATAAACAGGGGGGGGGGGGGGTAAGGGGTGGTGTGGTGAAAACCGAGAGTATGCTGAACCCGACAGCTTCCTGTGTAGCAGTAGTAATTTTTCAGAAATATGTGGAACACCGTACTTACGAATAATTCTTGTTGCTATTTTTCTTCCATTTGACTGTTTTACAAACAAGAAATAAAACCAAGCTGATGAAACATTTAGAGAAGGGTTAAATTATTATAAAATAATAATTAAATTATTATAAAATTATTATAAAATATTAAGCAAATGCTAACTCCTTTGTCTGCAGTCGTCGCTATTCTTTTTGAGAATTCTCGGAAATTTTCTTACTGAGAGGATTTCAAGTATTTGTTCAAACTACTTCCTATCAGAACTTTTTGGCTGAGTGTGCTAGGGGGTGGACAAGTTTCTGATAAGTAACTAAGGGTCGAAATATATGTAGATATATTTATTTTTGCCCGCTTACAAAAGTGAAAAAGCGGAGTACAGATAGAAAAAGATTAAAGAAAAGAAACTACAGAAAATTTATACACGCACTAAACATAATACTAAAACCTATACCAGGTATCAATCAATCAATCAAGTTTAGTATCCGAATAGCTCAAAGCTAGAAGAGAAATAAAATATTTACGAAATATACAGAACGAAACAAATTAATTAATACACCTAAAACATATAACCAGAAATATATGATGGGATGAAACTACGTAAAAATTGGGCAGAAGAGTTAGCAGGATATGGAGAAAACTGATCGCCAGTATTCCTCTCGGACCGACGCACGGAATACACGAATCGAGTTAGCATACGGTTTGCGCAAGCATTCAGAGCTCTTGCTCGAGCACTTGTTTCAATTCTGTGTATTTTTACGGTGGGGTTTATTATTTTGCCAAAAATCGCTGAAGAAAGTCTTAGCTGACTTGTCGGCTTACATCATTTACAAAAAAGTAACTTTCATAAGGGTATTCTTTTAAATTTTGCCTCTGTTGCCAAGCGGGGCGTAATTTCAACTGTAAGATGGCGTTCAAACTAAATAGATAAGATTTAATTGCACAAAAAGCCAAAAGGCCATGGCAACAAAATAAACAAAACAAACAACGATATATACAGTAACCTACTCTAAGCATAATTTTCGGTGTTGAAAAGCGACCCGGGGGAATCTTGCCAGCCTCCTCACATCGTCAAACTGACGGCTACCAATCAGAGATCGACTAAAAAGAGGCACGGCACGGCATGGCGTAGGAGGCACGAGTAACAAAAGAGATTAGCAAGAAGTAGAAGTAAACGAAGGTAAGTGAGAGTTGGTAATTCCACAGCCTAAAAGAAGGCACGCTAGAACATTGTTCCTGCTGAAGCCTGAAAGGGCCCTTTTAGTTTTCGTGCCTCTTTTTAGTACTTATGCCTCCTACAGTATGTAGTGCCGTGCCGTGCCTCTTTTTAGTCGATCCCTACCAATCATACTACACATCCATTTCTCAGCAAACATCCTCACGCATTCTCCAAACAATTTCTTCCTCAGCTCTCTTAATTCTTCGGATTCACACATGACATGCACCACACTTTCATTCTCATTTCCACACATTGGACAGGGGCACACATTGGGCATCATACCGTTGTAGTGGAAGAAGAAGCATATTAAAAAGACTCAAAAAATAGTATTCAAGCTTACTTTAGGAGGGTTTTCGCGAGATCTCGGAATCACTTTCCGGCGAGCGAATCGCATCGCGAAAACTGTGGGAAAGCGATTCCTGGAATAACTTTCCACTTTCCCGCTGGACTGATCGCGAAAACATATGGAAAGCTGACATCGCTGGGAAAATGTTAAATTACAAACTATTTCTAATAAATATGGTTCACTTAACCGTTCTTTGTTTCTCTTATATTCCATCGAAGCCACCCTATTAACGCTTGCCATTTTTCATTATTTATTAGTGATACTTGTACTGTTTTTTCCCACACCTTTGAAGTTCCCGCCGATTCCGCGGAGCTTTCCACTATCCTCGTGGAATCATTTCCCGGAAAGCTGCTTCGGTTTCCGAAGCGCGAAAACCGGGCTGGAAAGTTCGTCAACTTTCCGAAGTAGCGTGAAAACTATTGGAAAGTGATTCCGACTTTGCTTTCCAGTTCGCGAAAACCCTCCTTTTTTGTGCCAGAAGAAAGCTGAAACTTTTGGCTGTTGGCTCATGTCACTGATGTTATTTTGTTTTCCGTTTGACTAATTTGTAAGCAAGAGAAAACCAAGGTTGTGAAACATTTAGAGAAGTGTTCAGATAAGCATACCTCTATTGTACAAGGCCGTCTAATTGCTTTATTCGTAGCCATCACTAGTCTCTAGAGAATTCTCGGAAAGTTTCTTATCTCGAGAACTTTTGAGTATTTATTCAGACAGCTTGCTATCAGAACTTTTTGGCTGGATGTGTTAAAGGGATGGGAAAGTTTTTGAAATGTAACTAAGGGTCGAAATTTCAATGTGGAAAATTTAGCCGACTTGTGAAAGTTAGCATCACACACTGGTATTGCGGCTTATTTGCTGCCATGAATCGATACCTCATTGATCGGACATACGCCGTAAATAAGATCCGCTCTAAGTAAGCGTTGGGAACCGAGACAGCGCCTCGCTCCGCTCGGCTAGTTTCAACTATTGTCGTATAAATATCTGGAAGAAGGAGCCTATTTATTTAAGAAAAATCAATAAGGATTGTGGACGAATCGGTTTGTAGCCCCCAAAAGCGATTAGACACCGGAGATCATTGTAAAGTGAAAGATTTCACTAAAGTATGATTTAAATATCTAAAATTATAACAAACTTTTCAAGTTTTCAAAACATCTGGCAGAGCGATTTTTTTTTCATCAAGAACTATAAAAATACGAGCTATATCGTCGATATATCGTTGACATCATCCGCTATTTTTTGTTGGCTCTCTTTAGGCCTGGTTATCGAAGTATAAAAGTTTTAATATATAAAGTTTTTGGAGTTATATATAAAAGTTTTTGGCCCATAAAAGTTTTTGGCGGTCACGAGAATCTCAACGTCATAAGAAGCCGCACGCTGATTTGACAATAGATTCGGCCGAGCACCCTGATTTCCTTGCGCGAGATAGAAAATTCAGCACGGGATTCAGAATCAAGTTTCAATTCAATCAATCAAGTTTATTATCCAAATAGCTTACAGCTAGAAGTGAAATACAATATTTAAAACTTCACTTGGCTTAGTCAATCGCCAGTGGGGGGCGCCAGGTCCTGACAGCCGGTCTATATCGAAGAGTAGTTGTACTACCTAGACTCTAGAGAACGACTGAATGAATACTGTTGTGAATGAATACAGTTGAAACCAACTACACACACAAAGCAATCATTCACCCAACCTTCCACACTATTAAATTTGTCAGTTTGTCAAGGTTGTGCGATTGGTGTTAAAGTTTAACCGAAAAGGGCTGGGATAGGACAATCTTAAATTGGCTTGAAGACACGCTGAAAATGCGTTACTTCGTCGTTCCGCTATTCACGAATAATACGATTTTCAAATAGTGGAATTTCCGTGGGATTTGCGGTACCGCTATTCGCTTGTACTTTTACTGTATCCTTACCAGACAAATTTATGATTTTTTTTTTTGTTCAGGCACTAAGCAATCCTCACTAATCTCACCACTGCCCACTGAAAAGCCGCGTTTGTGTTGAGATTAAAATTTCCCGCGTCATAGTAGAATTTACGCTGTGGGGACGGCCGCAGATACTAACTAGAGCAGATCGTGGAAAATAAAAAAATCCCTTTGCAGAATCAGTTAAATTCAGTCAAATGATACAAAAATAAGTTGCTTTTCATTCAGACTTTAAAGGATGGAACTAATATGACAGAAAATAGAGAAAGGGTCTCTTACCAGTCGACAGAAATGATTATGGGACGAGTGTACATTCATTCCATTGTACGATCATTCTACTGCATTTGATATAAGGGGGGTTTTCGCGAGATTCCGGTATCACTCTCCGGCAATTAAAGCGAAGCGCATCGCGAGAACTTTGGGAAAGCGGTTCCTGGAATCACTTTCCCGCTAGATTGATGGTAAACGCTTGGAAAGCTTAAAGGACCTGTCGTACCTATAATGCCAATGTAACCTACTTCCGTAACATCATTCATTAGTTCTTAAACCCGGAGATCCAAATTTCCTATGTTACATTCTGAACCCGCGAACGACACGTCACCAATCTTTGCATTTGCCGCGAGTCACTAGTTTCCATGCGCATTACGCTCAAGACGAGTGTTCGCGTATCATGCTATTTTTGCGTAAAACCGGTTTTCTGAATTTTGCCGAGATCTTGGTAGAAGTCGCTGGGCATGGGAAAAGGGTTAAAACAGGCAATAGCCATGGATACTTAATTAAAAGTAGAGGATAGCTTTACAGTATTCAGATAGCTTTGAATACTGGAATATAAAGAGTTAATAGTGCGAGGCGTGCTTTAAAGGACACCTGAATGAAGAGTACCAAGCATCATCCCTATCTCTATTCCGTTAGCATTGCCCGCAGAAAACCCAATCCAAATACAAAATACTGTGTCCAAGCTATGATTTTTGCTCCGTTTTGCATCTGTCCTTATTTCAGTACTGAACAGTTTTATAAATGAACAAATCTCTCCAATCAACCATCTTGTCCTTATCTGTCCTTGCATCTGTCCTTATTTCAGTACTGAACAGTTTTATAAATGAACAAATCTCTCAAATCTTCTTCTGGAGTATTTTTTAACCAGTTAAGCCTAAACGTATATCTAGAAGAAATTCCAATACTATCCGGCCAGCGCTGTACAAGATTTGAATGAATTGCGCTTTTTGTCTTGGAGTCTGCATGTGCAAACCTCCAGAAACCAACATTCCTATTTTGAAAACGTCGCGCTCAGGAGAAGAAGACTCTCCGTGGCCATGTCTGTAAATGCATTCTCCATGGTGTGTTCAAGTATGGTTTCATTGTTCAGGTGTCCTTTAAAGAAAGCCGTTCCTTTCCCAGAGCATTTTCCATTCCCGTCGTGATTCCAGAACGCGTCGCTTTCCAAACCTCGCGGAGCGCAAAAACAGATCTGAAAAGCGAAGCGAGGTTTTATCCGAAGTAACAGCCGGTGCAAAAAAATACTAAAGAATTCCAGGCAGCCAGAATCGCCCTTTAACCAAGCCGTGGATACAGTTCATCGTCTCAAGGAAAATTGCTGGACTGATTTAGTGCACTTTTATAATAAAAAAAAAGGAAAAAAAAAGATTTGATTCATTTGGGCCGAGAAGGGGGGAGACACCATTATCTTTCGATGGGTCAGATTTTTCGAACACACTGTTACCTTTGTTTTCTTCAAAATCCTCACGGTAGTCAACGTTACCCACAAATTACTTGAACACAATTCACTCTTCTAAGCAAGGTAGCAATTTCTCATTAATTATTCAGTGATCTCCTGCCGGAGACTAAAAGGCAGGGTTGCCAAGAGGCCCATTCTGGAAGAGGAAATCATCGACCAGTTTGACATTTTTTTGGTCTTGAAAGCTGAATATTATTTTGCTGAATTTCAGAATCTTCCAGAAACCACTATAACGAATTTAGTATAATTTACGGCGTTTGTTTATTGCGGTCCAGTTTACACCCTTCTTCTTTGGAGTTGAGGGAATTAGTAAGAAAAACCAGAGAACAACATATTAAAAGGAATCGATAAAGCTAGTGATTAGCTTGATTTTTCAACACATTTTTATGGCACTTGCAGCCTCTGGCTCAAGTGCCATATACCGATCACAATTCCGTCTGTCGGTCTGTCGGTCTGTCGGTCTGTCGGTCTGTCGGTCGGTCCGAGTTTTTTTGTCCCACATATCCGAGTTAGGGTACTTCCAGATGTGCTAGGACAATGAAACTTGGCAGGCATATCAGGGACCCGACCAAACTAACCTGGAAATAATCAGTTTCCCGATCCGACCATATGGGGGGGAGTGCGGGGCGCTGGAAACTTGCAAATTTAGGGCATTTTGTCACTTTTTTCTGAGTTAGGGTACTTCTAGATGAGCTAGGACAATGAAACTTGGCAGGAATATCAGGGACCCGACCAAACGAACCTGGAAATAATCAGTTTCCCGATCCGACCATATGCGGGGGAGTGGGGGCGCTCGAAACTTGAAAATTTAGGGCATTTTGTCACACTTTTTCGAGTTAGGGTACTTCCAGATGAGCTAGGACAATGAAACTTGGCAGGAATATCAGGGACCTGACCAAAGTAACCTGGAAATAATAAGTTTCCCGATCCGACCATATGCGGGGGAGTTGGGGCGCTGGAAACTTGAAAATTTAGGGCATTTTGTCACACTTTTTCGAGTGAGGGTACTTCCAGATGAGCTAGGACAATGAAACTTGGCAGGAATATCACGGACCCGACCAAACTAACCTGGAAATAATCAGTTTCCCGATCCGACCATATGGGGGGGAGTGCGGGGCGCTGGAAACTTGAAAATTTAGGGCATTTTGTCACACTTTTTCGAGTTAGGGTACTTCCAGTTGTGCTAGGACCATGAAACTTGGCAGGCATATCAGAGACCCGACCAAACAAAATTAGGAATAATCAGTTTTCTGATCCGACCATTTTGGGGGGGGGGGGTGGAGGGCAGGGGAATCCGGGAAACTGAGAAGTGTGTAACTTTCGAACGGATGATCGGATTGTAATGAAACTTCATAACTGAAGAGAATATATATCTGTAATGTCCCGTTTAAAGTCTTGACCGGATTCGGTAGCCAGGGGGGAGTTGGGGGGGGGGAGACCGGAAATTTCAAGAAACGGTTAGAATGGAGGGATCGGAGTGAAACTTGCTGGGAAGAACAAGCATCTGCTCTAGATAAGTCCTTTAGACCATTGTACTGGATCCGGACACTTATGGGGGGGGGGGGGCCCGGAATTCCGGTGATGGTGGTTTTTTTTATTTTCACGATGAAACTTGGCAGGCATATCAGGGACCCAATCAAACTGACTTCAAAATAAAAATATTGTTGATCAGATAATGGTGGGGGAGTGGAGGGAGGGGAATCCGCAGGGGAATCCGGGAAATTGAGAAGTGTGTAACTTTCGAACGGATGATCGGATTGTAATGAAACTTCATAACTGAACAGAATATATATCTGTAATGTCCCGTTTAAAGTCTTGACCGGATTCGGTAGCCAGGGGGGAGTTGGGGGGGGGGGAGACCGGAAATTTCAAGAAACGGTTAGAATGGAGGGATCGGAGTGAAACTTGCTGGGAAGAACAAGCATCTGCTCTAGATAAGTCCTTTAGGCCATTGTACTTGATCCGGACACTTATGGGGGGGGTCCCGGAATTCCGGTGATGGTGGTTTTGGGGATTTTCACGATGAAACTTGGCAGGCATATCAGGGACCCAATCAAACTGACTTCAAAATAAAAATTTTGTCGATCAGATAATGGTGGGGGGAGTGGAGGGAGGGGAATCCGAAATTTTCAGTCATGCGTAATTTTGGAACGGTTGATCGGATTCGAGTGAAATTTAAGAATTCAACAGAGGACATTTCTCCGATGATTTTTTTCATATCCGGACCGGATCCGGCAACTATTGGGGGGGGGGGGGAAATACGTGCCCCGTTTAGAATGGAGGGATCGGGATGGAACTTTGTGGGAAGAACAAACAGATGCTCTAGGTAAGTCATTTGCTGAATCGGATTGGCTACGTGCACCGCGGGGGAGCTGGGTGGGGTGGGGGGGGGGGGGGGGGGTTGACCGGAAATCTCGAGAAACGGTTAGAATGATGGTATCGGAGTGAAACTTGCTGGGAAGAACAAACATCTGGTCCATATAAATCTTTTACATAATTTGACTGGATCCGGACACTTGAGGGGGGGGGGAGGAGGGGTATCCCGGAATTCCGTTTTTGGGGGATTTTCACGACGAAACTTTAAAGGCATATCAGGGACCCGGTCAAACTGACTTGGAATAAAAAAAAAATCCTCGATATGATAATCTTGGGGGGGGGGAGTTGAGGGAGGGGAATCCGGAATATTGAGTCATACGTAACTTTGGAACGGGTGATCGGATTCGAGTGAAATTTAATAATTAAACAGAGGACATTTTTCTCTTGTGACCTTTTTCATTTCCGGACCGAATCCGGCAATTATCGGGGGGAGGGCGGAAAATACTTGACCCGCTTAGACTGGTGTGATCTGGATCGAACTTCGTGGGAATGACAAACAGATGCTCTGGATTAATCATTTACAGAACAGGATTGGCTCCGGTTATTGTGGGTGGAGTTGGAGGAGGGGGAGGGGGGTCTGGGATTCCGGTGATCGCGCGTTAAGGTACTTCCAGATGTGCTAGGACGATGAAACTTCGCTTGAATATTGGAGACTCAACAACATTTGCTTAGAAATTGCTACTTCCCAAATCCGATTATTCCTTAAAGTACCAATCTTGACCGCAAAGTAAAAAAAATACTTTTAAGCAATATATGCATTTTCGTGATGCCCATCAGCCCATTAGCAGTTTTGCCTCAAGGGTTTTGCTTACAAATGAAGTTCCAGCTCCCTTATAGCGCGCATCTCAACCGCAAAGTCGAAACTTACTCTTGATCAATCAAATCATCTTGACACATGCAAGTGCCATATGAGCTTACAGCTCTTGTTATTAATATACCAGCTGATTTTTTTTTCTGATTATCTTGCTTCTACTTTCAGCCGTCTAGAGATCAAACGAGTGGATTTATTGGGCTGAAACTTGGAAGTTTGAACAGTCGTTTGCTCCAGATAATCCTACACTGTAAAAAGTTTCTCCGTATAAAGATTAAAGTTGACTGCAGTATTTGCTACTCAGATTCATCTTATCTCTATTTGGTATTAATCTTATCTGCGTAGAGATAAGAATAATCCGAAAAGCAAATACTGCAGTTAACTTTAATCTTTATACGGAAAAACTTTTTATAGTGTGTAGGCGATGCCGGAACTGCTCAGCGTTGAGTGAAACTGACTATCCTATTTCTATGTCCGAACCGCATTTTTGGATGGCGGGTTTATTTTGTGACGTTTTCATTTACTTTCTTGTACCGCCTACTCGTAACAAGTGCCATATTGCCCATAGAGGTCCTTGAATTGCGTCAACAGATGACACAACGCTCGTAATGTGTCCCGGTTTGAAGTCGAGACTTTGATGGGGTTTGTTTAAAAACCGCAAATGCGAATGCGCAGATTTAGCTCCTCCAAGAAATTTCACTGAGAGAGAGAGACAACAAAACAACCGGCAGTGAGACACTGAAAGGTTTGTACAAAAAAAAGAACAGAAATAAGCACTAAATAATTATTCTAGCCATAAACGGCAGTGCCGAACGGCGGTAACGCTTCCTGTTACATTTCACTAATCTAAAGCCTGCCCGCTGGCGAGTTTCGTATTGATGAATTCTTCGGAGCGTTTTGGGAGCAGGGCGTGGAACCGGGATGACCTTGCTAGACTTTGACCAACTTTCATGCAGGCCAGAAGTCGTCTACCGTCGATTCTTTCCAGTTTCAGTTCCAGTAGTGCCACAGTTAGTTCCCTGGAAACTAGAAATTCCTTCATGCTTGCACTGTCAGGTCTAAGAAACTTTATTCAAGCTGGACATGGGTTCAGTGGGAAAAATGCTTTAAGTCCGGTCTTCACCTCCCGGAACTTCCGGAATCTGTGCTTCCAGATTATTCTTTGACGTCTTCTGTAAGCTGCATCTGGAATACGAACGGGTCCAAAAGTATATCAAAATAATCCGGAAAAAAGGGGCTTTTGAACTTCCAGATTTCCGGATTTTTTAAGTATCGCAGAAGAAATTTAAGAAAATCTCAGGAAATCCTGGAACCCAGATTCCGGAACGTGAAGACCGGACTTTACACGTCGTACAGGTTTTTTTCTTTACCTTATCTGTCGCTCTTCTCCTTAACGGATGCTCTGTCTTGACAGCGGGTATCCCACTTTCTTTTGTCAGCTTGCACCACCCTTTCGGTCGTTTCCATTACTTCCTGTTGCTCATATTGCTCAGAAGTTTTCTCAGAAAATAATCCGGCCCGAAAGTGTTCAGCCGAGAGACATCCATCGCTTTTCGTTATTCCATCATTTTGAAGCTCGTTTTTTTTTCTTTCCTGAGCTGGTTGAAAAGCTAAATATATAAGCAGGTAATGAAGAAATCACTATTACTCAATTGATTATGTAAATTATATAATGTAACCTATTATAAATATTCCCAGCCCAAGCTGACTGCGAATCGTATTTGATAGTGCAAAATGAATACGTCAGCTGAATTATTAAGGTTTAATGGAAAAATTGCCACAATAGCAAAAGCTAAACAATAGGCAACAAGGAAGCTATATTAGAGCTATATTTCAGCCCTTCTTGGCAAGGGTCCTCTTCAGGCTCAAAACCTGAACAAAAAACATAACTTAAGCGGTTTTGAGCCTCAAGAGGACCCTTGCCAAGAACGGCCTAAATATAGCTGTAATAAAATTCAGCTGACGTATCCGTTTTGCACTATCAAATATGTAACCTGTTCTTTAATTTACTACTCCTATCAGTTCGTTTCTCGGCTCTTTTCTTTCATAAGTGGTTAGAAAAGCTAAATGAATAAGCAGGTAATAAAGAAATTACTATAAATTAATTATGCAAACTCTGTGTAAACTATTATGTAAACTACTAGCCTACTTGTATCGTCTAACTGCTCCGCTGGTTTTCGTCCATAAGCTGGTGGGAAGCTAAACAGATGAGCGGGTAATAAATAAATGACTGTTACGTAACTTGTAATGCAATTCAGATAATGTAAACTATTTAAATTACTACTCCCATCATTTCGCAACTTGGCTGTTTTCTGGCTGAAACAAATGACAAACATATGACTAAATCAGATTTTCAGCAACGACATAATCAAAATGGAAACGACTATAACGCTCTCTTGCTCTACTTTTCTCTGACTCTCTTTTTTTCTTCTGTTAGGACGCCGGCAAATCTACGCTTGACAGGGGGCGTACATCTTTGCGTAGAAGTATGGGATTCTCATTCCGCGGACAGGTAAGTTGGTCCTCCTTCTTCATTGGTTCCGAGGGGTTACGCACTCTCATCGTCATACCTGACTGATGACCAAGTTCGGAAAAGTTGTATTTTGGGAAGTGTTTCCTTGGCTCAAAAATTTTACTAAAATTGTTCGGTATTTTTTCGATACAGGAACTATTCGGTATATTTACGAGGATTCGGTAGTTTTTTAACTAAAAGTATTGTTTTTAATTTATTTCTTGGTCAGCTTCTACTTTTCAGTATTTGAGGAAAAGTGCTCGATGAAAGTCTCTGGAGGCTGATACGGCTTCGGATCAGCCTCTCTGGATGATGATACGAGGTCGCATCAACCTCCACAAAAGGAATTGTCATAATATAACTTCCTGTGGGACACAGGGAAGATACGCGTGGCATACCTGTTCGAGAAAAGTTATGTATCTGTACTGAAAAACCTAAAGGCCAGATACAGGTTAAACAAACAACTCATAAGAAACTAAAACTAAATAAAAAACTAAGATACAGCACTTCTAAACTCGAGTGCTTTCCACACAAAATTACCAAAGGAAACAATCACTCTTGGTGACGTAGATCGGAGGATACCAAGAAGCTGCCCACCATTACCACAAAACAATCAACCCCTTAAATGCGAAAGCTCCTGGCACCTGAAAAGAAAATCATTTAGACCATCGGTTGTATATGATCTAGTCTCTTTTTTCTTCTTTATCCCTGTGTATCCTCTTACACTCCAAAAGGAAAAAACTCTCTAAAAGAAATTGATCCAGACTATCGGTTGTATATGATCTAGTCTCATTTTTCTTCTTTTTTCCCTGTGTATCCTCTTACACACTAAAATAGAACGACCTTCTTTTTTGTAGTGCGTTTCAAGTTGCTACCGTCACGGATTTCGTTTGCCCAGCTTTATTTCCTAGGCTTTGGGAAATGTATACATCGTCCTATCAGGTTGACATATAGTGCCCAACATAGTCTAATCTGTAGGCCTACTATATGCTTTCGTTAAAAATTACTATATTTTTGAACTGATGATCCTACTTGAATCTTTATTTTCATTTTTTAACCATGTTCTCCCATGGTTGCTTTGCTTTGCTTATGACAGAAAAGGCCTAGGTCCAGGATGGTTTGACTTCCCAGTCACACCGGGCATCCATCGCTCATTGTGTACAAGTAAGTTCAAATGAGCAATCCCTCGCTCCACACCTTCTCAGGAGCTTCTTCTCAAAGATCGTTCTTGTCATCTTCAGGCTTTTTTGCCTGTTTTCTTCGCCGTCTGTCTGCTTTTACTGTTGAATACGTCGGAAACTACCTTAAAGTTTAACTGAAAAGCAAACTTATTTTTGTATCATTTAGTTGAATACACTGAGTTATTTGGATTCTGCCAAGAGATTTTTTGATTCTCCACTATCTGCATTCGTAGTGAGGTTCAGAATATCTACTGCTGTCCCCGCAGCGCAAATTCTACTATGACGCGGAATATTTGAATCTGAACACAAACGCTGCTTTTCAGTGGGCTGTGATAAGCTTGGTGAACACTGCTTAGTGCCCGAACCAAAAAAAAATCATAAATCTTTTTCCTCAAGTATGCGACACAGGTAGTACCACAAATCTGACAGGGAAATTCCACTATTTGAAAACTCATTATTCGTGAATAGTGGAGCAAGGGAGTAATGCATTTTCATCGGGTCTTCGAGCCTCTGTAAGTGAATAAGTGAGGGGTAACAAGACTATTCCATCTCTGCCCTTTTCAGTTAAACTTTAAGGACCTGTCCTGCCTATAATACTAACGCAACCGACTTTCATAATCACTCTATATATTTCTAAACCCGGAGACTCCAATTTCGTACGGTACATTCTAACCCCTCTAACAGAACCACGCTGATTTTCTCACTTGCCGTGTTTTGCTACCTTCGATGTGTATCATGCTTTCGACGGTTTTCTGCGGGAAGTTTTTCCATCAGAAAAACCGGTTATGTAAATTGTTTCCCTGTTTTCGCTAAGGTCGACGGGTCTCGGAAAAGGCTTAAAAAGTATTTAAATATTTTAAAATAGTGTAAGTTGAAGAGTAAGTAGTGCGAGGGGTCCTTTAAGGCTTCCAACTGTACATGTTTTTGGCAGTGTTTTAGGGACGGTAGTCCATCACTTTAGTAAAGTAATTGAAGAGGTGCTTTTGTGACCTAAAGACTCTCATTCGTAAAAAAAGGTGTCAATTTTAGAGAAAAAGTGTCATGGTGAGGCAAAAACCCAGAGGCAAAAATTTTCGAAAAGCACCAAAAGTGTCACACTTGGTAGCTCTGCGAAAATTACTTGAAGTGAATCATGCGGTTCGATTTCTTTTTAAGGGACCTCAGAACCCCGCCTCTGGATTCCAGCCCGCAGCTATGAACGATCACTTTGACCACTACAGGCGACCGCCATCTACGGAGAGAAGTAGGGATCCATCTGTCGACAGAGCGAGCCGATCTTCTCGAATGGGAAGCTTGGCAAGAGATCAGTCTCCGGCCGTTGGACCGGTAAGTTTATCAATGTCCTTGGAGAGTCCCGATGAAAAATGTGTAGCCTGTGTAGTTGTATGATAGTTGTAACAAAAAGTTGCATGTATTGATATGTAATAGTAAAGAATACTATCATTTAATGTGCCTCAGACCGGGTCAATCTTAAGCAGTAGCATCCAGGGGCATCCTGTCTTGCTACAGTAGCATCCAGTCTTGCTAATAGTAGCATGCAGTAGAATGCAGTAGCACGGTAGCCTTGAAGTAGAAGCATGTAGTAGCATCAGTCGTACTGCATGCTACTTTTTCGTACAACCTCATACTACTATTTTGAGATGAATTTTTCATCGGGATGAAGAGTGGGCGGGGGAGGGAATGCCGTTAATAACGATGTACTTTATTTCCTCGATAGCTTGCATTCCACATGCTAACATTGGATCGTGATTAACGGTTAAAGTTTAACCGAAAAGTGCTGTGATATGACAATCTAGTTACCCATCACTTATTCACTTAGATAGGTTTGAAGACCGGACGAAAATGCGTTACTTCGTTGCTCCAGTGTTAACGAATAATCGATTTTCATACAGTGAACTTTCGCTGTTGGATTCGTGGTACCTCTTTGCACTTGTACCTATGTTGTATGCTTGACGAAAACGTTTTAAAAAAATTAAAAATAAAATGAAAAATGAAATTGTTTGGGAGACAGGGAAGTGACGATGAAGTGCTTGGCATTCGTACATATATGTTTGAGCCACATTGTTCACTAGCCTCACTACTTACCATTGAAAATCCCCGTGTGTGTTGAGATTCAAATCTTCCGCGTCATAGGAAAAGTTTGCGTTGTGAGGACGGCCGTAGAGATTCTGAACGTCGCTACTAAGGCATATATTGAAAAATAAAATAAATCGCTTAACACAATCCGAATAATTCAGTGTGTTCAGTTAAATGATGCAAAAATAACTTGGCTTTTCAGTTAAATTTTAAGAAGTCAGTAGTTGCGTTTTAGCTGATACCATGGTATCTGTTACCACGGTAGCTGGATCTGCAATTAGTCGTTTTTGCAGTTATCGTGGTATCTGATACACGGTGCTCTGCAAAAACGACTATTGCCGAAATTGCACTTTTCGAAGTCACCCCAAAAGAAAAACAGATATCCAGTTACATCACTAAGTGCTAAACTTCTTTCTCACCAATCTGACAAAATTTGATGAAAGTGAGATTACTTTTCAGATACCACGACCAGTTACCACGGTCGGACCGTAGTATCTAAATATCTGATACCATGATAACTGGCCAGATACCACGATAACTGCAAAAACGCCTTTTGACCGTGGTATCAGATACCACGTTAACTGCAAAAACGACTTTAGACCGTGGTAACAGATACCATGGTATCAGCAAAAACGCAACTAGTGAATTAATTCACTGCTCAGCAGCCTAAGGAAACGACAACTACAAAAAATTGAAAATCACCAAAAAAATCGCGTGTGAAAATGAGAACAGACAGAGTAAAGATAAAAAGAATAGTAAAAAAACTCGACAAAATAATTAGAACTGTTCAAATTGAATGGATACGATTCGTTGATAATGAGTAAGGTAGGCTATTCGAGTTCGTATGCCCCGAGGTGATAAACACAATTCTGTAGACATTATGGAAATAAAGTCACCTATCCAGGTAAAGACGTTTACTCTTTCAGAAGAAACTCAACCTAGATTCTATTACTATTTCAAACACTAACCAAATTGAGGGGTTGCTCACTCGCTGGGCACCACTGTACACCCTCGCTGGGCACCGGCTGGGCACCACTGTACAACCATTTTGGGAGTGAGCAACCCCTCGAACCAAACGAGGTGTTATTATTTCCGCCTTCATAAAATTCAAAAGGGTTCAAGCCGCTTTCGCATTGACGCGTTGTTGTGATGCGTTTATCGTGCGTAGCGTATCCTTCACACCTATGCGAGAAGATTTCACTCTGGACGGCTCTTTACGTTTTCCTTCCTCGGTTTCTTCTGCTGACTTTTCGTTTCTTTCATCATTAGTAAGTTTTTCTTCATCTCTAGCAGGGTTTCTCCAGTTTTTCTTCAAAAACTTTTTATTTCACTGAAAAATCGGATGCGTACGCGTCGACGCAATGCAAGAATAGATCTTGGTTCTATATTTGCGTTGTTCGTTTGTCTGCGTAAGCTCTGCGTTGCATCCCTGCAAGTGCGACGCAGAGGTTGCATAGCTCAGTGTGAAAGGCTCAATGCGTCAGTGTGAAAGCAGCTTCAGGTAGCGTTCCAGTAACTTATTATTAGTTACGATCGTTACTATTCTTGATATTATTGCCGTTCCCGAGCACGCCGTAATAAGTAAATTGGCTCCTCCCACTTATTATTTTCGTTCCACGACTGTTACGATCGTTACAATTTACTTATGATGGTCGCGAGCGTCATAAGTGATAATAACTATCGGTTCTGCAGGAACTCCCATAAGAGTGATGACGTATGTCCGCGTTGTTATTATTTTCGTTCCAGAGAGCGTGGTAACCACGACAATACGGCGCTCGCCCCTCCTCTTATCATCGTAACTTGTAATAACTTCACTGGAACGCTACCTCATTCTCTTTCATCCCACCGCTCCATTATGCGCGTGTGGCATGCGCAAGTCCCTTGTTTCAGCAGCCCTATGGCATTAATTTTGCAAGCACTCACGATCTCTGCCTCCGACTCTTCTCGTCTTTTTCCGTATTTGTCCTGGACCCCGTTTTTACGGCTGGCTGCTAGAGAATAGTTAATGACCCCCTTGATGCTGCAGATAAATTCTTTTCCAAGCTGGCAAAAATACTTCAAATCGCCCCTTTGTGTCTAGTTCTGTTTGCTCCCTTTTTCACATGTAGGGAGCTGCTATTGTTTACGTTAAACCGAAAAGGGCTTAGATCGGACAGTCTAGTTACCCATCACTTATTCACTTAAATAGGCTTGAAGGGCCGATGAAAATGCGTTACTTCGTAGCTTCGCTATTCACGAATAATCGCTTTCCAAATAGTGGAGTCAGATTTACGGTACCTGTATGCGTTTGTACCTGTGAAATATGCTTGACGAAAAAGTTTACGAAAAATTCGTGTTCAGGGACCAAGCAGTCTTCACCAAGTTCACCACTGGCCACTTAAAAGGCGCTTCTGTGTTGAGATTCAAACCTCCCGCGTCATAGTAGAATTTGTGCTGTGGGGACGGCTGTAGATATTCTGAACGTCACGACTAGAGCAGATAGTGGAAATCAGAAAGTTCCTTAGCAAAATCCAAACAGTTCAGTGGATTCAGTTGAATGATACAAAAAATAAGTTGTTTTTTCAGTTAAACTTTAATTTTTGTTCTGCTTGGTCGTTACTTAGTTGAGTGGCTAGAATTGGCTTATTATAGTGTATTTATATATAACATATTAATTATTTTGGATTTTTTGTCTAATTCTTTCTCTGTGGTAGTTATCCACAGTCTTTTTCTGTGTGAGTGTGGATGGTGTGAGGGTCTGGACGAGGATTTCAATTCGCGGTCCCGTTCGACTTTGTGTGAAGTCCGAGCCTTAAGCACTCAGCAGTCTGTGATGATTTGCGGTCGACTTTGACGTTCATTCGTATCTAGCCAGCTCTTCCCCAATGTCCCTAAAATCCCCAAGTTCTACTAATGAACATAGCGCAGTTCCTTTTATCTTACAAGAAAAAATCAGTTTCGAGAAAAGTGTTGAGAAAGCTAGGTTTAATTGTCTTCTATTTATCTTTAATATCGAATATATTTTTCTGTATATAGTTGATTATATATAGTATTTCATTTTTTTCACCTTTTCTTTTTTATTCCCAATATAATTATGTAAAGTAATCAAATTGTTGAGCCCTGCTCTTCCCCAAAGTCCCTAAAAATCCCCAAGTTCTACTAATGAACATAGCGCAGTTCCTTTTATCTTACAAGAAAAAATCAGTTTCGAGAAAAGTGTTGAGAAAACTAGGTTTAATTGTCTTCTATTTATCTTTAATATCGAATATATTTTTCTGTATATAGTTGATTATATATATAGTATTTCATTTTTTTCTCCTTTTCTTTTTTATTCCCAATATAATTATGTAAAGTAATCAAATTGTTGAGCCCTGCTCTTCCCCAAGTCCCTAAAAATCCCCAAGTTCTACTAATGAACATAGCGCAGTTCCTTTTATCTTACAAGAAAAAATCAGTTTCGAGAAAAGTGTTGAGAAAACTAGGTTTAATTGTCTTCTGTTTATCTTTAATATCGAATATATTTTTCTGTATATAGTTGATTATATATAGTATTTCATTTTTTTCGCCTTTTCTTTTTTATTCCCAATATAATTATGTAAAGTAATCAAATTGATGAGCCCTGCCACAAACAAATCTGTATAGATTGTCACGCGGCAGGTCTGTTATGATCTTAAATTTTTTTTAAATTCCATTATATATTAAATTTGTCTCTCTCTCTTTTTGGAAAATTGTAGAACCTAGTTGTACCCTCCAGTTTGAGTAGAACCTTGTCCACAGGCTGTCTGATTGCTGTGTATGGATCAGGAGACCGGATTCCCCGGTAATGGTGGGGACAGACGATGAGGTTTTCCGGCGGGCATTTCCGCATTTTCACCGTAAAGTAAAAAAAAACTCAACTTTTCCTTATGGAATTGATTATGGTGCCGAAAACCTTGGCAGAAATTCCAGTCTGCGAGCAACAAATCCTGATTGGTTGTCCGCAGCGTAAGAGGAAGATTTTTACTGTGGTTGGCGATTAAGGAAAAGGATGGCCCGGATTCATCATTTCTTACTGGAATTCCGGTTTAAAAATCACTTTACGCGTGATCTCAGGAGATTTGTCTTCTGCTATGATTTCACGGTATCTTCCATCTCAATAAGAGCTGACAACCGGTGCATACGAGCAAGATAGCAGTGATGATGATGAAATTTGATTAGAGGGAGAGAGAGATCGGTATATTTAGAAACTATCATAGCACAACTAAGTTCAGTTTCTTACAGATTATATTTGACGGTGCAAAACGGATAAGTCCGCTACATTTTATTAGAGCTATATTTCGACCCTTCTTGGCAAGGGTCCTCTTCAGGGTCAAGCCGCTCAAGCTGGAAAATGAGTCAGCTTGGGCTGAAGGAACATCTATCACCGAAGTAAGGAACTACAAATCGCCCTTACATGCCGCCGACAAGTACCCATCTTAGCTGGAAAGAAGAAGAATATTTTTTTCATTTTCCAGATTGAGCGGCTTGAGCCTGAAGAGGACCCTTGCCAAGAAGGGCCGAAATATAGCTCTAATAAAATGTAGTTGACTTATTCGTTTTGCACCGTCAAATATGATTCGCAGTCAGCTTGGGCTGAAGGAACATCTTACAAATTATAAATAAAAAACATATAAATAACAGACATCTCCTTGAGGGGTAGTTGGTGAGTGGAGGATTTGGAAGACGAGAGAGGATTAATTGACAAATTAATTAATAAATTTTTAGTTTATTTTAGTGAAGGTTTGATTAGTTATATAATATGGTAGTAAATGTGTACTGGTTGCGTTTTTCAAGCATGTATGTGCTTTGTTTGTAACTGGTCGTCAAGCCGGAATGATTTTTTTTTTTTAGTAAAGGTGTTTTTGTTGAAAACATACACTACGATTCAGCATTGAACACCGAAGAAAAAAAAAGGCACAAACGAGCTCCCGTAACGATTAGTGCGGACTTTAGGGGGTAGAAGTTATTTTGCAATCGAGTTCGATTATTGGAAGGGGCTGTTTCCGGTAGCAGTGCTGTTTCCGGTAGCAGTGACTGTGGCTCGTATTGGCTAGGCTAGATTTGCCAAAACAAAATCAGTTTCTTAAGAGCTTGTTCGTAGGGTCTGTCGCGGTTTCGGAGTATGATCCTCCTTGCTCTTTTCTGGTTGGACTCTATGTCGTGGTACGCTGTGCGGAACGCTCTTGAAAAAAAAGTATGGGGAGAAAAAAAATAAAAAAAAATTTACACAGAGGTTATAGGTTATAGCGGAGTGCGCAAGAAAAAGAGAGGATAAAAAATGGACTAATCGGGCTTAAAACCAAGCGTAAAGAAGGTCAAGGACAGAAACACGAAGGTCCTGGTAACGAATGATGACCTCCACCCGGGTCAGTAGGAAAAGAGTTTGCAGTACTGCGGGAGTTTTCATAAGGTTTGGAACGTATGATCAGTTTGCATTATTCTTTTGAAATAAATGAGCCCTGATACATTTCAAGCTTTTTCGTCATAGATTGCCCGAAAATTCCGAAAGATTGCAAATATAGTGAGTGAGGTGGCCGTTTTCTTTAAAGCTCAACTTTTACAATAAAATGACCTTTCCACGATGAAAAGGCTCGGAAATAGTGTTTTACGAAAATATCGTTGCTTTCCGTGTGCATTTATTAGATGTGTGTATCATGTGTAACATGTATGCCTAACATGCTAAGGCTAACATCCCTTGCCGATAGAAGACTTGCACTAATTATGAAATTTGGTCTCCAGTGCCTTGAGTCCGATCAACACCGCACCATTCTACCAAACTTTAAACCGAATTGTACATATGAAGTTAAGACCAGACGTACTTGTAAATTTAGTTATGTGCAGAAATTTGACGAGCCTCGTGCCAATTCATCTGAGCGATTTTTAAAAACATTTGTGCCGTATTTTACTAAGTTTTATAACGAACTTCCCTGAATTTCAAATATTTCTTTTTCGTTTTGTATTGTGTCGACGTGCCAATGTTATAACTGTCATGCTTTTACATTATGGTGAATAAACTGAATTGTAATTGGTATTTTCTTACATGTATGTAATAGTTTCGTGAAATTGTTTTCTTCCAGTTATATCATATCGTATTATAATTATATATCTTTTATTAACGTCTGCTAATTCTTTTACCAACTTCTGTTTTTATTAAGTTCTTTTATTAAATTTGTGATTTTCTTGTTAGCGCTAATCGTTCCTAGCGTTTCCGCTCCGTTGGACTCCAAATTTCAGAGCTGAAACGTGTCTTGGTTAGAAAATAGGAAAACCATTTGCAAAACAAAAGAATTACGAAGAGAAGAAAGATAAATATTCCTTGAGAAGCTAGAATTATATGCAGGATTGGTGCATTTGTGGACCATTTAAGTAAGATAATTAAAAGTATATGAGGTCAGTTGGAGATTGAGGGAAGTTGTTTTTTAAGTTGATTTAAAGTACGCTCGTATAATGAATGTAAAGGATGTACTCTTTTGTTTTTGTTCATGGCCCAAGGGCCTCATTAAACATCTATCTATCTATCTATTCCTTGAGAAGAGAGCTGAAATGAAAAAAAGTCAGCTGAAACTGACAAAGTGAGCTGACTTTGAAACATATATTCAAATAATGCATAAAACAGATGTGTCAGCTACGATGCTTTAGCAGCGATATTTCGGCCTTTCTTGGCAAGGGTCCTTATCAGGCTGTCAAGCTTCAGCGTCAACGTCGGGGACCATGTCTTCCAACAGGAAAATCAAAACTTTAAGCTTCTCGTGTCCTTATGTGTAAAAGAGTTTTCGGCGGACCTAGAAGCCTTCGACAAAGTGCAGGACTGGCGAAACTCGGCTCGGCCGAAAAGTCGCTGAAAAGTCGTAGGTATGTAACAAAAGAAAACGGTGGCGATAGGCGAGGATTTCAAAAGCTTATAATTCCATAAGGGAGCTAGGGATAATAAAAAAAGCAGAATAAGCAAGAGGGGTCCTTTAAAGAGTTCTCTATTCCAGGTCGGAGGCCTTGCGTCAAGATCTATATCGAGACAGCGTGGGATGACGCCAGTGATGCAAGCCGCCCCAGCTAGACCAGAGACGCCAAGTGGAGGTCGACCAAGTTCAGCTGCTGCGTTCAATAACAGGAGGTTGATACCCCAGCCTTCAAGAGAGGTTAGCAACTTGAGGTCGTTGAGGTTGACTCCTCATGTTAGGATATGTGCCGTCTCGTAGCCTACATGACATGTTGTCTCAAGGGTTTTCTTAAAGAACCCCGATGAAAAATTTGTAGCCTGCGTAGTTGTATGGTAGTTGTACGAAAAAGTTGCATGTAATACTATGTAATAGCTAAGAATACTATCATTTAATGTGCCTCGGACTGGTCTAATCTTATGTAGTAGTATCCAGTAGTATCCTGTCTTGCCATGGTAGCATCCAGTCTTGCTAATAGTAGTATGCAGTAACACTGTAGCCTTGAAGTAGAAGCATGTAGTAGCATCAGTTAGTACTGCATGCTACTTTTTCGTACAACTTCGTACTACTATTTTGAGATAAATTTTTCATCCGGACACCACGCACTACATGTTGTTTCTGCTCAGACTCATTGATTTATTTTTATTCATTCATGCATTTATTCGTACTACACAAACTACATAACATAAATACAAGGTAAGAAACAAGACCCCTTGAAGCTATCTCGTTGGGGATCAACTACCTATACACTAACCTACACTGAAAATATTCACATTACAATAGTTACGCATCACATTACAAGCATAAATAAACTATACATACAGAAAAATATTATCGGCAAAAAAAGAAGAAAAATACACTGAAAAGAAAGAAAGAGAAAGGGAAGGACATAATTTACAAAAACACGGAAGAATTATTAATCATTTTTATTTTTTATCGAGGTGAACTATAGAGAAAAATAAAGATGAGAATAAAAATGAAAGAGAAAAAAACACAAAAATGATGGGTAAATACGGGTGCACTACCTACTGGTGAACTTGAGATGTTTTGAGATAGTTGACCACTTCACAACAACTTACAAAATTACACACGACTTTGGCTTTTTTGGTTCTCTTTCCATGTCCCTTGTCTTGGATGACAATCTTGGCAAAATTTGCATAACCGGCCCCTGGACGAATGAGCTCCTCTGAAACAATGATCGGGCGCATGAAACGTCACGTTAAGAGCACAAACGTGGCAAGCGTGCTAATCAGCATAATGCCAATGGAGGAGAGATACACTTCAGAATCTCTGGAACGAGAATGTATGGAAATAGCTGAAAAGTCGTTTGATGGCCTTGGCTGACGTTTGATGGCCTTGTTGCAGCTTGGGAATAAAGAGAAGACTGCAGTGATGGTTGTAAAATCGAAAATTTACCAGTTTTGTAACAAGTTTAACTGAAAAGCCAAATTATTTTTGTGTCATTTAATTGAATACACTGAGTAATTTGGATTCTGTTAAGTTTCTTTTTTTTCACTATCTGCTCTAGTTATGACGTTCAGAATGTCTGCGGCCGTCCCCAGAACGTAAATTCTACTATGACGCAGGGAATTTTACTCTCACCACAAACGCGGCTTTTCAGTAGGCAGTGGTGTGGTTGGTGAAGACTGCTTAGTGCCTGAACAAAAAAAAATCATAAATCTTTCTGGTAAGGCATACATCACAGATACAAACGCATAGAGGTACCATAAATCACACGGGAATTCCACTCTTTGAAAATCGATTATTCTTGAATAGCGGAACGACGAATTAACGCATTTTCAGCGGGTATTCAAGCCAGTTTAAGTGAATAAGTGATGGGTAACTAGATTGTACCATCCCAGCCCTTTTCAGTTAAAATTTAACTATGTTGGGTTAGTGTGAACTAACATGACTTTGTTTTCACAGGATTAACCGAAGTTGCTGGGATGAAACGTAAAGCGTTTCTAGATGTCAAAAATGCCAACAGTCACATCTGCATCTGTTTGACGTCTTTTTTCATCTTTTTTTCCAAGTGAAATAAATACTTCTGTACATTATTTTTCTAGCCAACAGCACTAAAAAATACCAGTCTAGTTTCCGGTGACATAATCAGAAAATGCTGTTTCGTTCTAACTGATCTGCTGAACTTAAAACAACAACATTAAGTATTAGGTGTTGGCTATCTTGTTATTTAGCAACCCAAAAAGCTGCCTTTTCTTGGATCTAGTGTGACCACTTCGGCGCCTAGTTATGCTCAGAAAAAATGCCTTATGCCTTTTCCCAAGCCCATAGACTTTTAGTAGAAATTTGGCAAAATTCAGATAACCGGTTTTACTTATCAATAGCATGATACGGAAATGCTCGTCGGGAGCATAATTCACATGGAAAATAATTCGCGGTATGGTTAGCAGGCTTAGAATGTAACATACGAAATTTGGGTCTCCGGGCTTAAGAATTAATCAAGAGAACGGGAAACGAAACAAATTTTCCATTTCATCGGGCTGTATTTCTGTAAGTTAATATGTCATCTTAACTAGGTCAACTTGACGCGTCGAATTCCACTTTAGACAAGCTTTGACGTTAGAGGTTTAGGCAGCTTTTTGGGGTTGATAAATTAAAAAAAAAGAACAAGATACAAATGATTCTGAAGGTTTTTGTTTCAAATTCAGGAGACCAATTAGAAGGACACGGCATTTCTGATTACGTTACAAGAAAATAGACAAAACAGGTATTTTTTTTTAGTACTGTTAACTAGAAAAGTAATTTATGTAAATATTTTTTCACTTGGAAAAAAGGGAAAAGGCGTTAAACAGATGCTTCCTTATTCTTCATTGGTAGAAAACAAAAAAAGACCTGATGGCATTTTGACATTTAGAAACGCTTTACCTTTCTCCCCAAATAACTTAGCTTAATCCTGGGATATCGAAAACAAATGATAGTTCACACAAGTCCAACATAACTGAAACTGAACTGTTGCAAAACTGGTCCAGTTTCAATTTTATAACCCTTATTACAGTCTGCTCGTTATCCCCAAAGCTCCCCTAGCCATCAAACGTCCCGTACCCAAAGGATTTTCAGAATCCTCCCGCGATCGCACCAATCTGTGCAGATTTGTAGATTCATTTTCAGCCGAGAAGTCGGCGCAGATCTTTGTGCAGATTGTCAAATTGGTGCCAATTTGAGCCTAGTGTGACCAGGCTCTTATAGCTTCTTGAAGGAAGCTCACCAGTACGAGTACTTAAAGTACTTCCTATCACTGGTGCGGCCGAAACATAATAGCCTTTACTTTCTGCTCAAACAACAGTGCAAAACTTCATTGCTCGGGAAGCAGATTGCAGATTTTCTACCCATCAACTTATGTATCTATTTTACCATGTCTGTCACAAGTGTTGATAATGTTGATAATAATGATACAAATGTTTAATACCGTACTTTAGATTTGGTTGTTTAAAGAAAATTGTTGTTGTTTGTAGTTACACAAATTATTTCAAAAACTAAATGAGAAAATTAATTTCCAAATATTAGGGGGGAAGAATAGTAAATAAAATATGGGTTCATTTTCAAAAGTTAGGTGACGTGAATAATTAAAAGCGGGTAAAAATAGATTAAAATTAACGTCACTGAGGGATGTAGGAGTAGCGACAAAAAGTAAGAAATCTGATTTCTTAGTTTTTCAAACGATATAAAAGTAAGTAAATCAAAAAGATGCTACGGGAATTAAAATTATATATAAAAAAAAAAAAAATTAGACAATTGGGGAAATGAGTCCGCGTGTGCCGAACTGTAAGAGAGCGAATTTTTTGCTTTCTTTTCTTCGTAGCTAGAAATCATTATTGAACGTTGTTGGCTGTGAAAAACATATTTTTTTTTTCAGTGGGGTAATACGAATGGCAACATACCCAGTATCGAAAGTTTGAGCCAAGTTTACGACATGAACGACCCAGATATTAGTATACGCAGGAGGAATCTGGAGCCTATGGGGCAGGAAATACCCCTCGGTGGTGCTACACCAAAACGAACAGAGTCCCTCTACGTGAACCCCGCCAAGACTGCGCCTGTTAAGGTAGGAGTATCCGTCACTTTCTAAATTTTTCGAAACGGTTTTGAGTGTTGGCAACCCCTCACTTTAGTCACTCACAACTCTTTCAAGGTCACATAACCATTTATCAACATTGCGTTTCTTTCCCTTTTGTACTCCACTTTTTTTCTTTTTGTCGTTTATGCCTCGTTCACGCGTCTCAAAAACCGGGGAGCTACCCCTACAGGACCGTTCAGGCTTGTGTTGTAACATGAATAAAAATACTTCGCCTTGTAAGCATTATCCTCGTCTTCTGTTCAACTTGAAAATCAAGTTGTACGCCCACGCATGCGCAGATTAACAACACGGAGCCTGGAGCCTGACAATGAATCCCAAGAGAACCTAACCTTTGATGACTTAGGGACACTGAACATCCTGAAATGTGGAATTTTAGATCAGCCTCGACCGGTTTTGTGCAAATTCAGTATAATATCTGTTGCTGTGTTTGTTTTGACCAATGTAGATTTCTCGATTTAGTTTTGAGCCTACCAGGATTGCTGTAATTATTTCAGATAAGGTAAAAGCTTGCAGTTGTCAAAACGCAATTAGCTGTACAGTTTAGTATGACTGACTTTCCATTCAAAGAGCTCATTCAGTTTCAGTTATATTACAAATATCTCTCCGGGTGGTTCCCAAAATCACCACGATCTTTTTGCGCACTCTCACAATGTCCACGCTCAGAATGCCCACGATTAAAATGCCCACGACTCAAAATGCCCCGACTCAAAATGCCCACGACCACGAAATGCCGGAGGCCTAAAATGCCGACAGTTCAAAGTGGCCACAGGAGAGGCTAATATCGTCCTAGTTTACTATGCCGACGGCCGAAACTGTCCACAGGGGAGGCCAAAATCACCCTGGGACAGCGGACTACGAGATTATAAGGGATAAATGATAAGGGATGCCCTTGAGGCACAAATGATCATGGGCCCTTGGGGATCATGAATATATATCGTTTGGCTAAAGTAGTTTTTTGACTTTTCGGTTAACAAACCCACATTAAGGGTGCGAAAAATCAAGTTTTGTGCAAAAACATTGAGTTAAAATGTATACTTTGTTTAAATTTTTGTATGTACTTTATTTGTTAGGATTAGTACTTTAAGTACCTTAGTACTTCGGATCTTAGAAGTGACAATTTGGAAGCGAATCTTGTATATTATGTTCAAGCGAATTTTCGTCGCCCGAGCACATCTGGAAGTACCTTAATATGCGATCACAGGAATTCCCCTACCCCACCAACTCCCCTCACAGTGCCCGAACCCGGTCCGTTTTTGTCACTGATGTATATAGTTCTTGTCCTTGTTCTTCCCAACAAGTTTTATCCCAATCCTTCCACTCTAAGCGTGTCAAAAGATTTCCGCCCCCCCCCCCACGCATTGATCGGATTCGGTCCGGACTAAAAATGGGACATCCGAGACACGAGGTATTTCCAAATATCAAATTTCGTTAAGATCCGACCACTCGTTCAGAAGTTATACATACCTCAAGATTCAAGGATCCCCTCTTCCTCCACTCCCCCACGATGATTGAGTCGGAAAACTGACTATTTCTAAGCCATCGTCCTAGCACATCTGGAAATACCTTAATTCGCGATAACCGGAATTCCGGACTCCCCCCATAGCGCCAAATCCAATCCGGTTCTATCACTGACGTATCTAGGTCTTCTGCTTGTCCTTCCACCAAAATTCATCCCAATCGCTCGACTCTAAGCGTGTCACAAGATCTCTGGTTACCCCCTCCGACTCCCCCCCCCCCACATTCATCGGATCCGGTCCGGACTTTAAATAGGTCATCCTAGACACGAGGTCTTTCCAAATATCAAGTTTCGTTAAGATCCGATCACCCGTTCCAAAGTTATCCACCCTCAAGATTCCGGATTCCCCCTCCCTCCACTTCCCCCACGGGGGTCGGATCGGGAAGTTGACTAATTCAGGGTTGATCTGGTCGGATCCCTGACTTGCCTGCCAAGTTTCGTTGTCCTAGCCCACCTGGAAGTAACTTAACTCCGTGTCACCGGAATTCCGCAAACCCCCTCCAACTCCCCCCACAGTGCACGAATCCGGTCCGGTTCTGTCAATGATGTATCTGGGGCTTGTGCTTGTTCTTCCCACCAAGTTTCATCCCGATCACTCCACTCTAAGGGGGTCACATGATTTCCGGTTCCCCCCTCCGGGCCCCCCCCCCCCCCCCCCCCGCATTCATCGGATTCGGTCCAGACTTGAACTGGGACTTGGACTGACTGGACTTGACTGGACTTGAAAATTCCCAGTCGTGGGCATTTTGTGTCGTGGGCATTTTGAGTCGTGGGCATATCGAGTTGTGGGCATTTTGAGTTGTTGGCATTTTTAGTGGGCATTTCGAGTCGTGGACATTATAATCGTGGGCACTTTGAGTGTTAGCCATCTCTCCTTATCCGTTTCTCTCTTTCTTCCTTAACAGTCACGCGATGGAAACGCACGCTGTGATTGGTCACGTATAACTTTTAACACACAAAATAGAATCCAGTCCTATTAATTTTTACTACAGCTTGAATGGTCCTTACCTGAATAAATAAAAGGTGCCCCTAAAACAATTACAAATGTTCGTAGACTTTCCGTCTCAGAGATCTCCCATACCTAAATATGGCCTCCAGTTATTTACGAGTCCTTATCCAGACCCCCAAAAATGGTGATGTTTGTCAGCACTAAGAACAAGACCAAAGGTTTCGATGGGATCCCAAAAATTTAATATTTGATCCAGACAATTGGGTCTTGTCTTTGCCAGATCCAGTCTTCGTCAGACTCCTCAAACATTTTACTACTAAAATTTAGAAACAGATTAAGGCCAAATAGCTAGTCATCTGAGAACAAGGCCAAAGGTATCGATGGGACTTCATAAATTCAGTATTTGATCCAGTGGGTCTTTTCTTCGCCAGATCCAGTCTTCATCAGACTCCTCGAACATTTTTACTAATAAAATTTAGAAGCAGATTAAGGCCAAATAGCTAACTATCTGAGAAACCAAGTTCAGATATGGATTCAGCATGTGTGTTTACCCCTACAAGTCCTATCTATTTTGACGAAACCGATCGAAACTTCCTGCCTTACTTCCGACAATTTACCGGTCTGGAATTCGGGAACTACATGTCCGGCGGAAACAATAAAGGTCAAAGACGAATTCAGCGTATTTGCTTACCCCTATAGCCAACATCTAGTCAACGTCAAATACAAATTTAACTTATAACAAGTTTTCCGGTTTCAGCCGGATTTCCGGCGAAGTATATGTCTGGTTAAACAACGACTGTCATATGTGGATTCAGCATCTCTTCTTACCCCTAAATCGGTCATCTAACTACGAATAAAACTTTTGCTCTTAGCAAATTCCCCGGTTTTGGACGGATTCCGGGCAAACAACTTGTCCGGGTAGAAAATGATTTTCACATAAGTGTTCAGCATGCCTTGCTAAATCGAACATCTAATCAACTTCAAATAAACTTTTACTCTTAACAAACTTTACGGCTTTGGCCGGACTCCGGGCGAACTACTTGTCCGGCGAGAAAATAATTTTCAGATTGATGATAAGCATGTCTTCTTACCCTTAATCAACTATCTCATTAGCTGGTTAAAAATATTATGTGTTCTCCTTAATTTGAACCCCCTCCCCCACCCCTAAATGTAGGGCTACAGAGCCCATCTATGAACTCAACCTTTTCCCTTGACCCAAAGATTCCTTACACCAAATTTCATCAGAATATCTCGTTATCTTCGAGAGTTATCGTGCTCACAGACGGACGGACAGACGAACAGCTTTTGCGATGTCATAGGTATCACTCCACTTACGTTTTGGGATCCCAAAAGTATTCTCGATAAAATAATGTCAATGGGTTTTCGTAAGGATTCCAAATACGGTACTTCGTTTATTTGGAGGAGGAAGACTTTGTCATCTGCGATATCAGCAATAGTCGACGAGGAGACACCTCGACCTGCCTAATACCACGGAGTGTGTGTTTGAAGTGTGGGGGGGGGGGGATGGAACAACAAATCGAACACTCCCTATAGAGAGGAAGCCCAATAATATCTGTTCCCCACCGAAGCACAAGAAATGAGATCTAGGACTATCCCTCCCTAGTATCGCGTTTCTGAATCAGAATTTAATAGTGTAGCTTTCATAGGACCTTCTACACAGGGAATCTCTGGGGATAAAGTTGCTCGGTAGTTTCCCCAGGGAACAACGAGGAAAATTATTGGACCATGATAATCAGTAACCGTTGATAATGGTTTGTTAGGACGAAATGCTTGAGGGACCTTCAAAGAGTTCGATGTGATTAAAACAACGGGTGGCCAGTGCTCAAAATCAGTACGCCCCAACAGCCCGGCGTAGAAGCGAGGTAAATTATATATCATAATAGTATAGGACTCAGCTTTGATAAAACTTAATTTAGGATACGATACTACATTAACGATACACAAAGAACAAAAGAATAGCGGGCGGAGTGAAAAAATTAAAAAGACAAAATGGTGAAGGGGCCTAATCAGAGTTCTGTGTGACTGAAGTGAGGATTGCAACGCTCAAAATCAAAACGCCTGAAGTGACCGGCGGAGCAGTTTATAATTTAAGTTTAATAAAACACAGTGTGCGTGTTATTGCGTTTTTTATTTTATTTGTTGTTAGCTAATTATTAGTGCTAAAGTCACCGGAATGAAAAGTATTGAATTGCATTAAACACTTAATTCCCACCGCTGTCACCATTCTAATCGTAGTTTTATTAAAAATAAATGTACCGTGTTCTTCATAACTGTGCTAACTGAAAATTTTTTGAAAACTGAGTTAACTATACCATTGGAAAGAACATAGCTGATTTGGTATTCTGTTAAATTGTGCTAAGTGTTAGATGACGACATGAGCACCATCTAACAGGTAGATTAGCTTTAACTTTCTGAGTTCGCACTTTCTTCATGCAGATGGGATACACAAAACTGGGCCCACAAATTATGAAAATATAGTTAGCACAGTTTTGAAGAGCACGGTACAAATGATCTCCTCTTCTCAAGTGGATCTTTGAGCCAACCGGCCGTTTGTTGGCGTACTAAGGTAATGTGGCAAAGTGGGAAGCAATCTTCAAGAATATCGGGAAGAATAAATAACGGCGGTTCTGTATTATGTCAGACCAACTCAGTCATCCTTATGCGTTCCCCTGATAATTTTTACAGCTGGTAACCTGCTTCAATGGCAACCGAATACAGACCATAGATTAAATTTGACCCAAGAACAATCCGCGCCAATACTCTTGATGACTAACTCTCCTTGCCGATTCAAAATCGCCGGGTACCTAGCGGAGGAGCCTGAAGCCCAAAGATCGCCGTGATTGGTTGACACAGGGTTTGAGCTGTTGAGTTTTAGTCGTTACGGAGACGTTTACTCCTTCCTGAGGATCAATGGCGTGATTTGGGCTTAGTCAGATAGAGTATAGCTGCGTTTTTGATCTGAATTCTCAGTTCTCCGTTCTCGCTTCTGAATTCTGGATTCTCGTACAAATACTCTTGATGACTAACTCTTCATGCCGACACAAAATTACCCTGTACCTAGCGGAAGGGCCGGAAGCGGTATCGCAACTGCTCCCAGACCGCCGTGATAACACAGGATTGAGTTGTTGAGTTTGCGTCGTTAGCGCTATGTTTTCTCGTTCTTCCCGAGGACCACTGGCTTGTTTTGGACTTAGTCATATAGAGTATTACCGCTTTTGCTCCTCTGGCTTCTTCATTCTCGCTTTTGACAAAAATATTAATTTGGCAGCTCGTCCGCAACCCGGTATACGCGTTTATGCATGTTGAAGAACCGCACTCTGTTGACCAATCAGGGAGGAGAACGGAGAGAGGAGAATCGAGAATTCATCATCTCTCGATTCTGCAGAATCGCGAGGCTTTCCCCGTTCACGATTCTGACAAAAACGCAAGAAAAAGAGAATTCGCTTCATCTGAATAGTCCAAAAACGCGAAATAGGAGAATTGTGAGGAGAATGGCAAGGAGAATTCGGATCAAAAACGCAACTAATGATTTTCCTTGGCCCCGCGCTCGGAGGTCATTGTAGATGAAGATGGCTCCACGGCAGTGGGGTGAAGGCAGTAGCTGAAATAGCAAAAAATAGACTTGCCTTCTTACATTTCTAATATGCGGCTGCTGTTTGACACTTTGCCCTTACTGCCGAACAGACACAACAAATAGAAAGAATACAGAAACGTGCACTCCTAATAATAAGTCGTGAGCCCAAAGTTCCCTACTCTGCTCTCCTAAAAAAGTTTAAGATGGGAACCCTTGAGAGTCGGAGACTGCGGCTGAGCCTAGCGGTTGGTCATAAGCTCCTCCACCATCCTGTTCTATCCGATATCCTTCCTCCTCCTTATGAAAACACAAGAAACCGACAGGAAAGGGTCGCAAGTTCAAAGGTTCCAAAGTTGTCCCCCGTACCTGCAACACATACGCGATACCAGAAAAGCTTCGTTCCGAGTTTCACAAAAATTTATAATGATGGTGGTAGCTGTCAGTGATATTATTCCAACGTCCGTGTTCTGTTTTTGGTTTTCATTTATGTATTATAACAGGTCTGTGATGACGAATTGATGATTAACTGTATAGATTTTAAAATGTGCATTATGCTTGACGTAATACCCAAATTTGGCATTGCCATGATAGTGGTTGTTTGAAATAAATTCGTTATGTTTTATGTTATGTTATTTATAGGACCCCTCGCAGTATTTACTCTTCAACTCCCAGTATTTAAAAATAATTGAATACTTTAAGACTAGCCTCTGCTTTCAACAAATTATCCACGGCGTTGGCTGTTTTAAGCCTTTTTCGACACCCTTTGACTCGTAGCGAAAACGAGGAAAAATATAGATAACCGGTTTTCTGATGGAAAAACTTCTCGCAGACAAACGTCGATAGCGTGATACGCATCGAAGGTAGTAAAACACGGCAAGTGAGAAAATCAGAGAAGTTTTATTAGAGGGGTTAGACTGTATCGTGCGGAATTCGGGCATCCGGGCTTAGAAATGGTTGGAGTGATTACGGAAGAAGGCTGCGTTAGTATTATAGGTACATGTCCTTTAACAAACGGCGTATACTAATTTACTTCAAGGAGCACACACTTATTTGCGCTTTCCATCGTAGGCTATTTTATTCTGGGTACTCAAACAGAGCCGTTTGCCAGGCAGGTTTGAAAAGTTGCTCTTGAGAATGTCTCTCACCGAACTTTGACCTTTTAAGCCTATAGGCTTAAAAGCTTAGCTATTTAGTTATAGCTAATGACCCGGAACGACACTGCTGCCCCCCTCGGTTTTCGCGAAATGATGCCCTTGTATCCAAATGGGTGCAGAAGGGCAAGGGTCGCCCCTAGCTAGTGCCCGGACCCACAGTGCCCACTGGTACCCACAGCGAGTTTAAAAAAAGAGACAAAAATTTTGATCAAAAATTTTGATTTCACGGAAAAACCCCGCTTCTGAATGACAACCTCCTTGGGTCAGAGAAGGAGGCTAATATATTCGACCCGACACCAACTCGGTAGATGGGGTTAAGTATATGGGGAGAAGGAAGCCCTTAAGAAAACTGACTTGAGCTTCGACCGTGTCGGTAAATTAAATGATATGCTTACACAAAATGCAGTATAAAAAGCAAAACAAAATAAATATCTTGACAATTTCCCAAATTCAAACTAAATAAACCCCTCTCGATGTTTCATCGAAAGCTTAAATCACACCTCGCATTATCTAATGTTTATGTTATAATATTCAGAGACTATCTGAATGCTGTAAAACTAAGCTCTGCTTTTAAAACATTATCCACGGCTTTGGTTGTTATAAGCCTTTTACCAGACCCATTGACTTCTAGCAAAACTTGGCAGAATTCAGGAAACCGGTTTTACGCGTCAATAGCCTAACACGCGAATACTAGTCGGGAGCACAATGCGCATAGAAACTAGTGAGTCCTGACAGGTCAAAGGTTAGTGAGATGTCGTTAACGGTTTCAGGTTCAGGTTCATTTAATTCAGGTTCAGAATATAATGTGTGAAATTTGGGTCTCCGGGCTTAAGAATTAATGAATGCAGTTACGGAAGTTACGGAAGTAGGTTGCTTTGACATTAAAGGTACGACGGTTACTTTGAGGAATCGTCCCAATTGGTGAACTCCCGTAAAGCATTGAAACGTCATCACTGTAACCATCCACTCCTCGTCATACAGTCCTTCTCCAAACATTTCTTCCCACAACCCATCCAGCTCTTTGCATTCTATAACAAGTATCTGAGGAAAAGATGCAGGGATGAAACAGACGGCTCTCACGCTCGACTCAAACTGACCTGTCACATTAATCTGTCTCCAGCCCAGCAAATTTATGTTTCCTTGGAGCCTTTACAATTGTAGGTTGCAGCTGGAAAATCAGGGTTTCCGATGGGGGTCTTGGGTTGTCGTTTTACATTTTGTATTTAGTGTTACGTTATACTTCTGCCAATAAATATCTGTTTCCCGTTAACTCTCTGGGAATAAAGAACAATGTGTTCGATCAGAAGCCTCAAGAACGCTACCTATTAGATAAAGAATAACGGCTTATAACATCAGAAGAAACCCCGTTACAATTCATGCACCAGGTGTATCGTATTTTCATCCATACCCCCGCGCATTGGGCATTAGTACTTCATCCATACCTCCTATCCCCTAGGGGTAAACGTCAGCCCTCTTACCACCCACGTTAACTCTTCCCTATCCAACCCTCCTTTCAAATAAATACTTCCCCCCGAACGTCTGATGCTTCATAGGATCTTGTTACGGTATCTTTTACGATATATACTTTCCTAATAAAAGAAATTCCCAAAATACTTTTCAGAAATTTTCCTGTTTAATTTATAACTTTTTTTTTAAATATATCTGTAGATAAAGATATACTTTCTTATTTTATTTTTTCAAGCCTTGGCTTGACTTTTGGCCGATTCTTTCCATGCGTCTCAAGATTCGACTGTGCCCCGGGTGTTAGGGGGTTAGGATCGAGTAATTTTGGGTTGAAATTCTATTCCTGCGGCGTTTTAAGACTGGGTTGTGGGTTTTTGGTGAAAATTATAAATTGGTAATATTGTAAAACGTTTTTCCGACCATTTCTCGATTGATTAAACACAGTTTTGGAAGTCATACTGTAAAACAAGGTCTCAAATAAAATAGAAAAACGAGATTTTCGGGGTTTTTCTTGATCAGCTAGTTACCCCTCCAAGATGATGTGCGAGGGATAAATACAATTTCGTATATTTCGGTTGCAGTTCCGGTAAACCGTCCTCAGCGAAAGAAACAAAACTAAATCATAAATTCCACCACAATAACAACAGGAAAACGATGCGGAACCAACAAACAACAAGATGATATGCAACTAAAAACCAGAAGAACGGTGCGAACAGTTCTCTGGAAGGTTTTATTCAAAGTGAACACATTGGATTTTTGGATTGCGCCGTTTTCTTGGTGAAAGCTTTTGCGCTTTCCCAGACGGATGGTAAATTGTAAATATAAACAGAGCTCAGAATTGTAAATAATCACAGATTTGTACATATACACTTTGAACACGCACATTTTATCTTTCGTTATTTTACTTTTATCTGCATGTCGTTCATTCCGCATCGTTGTTCTGGTTTTTAGTTGCATGTCATCTTGTTGTTTGTTGGTTCCTCATCGTTTTCCTGTTGTTATTGTGGTGGATTTTATGATTAGTTTTGTTTCTTTCGCTGAGGACGGTTTGCCGGAAGTGCAACCGAAATATACGAAATTGTATTTATCCCTCGCACATCATCTTGGAGGGTAACTAGCTGATCAAGAAAAACCCCGAAAATCTCGTTTTACTATTTTATTTGAAATGAATGGTCAGCTTGGCTTCAAACCTTATAAACAAGGTCTCGCACTGTATTAGTCAACTATGACGCAAAAATTAAAAAATCAACCAGTAGAATGCGAGACTTTATTTTATCGTAAGCTTTAAGCCTACTAAAACACATTTCCGATTAAACTTTGTTCGAAATCTGTGTTTAGTCAATTAAGAAAGGGTCGAACCTTTTTACATTATTTACAATCTGAAAGTATTTACCTAACACCCACAATTCAGTCTCAAAGAATCCTATATCTCGCAATGTTAAATTCTGTAACTGCGCTTTGTCCGTTTTCGTCGGGTACTCTGCAATCTCTCTAAACCACAGTTCTCTTGAAATGCGGCTGCCGCTTAGTCGATCGGCGAGTCAGCAACTTCGCTTGATTCCAGGATGTGCTGTGCTTGCATTTTCGGTGAATTGGCGTGCCGGAAATGTTGCAACTTCTTTTAGGAGTGGAGCAGCTTCAGCCGTTTTCCGTAACTATTGGGTTAATAATCCCAGGTGGTTTTGTCAGTGAGTTTGTGATCTAGATGATTCCTGTAGGTCTGATCGATATCGTAACTGTAGGCGTCTCGAGTACGCTTCAGGGCCCGATACACCATGTTGCCAGGGACCCATAAATTTTCTGTAATGACTCGCCATTCAGGGGGCTTGTCATTTCCTATGCTTCTATGTTGCTATGTTGCCCGAGCCTCACCTAGTTTCCAAAAATTCCGTTTGGGTCGAATCGGCGTTCTTGCTCAGATAGACAAAATTTGTTGGGACTATTCAGCATGCCACCAGGTACCTAAGCTAGGACAAAAGATCCAGGATACTCTTCCATTACAGAGAAATATTCCTAGTTCAGCACAACAGCTGCGAAAAATTTTGTCTATCTGGATAGTCGGGTATTTTATCCCCGTGGGTATTTCTCGAACTATCTGACGCTCGGTCAAGAGCGCATCAGAAATCTCTTATTGACAAGCCCCCTGAATGGCGAGTCATTACAGGAAACTGATGGGTCCCTGATGTTGCCCTCATGCCCAGGCTTTCTAGTCTAGTCTTAACGACGGAAACATTGCTGTACACAAGCATTATCAATCACTTAATATAAACTATAAAAAATTAATTAATATACTGAATAAATAATATAACTATATAAATACAAAAACTAAAAAATAAAAAATGAATTAAAGAACAAAAGTACAACAACAAAAATATACCGTAGTTTGAAGGGGAGAAAAACTTGCTCAAAATAGCAAACTGAATACCGCCCCAAATATTGTAAATGTTAATATCTGTTCAAAGTTCATAGAACTGAAAATCCTATCCACTGTACAAAAATGTGTGATGCTGATTACCATCCCGATAAAAAATTCTTTGACTGTGTATGGTAGTTGTACCAACAAGTTGCATGTATTGATATGTAGCAGTATGGGATACTTTTATTTAACATGCCTCCAACTGGGTTAATCTTAAGTAATAGTATCCGATAGCATTCAATCTAACTGTAATAGCATCCAGTTTGCTAGTAGTAGCATGCAGTGGCAACAGTTACTAGTGCATGCTATTTTTTCGTACAACTCCATACGACTAATTCTCGAAAATTTTCATCGGGATTATAGCGGACTATATATTATGTTCATCAGCTATATATTTGTCTAGAAGTTAAATATTATGCTTTCTTGAAGCGTTATCTGCCATCTTGGGTCACACGAAAATGCAGATTAGTTGAAGAATAATATGACAGCATCAACATTATTCCAAGTTTTTAACCGGATATAAGCTAGTTCAATACAGCAAACTTAATATTAAATTCTTGAGAAGCGTATCAACTGTGCAACTGTACATCAAGTTGTTCTTACTGATTGCCGTTATATAGCAGACAAAACATATAATGTTGTTTTATATTTGACGGTGCAAAACGGATAAGTCGGCTACATTTTATGAGAGCAATGTCAAATGTTATTTTACTTTATTTATCCAGAATAGTTTCATCTAAATACTGTAATTTTTTTTAACTATTATCTGCCATCTTGTGTTCAGTAGGGTCACTACAAAGAATGCGTCCTTAGTGGCTCTGGTTCATCCGGCCGTGAGAAAAAGAGATTTTTGGCTCCAGAGCAACCATTAAAAATAGCGCTGAATGTTCCTTCAAACTGGACTTGAATCGCTTACCTTTAGTTTGCTAGGTGACCACCAATAGGTAGAGCTTATTTTTTGGTGACTCCGCCTACTAACGCGACATTGTGCAGTCTATTGATAATAGAGCTGAAATAATTGGGAAGTCCTGGCAGCAGGGAGAAGAAAGGATTTTGTGTGGCTCAAGTTGTGATTTTAAAATGTGGAATTGGGGGAATGGAGAAGAAGAAGAACCGATGGACGAGGCGGAAATGCTGGCGCTTATTGCACGACGGGCGAGCTGCAGTCTGCTGCCAGATCCGCCTAAAAAATTGGTTAGACTCCGATTTGTCTATTTTTGTCTTTAGTGGTTTCTTTTCTATTTCTTTCTAACTATTCTACGTGATGAAAAATCACGCTCTCGATGAAATTGAAACTGCGCGGTATACTTGCTGAGTTTCGTCGTGTCGTTGTCGTTTTTATTCTCGATTCTCATGACGAGAAGTCTATTGTGAAAAACAGACAAAATATACCTTAACAGAGTAAAAACAGTTCATTATTCGGATACAAGGTAAAAAAAAATTGAGTGACAGCCAGCTTGGGCTGTATGTGTACTTACAGATGATGCGTTTTTACTTGTCAAAATAAGCACAAGGAAAAGCAAGACCAAAGGTTTCGATGGGGTTCCAGAAATTTAACATTTGATCCAGACAATTGGGTCTGGTAGATAATCGGTCTTCGCCAGACTTCTTAAACATTTTTACGATAAAAATGTCGAAACAGATTAAGGCCAATAGTAATCATCTCAGAAGACCATGTTCACATATGGATTCAACATATGTGTTTACATCGTTTCCACTTTGACGAAATTGATCAAAACGAAATTGATGCATAGGCAATTGATTTATTGATACGAGTCCGATATACTCTGGGTCACAAGTTGACGTCTTTAGATTCTCAGATATGTCGTTGCTAATTGTTCATAGATGACTCATTATGTTCGGGGAAGTAGGAATCCTGGCATCCTAGTACCAAGCGAAAATAATGATGAGCATAGGGGTTAGAGACTCGGCAACTAGCAGCTTTTGTTTCAAGTTTAATAATTTTTATTATGAAAAAAGAACTATTCGATATCATTAGCTGCATGAAAACCCTAATGGGCCTGTGAGTATAGTAAAGTAAATACACATTTCAAATTCACCAACAATTTTTTTTTAAAAGAAAGGAAAGGACACTGAAAAAGAAGAAGAAAAAACACAAAGGAAAAAATGGAAATCCCATGAAAGTTTAACTGAAAAGCCAACTAATTTGTGTATCATTTTACTGAATACACTGCATTATCTGGATTGTGTGAAGGGATTTTTGATTTTTCACGATTTGCTCTAGTATGACGTTCATAATGTCTACGGCCATCCTCACAACGCAAAATTCCACTATGACGTGGAAAATTTGAATCTCAATACAATTGCGGCTTTTCAGAGGCAGTGACCATCTCGCGGAAGGGAGCTCACTGCGTGGCCGTTAACTTTCGTAAATAGTTTTCATCAAGCATAAAACCCAGGTACAAGCGCATAGAGGTACCACAAATCCGACAGGGAAATTCTACTATTTGAAAATCGACTATTCGTGAATAGCGGAGCAACGAAGTAACACATTTTCGTCGGGTCTTCAAGCCTCTTTAAAGGACCCCTCGCACTATTTACTCTTCAATTTACAGTATTTTAAATGTCTGAATACTTTCAAACTATGCTGAGCTTTCAATAAGTAACCTACGGTTTTGGCTGTTTTAAGCCTGTTCCGAGAACCGTTGACTTGTAGCGAAAACAGGGAAACAATTTACGTAACCGTTTTTTTCTGATGGAAAAACTTCTCGCAGACAACTGTCGACAGCATGATTGTCGACAGCACGACAGAATCAGCGTGGATTTGTTAGAGGAGTTAGAATGTACCGTACGAAAGTGGGGTCTCCGGGTTTAGAAATATATGGAGTGATTATGGAATTAGGTTACGTTAGTATTATAAGTAAGACAGGTCCTTTAAGTGAATAAGTGATGGGTAACTAGATTATCCTGTCTCAGCTCTTTTCGGTTGAACTTGATTAACCTTGAAAATAACCGATAAAATAAATTTTTTCTCAACATTGGTCTGTCAAGATATGCTTATTCAGCTGCATCCTGAAGCAAGTAAATTTCGTATTAAAAAAAAATAAAAATTACCACACTGGTGTAAGGCAACATTTACGCGTATCGGGAAATACAGTGTATAGTTGGTCATCAGCAAAAACAGCATATTTTCATCCCGTGCCGGTTTTATCAGATGTTATGACCGTTTCTCGTTCATCTAACATTTCAAGGAAATGCACCTCGGAGTTGCAATTTTGCGGTGATTCTGCCTTTCTTCCCATCCTCACCGACAATGCTGTAAAGTTGAGATAAAATTGGAAAATAGAAAAAAGTGTCCTTGGTTCACTGCGCACGGCATTCGCTTTGCCACATGTCCTATTTCCATCAGAATTTCCTGAGTATTTTCAAATTTATGAGATAGCGTTGTCGTATTTAATATTTTTATTGTAGGGGGGGGGGGGGCGGCAGAATTCCGTGATCGCGTTCAAAGATACTTTCCGATGTGCTAGGACGATGAAAATTGGCTTGAAAATTAGAGACTTGACAAGATTGGCTTAGAAATAGTCAGTTCCTCGATCCGACCATCATAGGGGAAGTGGAGGGATGGGGAATCCGGAATCTTAGGGCATGCATAACTTTCGAACGGGTGATCTTAATGAAACTTAATATTTGGAAAGCGTCGTGTCTCAAATGTCCCATTTCAAGTCCGGACCTGATCTGATGAATGTGTGTGTGGGGGAGGGGGGCGGAGGGTGAGTCGGAAATCTTGCGACACGCTTAAATTGGATAGATAGGGATGAAACTTGGTGGGAAGAACAAGCACAAGCCGTAGATACATCTGTGACAGGACCGCGGACCGAATTCGGGCATGTGGGGAGAGTTGTAGGGGGGGGGGGGGTGAATTCCAGTGATCGCGAGTTAGGGTACTTCTAGATATGCTAGGACGATGAAACCTGGCTTGAAAACTAGGGACTTAACAAGATTGGCTGAGAAATTGTCACTTCTCAGATCCGACCATCCCTTAAAGTGCTCACCTTAACCGCAAAGTACAAAAAATACTTTTAAGCAAAATATACATTTTCATAATCCCCATGAGCCCATGATCACTTTTGTCTCAAGGGTTTTGCTTAGAAATGAATTTCTAGCTCCCTTAAAGTGCACATCTTAACAGCAAAGTGAAAAAAAAAACTTTTGACCAAACGACAAATTTCATGATCCCGGAGGGCCCGTGATCTTTGCTCCAGAGTGGTTTGTGCTCAAAAATGAATTTCTAGCACCCTTAAAGTGCGCCTCTTAACCGAAAAAGTCAAAAACATACTTCTGACCGAACGATATATATTCATGATCATAAAAGGCCCGCGATAATTTTTGCCTCAAGGATTTTGATTGCAGATCAGTTTCTAGTGCACTTAAAGTGTCTGTCATAACAGCGAAGTGCAAAAATAAAATACTTTTTACCAAACTATACATTCTTGTGATTTCCAAGGACACATGATCATTCATATTTCAAGGGTCTTGCTTACAAATGATGACAACATACACACACATTGGCAAATTCATACTTTCATCTCCTGTTCCAGCCTTGCAAGAGCCATATGAGCTTCTGACTCTTGTTTTATTTACTTGAAAACGGAGCGAGTGAAAATCCCAGAAAAATGAAATATGCCAAGCGATCAAAAATACAAATTAATTGGTTTAGAAAATAAACTTTGCTTATATAAGATTAGCAAATGTTCATAAAAGAAAATAAATCCCTTTTCCCGAAAAGAGTTTCTGATGATATTCGTCAAAAAGCTCTGATACTGCAGAATTTTTTTATATTTTTGTCAAGTACGATTTCCTTGTCAGAGCCGAGGGTCTGGGAATAAGTAGAAAACCTGTGACAAGTCGCAGAATTTATTGCACAGTGGCAACACTGCTCTTCTTGAAATAGTGCACCTCCCTCGACAACAGCCCGATGAAAAATTTATCTCAGAATAGTAGTATTAATTTGTACGAAAAAGTAGCATGCAGTACTAACTGATGCTACTCCACGGTTCTACTTCAAGGCTACTGTGTTACTGCATACTACTACATGCTAGTATTAGCAAGACTGGATGCTACTATGGCAAGACAGGATGCTACTGGATACTACTACTTAAGATTGGACCAGTCTGAGGCACATTCAGTGGTAGTATTCTTTGCTATTACATAGTATTACATGCAATTTTTTCGTACAACTATCATACAACTACGCAGGCTACAAATTTTTCATCGGGAGTACGTCGGTCGCCTATTAATCAACGAAAGTGTGTTAGTTCATGTTCTTCAACAACTAATGAGAGCGATCTGAACGACTGACTCATATCTGGGAGTCCTTATGTCAGTATTTCCTAACGACGTGACTGATGACTCTTGGACTGTTACGAAACGGATGACGTCGGAATGCCAGTTCTGGCAGGAAGATTGGAATTCCTATGTGCGTCAGGGGCTGGCAACATTCTCCATCACCTAGAATCTAGGACTGCAGTCTTCGTAGCTCTTTAAATTTTCACCGAAACCCTTTCTGGTTTCCTCCGTCACCTAGAATCTAGGACTGCAGTCTTTGTAGCTCTTTAACTTTTCACTGAAACCCTTTCTAGTTTCTCCATCACCTAGAATCTTGGACTGCAGTCTTCGTAGCTCTTTAAATTTTCACCGAAACCCTTTCTAGTGATGAACGAATGAATGAATGAATCTTTTTATCGACCCACTTCTCGGGATACGGAAGCGGGATTGTAAGATTGTTCTTGGGCAAAATTATTCCACATACGAAGATAGCACAAACAAACTTAGTCTTCCTACTTTGGCGTACCGTAGACACAAGCTTACCCTTGATTTCGGACTGAAATGTCTATCTTCAGATAATCATTGATCTATCCTACCAGAATATCAATCGCCTAATGCTACTCAGCCCAACACTAGGCTAAAAACTGAATAAAAGGAATCGGCTTCAAATTATCCCCCTAGTTCATTCGTCTGGCCGATATTTGTCATCATTCGTACCTTACTTTATTTAGAAATAGTGGAGTACACAAAGAAAAGAAAGAAACACAACTTAAATTAGGATACAAATTTACACTTCGAACAGATTACACTTCAAACAAACGGACAAGACCGTGATGCGGAGAAAAGTTTTTCTTCTGTCCTGTAACTAGTTCAGTACTTGAATGAGCGTCAAGTTACGGCAAACCAAAGCGCAAGCAACCGTTTCAGACACGATGAAGATTATTTATTTCATCTTAAATACACGATTGCAAATACACATAAAACAGAAAAACGAGATTTTCGGGGTGTTTGCTTGATCAGCTAGTTATCCCTCCAAGATGATGTGCGAGGGATAAATACAATTTCGGATATTTCGGTTGCACTTCCGGCAAACCGTCCTCAGCGGAAAAACAAAACTAAATCATAAAATCCACCACAATAACAACAGGAAAACGATGCGGAACCACACAAACAATAAGACGACATGTAACTAAAAACCAGAAGAACGATGCCGACTGGACGACATACAGATAAAAGTAAAATAGCAAAAGATAATATGTGCGTGTTCAAAGTGTCTATGTACAAATCTGTGATTACTTACAATTCTGAATTCTGTGTATATTTACAATGTACCATCCGTCTGGGAAAGCGCAGAAGCTTTCACCCAGAAAACGGCCCACTCCAATAATCCATAATATGTTTCACCACTTTGAATAAAACCTTCCACAGAACTGTGGAAACATTTTCTATTTTATTTGAAATGAATGGACAGCTTGGCTTCAAACCTTATATTTGTTGCGAATACAGTAAGGAACAAGTTATTTCCACACGGCAGTTTAAAATTCATTACAAAATAAGGACAAAAGAAAAGAAATAAGGTTCCTTCTTCCATGGTTTGCAAGGTATGGTCGTAAGTAGATTACTTCCTGCTGGAGTAATCCCTGTTGAGGTCTAGGCAGTCGGCTGTACTCTCGTTGAAAAGTATAAAATTAAAAATAGTTGTTTACAGGTTCACCGCTAGATAACAAAAAATCATTGCACTGAGTTGATTTTGAACTGGTATGGGGGTGGAGATGAAGGAGCAGCAAAATTCCTTGATTAAGTATTTTTTTTTTTTGCGAAAGACGTCCCCTTTGAACTGCTTAGACAAAGTTTTCCTCGAGTGAGATCACAGCTCCTGTAACCCGTTACTAACTGACGATTGTAGTGGTTTGCAAACTTGGGTCATAAGCCTCTTGATAGTTGAGTTGGTTAGAGCGTCGGTATATGAATGGATGAATGACTGTATTTAAAGCCATTTTTCAGGCCGTATACATACATATACAACAACAAACAACTACCAAACAAAATCATGTAACGCTCAACGTTCGAAGAATAAGACCTTTCCGGAAAAAATTTCTATTTTTACTTTCGAAGTCGACTTCAAAATTCCAAGAAGGGGCTCACAACCACTATCCCCAAGAAAACTCCCTCTTACCTCGCTTAGCCCCTGACACCTGAAAAGAAAATGCCGAAGGTTGTTGGTTCAAATCCGGCTTGAGGAGCCTCTTTTGTTTTTCACTTCACTTCCACTGCTTCAAATACCTATATGATCCTATTATTGGATTTATCTCGGATTAACTGAATTCTTTTCACCACAGACGGCGCCCTCAGCAGGAGTTCAGAGGAAGAAGAGTCTGCCAGACCCTGCGGCAGCTGCCGCAACTTTAGCAAAGACCTCCCTGCTCTCCCGCGAAGAGGCTTCAGTACTCAGCTCACAGAGGCGGGAGGAGGTTCGGAGGCAGCAAGATGAGGCGGAACGATACCGAGCAAACCCGCTGCTGCACCTCACTAGTCCACGAGTTAGAGTAAGCTATCGATCATTTTTCTGTATAAGGAAATTGGAGTTTGAGCTTGCGTTCCGCGGGTTTGTTAGCACTGACGATCGTTAAAGCACAACTCTTACTAGAAATGATCTTTCCCCAATGAAATAGATCAGAAAAAAACGTTTTCGAATATACCATTACTTTCCACGTGAAATTAGCGAATTTCTTGTTAGTGCTTGTCGATTGCCTCCAGCCTTCCTGCTCTCCGACGCGGCGGCTGGGCGCAAAACATTTGAAAACTGAATGCGCCGTGGTTGAAAAGTGGGGAAACTATGCAGATAAAAGAAGTAATAAACAGATGCTTCTGAGATCCTTATCTGTGAAAGAGTTGTCAGCGGACGTTGAAGATTCCGGCAAAAGTTTCGTTGTGTGACGGGCAAAACTCGGCAAGGCCAAAAAAGCGGTAAAAATTCATAGGCACAAAACGAGACAGTGGAGAAAGGTGGGGTTTTTAGAAGCTTATAATTCTGTATGGGAGCTGGGTATATTATAAAAATCAGAATAAGCAAGAGGGGTCGTTTAAGCATTGTCCAAATAGATGTAATAAGCTGAATAGCGCTATACGCGATGTTTACGTCTTATTACACGCGCCCTTTCAGATAGGAAACCCGAGAGGTTCTTATGAATGCAGCGTTCGGTGTTGCCACGCTAGTACAGTTTTTCGAGTTTCTAAAGATCAGAAAAACTATTCTTAGTACTACTTGAAGTACACCAGTACAAGTTGACGCCCAATATATTGTAAAAAGCTATTAAATTTATGGATGGACAGCATTGGTCCTCGAACTAGCAGTAAGCAGTCGGAACAGAACAAAACGTGTTCTTTTGAAGAAAAGTTGTTTCTTTAAGCATTGTCCTAATTGGTGTAATAAGCTGAATGACGCTATACGCGATGTTTACGTCTTAGTACACACGCCTGTTCAAATACAACCCAAGAGGTTCTTATCAATGCGGCGTTCGGTGTTGCCAAGTTAATACAATTTTTCGAGTTCTACAAATATCCGAAAAGGTTCTTAGTACTACTTGAAGTACACGAGTACAATATAACGCAAATTATACTGTAAAAAAGCTATTAAAATAAGGGATGGACAGCATTGATCCTCGAACTGACGAAAAGCAGTCGTAATCGAACAAAAACGTGTTTTTAAGAAAAGTAGTTTCTTTAGCTTCCAACAAAGTAGAACTGTTGTGCATTCTTTGGCAACCCTGACGAAGCTGCGCCTCTCCTCGGCCCGCTGGCGGAACCACCCAAGCGATCTGATTGGCTCTGCATAAGGAAGAATAGGGCCGAGCTCTATTTTCCTTATTCACCTTATTACAGCGCGCCCAGAGGAAAAGAGGAATGTGTAATAAAGCTTACACGCGGTAATACACCTTACAACACCTATTTGGACAATGCTTTAGCTTCCAACAAAGTAGAACTTTAGTGCTTCTCGTGGCAACACTGACGGCGCTGCTCCTTTCCTCGGCCCGCTGGCAGAAGCAACCAAGCAATCTGATTGGCTCTGCATGAGGAAGAATAGAGCCGAGCTCTATTTTCCTTATTCGCGTTATTACAGAGCGCACCGAGGAAAAGAGGAATCTGTAACAAGGCTTATACGCCGTAATACATCTTACAACACTTATTTGGACAATGCTTTACAGTTTAGGTTGTGTCCCGCTTAAGTTGTTAGTTGCGTTTTTGCAGATACCATGGTATCAATCAATCAACCAATATTTTATTTCCGCCAAAAATAGCGAGTAAAAAAGAAATTAATCGACACTGACAAATTTCGGCTAAAAACACTCTAACCCATGAACTGCCAAAAGATAACCTAACTACACTGCCGAAAATACTTAAAACTTATCTACAATTTAATTACAGTTTAATTATAACTGACAAATTGAAGATAAAAAAAGAAGAGAAAAATATCATTCACGAAAAAACCTGCACAGATTATGTTGGAGACCTGAAAAATTTGATACAACCCATTGAAGTTTTTTATTCATTATAATAAGCGGATCTTTAAGATTATAGTATTCCATCATTTGCGTGTTAGAAAAATAACGAGAAAATCGGCATAAAAACTTTCCAAATTTAAAAAATGACGTTTTCATATGCATTAAATTGCTAAGGGTAAAATAGGGTAAACGGGGAGAAGAAATTAAAATTTGAGGTAAAACAGCTGTATTAAAAATTCGCGGCATATCTATATCGCGTATATGATACCACGGAATGGATTTGCATTTTGTAGTTTTCGCAGTTACCGTGGTGTCTGATACTACCGTTGCTTTGCAAAAACGACTAATGCCGAATTCGGCTGTCCTCCGGCAAAACCTAGTATCTACATCTGAGTAACTTCCGAGAAAAACGCGAAAAACGTAGTATCTAAGTACTAGCAGGGACCCATAAGTTTCCTGTAATGACTCGCCATTCAGGGGGCTTGCCATTTCCTATGCTTCTATGTTGCTATGTTGCCCGAGCCTCACCTAGTTTCCAAAAATTCCGCTTGGTTCGAATCGGCGTTCTTGCTCAGATAGACAAAATTTGTTGGGACTATTCAGCATGCCACCAGGTACCTAAGCTATCACAAAAGATCCAGGATACTCTTCCATTACAGAGAAATATTCCTAGTTCAGCACAACGGCTGCGAAAAATTTTGTCTGTCTCGATAGTCGGGTATCTTATCCCCGTGGGTATTTCTCGAGCTATCTGACGCTCGGTCAAGAGCGCATCAGAAATCTCTTATTGACAAGCCCCCTGAATGGCGAGTCATTACAGGAAATGTATGGGTCCCTGGTACTAGGTAAAACACGAAAACAAAGCTGAGGCCCTGTGTAGATACTAGGTGAGATCTCCGAAACTAAGCATCGGAGACAAAGTCTGTGTGCACCATTGGATTTTTCGTGGTCTCATTTAGTGGGATCAACTCCTAACTAAAATTTGATTTTTTGGTAGATACTAGGTTTTGCCAGAGGACAGCCGAATTTGCGCATTTAGAAATCATCCCAAAAGAAATACAGTAGAGGTATGCTTATGTGAACTTTTGTTGACATTGGACTTTTCCATTTTCATGCACTTGCTTTGTCTAAAGCTGACTAGCAGTTAGCCGAAGTAGGTAATTAAAGGCATCTGAAAACAGCTAAATAGGTATTTTGGATCTTCATTCTACCACTTACCCCAAAACTGCACTGTTCACATTAAAGCTTAACCGAAAAGGACTGGGATAAGAAAATCTAGCTACCCATCACTTATTCACGAAAATTGGCTTGAAGACCCGCTGAAAACGCGTTACTTAGTTGTTCCACTATTTATGAATAATCGATTTTCTAATAGTGGAATTTCCGTGTGATTTGTGGTACCTCTATGCGCTTGTATTTTTGCTGTATGCCTTACGAGAAAGATTTACAACTTTTCAGGCACTAAGCAATCTTCACCAATCTCACCACTGCCCACTGAAAAGCCGCGTTTGTGTTGAGATTAAAATATCCCACATCATAGTAGAATGTTCGTTGTGGGGACGGCCGCAGATATTCTGAACGTAGATCATCTATCTACAAGAGTAGATAGTGGAAAATTAAAAAATCCCTTTGCAGAATTCAAATCATTCAGTGTATTCAATTAAATGACACAAAAATAAGTTGGCTTTTCAATTAAACTTTAAAGTAACTGTTCACATAAACATACCTCTACTATATTAATTTCCAGCCACATCACAAGTGCCAAACTTCTTTCCCAGCAGTTTGAAAAAAAGTCAGGCTCCTCTGTTGGTGCTAATGAAAGTGAGAAGAATTATCAGATACATATCAGGAGGGTGCTCGCGAGCTGGAAAGCAAAGTCGGAATCACTTTCCAATGGTTTTCACGCTACTTCGGAAAGTTGCCTAACTCTCCCAACCTGGTTTTCGCGCTTTGGAAACCGAAGCAGCTTTCCCGGAAAGTGATTCCACGAGGTTAGTTGAAAGCTCCGCGGAAAGTCGAATCTTTCGGTGGGAATTTCATAGGTGTTGAGAAAAAACAGTGCAAGTGTCTCTAATAAATACAAAAAATGGCAATCGTAATTAAAGAACCATTCAGTGAACCATATTTATTCGAAAAAGTTTGTATTTCAGCATTTTCTCGGCGATATCAGCTTTCCATGCGTTTTCGCAATCAGTCCAGCGGGAAAGTGGAAAGTGATTCCAGGAATCACACAGTTTTCGCGATGCGCTTCGCTCGTCGGAAAGTGATTCCGAGATCTCGCGAAAACCCTCCTATGTTCAAAGTCAGCATGGGCTCAAGGAAAATTTATTTTCCAGTATTAGTAGAGGTATGCTTATTTGAACAGTTTTTCAATTGTTCCACTACCCTGGCTTTGTTACTACTCCGAACAAACTCATTACCACTCGGTCTTAGAGAAAAGGTGTTTGAGAGGAGGAAAAATAGGGATGGGTTAATCATTGATATACTCTTGATGACTATCTCTCCCTGCCAATGCAGAATCTCCGGGTACCTCGGAATAAAGGAAGAAGCGGTGTCACGCTACTCCGAAAGATCGCCGTGACTATTTGACACAGGATTTTAGTCGTTGAGTTTGAGCCGTTACGGACAGTTTACTCCTTCTTCCTGAAGATCACTGGCGTGTTTTGGACTTACTCATATAGAGTATTAATAGGAAAAGAAAAAACTTGATATCAGCTAACAGCCAACTTCAGGGTTATCCTGGCACAAACTTGGAGTAGAAATTATATTTTAATTTGAATTCATAAATGTGCTTCTTCTTCTGTTTGAGGCATTTGTAGGTTCGAACCGCCATCTTCTCCATCGAAGGTGCATTCCTCCTTGCAAAGTATTACAGTTGTGAAAGGAAAACCAGGTGGCAGTTGAGTGACTATCAGCAAAATATTCAAAAAGTGACAAAAATGTGAATGGAAAATGGGTTATCACAAATATTTTATAGCCAAAAATGCCTGGTTTGGGTTTTAGTTCTTTCTTCGGCGACCGTTCACTGTTACCAGGCGTTCACATATTCTACTGTACCACGATCAGTTACCGCGGTCGGGACTGTGGTATTTGTATATCAGTTACCACGGTAAATGCCCAGATACCACGGTAACTGCAAAAACACCTTTTGACCGTGGTATCAGATACCACGGTAACTGGGAAAATGACTTTAGACCGTCGTATGGTATCTGCAAAAACGCAACTATTGTGAGTTATGATTACAAAAGAGTCGGCTGTTTATTGTGGTAGTTATGCTCTTTCTTTTTTGTCTTTTCGCTCTTTGGAACGAAAACAGTTGTAGTGTTCCAGCACGTCGCCGTTTTGACGGGAATTCCTGGTGAATAGTGTGAATAAATTACAGTGCTCCCGACCAATAGTTGCCATGGCCCTCGGGCTTTTTGTGCAAATATATATCATATCTCATAAGTAAATTGTAACGATCGTAGCTCCTGTGGAACAAAAAATATAAGAGGGGAGGAGTTATTTTTTTGGTATCATTATATGAGACGGTGGAACGAAAGAAGCAACAAAATTGGAACGATCGTAAGTGACAATAAGTCAAAAGAAGTTGTCTTTTCAGTTAAACTTTAAGGACAACTCGCTCGTCAGAAAAATGGCTCTGTAAATTTTCCCCAGTTATGGTCAATGGACCTAAAGAAAGGCTTAAAACAGCACATGCGCATAATTTGTTAAAACCAGAGCCTGGGCTCTGAGCTGGTTTTAAAGTATTCAGCTTTGTTATTTTATTGATCAACAGTTTTTATTGATTTTTATTGACTGACCAATGCTTACACGAACTAACTATTACTCAATAAAGTAGAACATAGAGAGCGTGTTCCACCCTACTTAACCATAGTTACTACGCATGACGTCACAAATTTTGGCTTCTTGCCGTCAAGGCTGGAACGCATTTTCAGATTTTCGGTAAAATATCACTCCACAGGGTAATCCAACCAATCACGTTACAGAGATCCGTAGTTACCACGCTCACTACGCTCCCGAGCATGGTAAGCAAATAGTTACTATTTCGAGAATGTTGGGACGCGTAGCGTTTCGTGAGGTTGGAACGGAAATAGTAAGTAATAGTTACTATTGTTAGAAGGGTGGAACACGCTCTTAGGCTTACACGAACTAACTATTACTCAATAAAGTGGAGCATGAAGAGGAAACAGTGCGGTGTGCTTTAAGGTCGCGGATAGATCGTGATGCTCGCCTCTGGATTTCTTCAATTAATTTCATCTACTGTTTAAGAAGGGTGAGGTGAGGGCGTTGTGCACTGTAAAAGAAAATCTTGCCGTATTTGCTACTGGGATTAATACTGTCTCGACTGAGATAAGACTATTTCTAATTCGGATTAGCCTTATCCCAGTAGAGATAAGATAAATCCCAGTAGCAAATACTGCAGTTAACTTTAATCCTTTCTCGGAGAAACTTTTTACAGTGTGGGCCTGACCAAGACTTTGGTACTGAACTGAAGTTTAATCGATTATTTTTTTCAGGACTGGTTCTCGCGACAGCGGCTAACAATCATGATCCTATTTGTCAACCTCACATTGGCCTACATGTTTTTCAAATTACTCACATAGTGCTTGGACTACTTTAGGCGGATAATGAGAAAATAAATTAAGGAGCAAGCCCTAGATGGCCCCTCGGTCGTGCCAAGCTGGCTGAAAGCCCAGAGATACCAAACCGAATCTTCAACCGACCTGCTGGATCATGGATTTAAGACATTGTTTTGGAAACGGAGAGTCTATTTCTGAAATTCAAAGTGGCCTTTTTTCGAAGTTGCGCGTGTTTCTAATCCCGAAGTGAGAGAGAATGGAACTTTGTTGTTGGGGTTGACCCCTTTGAGTCTAGTTGAGAGAGTTCGTATTTTTTCACATTGCCCTGTACCCGGTGATATAGCTCTGCTAATTGGTGATGGTCGGGCTAGTTTTTGAATTTTGTTGTTGTTGTAGAGGATGGTAGAGAAAAAATTAGTAAAAAGTAGTTCGGATCTGTGGAGGCTTAGGGCTTGAGAGTTGCAGTGCACTCGTAGGGGCGGAGTTATTCGTCCAGAGCTAAAAAATGTTTTTCCGAGGCCTATTTATGTCCCACACATTTTTGAACGTTTGTCACGGAAGCAGAAGTGTGTTCGACACATTCGGCCCACAAGTTGAAAGTCGTGGAAACGCTGTATCGTTTTTGGCGGTATTTTCAAATGCCTGAAAATACACGTTAAACTTCAGTGAATATATCGTCAAACTTACCGTTCTGTACTAGAAGGATGCTCTTTTTTTTTCCATCTGCTATATAAAATAACAAATTTCATTATATGGACTGATTTGGTACTAAATTTTCCAACCACCAAATTTTGAGCCACAAAATCGAAAATAACCTCGAAAATTGTGTCAAATTTTAGCCACGGAGGGAGCCACAAAAACGTTGTTGGGCTCAGAAATGGACTTGAAGGGTCGCGGAAAAACGATTGTGTTATCCATACGTTTCAACTGGAAAAATGTTTAAAACTTAAAGCGAAAACAGGAACCCTTTTCGGATAAGACAAGGCTCGCTTGAACTGACGATACGGTATAAAGGCGTATTCTCTTCGTTCCCTGAGGACTCCACTTGAGGAGTCCCCATGTTTGTCCCGGGGACTCAGTCCCCATATCCTAACGAGTCCCCACGGACGGGGAATGCTCCGATTATCATCACCATCACCAAAAAGGACTCCCTTTCAGATTCAGAGGGGAATCAGTTTTTGATGGAGTTGGTGCAATGTAAAATCAATTAAAAACAATCAATAAACAAAACCAAAAATAAAGTGGATCCATACTAATTTCGTCAACTGCATATTTTTTTTTTAGAACAAAATCCATTTTGGAAGCATTCCCTGTGTTCTGTTTTTTTTCCGTACGCGGAGTCCGCGTGGAATGACTCCCTCTATTCTCGCCGTGCCCTTCTATTCCCCGAGGAGTCCTCGGGGAACGGCGAGAATACGCCTTAAGAGAGGGTTTTATTGGCGAGTTGCCACTGCAAACTCTTAGCCCTAGTCGATGCGGGACCAATTTCATCTTTCCTATCCCCTATAAGAGGGTGTGCTTTTAGATGTTTAGTCCTTCAGGTTTGTACTTGTTTAGTGAAGTGCCACCCCCATAGGCGTCGTGGGGGGTTAAGAAGTGTTAGAGCACCTTATCTGAGCCTTGTTTTTGTTGCCCCACCGCGCCTACAGCGCTTCTTTGCTTCGGCACAATACGAGTTTTTGGAATCACTGCCTGCACGATTTCTTCTTGGTTGAAGCCAGCCCCTTGCAGGGAAGCATGGGCGTGGCCGGTAAGCAAGTCCGCGATTCTCGGGAAGCGCTGCCGTCTTCCTCGAAAGCACTGCAGGGCAAAACGAATGTAGAAAGAATCCGCCCGAAAGCGGCCGAGAAGTAGAGCTGAGGCGTGCAACAAAAACGAGGTTCTGGTGGTCCATATATCTCTGAAAAGTCTACTTAAAATTCATTACAGAAATTATAGTGAAGTACTGAGTCCTGTAGAACCAGGAGTTAGCCTATTCGAGACTGCGTAAGAACAAGAATACACACAAGTTGCTCGCGGGGGTCCAGGTATTGAGTTTTCCATGTTGGGTCTATTTGGCGGGTCCTCTGCCCTACCCAAAATGGGTAACTTGTCCGTTTTTGTTGTATAGGACAATCTGAAACTTTTACAAGGCACAATCCTAGGCCTCCTATCCTCAGTTGTCCGTGACTTGTTATTCACAGTTAAAAAGTGTACAACCATTTGGTAGTCTGTGACTATTCTCAACACATCATAGGTCTTTACCTTGAATTACAATTGCATGCAATAAGGATATAATATGTCGATGTGTAGTTTGCAGTTTATGACGCCGACTGCTTCAGGGCGCTCCCTATCAATCTGTCTTTTTCTTCTCCCACCCCAAATGTGCTGCCTCTATGACACCCTTCCAGATTCCGGAATCCAATCCGAATTCCGAACACTCTGGACTTACAAGCGCTCTTAGCCTGGCTTCGTTTTCCGGATCCTTGTCGACATAAACGGATGTCTGGAGTCCGGGAGAAAAATCTAGAATGTCTGGCTTTAAGAGAAGTTGTGCGTCAGCTTGACCGCAGTCCGATTGTTCTGCAGGATAGTTCGTACCACCGAAAATCTTTCAAACACGGGAAAGATAGGAACGCGAAGAAGATTACCTCCAGTTCTTGCCGCACGTTGGAGAGATCTATTGCGCTTGTTTCAAGGGCCCATGATGTGTTGTGCATAGCTATACACAAACGCCTTCCGCTACTATCGTTTCCCGGCAATCTTTTTCCCCTTCACATTTGCTCAGTTTCGGCTAAAAGTGAAGCTGCAATAAAAGTTAGACAGTGATCTGTTTTGGATTAAATAAAAAAAAACTGATGCTGTCTGTCTAAAACAGAACAACATAGATGACATTTTGATCTACCAAGAACTTATAATACCAAAGTGTAATAGAACATCTGCCTCTCTTCTGCCAACGAATCCATGCGCCGACTATGCAGTTGTTAGTCCTAATCAGCGCTACTCCTGAGCCCCAAACTTAGGCCCCAAACTTAATGTATATCTGCCGCGTTCAATAAAACCCTATGCAAAATAAACTATATACAAGGTTTCGGTATAAGCAATATTTACGATTGCGGATTTGTGCTCGGTGCAGTGGTTGAGAGATGTTCTTCTGATTATCCGTTCTTAGTACTAGCCGACCGGGAAGGTGGTCTTGCCCCATATCAAGAGTGTATTCCAACCTACTTACCGTAGTTACTACGCATGACGTCACGAATCCTGGCTTTTTGCCGTCAAGGCTGGAACGATTTTTCTATTTTCCAGCAGAATATCATTCCATGGGCAAATCCGACCAACCACGTTGCAGAGATGCGTAGTTACCACGCTTTTACTACGCTCCCGAGCATGGTAAGCAAATAGTTACTATTTCGAGAAGGTTGGAACGAAAATAGTAACTAATAGTTGTTATTGTTAGAAGGGTGGAACACGCTCCAAGAGACGGAAATCTTTTAAAGTTGCGTGTTGCAGAATTTACCTGAGTTGGTTTCAAGATTAGTCCAGTGCGCTCACTTAACCTGTTCACACGCAGCTGATGTCAGCTAAGATTTCCCAGTAAGCTAGCTGAATATTTTCACGCTTTCATTTAGCGTGACAAGCTGACAGAACTCGGCTTTTCAGTTAAAACCAGCTATGTCTGAATGGGGTCCGAGTCGGGCTTCTTCATAGTCCGGTGCGAATTTTGTGATGAGATCAGTGCTGTGTAGACCGTTATCCGGTTCAGAGCAAAATAACACTAGGGAGTGGCGCCAAGACCTATGCTTTCCATTCTTTGCGAACGGGCCATACTCGTAGCGCTACCAACTATGCTTGCGGCATTTAAAGCGAGACAAACTTGCGGGCTTAGAAATTTCTAGTAAAGCAAAGGTGCGGTCTGCACACACCAAGGAAACAATGGAGGTTGTATCATTTTTGTTGCAAAGTTCAGAATTTGAAATTATTGGAGCCAGCGTTGGTTAACGACTAAATGAGTTTCAATAGGGATGTTCTCTGTCGCTAGTGGTGCTAGTATCGCTGCTATTCGAGTGTGTGTCAATTTTGCCAAGTCTTGGCGCTACTCCCTAGTGTTATTTTGCTCTGATCTGATTCTCCAGATCCGGCGGGGAATTTTCGAGTCCCGTTGCGAAATTGAACTTCAGTGGAAACCATGTCTTGATTCAACATTTTAATAAGAGTCAAACTGTTAAGTTGGTTCCGAAAGTAGCAAGGCGCCCCAGCGTTTGGAGGGAATCTCCCGCCTTATTTGATTTTAATTGATGGATGGAATTCCTTGGGAATGAGTGGATCATGAGTTGCAGTTTTCTTCTCGAGTTTTCAGACTTATTAAAATATGTTCTTTGTGGGATCCCAAAGGGAAGTGCGGAAAACTTATGACATCCTTCATTAGTCCGTCCGTGTGTCTGTCTGTAAAAGTTATAACCCCGAACTCTTTAATATATATAAGGAAACTTGGTTTAGGTTTTTTTAGGTCAATGGTGAGCTCACGGTCGTAGTGTGCTTTGTATCGATAATTACGAATACAAAACCTTGTCTGACCAAGTTGACTAGAGGTCGGGTGCGGAGCTAAATGATGTCGAATAATCAGGTAAAAGTAGGAAATTCTCGGATCCACTGAAGTGCCTGATTGACCAAGATAGTTGTAAAAGAAAGCAGCTCTAATAGCTAGTTCGGCTTAAAATCGGGTGGAACCGGAAAAAGTAGAATCGTGCAAAACACTTCCGCTCTCACTTTCTCAATCATGAATCCAGTCCACATTTACGAACGAAAAGGAACGAGATGGAATTGAAAGAAAGATTGAAAATGGTGAATACTAGCTTCAACCGGCTGCACCGCCAGGGACCTGGAAGGTGAAAAAGCACGTGGGATCCCACAGAAACCTTTGGTCTTGTTGTTCCTGTTTTAGTATCATGGCTTCAGGCTCCCCCGGTGAAACTAAACAGTGGAAATTTTATCCCAGCTACTATCCTGTTTGTTAGTCATTGACTATGACTGGTGCAGTTCTGGAGTGTGTTGTTATTGGTTATTAAATTTGGAGTTTATTAGCTTTTGTTTGCCCCACCAGGCCGAGTGTTATTCCCAAAATGTAATTTGGTTGTCTGTTATTATAATGCTGATAATAAACTACGTTGTAGAACTATGTCGCATAGGATGTCGTTAGGACCTCGGTCAGTCTGGTGACGGAGGGATATACTACTGTGGTCTCATTTGTTTCATACCCTTCACGTTCCTTTTTAGCGGAGTGTTCATTTATGAACAGTCCACTCTTGCGAGCGCTGAAGCAGCTTTCGGTTTTCACCGTTTTTATGGCACTGATCGCTTCGCTTCAAGTTCTATATACCAATCATTTTTCGGTCGGTCTGTCAGGCCACTGTTCTCGAGTTAGGGTACTTCTAGAATTGCTAGGACGGATGAAACTTGGCAGGCATGTTAGGGACCTGACCAATCTAACTTGGAAATTATTACTTCCCCGATCCGACCACCGTGGGGGAGTGGAGGGAGGGGGAATCCGGAATATTGAAGTATGTATAACTTTTGAACGGGGAATTGGAGGATCCGACCAAACTAACTTGGAAATAGTCACTTCCCCGATCCGACGACCGTGGGGGGAGTGGAGGGAGGGGGAATCCGGAATATCGACGTATGTATAACTTTTGAACGGGGAATCGGATCTTTATAGAACTTAATTTAAGAAAAGACCTGGTCTCTCAGATGTCACACTTCAAGTCCGGAATGTATCCGGTGGCTTTGGGGGGAGTTGGAGTGGGGAACCGGAAATCGTGTGACATGTTCGGAGTGGACGGATCGGGCTGAAACTTGGTGGGAAGAACATGCGCAAGCCCTAGATACATAGTTTACAAGACCGGACCCGATCCGAGCACTGTGGGGGGAGTTGGAGAGAGGGTTCCGAAATTCCGGTGATCCCGAGTTAAGATGCTTACCCATGTGCTAGGACGATGAAACTTAGTAGGCATATCAGGGACTCGACAATTTGAACTTAAGAACAGTCGTTTCTGCGATTTGACCATCGCGGGGGGAGTGGAAGGGGGGGGATCCGGAATCTTGGGGTATGCCCAACTTTTGAACGGGTGATCGGATCTTAATGAAACTTGATATTCGGAAAGAACTCATGTCTCAAGTGCGGACAGGATCCGATTAATGTGGGGGAGCCTGGGGGGGGGGGCGACAGGAAATTTTATCACTCGCTTAGAATGTAGCGATTGGGATGACACTTGGTGGGAAGAACAAGCATATGCCCTAGATGCATCAGTGACAGAACCGGACCAGATTCGGGCACTCTGGGGGGGAGCTGGAGGGGGGGGGCGATATCCGGTGATCGTGATTTAAGGTAGCCTACCTACTGAGATGTGCTAAGACAATGAAATTTGGCTTGAACATTACAGACATTGCAAATACTTTTAAGCAAAATCTACATTTTCGATCGTGACCCACTTAAAGTGCGCATCATCACAGCCAAGTGCAAAAATAAAATAGTTTTTACCAAATGATACATTCTCGTGATTTCCAAGGGCCCATCATCCTTCCTATCTCAAGGGTTTTGCTTACAAATGATCAAAACAAACCCACGAACTTTCATCCTCTTGCACAGCCTTATATGAGCTTCTAGCTCTTGTTTGTGGACATAGGACGATGAAATTCCCTGTACTTGTAGGTCTTACGGCTGGGAAATAACTTTCGAGGTTGCACCTCCCCCTCCCACCCCGTTCATTAGCAACTGGGCCAGATTGCCCGAGAGTAAAGTTCGTGACCCGTGACAGGAATCAACAAGTATCAAGTTGAAACTTGGTAGGCTTGTGAGCATTGGGGTCTCTTTTTGCTTTTTGGGGGTCCCAAACCCGCCTATTTTTAATGTAACTTGCCAGTAACTGGAGAGAGGGCGATGAAATTCCTTGCGCTTCTAGATCTTACGGTTGGGAACATATATGTGGAGTTGAACCACCCTCCACGTTGATGGACAAGTGGGCCCAAATTACTAATGAGCTAAGTTTTTGACCCGCGACCGGAATCAGACTCTAAGCAGGTAACTTGAGGATTTATAGGTCTAGATACGCATTTTGATGGGTAGGGTTCCGTGAGTTAAGAATATTCAGTCCCGGTTTCGTAGTATGCACTGACATGGGTCCGTGAGTTCATTTTTTTTTTTTTTGCACTACCGGAATCCTAGCCCGTAGCCATCTCAGTCCGTGAGCTGGTCATTTTTAACCATATAGCTGTTGCTACCGGTACCCTAGCTCTCAATATGTGGGCTCCGGTAGTGGATTTTTCGCATGTTATTTTCTCTAAGTCAGTGAAAATTGCGGCATCCTAGCTCTCATCCAAACTGTTCCGTGAGCTCTATATCCCATGTAGACACTACCGGCACACAAGCTCCAATTATGTAGTTTCCAGTATCACCTACCGGCTCCCTAGCTTCCGAGTACAGAAATCCGTGAGACTACCGGACGAGAAGCTGGTACGATGAAGTTTCCGTGAGCTATTCCCATTTACTACCGAAACGGGAGCCAGCACATACAAGTTTCCGTTAGTCAATGACGTCACATCCGGTTGCAGCCGTTGCTGGAGATAATCAACTGTGCCAACTAGCTGAGCCAAACAAATTAGGAAAATACAGCCATTATCACCGAAACATTAACACAGTAAGTTAAATCGAACCACCAAACGAAATACTATGATCCCTATACGCAATCGAAGATTTGAGTACTTCCCCACCGCTTAATGCTACCAAGAATTGTCAGGCTAAGATCTTCGGATAGGAGCACCAATTGGGTCATTCGTCCACCCATCAATTCGACCACCCGCAGCTCTTCCACCTTCTCTTCGTCCACTTTTTCCGACAGTTCGAAAACCCGTATGTTCGTCCAACATTCAATACATCCACCTAACAGCTCGCCAACCCATCAGTACGCCAGCACGATTTTTATCACGAGATGTTTACGTTGTACATCCGGATAAGCTCCATCGTCATAAACAGGTTTTGTCGTGCAAAATATTTACAGGCTTCCCTTCATGTCTAACCCCTGGTTCACACTGCTGCGATTTCGCGCAAAATTCTGCATCATGCGACATACGACATAAATCATGCGACAAGCAAAGCAGAACCTTGCGTTTTGTCACAGTGTCGGATGCGTTGGAATAGTTCAAGTGATCCGACATAACGCACGCGATTTTTGAGGGAAAAGAAAAGAAAAAACAATAATTAGTTTATTTTCAAGACTCCCTTGTCTGACTGTAATCCTAGGATGGCTGAATGCAAAATATCTTCTGAATAGACTTTTGTTAACCTGTTTTGAGCAAGATGGTGTAAGGGTTTGACTGAAAATTTCCTAATAAGTGGGTGGGTATTCAGATAGGTAATCTCCCAGCATCTTCAGAGGTCGTTTCCTCAAGGTCTCCTTTGTCCTTTTGCAGAATAATCTCGACGAAAAATTTCATTTTCCTTTTGCGTCTGTGTGGTGGTGGGAACGTGCATGCGATTCTGTCGCACGTCGGAGCATCAAAGAAAAAATCGTGTCGCATACGAAGCAGCAGTGTGAACCTAGGGTAACTTGATAATGCGCGACTGGACTTAAAGCCACGCCTTAATTTAAGATGGCCGAGACCCGACAAAGGGTTTAGCTTGCTGCTTAGGATGCCAACATGACAGTTCCCTGATTGTGAAAGATTTTGAAGGATTGATAAAGCATGGCAGAATAATTTTGTGTTTAAAGGCCTTTTTATCTAGATCTACAACCGAACATTAACTACCCTTTAGCGCCCCGTAGCGGCGAGAGAACCGCGTTCCCTAGCTGGTAGATAGCGTGACCAGCCGACCAGGGTTTCTGGGGCGCGTACAGATAAATAAACCGTACCAAGACGACCCTATATCGAATCAACCGCAGAACATAGTGTACGAAAATAGGATGTTTGATTAAAGATCTAAGATTAATAGATAGATAAATAGATATTTAATGCATAAAAGCCAACAAGGGCCATCGCACCACAACAGCAAAAGAAAAAATATATAACAACAAGAACACTATATTTAAATTTACAGGGATATACAATTTTCCCTGTGTGATAACCCTATCCGGAGGAACCTCCCAAATAGTTGAATAGCCTGGAAACTTTTCTCTTTCATTCTCTCAATTATCCCCTCACTCCCACACGCTCTCACTCCAAACAACTCTTGTCTCAACCCATTCAGTTCTCACACTCTCCCACAAAATGACTCATACTTTCATTATCGCATCCACACATAGGGCAAGAGTAAGGACCAGTTTTAACCCTAACTTTACCCAAACATTTTCTTCTTTTACCAAGAGGTAAACCATCCCCTCTAAAACCCATAAATAATACAAGTTCCTCATGGGACATACCACACTTAAGGTAAATTTCTTCACCCCAGCAATCTTTTGCCTTGGCTTAAAAACGCAACGATTTCCTCGTGTCATGTCTGAATTTCCTGGTCTTGAAGTTTTCGTCGAACCAATTCATGGATACCTTGTTCTGGAGACTGTGGTCCAAGTCCCTCTCCCGAACTTCCGGGGAGGCCACATTGTTCTAGGATCTTCTTTACTTGATAAGACCAAGAATCTTGGTGTCGATCTTTCAATGCCTCCAGATATGCTGCCTTCAGTGGTCTTACCCGGGGCATATTATTTATTTTTTCCCAAAATTGTATTATTCTTACCCACCTATCAATCCTTAACCTATAAATACCTAATATGCTTTCAAAGCTAGTGAAGTTATAAGTAATAAAGAATCCAGATACTGATTGATCAAATATAGATGTGACTTTCAGATGTAAAGAAATACACAAGCGACACGACCTGGCACAAACACTGGCATCGTAACGGCAAGCAACACGCTACATACTACCCGCCGGTGGAGGGTAGTATGACATACCCTGGGTTCAGTATGACGAATCTTTCATTTTTGCATTTTCTTATTCCATTTCGCTAAAAAATATTCATTAAAAGGAAAAAAAAATTTGGAACCATGAGGAATAGTTTCCCTCTCCCTCCGCCCCTCACGGGTGACTGAACCCGAAAAATGAAGGTTTCATACATTTTTATGGCATATTATGAGTTCAATATTTGTTACTGAAGAAATAAGAGAACCATCCAATACAATAAAAATCCTACATGTAAAAACGTCAGTCGGGTATTATTACACGTGTCATACAAGCCGCCAAAAGGTGTGTCATACTACCCGACTCCCCCATGTTTTATGGGATCTGCATTTCCTCCTAAATTGTGTGAATATCCAGCGGTTTCTCAACTGCTTCTGATAATTAAGTACCTTACCTAGGTCCCTGCAAGAAATGGTTGTCCTATGTTATAGCACCTTATCCACGCGGGAGTTTATATTAAGATAAAAAAAACTTACTTTGAGGGTCAAAAACATGTTTCTTAGCATAGGTTCTGAGTGAGTAATTGTGTTTTTTTTTTATTCGTTTTCTGCTTCGTATACTAGATGTTTTTAGCTGCTGCGAACACAGACGAGTAAAACCAATAGAACCAATAGCTCCGAGAGTGTGTCATACCATCCGCCGTGTCATACTACCCGACTCTCCCCTATTGTTTTTATGGCACTTGCAGCCTCTGGCTCAAGTGCCATATACCGATCAAAATTCCGTCTGTCGGTCTGTCGGTCTGTCGGTCGGTCCGAGTTTTTTGTCCCACATATCCGAGTTAGGGTACTTCCAGATGTGCTAGGACAATGAAACTTGGCAGGCATATCAGGGACCCGACCAAACTAACCTGGAAATAATCAGTTTCCCGATCCGACCATATGGGGGGGAGTGCGGGGCGCTGGAAACTTGCAAATTTAGGGCATTTTGTCACTTTTTTCTGAGTTAGGGTACTTCTAGATGAGCTAGGACAATGAAACTTGGCAGGAATATCAAGGACCCGACCAAACGAACCTGGAAATAATCAGTTTCCCGATCCGACCATATGCGGGGGAGTGGGGGCGCTCGAAACTTGAAAATTTAGGGCATTTTGTCACACTTTTTCGAGTGAGGGTACTTCCAGATGAGCTAGGACAATGAAACTTGGCAGGAATATCAGGGACCTGACCAAAGTAACCTGGAAATAATAAGTTTCCCGATCCGACCATATGCGGGGGAGTTGGGGCGCTGGAAACTTGAAAATTTAGGGCATTTTGTCACACTTTTTCGAGTGAGGGTACTTCCAGATGAGCTAGGACAATGAAACTTGACAGGAATATCAGGGACCCGACAAAACTAACCTGGAAATAATCAGTTTCCCGATCCGACCATGTGCGGGGAAGTGGGGGCGCTGGAAACTTGAAAATTTAGGGCATTTTGTCACACTTTTTCGAGTTAGGGTACTTCCAGTTGTGCTAGGACCATGAAACTTGGCAGGCATATCAGAGACCCGACCAAACAAAATTAGGAATCCGGGAAACTGAGAAGTGTGTAACTTTCGAACGGATGATCGGATTGTAATGAAACTTCATAACTGAAGAGAATATATATCTATAATGTCCCATTTAAAGTCTTGACCGGATTCGGTAGCCAGGGGGGAGTTGGGGGGGGGAGACCGGAAATTTCAAGAAACGGTTAGAATGGAGGGATCGGAGTGAAACTTGCTGGGAAGAACAAGCATCTGCTCTAGATAAGTCCTTTAGACCATTGTACTGGATCCGGACACTTATGGGGGGGGGGGGGGTCCCGGAATTCCGGTGATGGTGGTTTTTTGGATTTTCACGATGAAACTTGGCAGGCATATCAGGGACCCAATCAAACTGACTTCAAAATAAAAATATTGTCGATCAGATAATGGTGGGGGAGTGGAGGGATGGGAATCCGCAGGGGAATCCGGGAAATTGAGAAGTGTGTAACTTTCGAACGGGTGATCGGATTGTAATGAAACTTCATAACTGAACAGAATATATATCTGTAATGTCCCGTTTAAAGTCTTGACCGGATTCGGTAGCCAGGGGGGAGTTGGGGGGGGGGGGAGACCGGAAATTTCAAGAAACGGTTAGAATGGAGGGATCGGAGTGAAACTTGCTGGGAAGAACAAGCATCTGCTCTAGATAAGTCCTTTAGACCATTGTACTTGATCCGGACACTTATGGGGGGGGGGGGGGGGGTCCCGGAATTCCGGTGATGGTGGTTTTGGGGATTTTCACGATGAAACTTGGCAGACATATCAGGGACCCAATCAAACTGACTTCAAAATAAAAATTTTGTCGATCAGATAATGGTGGGGGGAGTGGAGGGAGGGGAATCCGAAATTTTCAGTAATGCGTAATTTTGGAATGGGTGATCGGATTCGAGTGAAATTTAAGAATTCAGCAGAGGACATTTCTCCGATGATTTTTTTCTTATCCGGACCGGATCCGGCAACTATTGGGGGGGGGGGGGCGGAAAACACGTGCCCCGTTTAGAATGGAGGGATCGGGATGGAACTTTGTGGGAAGAACAAACAGATGCTCTAGGTAAGTCATTTGCTGAATCGGATTGGCTACGTGCACCGCGGGGGAGCTGGGTGGGGTGGGGGGGGGGGGGGTTGACCGGAAATCTCAAGAAACGGTTAGAATGATGGTATCGGAGTGAAACTTGCTGGTAAGAACAAACATCTGGTCCATGTAAATCTTTTACATAATTTGACTGGATCCGGACACTTGAGGGGGGGGGGAGGAGGGGTATCCCGGAATTCCGTTTTTTGGGGGATTTTCACGACGAAACTTGGAAGGCATATCAGGGACCCGGGCAAACTGACTTGGAATAAAAAAAAAATCCTCGATATGATAATCTTGGGGGGGGGGGGGGAGTTGAGGGAGGGGAATCCGGAATATTGAGTCATGCGTAACTTTGGAACGGGTGATCGGATTCGAGTGAAATTTAATAATTAAACAGAGGACATTTTTCTCTTGTGACCTTTTTCATTTCCGGACCGAATCCGGCAATTATCGGGGAAGGGCGGAAAATACTTGACCCGCTTAGACTGGTGTGATCTGGATCAAACTTCGTGGGAATGACAAACAGATGCTCTGGATTAATCATTTACAGAACCGGATTGGCTCCGGTTATTGTGGGTGGAGTTGGAGGAGGGGGAGGGGGGTCTGGGAGTCCGGTGATCGCGCGTTAAGGTACTTCCAGATGTGCTAGGACGATGAAACTTCGCTGGAATATTGGAGACTCAACAACATTTGCTTAGAAATTGCTACTTCCCAAATCCGATTATTCCTTAAAGTACCAATCTTGACCGCAAAGTAAAAAAAATACTTTTAAGCAATATATGCATTTTCGTGATGCCCATCAGCCCATTAGCAGTTTTGCCTCAAGGGTTTTGCTTACAAATGAAGTTCCAGCTCCCTTATAGCGCGCATCTCAACCGCAAAGTCGAAACTTACTTTTGATCAATCAAATCATCTTGACACATGCAAGTGCCGTATGAGCTTACAGCTCTTGTTGCTTATATCTGATATTACTCGTCAGTTTCGAGAGATAAAAATAAAGAAATAAAAAAGGAGAAATACCGTAATTAGGGAAAGTTTATTCACTGCCAGAGAAAGGTGGTACAAAAGATCTTGAACATTAAAACAAAATTGACCATGAAAGGGAAATGAGCATAAGAGAAAATCTCTAAGAACCCTGGAACAGCAGGTATACGAAAAAGACGAAAACAGATGTAAGGAACATACTGTATCTGAAGAGCCATAGGGATATTGCTAGGCCGCTTGTCTTTTTGATTATTTATTTCACCTTGTAGGCCTAGTCGTCACTCTCTTCTTAATTGCCATTCTACTATTTATCATCTTCTTTCTGCGGGGAGGTCCCATCTTGAACGGCATCTCCGTCTTCTTCTCTTCGACTTCCTCTACTTCCTTTTCTTTACCATCCACTTCTTCTTCAGGTTGGAGTTCCCTTTGAAAGTCATCATACCCAAAGTCCATACAGGCCTCTGTTCGGCACATTTCTTCAAGGCACTCAATGCAAGACCTGACTTTGAACTCGGAAGTAGCAAGTCGCCGGGTCAGTTGGCGAGGAGCATCACCCATCGGTTTGGAGGGGTGAGGATCGTGTAACTTCTGGGCGAGACTGGACTTGGCAAGGTCGACAAGCCTGTGGGAGGAAAGATTAATAGGAGTTAGTTTGTTTTAATTTATTTTTCCCTTTATGTGGCGAAAGGGTGGAGGGATTGGGACGATATTTTGGAGGTAGAACGTTCATAAGCCCTGGGAGCGCCACTTGCAGGCCCCCAAGAGACCCCCCCCCCCCCACTGGGGGAGGAGTTTTGGGGGATTTCAAGAATCTTGAGGCGTCCGCAAGTGTGTTCAATAGAACACCCCACTCTACTCACTCTCCTCCCACCTCCTTTTGAAAGTGAGCGCCCACGGGCAGAGAGAGCTTGTGCTGAGCGATTTCCAAGACTGACCCCCCCCCCCCCCCCCCCGCGTTGCCGCACTTAGCGATGTCGGAATAGTTTCGTCCTAAAATTTGTTGAAATTCACTACAAAACACTACCGCATGGGTAGTTTTAATAATATTAGGTTTTTTTGTTTTTTTTATTAATGGATGATTATGTTTGCCCAGTTGGAGAAGAGAAAGTTATTTTTGTTGAGTTGTTTTGGTTTGTTTGTGTTTGAGGTTGATTCCACTGCTGGCAAAGTTATGTGATCGGTATTGTGGATTTAGTGGTCACCCCCAGGACAACCTGGACGCCCGGGTTCTCGGGTGACTGGTTTATTTGAAGATGTATAAAGAATAACCTAACCTAACCTATGATTATTGTTGTTTGTATATTGTATCACGTCAAGGCTTATAGTATGTACCGTAAGGGCAGATAGACTGATATTAGTGTTTTGGTCCGATCTGTTAAAATTTATAATTTGACGAATATGATTATTTTAGTTTTTATATATCTTCATCTGTTGACTAAGTAAGTACGCTATTTGGCATTGTGCTTATGTTTCAAATAAATCAATCAATCAAATCAAATGTTGAGCAAATGGATAGACAGGGAAGAGATTTTGCTGGCAGAACTATGAGAAGACCTACCGACAAGACAAAAACAAGACAAAATGGTGAAAAAAAATAGGTGTTACGTTTTAAGAGCCGAATTGTAACCAGTCTTTCGAGGAGGGAGGGATAAATTGTGGCCTCGGAAATGAACGGAGAGGAGATGGAGGGATCGGCTTGAAATCTAGGAGCAGAACGGACATGGGCCCTTGATATCCGCAACTGCTGTAGGGGGAGTTGGAAGGGGGAAGAGAACGGATTTCACTTTGTTACTCAACTGAAAACTGGTGACGGTAGGAAGGAATCCCTGTAACAGCATACCTTGTAAAGTAGTCATCCTCGGACTTGGTGCTTGGTTTGGCATCCGTCAACATCCTCCAGGAGATATCTTTAGTTGCTAGGTCTGGTATAGAGGCAGAGCGCATGCTTAAGGGTACTGGGTCAGCGTACAGCCAAGCCTTGTGTCGCGGATCCGACTGTAACCTGAAGCAGTCATTGCTGGAACAAGTGGAGATTTGAACACAAGCTTCGACTTCAGTGTCTCTAACCTGTGGAAAAGATAGTCACTTTTAGTAGATGATAGCCTATTTTGGATAAATTTGTATGCCTTACCTGCCTCGCTGCACCCTCATTTCAGCGGTGTTTGGGCCCTTCGTGGCAAGGGTCTTCTTCTGTCTGCAGTTAGACCTGCATAAATCTGCTGAAATAGGTTTAGTATCCTACCCTCAATCATGAACTGCAGTCAGCTTGGGCTGAAAGAATGCTACTACATTGTACAGTAGTTGCGTTTTGCAGATGCCATGGTATCTGTTACCACGGTAACTGGATCTGCAATTAGCCGTTTTCGCAGTTACCGTGTTATCTGACATACGGTTGCTCTGCAAAAACGACAAATACCGAAATTGCGCTATTCGAAGTCAACCCAAAAGAAAAACTGATATTCAGTCACATCACTAAGTGCTAAACTTCTTTCCCACCAATTTGAAAAAAATTGATGAAAGTGAGTTGACTTTTCCAGATACCACGATCAGTTACCACGGTCGGAACGTGGTATCTGAATATCATATAACACGATAACTGCAAAACCGTCTTTAGACCGTGGTATCAGATACCATGGTATCTGCAAAAACGCAACTAATATAGGCTATCTGTAAAATAAGAAAGATTTAAAAAAGTATTTAAAACTATTGACTTGGCCTAATTCGTTCTGAAGGTGCAAAGAATTGTCATAACGTTGCCTTGCAATTCCTATAGCTATGGCGAATATATATTGGAATTATTTATTTGATTATCTCAAAACTGGAGAGTAAATATAAAAATTTAAAACAACAAGAGATCTGTCAATTAACAAGCATGAAAAGCGCCATTTCGAAAAAGCGGACTAAATGAAAGAAAATACATAAAACACATAAAGACACAGAAAAAGACACTAATTTTCAGTCTTCGGCCAGGAAGCAGTGGAGAAGGTCTTGGCGATGGTTGGGCTATTTTCAAATGATTTTTGATAGCGACGAAAAAGCATCCAAAAGGGTAACACTTGCATCTTGAATTTTGAACTACTCCGTCAATGTATGGTTATGACATAATTTCGGCAGGTGGAGCAGGTGCTTTGCATATTCAACATAACATGATCTCATCTTTTTAATCTCTTTCTTTCGCAGAACATGAGTGACACGAGTGCAACTGATCAATCTCCAACCAAATACAAAAACAGAAAAAAAATAAACTTATCAGTGCATTTTTTGTTTCAGAAAATTGGAAAATGTTGTGAGCTACATGAATATTGTCAGCCTTTTTGTGAAGGCAGTGTATTTTATAAAGTTCAACCACGATACAGTGTATAACTGCATATTTCGCGAGTGAAGCGTAAATGATTGGCGCTCAGCTCGGTTTCAAGGAACAGAAAGCTTGACTCGGGGAGCTAGCTGACATATCAAGAATGTACCCTGAGTCGATATTGAGAGTAAGAAAAATTCGTGTTACGACCATTGCTTTTTCCGGGCAGTTTCCGAGAATTCGACTTTTGAGTTAGTAGAAAAAAAAAGCAAAAGGCTTGTGTGCCGGGAGTAGGAATCGAACGCACGACCTCTTGACTACTATACCGATGTGTTATGGTCTATTTGCACACTGCGTAAAATCCGAGCGTATTTTGAAATCCGAGCGTATTTTACGCACGTTTTGAGCTTTCTAGCGAAGATTTCTAGTAATACGGACGTATTTGAGAAATCGGTCCGTTTTGTATCTAAATACGTCCTTTTTTCTAGAAATCTTTTCAAGCTCAAAACGTGCGTAAAATACGCTCTGATTTCAAAAGACGCTCGGATTTTACGCAGTGTGTAAACCCACCATTAGTCAACACGGCCAAAGGCGAACTTCTACAATGCATAATTACAGTGCACAATGGGCAAGGGCCTGCCAGCTAGCTTTGGGAACACAAAGAAGGGGGGTCCTGTCGACAATAAGTGCTTGTATCTTTATCTAAGCCCCCCCAGGTCGGTTTGATGGCCGAAGTTGCGTAGTCAAGTTTTCTGTGCCTTTAAGCCCTTACTTCTAATCTCTTGCCTTTTCTGGTCGTATTTTGAACGTCTTGAGCTCTGGCACTCGCGAGAAGAGCTTCTGGAACTCCTCTGCATCGTCGGCAGTCGCTTCTGCAAGATCCAGAACCTGCGTGTCTGCTTCTTTCCCTCGCTCTAACAGCTTTTCCAACTGGAACATAGGCATCCTGTATCCTCATTCAGGGTCTCTCAAATTCAGTGACTATTTGCATCACTTGTTTTATTTCATTTCACTTCTTCCACGGCTCAATGTTTTTCAGAAGGAACAGTACAGACTTCTGTTCTCTAACTGAAGGGAATGTTAGAACACTGCGGTAACTGTGGTTACGGAGTCAACATTCTTAACACGCCAACTGACTCTTGTTTGTAAGGTAGAAACGTCATGGTGCAACAGTCTTGGATGAATGAATGAATGAATGACTGACTGTATTTAAAGCCATTTTTCAGGCCATATACATACATTTTATAAGTAGTGAACTGATTGACAGAAATGCTCCTCAGCCGGGATTTGAACACAGGACCCTGGGGGGGGGGGGTGGATTGGTATTGGTTTGTGTTGATAGTTGTTTGTAAAGGTTTTATATCCGATCCAGCGTGGAGTCGAATGATTTCCTTTACTGATTATATTATGTGGAAGAATTGAATCTTTTCAGACCTTTTAAACCCCAAAATAACTTTGTAGGCTACTAGTGATGTCAGCGTTTATTATACCACGCTTCGATAACAAGCGTAGAGCTATCGTGTTCCTCCCTACCAAGGTGCGAGGCAACGTCTCCAGATTCGAACTCGATATATTCGATATCCGGACTTTCCATCGGAGGAAAATCATCGGTTGACGCAGACTGGAAGGCTTGGAAATGTTGGAAAACTGTGTGGGATTCCAAAGATGTTCCTCTCCGTCAGTCGCCCGATGAAAAATGTGTTGCCTGCGTAGTAGTATGGTAGTATTACGAAAACGTTGCATGTAATACTATGTAATAGCAAAGAATAATATCATTTAATGTGCCTCAGACTGGTCCAATCTTATGTAGTAGTATCCAGTAGCATCCTGTCCTGCCGTGGGCTCGCTCAGAGATCTCTGAGCGAGCCCACGGCAGGATTTCCTTTCACTGGCAAGTGCGATTTAAGATTTGTCAGGTGATTACAATAAACCTTTACCCATGCAGTGGTATTTGGGCTTCATGAGCATCCTACTGTAGAGATTGTTGTGTGGACAGACGGTCTTCGACAGGAATTCCTGCCAGGGTTTTCAGCACCATCGTCAGTTCCATTCGGAAAAGATGAGTTTTGTCAACTCTATAATAAAAGTGCAGAAAATTCCGCCGGGAAAACATAATCGTCTACTACTAACCTGCCAAAATATTTTTTTGTGGTGGTTGGGGGGGGGGGGGCAAGGCATTTACCGATTGACTAGTAATTTTTACCGACTGTTTTCAAGAAAGAAAGGCAGTTTAAAAAAAATCGACTGGTTTTCAGAAAAACCGACTGTTTTGACGAACAATCGACGGATTTTCGGAAAAATCAACTGTTTTGACGAAAAATTGCGACGCTTCGCGCAGACTCGGTTATTTTTACCAACTGGCCGACAACATTGGGGGGGGGGGGGGCGTCCTCCCCCTCTCCTCCCCAGTCGTGACGCCCCTGGTATACTCACAGGATAATGATTTTCTTTCGTAGACAAATATTCTTTGAGCCCAAGCTGACTTTAAAACATTTATTCAAATAATGTTTATAACGGGCTGTCAATCCTCTGGTTCAACTTCGGGGAAGGAAACAAACCTGACAGGTCCAGCGACTTATTGGCCTCGTTTTTGTTGCACGCTGCAGGTCCACTTCTCGGCCGCTTCCGGGCTGATTCTTTCTTCATTCGTTTTTGCACTGCAGTGCTTCCGGTGAAGACGGCAGCGCTTCTCGTGAATGACGGACATGCTTACAGACCAAGTCCGTGCTTCCCTGCAAGGTGCTGCTTCAACCAAGAAGACATCGTGCAGGCAGCGAATCCAAAAAACGGCATCTTGTGCAGAAGCAAAGAAGCGCTGCAGCAGCGCATTGCACTATTGCAACAAAACAAGGCCATTATCAGTTACGACCGTTGCTATTCTTGTTATTATTTTGTTCCAGAGCCCGCTGTAACAAGTGAATTGGCTCCTCCCTCTTCTTATTTTCGTTCCACGACACAATCTACTTATGATGGTCGCTACATCATAAGAGAATAACTATCGGTTCTGCAGGAACTCCTGTTAGAGTGATGACGTAGGTCCGCGTTGTTATTTTCGTCCCAGAGAGCGTAATTACCACAATATGGCGCTCGCGCCTCCTCTTCTCATCCTAACTTGTAATAATAACACTGTAAAAAAAAAATCTTGCAGTATTTGCTACTGGGATTAATATTTTTTCTATTGAAGTAAGAATATCTCTAATTCGGATTAACCTTATCCCAGTAGAGATAAGATTAATCCCAGTAGCAAATACTGCAGTTAACTTTAATCCTTAATCGGAGAGACTTTTTACAATGTAACTGGAAACGCTTCCTAAACATCATGCGTTGACTAAAATAAAATTGCTAGCTTTGCGGGATAAATGAAAAGGCTTTGACTGAAAAACGTGAAGCAGTCTGCAGCCCTCTTTCCCCGCCTCGTAACGAAAATATTTCTTTCTACACCAGCTTCTTCCAACACTTGGCCTCCAAAGATCCACAATTTGGTCATCTTTTCGATGGGACACCACTGTAAAAAGTTTCTCCGAAGTTAACTGCAGTATTTGCTACTGGGATTAATCATATCTCTACTGGGATAAGATGGGATCCGAATTAAAGATAATCTAATCTCAGTAGAGACAAGATTAATCCCAGTAGCAAATACTGCAAGATGTTTTGTACAGTATAGAGGGCGGTTCTGGCGGTATGGAAAGCTCCGCTAGTTTAAACGCCGTGTGTTCTTGCGACCCAGCAAAAACCCGCTTTGTTTTCCGAGCCTGTTCTTGCGCTCGGCTAATTTTGAAAAGTGAATCAAGTCCATACGTGGAAAGTGACGAGCTGGCAAGAAGTTGTAAAGCACATCTCTAATCTTATCCCAGTAGAGACAAGATCAATCCCAGTAGCAAATACTGCAAGATTTTCTTTTTACAGTATAGAGGGCGATTCGGTCGGTATGGAAGGCTCCGCTAGTTCAAACGACGCGTGTTCTTGCGACTCAGCCAAAACCCGCTTCGCTTTCCGAGGCTGTTCTTGCGCTCGGCTAATTTTGAAAAGTGTACGTGGAAAGTGGCAAGCTGGCAAGAAGTAGTAAAGCGCAACAGAGGCGCGACCCCTTTCCGTTAGTTTTGGCGCTCGGCGGATTCTAGCTGTGCTTCTTGGAAAGGGAATCCAAAAGATCGCCAGAATCAACCTTAGTTTTCAACCCTCGCCGTGCAGAACAGGTGTTGGCAGGGACAGGAGTTCGCGTTGTCACGCGTTTATGGGGATACGAAATTATCTGCCTCTTATTCAGCGCTTAGACGCAGAGAAAAGCTTGACCAGAATTCAGTCTTGTAGACAGGATAATATTTACACACAGTGGGTGAAAAACTGTTTATCCACGAAGAAAATTTGACAGAATATTTATAGACATTATATTTCGGATCAGATTTAATATTTAATATTTACAGACATTATTCGGGGCTGCTCCTTTCAGAGGCCAGTTGTATTTGACAGTAAACAGAAGCGAAACTAACACCAATTGATTTCCATTCAACGAGACCAGAATTCTTGTCTGGCTAGACGTTTTCCTAGTCCTCTTCATCCCTGTTCTGTATAAAAAGATTCGGGCGGATTTATGCAGTTTTATGATCAAGTTGAAAAGATCTCAGTTTTTCCGTATGGAATTGACGATGGAGCCAAAAGTTCTGGTAGGAATTCCAGTCTGTGAGCACCTGACCCCGACCCTGTTTCATAGATGATGCATTAACCGTAATCATAGATGATGCTAGGCGTAGGAGTACGAGGAAAAAAAAATCTTGCAGTATTTGCTATACTGGGATTAATCTTGTCTCTACTGAGATAAGATGATTTCTAATTCGGATTAATCTTATCTGGGGTAGAGATAAGATTAATCCCAGTAGCAAATACTGCAATTAACTTTAATCCTTACTCGGAGAAACTTTTTACAGTGCAGAATCCTTCCGGCTGGGATGAAATCATGGATGCACATCCTCCCGATGAAAAGTTTGTTGCCTTCGTAATTGTATGGTAGTTGTACGAAAAAGTTACATGTAATACTATGTAATAGCAAAGAATACTATCATTTAATGTGCCTCAGACTGGTCCTATCTTATGCAGTAGTATCCAGTAGCATCCTGTCTTGCCATAGTAGCATCCAGTCTTGCTAATAGTAGCATGCAGTAGTATATGCAATAAAACGGTAGCCTTGAAGTAGAAGCATGTAGTAGCATCAGTTAGTACTGCATGCTACTTTTTCGTACAACTTCGTACTACTATTTGAGATAAATTTTTCATCGGGCCAGTTTTTCCGTATGGAACTGATGATGGAGCCAAAAAAATCTAGTAGGAATTCCAGTCAGTGAGCACCTGAACCCCGATCCTGTTCACAGCATTACCCGTAATCATAGATGATGCTGTAGGAGTACGAGAGTATCAGACTCCTTCCGGCTCGGATGAAATCATGGATGCACATCTGAGTTTTTCCGTATGGAATCGATGATGGAGCCAAAAAATTCTAGTAGGAGTTCCAGTCAGTGAGCACCTGACCCCCAATCCTGTTCACAGCATCACCCGTAATCATAAATGATGCTGTAGGAGTACGAGAGTATCAGACTCCTTCCGGCTCGGATGAAATCATGGATGCATTATCTGTGTTACTGATTATTTACAAACAGCAGCATGCAGTGCCAGATGAGTGAACCTCGAACGTGTTGGAACATTACAGTGTCATAGAGGTTTAGGATTACCAAACCAGTGACGCGTTGCTTCAGATCATCCTTGTTTCCGAGAAAAAACATCTGCTCTCCTGCCAAGAAAAATCATTGTTCTAATTGGGTTACGATACGATACAGTAAATGTATGCTTATTTGAACACTTTTTTAACTGTTCCACTACCTTGGCTTTCTTCCGTGCAGATAAAAAAGTAAAATGGTAAAGAAGGTAATGGTAAAGAAGGTAAAGTTATCCTGGCACAAACTTGAAGTAGAAATCCAATTAACTTTCTTTGATTTTGAATTTATTGAAAAGGTCCTTCCTCTTTTGAAGGCATCTGCAGGTTCGGACCGCCCTCTTCTCCATTGAAGGTGCGTTCCGGGTGGCAAACTTTTCAAATTATAAAAAGCAAACGTGGTGTCAGCTGAGTCACTTTCAGCTGTGAATCAACAAAGTATTCAAAAAGTGACAAAGCGTGAGTGATTATTACTAGTATTGATAGGAAAAAATGCCTGGTTTGGGTTTTAGTTTTTTCTTCGGCGATCGTTCACTGTTAGCAGACGTTCACATAAGCATACCTCTACTGTACGAATTTATTAGGTCAAATACCATAATAGTTAAATAAGACCCTATCAATAATTTATAAAACATACTGTCACTTACTCATTAAAATGCTTTACAAAATATTGACGAAAAGAAGATCTATACCGGTTAGAAGCTGATGGTTTGCAGGGCTCTAATTTATTTTGATGCCTCGTGTTATATCCGGTTCGTGCCGGATCCGGTAGCAAATCACGATGCTTACTTTATTCTAATATTTTATTCCCGCATGTCATAGTAAGCTGGTGACGCCGGGCAACAAGGCTTTCTATACCAAGGAGCTTTATACCTTCTTCATAATTCGCCTACTCTTGGCCCAATATCACACTAACAGCTCGCTTCGGCTCCTTTATTGACATGGTCAGACTTGAACGGCGTAAAGGATTTGTCACTATTACGACGACTGTATTTGTATGTGAAGAAGCACTCTCGCCCACTCTAGGGAGCGTTAAACAAGACTCATAACAATGACCTAAGGTCCGTAAATAAACTAAAGGTTTTATTCTCTGGTACTTACAAAATAATATGAACAACGTTTAAGTAAAAAGGGTTGTTCCCCGGTCGAGACCCCGGAAAAGAAGTGCCGAAGAAAATGACTCATGCTCGCCGGATGAGTCATGAACATGAGTTAATAAAATAATAAAGAGTCACGACAGTATAAAAGATTTAACATACTGAACGAAAAGGGACTAGCGCTGCCTAACGGAGTCACAAGTGAGCAGTGCGAAGTGAGCAGTGCGGGGTGAAGATGGCACCACCGTAACAGCACCCTGACGGCACTACACTGATTTTTGGATCTGACATGTTTGGCTCTTTTCGAAGCGGATCATGCTACCATTTATCAGGCTAGAGAAGTCGGAACTTATCAAAACTGGCCTTGAAGTTAACCTCTCAAAATGTGAGTACCTACATTTCAACCCTTCGTCAAATCGTTTGAATGCATCCAAAGCTTCTATCTCTCTTGGATCGTTCGTCATCAAATCAACAGAATCTCTACGGTGGCTTGGCATAATACTCGAATCTTCGTTGTCAAAATTTTGCTCTTCGGTTGTTCAAGAAGTTTCTAGATCAACCCGTACCGCCTATGGGCGCATCGTCCCCAACCGGGGGCGCTATAATCGTAAAGCTTTGAGAAAATTGTACAGCACCTTCTGCGCTCCTTCTATACTATGTCGTTCTGGTGTCACTCATGTTCTGCGAAAGAAGGAGATGAAAAAGATGAGATCATGTTATTTTAAATATGCAAAGCACCTGTTCCACTTGTCCAAACTATGCCATAACCATACATTGACGGAGAAGCTCAAAGTTCAAGGTGCAAGTATTATCTTTTTGGATGTTTCTTCGTCGTTATAAAAAAATCATTGACAACAGAGCCCAACCAGCGCACGACCTTCTGCACTGCTTCCTAGCCGATGACTTCCGTGTATTTATGTCTTTTCTTTATTTTTTTTTATTTACTCCGCTTTTTCGAAATGGCGGGTTAGAAACAAATTACTTACTTACTCACTTACTTTTGCTTCCGAGGAACTCACCGTAAAAACGGTCATTCAGTTTGTCCTCGCCTGCCTACACTGTACCAAAAATCTTTCAGTAATTGCTACTGGGATTAATCTTGTCTCTAAAAATATAATCCTATCTCTAATTAGGATTAATTTTGTCTCAGTAGGGTGTAACAAATACTGCAGTTAACTTTAATCCTTACTCGGAGAAACTTTTTTACAGTATAGGAAATGTCCGTTCGTCACTAAAGTAGATTTATTACTTGATTAAACTCAACAACTGAAATGAACTACAAGTGGAATGGACAGTCTCTTCTCTCATTGGCCGCTTCTTTCTGGCCGACGCCGTCACACAGTTTTCTCCACGTTTCTCGTTAAAGCTAATCCCTTGAAAAAACGATCAGGATTTCCCTGGCCGGATTTCCTGCACTTTCATCATCAAAGTTGAAAAAATTTCAACTTTTTCATATGGAAGTGATGATTGTGCCGAAAAATCCGGGCCGGAATTCCAGTCCGGGAGCTCCCATTCCTGACCGTGTGTTCGCACTTTAAGGGAGCCACTTGCGGCTAAACAGCTGGGATGGGTCTGTAATGTTTGAAAAAAAAACGAACCCAAGTTTCAAATGAGTTAGGCTCGTTAGAATGTTGGAGCAAAAACTGCATCTACTGCGCCTTGTGTTCTAACACTATGCCTTCGTCACTACATCCATCAGACTAAGTCTCAAATTATCCGTTTAGCCTTCCACTGTATCTTCTCCCTAAATCTGGTGACAAGTGTATCTAGGTGGCACCGCGTCAAATTTAAATTTAGCACCGGGAATTGTAAGGAGAGGCGAGGTGCCCGTGCCAGGGATTATCTCAGTGTCTCTGGAATTGTGGTCGCGAGCGCGCCATGCGGCAGAACCGAGATTTAGAAGCCGAATACGAAAAGTACAGGAAGCGAGTGCTAAAAAGTGAGAAAAAGTGGAATCCAGAGTGGAACAGACTGTTAGAGGCTCAGGTGAGAAGATGATCATGGAATCATGGTCGTGTTTGAAGAGACCCGGATAAAGTCTAGGGCTCCAAAAATAGTAGAGAAATACGACAAAATGGTGCAGCCAAACCGCTTAATCCAGAGACACTACTCGGACTCGAGTTTAGCGCCTTCGGCGTACGATAGCGACACGACCGTCAATCAGTCATGTAATACGACCCCCTTACCTCTGCGAAGGTCAAGACGAAAGTCGTCATGTGATGTGTTGGCAGATGAATCGAGCATCAGCTCAGGTTCGTCTTTGAACTCTCTTGCTCGTGCTGCTGGTAGTGGAAACTTTTTTACCTTTCTCCAAAAGTTCAAGAAGCGAAGTGAACACAATCGACTGCAGATACCTGTCGATGCAAGACATGTTGGCAGTAATACAAGTATAAACACAGTGGTTAGTACAACGAGCAGTTTTGCATACTTTAAGCCAAGCACTGCCCGCGGAAGGAACAAGTCTCGCACCGTCAAGTCCGTGCATCAGGCTTCTGGGTATGATGACAGACTTAATCCGTTTATGGAAAGTGACGCAAGAAGTAGTGAAGCACCGTCGACTAGTAAAGCAGTGAGCCCAGTGGTGAAGCCTTTAAGCAACCCATTTGATGACGACCCTGAAGCACCGGTCTCATCATTGTCTAGAAGGAGTAATTTCTCAGCGCGTCTTTATTTGCCGAAGACTACTAATGCATCTCAGATCAAGTCCGAAGGGAAAAGGCAGTTAGAAACTAGCAAGAACGGCATGTTACCGAGCAGCACTGATAATTCCAGGGTCTCCGGAAATTCTAGCGATTTGACCATGCGTGACGCTAGTCTCTCCAGTGATGTAGATAATCTCGCAAAGACCCCGGCTCATTTAATTAGCAATAGGCATGCAGGATTTTCACTTCCAAACAGAAAGAAAAAAAGACCAGCCCCACCTCCCCCCAGCTCTCGTCCCAGGCTACACACACGTGCAGCTAGTCTCGGCAGCAGCAATGCTGGGAAACCAGTAAGCCATGTCCCAGGAAAGAGGAAGGCACCGCCACCTCCTCTTCCAGTGCATGAAGGCTCGGGATCAGCAAGCAATGCTGAGTTTCAGACTCCACCTCCGTCGCCCGTGATGAAGAGTGCACAAAGGGCAAAGACCAAGCAATCAAGTCCTTCTCGCCATCTATATCGAAACGTTCTCTTGCTCCAGGAAGCAAACGTTGCTCATACCCCTAATGAAAGGACATCGGGCGTCAATGGAACGTCGGGCAGTGCAGTGACACAAGCTTCAAAGAGCACACGAGTCCTACATAATAATGTAGACGACAGAGGCTTTCCATATTCTGGTCCTTTAGTCCTGCCCCCAAATCAGCAGCTGAACAACCTCAATACTTTAAAGGGTGGAAGAAAAACTCCACCGTCCTTCAACATCCTATTGACAGACGGTACCCTATTAAGAGTCCGTGATGGAAGAGTTGAAACAGCTAGTTCACCTCAAGACTTGGTTTCAGACCCTGGTTCACTTGGCGCTAATCAGACCACTGTCCCTGATCTTTTCCCGATCCTTCAGGCTGGGACAATCATCTCTGACGGTGCAGAGGCTGGTGTTTCCGAAACAGAGGTGGTGGATGTAATCCCACATGTTATGCGAACGTCAAATGAGCTTCTTGCGTTGTCTGACGGTCGACTAGTTCCGAAGTCTGATCGTGTCAAAGCTCTTGTCGAATCATTCAGTACTCAAGAAACAAAATTCCAGGGGAAACAGTGGTACAAGCGCCCGATTAAGAAAACAGCCTCACTTCAGAGGAGTAAGAAAAAAGAAAAAGTTGAGGAAGATATGCCGGAGGTGTCGTACTTTCGAAGTAGTATCGCCAACGCGAAATCGAGTAGTCGCGAGTTTCTTACTGATTCTTCAGACGCGGATAGGCCAAAACCCCGTATGTCACCACGCAGTCCGACCAGGAGATTTTTGTTCAGACGGGAGACATTTGACGCAGAGGAAGGTAAACGAATCTCTCTTTGCAACATTAGCGAGTTGGACCGCGAAGCGGAGGCGATCGTGAAGAAGAAACGAAGTATGGATAACGCTCGACGCTATGGCTTTAAGTACGACGAGCCATACGTCGATTCGGTCTTGGAAGAGGAGTCTGTTCGTCCGCTCAGGTACCTGACGCTGGATGATCTTCTGCCATCGACATCAGATCGAAATGAACTTCGAACACATACTTCCGAGCAGTCTGCCAATGTTGATCGACTTCTCCAGAATAAACAAACAAAGTCGATTGTGGGTAACCATGCCAATGTAAAGTATATCGACCAGGCGAAACAGAAAACGGAAGAGTCCCTTCAAACATTCAAAAGGCCTCAGGAAAGCTTGACAATGCAAAGCGCTGAACCTGAGAAAGAGAGGCGATCAGACCTGGATGCAAGCATACTAGAGTTTGCCAAGAAGGCTATTGCGGCTGAGAATCTTCTTGCTAAACCGAGTATGTCTCTTCATTCTGCTGGTTCTTCTCAGTCAGTGGATATACAAATAGCTAAGAGCCAGTTTCCTAAGGGTGTATCGGCCGAAAAGAATAAAATGCTAGCTTTTACCCCTCAACTAGAGGGGTTTAAGATTAATGGCATCGGTAATTGTCCGACTTCTGTAACTCTGAATAGCAGCTGTAGAGAAACGGGTAAAAGTGTGGTCACAGGATCGTCTGCGTCCGCCAAGCAATGCACTGTATCTACGAAAGTAATAGATCATGGACCGGCAGAAATTCTTCCAGCTACTCGATTTGAACCAATGAAATTCGCCGAATCAATGGAGCCAAGTCAGGTAACGAACCAGACAATGCCGGTAACCTATCGCTCGGCTAGCCCAAAACCAAAGTCGTCAACTGACCAAAAGAAAACACCAGAGACCGACCATTCGTCTCCATCCGTTGAAAAAACAAGGAGAGAGATAGCCGCTTGGCGTGAAAAGTATTTCTCAACAAGCGTATTTTCGAAGGACAAAGAAAATCGTAAAGATCTGCCAAAACAAACTCCAGGTGTCGGGAAAAAATTCGATGACGAAAGATCTGATGCTCCTACCAAACTAGAGAACCCGAAAAAAAATCAGCCAATAATGATCTTCAGACCTACAAAGAAGGTCGAGGACAAGGGTGCCTCACAATCTTCAAAGACTGGCTGCGAGGCTGCCGTACTACCAAGTGTTTTGACTGACAACAAGAAGTCTCAGCTAAAGCGGCTTTCAGATGTGACCATCGATAACCTCGTTGGGATGATAACAAAGGCGTTTCAGATGAACGATCTGGATAAACCTACTGATGGACATACAGAAAGTAGATCACTTCGGAAAACAAATAGTCGTTCAGTGAGAGCACCCCTGGCAGACGAGGAAGTCGACAACTTTGTCCCTGAGAAGCAAAATGATTTCAGAACGGTCACTTTGGACATACAAGATCTTTCAGAGCCCCAGCCTTCCACTAGCAGTGCAGCCACTTACAGCCTGTCGGAAATCGAGCTGATAAGACCACCGACCCCTCATCAGTTACTTTCAGTGCGGAGCCTGGACCGATCCACGTCTTTCAAAGGCGTGGGCTCCGAAGCAACGGCCGAATACCCCGTTTCCCCCTTACCTCGAAGCCTGTCAGCTCCCAAGGTGTATGAAAATCTTGCAAAACCTGTCCCATTACCGCGTCAGTGCCATCTGCCAAAAGCCGCGAAAGGATCGAGTGGCTGTGAGACTGGAGTGGAAGACAACAAGGTTCGCACCAAGATTCATGTTTGTGCACGGTTTTTAGTTTGTAAACAGCAAGCAGCTCGGTCCTTTAGTAGCATCGTTTTTGTTTTCGGTTTCTTTTTGTGTTGTCTTTTCTCCTCTCCTCCTCCCACCCCTTTTCTTTGACAATACTATAGCTTCTGCCTGAGAAACAAGTGTGGAAGTGGCTAGAACCTAGAACTGCTGGATGAAATGAACATATATTAATTAATTAATTAACTATAATGTCTGGGGGACTAGTAGTCAGCGAATTTTGGAATGTTGTTGGCATTTTCAAGTCTGGCGCTTGCTTAGAGCAAGCATTGGCAGCCTGTTTGGGTTGTCGGCGAAACGTCCCAATTCGAAATGTTCCCTGGCGAAACGTCCCCGTGACAAAACGTCCCCATGACAAAACGTCCCCACGACACAACTTCTCCATGGAAAAACCTCCCCATGACAAACGTCCCCATGACAAAACGTCCCCACGACACAACTTCCCCATGGAAAAACCTCCCCATGACAAAACGTCTCCTGGCGAAACGTTCCCATGGCGAAGCGTCCCAGGCTATCGATTTTTTGTCATCGCTGAGGGAAAGCTAGGCCTATGAGATAACTGATTGCGTCGTCAGTTCAGACAAAAAATGTTCTTGGAGTATAACATTTTGAAAACCACGATGGATTGACTACTCCAGTATTTAACCGATAGTCAAGAAACAAACCGAAGTGTTGCTCCCGGGTATAGCCATGTCTTAAAGAAAGCGCAATGATTTAGTAGTTTGTCAGTTTTCGTTTTATTCTTTATTTAATTGGTTTATTTGTCTGTTAGTTTACGCTGCGATATAAATCATTGATCTCGCTTTTATTCGATATTTAAATTTGGTGATATTTTTTTATTTAAGGATTTTATTAAAGGATCAAACCCGTCTAACCTAGATTACTGTGTCTCTCTACCTACCTAATCGTTCCATCCGCTTTCGTCTCCTCGCTTCCCATGTAATTTTTATCCAAAAGAACGGCACTACGCTAATTTTTGCATTCTCCTTGTTTGACTCTCTTGGAGCCACAGCGGGCTTTCCCTTTCTCTGAGGAGCATATTGGTGCTCCCGACTACTCCCGAGGCTCCTCAGATTGTGCATGTTGCTCCAATCAAACGACCTAGATCTGATCAATTACGAGTCCATTGCAAGGCATATGACACTGTATATTTTAATTTGAAACAATGCATATATGAAGCGAATGGTCCCATGTCCGATATTTCCTGTTTATAAGATATGTTCCCACATCTGTAATGCGAACTCTGAAGTTGTTTCACCTTGATCATGCACCTTAAGATCGAGGCGAAATTAAAAATATATACTTGGGGACGTTTTGACGTGGGGACGTTTTGTCATGGGGACGTTTTGTCGGGGATGTTTTGTCACGTGGGACGTTTCGCCACGGGGACGCTTTGACGTGGGGACGTTTTGCCACAGGGACGTTTTGTCACGTGGGACGTTTCGACACGGGGAAGTTTCGCGGGGACTTTGGTCATGGGACATTTCGTCGGTAAGCCACCTGTTTGTTTGCATCCCAGCCGCAGCTTGGCTGATAAACTACCCCCGCCCTTCATTTTTTGACCTATTTGTCACAGTGGGACGTGGGACGTGTTTGGAAATGACACTTTTTGACCTCGAAGCGACCAAGAACTGAGGCAATGAATTTCAATTTGAACTAGACATCTAGATGTAATGTTTTTATAGTTCCATTCGCTTAGTGTACCGTGTTCGGTTTCGCACGGTCACTGCGTTCGGTGGACGATGGGCTCGAGAATGTGTTAGTGGCTCCGTTTCCTTTTCCTTGAACCTTTCTTACATAACGGATTTTATTAGAACTCAGTCTCAGCCACTGCCCAGCCAGTTTCAAAAATTAAGGGCGATTCTGGCGGCCAGGAAAGCTCCGCGAGCTTATGCGCCGGCTGTTTTTGCGACTTCGGCTACAACTCGCTTCGCTTTCCAAAGCTGTTCTCGCGCTCCGCTCGTTTCCGCCAGTACTTGGAATGCGAATCCCCTTCGCGAGTGCAAAGTGATTTCGGCAAGTGAAGGTGCGACTGAGGCGCAACTACTTTCTGTTTGTTCTTGCGCTCGGCGGATTCTCGCTGTGCTTTTCGGAAAGCCAATCCAACAGATCGCCAGAATCGACCTTTATGCTAGCATACATAGATAAGATAAGATAAGGTAAGATTTATTTACACTAAGAGCCAAAGGCCATGGCAAATACATGAAAAATAAACTCAAACAAACAAGAATAATACCTTCTATAGGCACCTATCCCTATGGGCTAGGGCTACCCTGAGGAACCTGGCCAACTGTTTAATACTCATAAAACAACTATTTCCCATGATCCTACACATCCATTCTTCATCTACCCCTCCTTCATTTACTCCAAAAATTTCTAACCTAAGTTCATTCAAATTTTCGCATTCACACAACAAATGTTTTAAATTCTCATCCATACTACCACAAATCGGACATGAGTAAGGACCGGACCGACCCATTCCGCTTGGGTTTTGCCATTCCTAATGGACACAGGCCTACGTGCCTGTACCAGCAAAGCCTGAAATGGGTACTAGCCAATTAGATTATTCTGGGATATTTTAAGATCAGACAGTGCTGAACCAAGTCAAATAGGAAGATGATGACCTTTTCGCATTTTGTGTTTGAAAAAGCAAAGTGTGGGTGTGATTTTTGTCAATTGAGCTAGCACTCACTGGCATTTACTAGCAACCTCAAAAGCTGGACTGATTTCAACTTGGGTCTTAGAGTAGCTGGTACCCTAAACTATTTCCTCCCCCCCCCCCACATTTTCTATTTCACGTCAGAAACCCAGCAAATCTGAGTGGTAAGAAATTGCGAAAAGACTTTGAAAAATGGAGCTTTAGAAACAGAACGGTAGAAGATTGGAACAATCTCCCAGAAAGTGTGGTAAACGCCGAAGATATCAACCAATTCAAAGCAGGTGTCGACTACCACTTGGCTGAAATTCAATTTAGTATTTAAAGTGTCCCGAGAAATTTATAGAGGCGAAAGCCTTATTATTGCAATTATATTATTATTGTTATTAAGTCCTCGATCTCGGAGTGGTTCTCAAAAACTGGCTGGTATCGAGTTTTAGCTAAAAAACGGATGTGAATAGACCTTTATCCTTCAAGCATAGTCAGTGAAAAAAATTTCGCCGAGTAAGGATTAAGGTTAACTGCAGTATTTGCTACCGGGATTAATCTTATCTCTGCTGAGACAAGATTAATCCGAATTAGAGATAAGAATATCTTTCCAAAAACAAGATTAATCCCAGTAGCAAATACTGCAAGATTTTTTTTTCAGTGTAAGAACTGTTTGCCTGAAAACTAATTTCTTCACTTCACAGCTCTCAGGCTTGGACCAGGGAACTAGAGACCATACTTCTCAACGAGGAAGTGGAGGTCACATACGAAGACCCTCGCCGGCTCCCCGAAAGCGACTAGAACAAGGTATCTTCCTATTTCCTTTCCGTTCTTTTCATGTATGTAAGGTTTGAAGCCGTGAAGTGCTGGGTGAAAGCTTCTACGCTTTCCCAGCAGGGTTGCCACTTGACTCAAATAAAATGCACTATCCAAGTAGGAAAAAAGTACTACCAGAGGAGAAAATGTACTACCTAAAGCAAAATTTGTGCACGCGTTGCAGTTCGAGAATTGTTTTCCAATGTTGCTGACGCAAATCACTTTAGCATGACCCTACCCATATGACCTGAATCGAACCTTCGTCATAAATAGGGATTTCATTTGGAACCAGATTAAAATTAAAGTAATCAGATCAAATATTTCAGATACACTAAGCAAAATGCATCTAGGCGCACATGAACTACTTTTCTCAAATGTACTACCAACTCAGTACTTAAAAAAAAATGTACTAAAAAGAGTAAAATTGTACTACCGGTGGCAACTCTGTTTCCCAGGGAATTGGTAAATTGTAAATAGACACAGAATTCAGAATTTTAAAATAATCACAGATTTGGACATATACAATTTTAACACGCACATTTTAATCTTCGTTATTTTATTTGAATTTGTCTGTCGTTCAATCCGCATCGTTCTTCTGGGTTTTAGTTACATATCGTTGTATGTTTTGTTGATTCCGCATCGTTTTTCTGTTGGTATTGTGTTGGATTTTATGATTTAGTTTTTTGTTTTTTTCGCTGAGGACGGTTTGCCGGAAGTGCAACCAAAATATCCGAATTTATATTTATCCCTCGCACATCATCCTAGAGGGATAATTAGCTGATCAATAAAAAAAACCCGAAAATCACGGTTTTCTATTTCTTTCTTTTCATGTGTTTAGAAACGTGCAGATGCTGACCCTAGGCACTAGAAATGCACAGCTTCTAATTAATAAAAAAAGAAAAACAGTTAAATAATCTTACGATTCATAAGGCGTCTTCTCGCCGTTCCACGAGGACTCCTCGGGGAATAGGAGGGAACGGCGAGAATAGAGGGAGTCACTCCACGCGGACTCCGCCTACGGAAAACAACGAGAACACGGGGAATGCTTCTAAAATGGATTTTGTGCGAACAAAAAAATTTAGTTAACGAAATTAGTCTGAATCCACTTTATGTTTGGTTTTGTTTATTCTGACTCTTTTTAAATAGTTTTACATTGCAGCAACACCAGCAAAAATTGATTCCCCTCCGAATTTGAAAGGAAGTCCTTTTTTGATGATGGTGATGATAATCGGAGCATTCCCTGTCCGTGGGGACTCGCGAGAATATGGGTAGTGAGTTCCCGGGACAAACTAAAACTTGGGTACTCCTCAAATTGAATCCTCGGGGAACGGCGGGAATACACCTATAATCTGGGGCCTTCTGTTTGGACTAATCTGTCGGGTACCATCAGGGAGCCTGTAATTTTATACGCGTTTAAAAAGAAACTGAAAACTTTCCACTTGACTAATACGAGTTGAAGGGTGGGTGGTCTTTTTATTTTTTGTCCTTTCTTTTCTTTCACAGTTGTTCGGGGTGGGGGCTGAAACTGGTAAGTAGTAAATAATAAGGATCTTTGTTGGGTAGTGTTCTTGTTTATTTGTTTCTTATTTAAGTCATAGGCTAGATGGATAATTGTAAATGGTTGAATTAGTAAGTAATGGTTGGACAAGTAGTATTAGTAAATTGCAGCATTTCCAATGTTTTGGTTAAAAATAAAAAAACCTACCTACCTACCTAATGTGTGGCATTGAATTAAGCTCAATGATCCAAGCATTAAAACTAGTTAACAACCTGCTGACTGTAGCGCTGATCTAGTGTATAACGAAAGAATGAAAAGAATTTACTAAACAAAATATCACAAACGGACATAGCTAATCCATGGAGATTGCATGACTCAGTAACTTTTGACAACATTTAAGTAAACTTACAAATGGTTTTACGTATGCTGATATTGGCACGGGAGGGCTGTAGGGGCTTCAGCTTTGGAACCGGCAGAGCTACACTTCTCGGCAGTCTTGGCCGGGAGGGGTTCGTATCGGAATGCAGGATGTCTCTAAGGATTGGGCTTCGTTTTTCTTTACAGAACCTTGTTTTTTAGATCTTTCCAAACCCTCTGGCGGAGTAGATGTGAATAAGAAAACGAAACTATCTCCTCCAGCTGTTGCCGAACGAAAGCTTTCCACCTTTTCCAACGTAGTTTTCAACCCGTCCTCTGTCACTCGGGCTCAGGTCGACCGATTTGAAGTGGTGAGAGAGGATGAGAACGGAACGAAAACAGAAGTCTTTCAAAGAGATGGTGGTAGTAGTTGTAAGGCCCTTCCTGAGAAAACCGCAGATGCTAGTTACTTAGTGCCAAGTAAAAAAACGGAAAATTTCTTGAAGAATCCGGAAAACGGTGCCACTGCAGTAAAAGAGCTCACTGAAAATCTGGAAGTCTTCCAGTCAGGAGATGGTGGTAGTAGTTCGAAAGTACTTCCTCAGCAGTTCGCAGCAGGTAATTACCTAATACCAACCAAAAAATCCGGCTTGTCGAACAGTTCGGAAAATGGTGTCACTGTCTTAAAAGACCCTATTGGAAATGCTGGGACCGTAGAGCATGGAAATATCGAGTTGCATAAAACGGCGGGAAGTACAAAAATGGACAGTCATGTTGGTTCTGCAGAAGGTCGCAAGAAAGCTGTCCACAGGAAGACAGCAGAACCTTCTCGAAATTCCGACGATGATAGTATGGAAGTTTCAGACAATATTGCCCGTAAATCCGGAACTGGACAAAACGATCTTTCCGCAATCCGACAACCAGAAAACACTCTGTCTTCTTCGGGGCTTTCCACAGAAAACCTATCAGACAAAGAAGGTCTAGATTTGAATCAGCATTCTGCACCACCTTTTAACAGTTTGAATCTTCCACCACTAAGTTCTCCAAAGCTCGTCTCTAAGGCTGCTTCAATGTCGCCGACTAGTGAGATTTCGATGAACCAGCTAGCGAAAAGTTTTCAGAGTGAGTCTAGAGGGAGCCCAAGAAATGGTCGAGCAAAAAGGAATGCGAACAGAATCAGGTAAGACACTGTAGGAGTGAGGCGCGCAAAGCGAGGGAAGTTTCCGAAAAGCAAGGCTAAGCCTATTTCAATCAACCAATCAAATTTAATTCCAAATAGCTTAAAGCTTAAAGTCAGTCAGCCCTTGCTGAAGTATCCGTTATATTGAATATATGTTTCAAAGTTAGCTTGTACTCAAGGAATATTTATCAGTTAAAATATTTACGAAATACATAGAAACGACAAAAAAATAACTAATACACTTTACAAGATATGACCTGAAATAAATGCTGGAATGAGACTGTAAGAACTGGGTTGACGAATTGGCAGGATAATGGCAAAAACTGATTGCCAGTGCCCCTCTCGGACCGAAGCACGGACAACGGGAGGGGAAGGGGGAATAGACGGGAATCGAATAAAACCAGGAAGGGAAGGGAACGCGAGAAAAGCAGGAAGGCATACTAAAACGAGGAAGGGCATAGTAGAACGAGAAAGGCTGTCGCCAGAATTCAAAACTGGAAACCCGCACTGTTCCCTTCCTCTGTTTAGTATTCTTTGAGGGGTCGGCAACTTTTCAAATTCAAAGTTCACCATCCCTTCCTCGTTTTAGTATCCTGACATGGGTAGGCATCAAGTCCAGTGAGGGGTTGGCAGCTTTAAAATTGTAATTCACCTTTTCATTTCTCGTGCTGACGGTAGGCGACTAAAAGTCAAGCGAGGGGTCGGCAGCTATGATATCTCAAGTCCACCATTTCCTTTCTCGTTTTAGTACCTCGAAAGTACTAAAACGAGGAAGGAGACTGGAAATATTAAATTAATCTTCTTTGAGGGATCGGCAACTTTTTAAATTCAAAGTTCACCATCTATTCCTTGTTTTAGTATGCCCTTCCTGGTTTTAGTATGCCTTCCTACTTTTCTTGCGTTCCCTTCCCTTCCTGGTTTTAGTCGACCCCGAATAGACGGCTCATATGGGACGCAGCACACCATTTTTGCTCCAAATTTTTTTGCGAGTTACAACTTGTTTGTCTCTGATGTTGTCGCCTCACTTAAACATCACAAGTTGTAGTGGATGCGGTTTCTGTTCCAGTATCCGAACATGTGGGACTCGTTTGGAAAAAAAACCTGGCTGTTTTATCCTCGCCCAGGCCCCTTGGCTTTAACGAGAAACACGGATAAAATTGCAGAACATGTGTAGTTAACCAATCAGCTCCTAAGAAGTGATGAACAAGAAGAATGGAAGAATCGGTCTAACGCTGTTTCGTGGATAAACATTACATAAGAAGATCGGGATCTCGGGAAAGGACATCTCCATGACCAACATTTATTTTGTCTACGTTGCTGTTGACCGACAACCTTAGATCGGCTCGTTCGTCCATGGTTTCAAAAAGTTAATTAATTTGCTTTCTTTAGTACTGCACACTAGAAAGAGTAATCTGGTGCAGAGCAAAATAACACTAGGAAGTAGTGCCGAGACTTGACAAAACTGACACCCACTCGACAGCATGGACACTAGCACCACTAGCGATGTAGAACGTCCCTACTGAAACTCAATCAGTATTTCACCAGCGCTGGCTCCGATAGCTGAATGTTCTGATTCTGAACATAGCAAAAATATTATGCAGCCTCTATTGTTTCTTGATGTGGGCAGACCGCACCTTTGCTGTACTAGAAATTTATGAACCTGAAAGTTTGTTTCACTTTGAATGCCGCAAGCGTAGTGGGTGGCGTTATGAGTATGGCCAGTTTGCAAAGCATGGAAAGCATAGGCACTGGCGCAGAGCAAAATAACACTAGGGAGTAGAGCCAAGACCTATGCTTTGCATCCTTCGTAAACGGGCTCTACTCATACCGCTACCCACTACACTTGAGGTACTTTATTTAAGACAAAATTGCTGGTTTAGAGATTTCTAACAAAGCTGAGATGCGGTCTGCACACATCGAGGAAACAGTGAAGGTTTTTATCTTTTTTTTGCTGTGTTCAGAATATGAAGTTATTGGAGCAAGCGCTAGTGAACGACTGATTGAGTTTCAGTAGGGACGTTCACTATCGCTAGTGGTGCCAGTCTCGCTGCTATCGGAGTGTGTGTCACTTTTTTCAAGTCTTGGGGCTACTCCCTAGTGTTATTTTGCTCTGTTCAGGTGCGAATTAAAAAGAAACCGGTTTAGGTAGAAGGGACAAATCATGAGCCGTAGCCTCCTTGGGGGCCCCACCTGTGATATGTTTGTAGCGTCATCGGGTGCTTTTCTTTCATGTCACCCAACCTCCCGAAAAAGCTAACAGCTAGGAACGTCATTTCAGGCTGAGCTTCTTCGTAGAGGACGCTACCTCTCGACGTGGCCCTTACCTCGTCTCGCTTACCGAGGAAACAAAAGTCCTCGACCTCAAAAAGAAAGTTGAGAAAGAATTGGCCATCGCCGTAGCCAATCAGAAGTGGTTCTTGGGTCAGGAGGTCGCAGATGATGAGAGTCGGGCTGTCAGCAGCTATACAGGCGTGCAGGAGAATAGGTCAGCATCTTTCCTGTATGTCGTTAGAGGTAAGTTGTCAGTTACCGAATTCAAGCGCAACCTTAATGTAGCTCAGCAGATGCTTTACTCCTATGCTTTATTACTAGACTGCGCGGAATAAATTCATTCATTCATTCAGTGTAAATTCTGTCAGTGTGTTTGGTTTTCTTTTTAAGTTTCTTGTGTTCTTTCCATTATTTCTGTTGACAGTAATGTTGTTTTTTTCATTCTTTTTTGTTTTTTTTCTTCTTCTTCATTTAATTAGTCCGTCTTTTTGTACGTTTGTGCATTATGATGGGCAATAAACCTATTTATTCAATTCAATTCAATTCAATTCATTTATTTGTATCCGCCAAAGCTGGCGAGTAAAAAAAATATAATAAAATTCACACAATTGGTCTACAAACTAATAACTAGACCATATACTCTCATACAAACTCTAATAGCACATCCTCGCAAGCAGTGCTTTTGCTGTGCTATTTACGTATCTTCGATTGTCTTGCTAATAAAACTATTCTACTACTATTCTACTACTACTTCATTTAAAAAAAAAAAAAAAAAAAAGGAAAAAAAAACAATTAGCCTACGCTATCCTCAATGAAGTCTACCTAAACTTTAACCAAAATACAATCAACGCAACGCATCGGTCAAAGTGTGCTTTATGGAATAAATTTTTGAAAAAAAAGTTTCCCGTTTCTTTTCATCTGTCATCATTTGCCTGTACAAATTTCGTAATGAATAGCGCTGGAACTTGGAATTTGACACCAGAAGAACTAAAACTGGTAGGCCTAGTTAGTCTAAGGTTGGTTACCTGCCATTGGGGTAGAAAAGGAAAGTTCTGGGAAAATAGGATTGAAGACTGTTTTAGGACATGTGTCATATGTAGATGTCTAAACGAAAGTGTGAGTCAGAAGTGCCAGTGTTCAGTGTTGAATAATGGAAATGTTTGGAGTAAGTCAGTTGGGGGCAGGAGAGTGTGTCAAGGGGATTAGGGAATTAGAGGAATTTGGGAAGTTTGTGTTTTTCTTTTTTGGGTAGGATTGCCAGTTGGCTTTTGGATACGTACATACAGTAGGATGATGGGGATCACCGAATAATGATCTAAATTTAGAAAAAGGGTTCCGATGGAAGGGATCGACTAAAACCAGGAAGGGAAGGGAACGCGAGAAAAGAAGGAAGGCATACTAAAACCAGGAAGGGCATACTAAAACGAGGAAGGCAGTCGAAGGATTCGCCGCACCGTTCCCTTCCTCTATTTAGTATTCTTTGAGGGGTCGGCAACTTTTCAAGTTCGAAGTTCACCATCCCTTCCACGTTTTAGCATCCTGACATGGGTAGGCATTAATTTCAGCGAGGGATCGACAACTATAAAAATTGTAATTCACCTTTTCATTTCTCGTTCTGACGGTAGGCGACTAAAACCCAATATTATACTAAAACGAGGAAGGGATGGTGAAGTTTGAATTTGAACAGTTACCGACCCCTCAAAGAATACTAAATAGAGGAAGGGAGCGGTGCGTCGAATTCTGGCCATAGCCTTTCTTGTTTTAGTATGCCCTTCCTAGTTTTAGTATGCCTTCCTGCTTTTCTCGCGTTCCCTTCCCTTCCTGGCTTTAGTCGATCCCCCGATGGAATCCCAGAGGGGGATAATTGCTCGACTTCCTTTTGGGAAAATAGGGTCTTACAGATTTCTGATCTTCGCCAGATCCCATAAACATCGGATAAACCTATCAAGTAGATCCGTTATGTAGTACTTTTACACCGAAAAGATAATCAGAAAAATAGGTTAATTAGTAAAGTTCTGGTTTTCACCGGATTTCAACCGAGTCAAGAACAAATAATACTTCCTGACCTATACCAACCCTCAAAATAGCCTATTCAAATAACTCCTTCGAGAGTTACCGTTCTAACACAGACAGACGAACGGACTGACAAACTTTACCACCCATAGGTATCCCTTCATTAGGTTTTTGGATCCCTAAAAAAGAAGACAGAGTCTTTCGCTGAAAGGCGATTTTTTTCAAATCGTTGCGGAGAAGCATAGAGCTCTTTATTCGTGATCTTTCCGCGCTGAACACCTTAACTTTTGTCGGAACGCATGCTCTGCATATCTCGATGAATTGTTTATCACCCATCCAGTTCAGAGATGGGCGAATCTGAATCCGGATTCGGATTTGAATCCAGGATTCGTCCTTTTGGCCGGATTCGAATCTTCTGCTTGTCAGGCTGGATTCGGATTCGGACTCGGATTCCAAACCCTCAGTCTTACGAATCCGCTCAAATTCCTAGACTTCATCCTTCCAGTTTCCGTTTTCCCAATTTTTACACAGTGTTCTTAGGCAATCCAACTTTTTGTCCCACCACCAAACATCCTCAGTAATTTCTCGCGTTATCTGATACCTTAGATAATAGTGCTTTTTGTCACCTCTGATTTCTTAGCCATAATCTTTGTTGTTTTTGTTAAGGTCGGATTCAATTCCGGATTCGAATCCTCAGCCTGAAATGGTGGACTCGGATTCATACCTAGACCTGGATCCGGATTCGGATTCCAATCTTTTCATGATCGGATTCGCCCATCTCTGATCCAGTTTGTCTACATCTACAGTTAACAAGAGCTGTAACCTCATATGGCACTTGCCTGGGTTAAGATGATTTGATTGATCAAAAGTAAGTTTCGACTTTGCGGTTGAGATGCGCACTCTAAGGGAGCTGGAACTTCATTTGTAAGCAAAACCCTTGAGGCGAAAATGCTAATGGGCTGATGGGCATCAAGAAAATGCATATATTGCTTAAAAGTATTTTTTTTTACTTTGCGGTCAAGATTGGTACTTTAAGGAATAATCGGATTTGGGAAGTAGCAATTTCTAAGCAAATGTTGTTGAGTCTCCAATATTCCAGCGAAGTTTCATCGTCCTAGCACATCTGGAAGTACCTTAACGCGCGATCACCGGAATCCCAGACCCCCCCCCCCCTCCTCCAACTCCACCCACAATGCCCGGAGCCAATCCGGTTCTGTAAATGATTAATCCAGAGCATCTGTTTGTCATTCCCACGAAGTTCGATCCAGATCACACCAGTCTAAGCGGGTCAAGTATTTTCCGCCCTCCCCCCAATAATTGCCGGATTCGGCCCGGAAATGAAAAAGATCACCAGAGGAAAATGTCCTCTGTTTAATTATTAAATTTCACTCGAATCCGACCACCCGTTCCAAAGTTACGCATGACTCAATATTTCGGATTCCCCTCCCTCAACCCCCCCCCCCCCCCCCTCCCCCAAGATTATCATATCGAGGATTTTTTTTTATTCCAAGTCAGTTTGACCGGGTCCCTGATATGCCTTCCAAGTTTCGTCGTGAAAATCCCCCCAAAAAACGGAATTCCTGGAAACCCCCTCCCCCCCCCCCTCAAGTGTCCGAATCCAGTCAAATTATGTAAAAGATTTACATGGATCAGATGTTTGTTCTTCCCAGCCAGTTTCACTCCGATACCATCATTCTAACCGTTTCTCGAGATTTCCCCCCCCCCCCCAGCTCTCCCACGGTGCCCGTAGCCAATCCGTTCAGTAAATGACTTACCTAGAGCATCTGTTTGTTCTTTCCACAAAGTTCCATCCCGATCCCTCCATTCTAAAGGGGTCACGTATTTTCTGCACCCCCCCCCCAATAGTTGCCGGATCCGGTCCAGATATGAAAAAGTTCATCGGAGAAATGTCCTCTGTTCAATTCTTAAATTTCACTCGAATCCAATCACACATTCCAAAATTACGCATGACTGAAAATTTCGGATTCCCCTCCCTCCACTCACCCCACCATTATCAGATCGACAAAATTTTTATTTTGAAGTCAGTTTGATCGGGTCCCTGATATGCTTGCCAAGTTTCATCGTGAAAATCCCCAAAACTACCATCACCGAAATTCCGGGAAACCCCCTCCCCCCCCCCATAAGTGTCCGGTTCCAGTACAATGGTCTAAAGGACTTATCTAGAGCAGATGCTTGTTCTTCCCAGCAAGTTTCACTCCGATCCCTCCATTCTAACCGTTTCTTGAAATTTCCGGTCTCCCCCCCCCCCAACTCCCCCCTGGCTACCGAATCCGGTCAAGCCTTTCAAGGGGACATCACAGATATATATTCTGTTCAGTTATGAAGTTTCATTACAATCCGATCACCCGTTCGAAAGTTACACACTTCTCAATTTCCCGGATTCCCCGGAAAACCCCCAAAATGGTCGGATCAGAAAACTGATTATTTCTAAGTTTGTTTGGTCGGGTCTCTGATATGCCTGCCAAGTTTCATGGTCCTAGCACAACTGGAAGTACTCTAACTCGAAAAAGTGTGACAAAATGCCCTAAATTTTCAAGTTTCCAGCACCCCCACTCCCCCGCATATGGTCGGATCGGGAAACTGATCATTTCCAGGTTAGTTTGGTGGGGTCCCTGATATTTCTGCCAAATTTCATTGTCCTAGCTCATCTGGAAGTACCCTAAATTTTCAAAATGCCCTAAATTTTCAAGTTTCCAGCACTCCCACTCCCCCGCATTTGGTCGGATCGGGAAACTTATTATTTCCAGGTTACTTTGGTCAGGTCCCTGATATTCCTGCCAAGTTTCATTGTCCTAGCTCATCTGGAAGTACCCTAACTCGAAAAAGTGTGACAAAATGCCCTAAATTTTCAAGTTTCCAGCGCCCCCACTCCCCCGCATATGGTCGGATCGGGAAACTGATTATTTCCAGGTTCGTTTGGTCGGGTCCCTGATATTCCTGCCAAGTTTCATTGTCCTAGCTCATCTAGAAGTACCCTAACTCGGAAAAGTGTGACAAAATGCCCTAAACCAGTTGTTCGCAGATAGGCTATGCTCCAATTCCAGTCAAACTTGATGGACGGGAAGAGGAGATGTCAGAGATGTGATTTTCATTTTTTCAAGTCGTATTCGACCACAGTAAGGGGAGTTGGTGGGAGAGTCCCAGAAATTTTGTGGCTCGCATAGGGGTCAAAAGAATGCAATGATTTAAATGAAAATTGGGATATAGAGAGAGCATATGCCCTAGATGACATAGTCTAGGGTCCAAAGTGGATCTGACCACGGTGGGGGGGGGGAGATCCAGAAAATGCTCAGATTCGAGTGAAACTTGAGAGATGGTAAAGGAAGCTGCTTTAGATGATCCGTACCAGACTCGGTCGCGGTAGGGGGAGTTGGAGGGAGGTACCGGAAATCGTGTGGCACGTGTAGGTATCAAAACGAGTGGATTTATTGGGCAGAAATTTGAAAGGTAGAACAGTCATATTCTCCAGATGATCCGAGGCGATGCCGGAAGTGCTCAAATTTGAGTGAAACTACAAATCCTATTTACACCCCTCTTGGCAAGGATTCTCTTCAGGTTCAAGCTGGAAAATGAACTTGTGGAAAAACAGATAAAGATTCTCCCTTAAAGATCTGATTCTGGGAACTTTCTTCCCTGTAAACTTAAAGTTAAAGCTGATGCTGTGATTTAGTTTTGGACACGGCTGCTGTTTTTGCTGCTCGATTAGGTCGCTGTCAGCTTGGGTTGAAGGAATATCTATATCCTATTCATAGGTTCGAACCGCATTTTCGGATTGCGGTTGTATTTTGTGACATTCTCACCTACTTTCTTGTACCGTCTACTCGTAACAAGTGACATGATTTCTTAGCTCTTTGTTTAATAGTTGATTGGCTTGTCGTACGTTGGTCGTCCATGTCTCCCTGCATTCCGTTCTTCTTCTTCTATAGCACTTGCAGCCTCTGGCTCAACCCGATGAAAACTTTATCTCAAAATAGTACTATGAAGAAGTACGAAAAAGTTGCATGCAGTACTAACGATGCTACTACATGATTCTACTTCAAGGCTAACGTGTTACTGCATACTACTATATGCTACTATTAGCAAAACTGGATGCTTCTATGGCAAGACAGGATGCTACTGGCTACCACTACATAAGATTGGATCAGTCCGAGGCACATGAAATGATAGTACTCTTTGCTATTACATAGTAGTACATGCAACGTTTTCGTACTACTACCATACTACTACGCAGGCTACAAATTTTTCATCGGGAAGTGCCATATACCGATCACAATTCCGTGTGTCGGTCGGTTCGGCGGTATGTCCCACGATTGCGAGCTAGGGTACTTCCAGATGTGCTAGGACGATGAAACTTGGCAGGCATATCAGGGTCCCGACCAAACTAACTTGGAAATAATCAGTTTCCTGATCCGACCATCTGCGGGGAAGTGGAGGGAGAAGTTAATCCGGAAAATTCTTAATAACTAAAACATGTCTCTCATGTCCCATTTCTAGTCTGGATCAGCTTGATGTCTGTGGGGGAATTGGGGTTGGAGGAGACCAGAAATATCGTGAAACTGTTAGATTGGAGGGATGGGAGTGGAATCGTTTGAAATCGTTTAAACGATCGGGCTGGATCTGGACACTTTGGGGGGGGGGGGTGGAGGGGGGTTCCCCGAATTACGGTGGTGGCAGTTTTAGGGGAATTTTCACTACGAAACTTGGTAGGCATGTCAGACACCCAACCAAACTGACATGGAAATAGTAATGTTTTCGATCCAATCATCATAGGGGAAACGGAGAGAGGGGGGAATCCGGAATACTGAGTGATTGCGTATCTTGGAACGGCTGATCGGATTCTAGTGAAATTCCAGAGAAAAGAGACCCCAATCTCCACAAGCCTACCAAGTTTCAATTTGATACCTGTAGATTCCTGTCACGGGTCAGAGACTTAACTCTTGGCTATTCTGGGACCTTTTGCCCATGAACGAGGTAGGTGAGGGAGGTGAAACCTTAAAAGTAGTTTCCCAACCCTAGGACCTATTAGTACACGGAATTTCATCGTCCTATATCCAGCTCAGGTTAAGTTATGGACGTTCTTCCCTGAGCAATCTGGGCCTGATAAAATAGAAAAAACGAGATTTTCGGGTTTTTTTTTCTTGATTTTGATTTGATTTGAATTCTGTGGAAGGCTTTATTCAAAGTGTTGAAAAATATTATGGATTTTTGGGGCCGTTTTCCGGGTGCAAGCTTCTGCGCTTTCCCAGACGGATGGTAAATGGTAAATATACACAGAATTCAGAATTGTAAATAATCACAGATTTGTACATGTACACTTTGAACACGCACATTTTAGCTTTCGTTATTTTACTTTTATCTGCATGTCGTTCAGTCCGCATCGTTCTTCTGGTTTTTAGTTACATATCGTCTTATTGTTTGTTGGTTCCGCATCGTTTTCCTACTGTTATTGTGGTGGATTTTATGATTTAGTTTTGTTTTTTTCCGCTGAGGACGGTTTGCCGGAAGTGCAACCGAAATATCGGAAATTGTATTTATCCCTCGCACATCATCTTGGAGGGGTAACTAGGTGATCAAGAAAAAAACCCGAAAATCTTGTTTTTTCTATTTTATTTGAAATGAATGGTCAGCTTGGCTTCAAACCTTATTATCTGGGCCTGACTGCCCCTGAACCGGATGGGTATGGTGGCTGGGACCCCGAAAAGCACAACTAGACCTCAATGCCCACAAGTATACTATGTTTCAGCTTGACACCTTCCATGGTTCACGAATTATGAGCTTCGTAAAAAACGGTGAAAACCGGAAACCAAAACCGAAAGCTGCCGATCCTCACTAAAAATAGACTTTTCAATAGGAGGAAAGCTGGCACGGGAGAGACTTACCTTTGCCGCTCTTTGCAAGTTGCAGGAGGAGGATTTGAACCACTTCCTATTAGAGTGCCAAGAGCTTTCGCATTTGAGAGTAACATTTGTTGGGGGTGGGCTGGGATCGCTTCCCCGTTTCCTGAAATCTACGAACCCCAAATGTATCGTAGATGTTTGTAAATATGTGACTAAAGGATTTAGTCTCAGAATGAAAGTTTAGCTTAGTTTACGGAGCATAGCATTTCTAGAGGTGTAATGTGTAATAGTTTATTTGTGAAGTGTATGTAACAAGCGTTATTATTATTATTCACAGCTGTTCGGGTGGGGCTGAAACTGCTAAGGAGTAAATATTAAGGATACTTGTTGTGTATAGTGTTCATGTTTAATTATCTGTTATTCATAGGCTCGGTGGATAATCGTAAGTTGTTGTGTTTAGTTATTTATTGATTAGATACAAGGAGTATTAATAAATTACAGCACAAGTCCTTAGGACCTTCTTTTTGCTGCAATAGGATATTCGTCGGGTTATTTTATTTTATTTTCAATGTTTTGGTTAAAAATAAAAACCTACCTACCACAAATGAACACTCTAGTAAAACGCAGTATCATGTCGGTAGATTATTAGCTTTCTATTTGTTTTCAGTAATAAGGATGATAATTTGTCTTCTTGCACTGTCAGACGTTTCATAACAGATTGCGCATAACACTTTCAAGAATAACACCTTTTCACTAGAAATAAAGTGTTCTGACCAATTAAGTTTACACTATTTCGTGCCTAGATCTCCGACAACACCTTCAATTGGTAAAAATACTAACGGGAACGAAAGAAACATAACATATAACATCCCAAAGTGTTATCTGTTGAAATCGCGAATCCTGCTGTTGTCGTTATGTAACTTCTGACAGTATAGTGTTTTGACCTATTGAAGGTGTTGTTGGAGATCTGGGCACGAAATAGTATAAACTTAATTGGTCATAACACTTTTTTTCTAAGTGAAAAGGTGTTATTCTTGAAAGTGTTATGCGCAATCTGTTATGAAACTTCTGACAGTGTACCCATCATTTACTTTTAGAAAATATCGTGACAGATAAGTTGCGCAACTCAATTATTTTATTAATTTATTAAATTGTTTTAGGTAATGTTGCTTCTCCCACGCGACAAAATGCCGAAGCCGAGACAACTGCAACTGTGGATCGTCATGTTGCAAGAGTGCTGCAAAACACCACGACTACAGCCAAGGTAGCTCATCTTTAACAAAGTAATTATTTTCTCTGTTTACTTAGCCGCTAACAAACTCTAATCGTAACAGGCCTGAAACACTGTAGGAGTTTCTCTCGAGACCCTTTAATAAAAGGCCATCGCCATTTACAATATTCAAGTTCAGAGCTACACTGCGGAGTGTAGATATGATGTGTGACAAGAGTATGTGTGCGTATTTGAGGAAGAGTGGTTAAAACGAATTTTTAAGGACGAGTGTTTTGCTGGGGTAAAGAAAATGGGGCGATTTTTGAGGCTAGCGATGGAACACAGAAGTAGATTTTTGGAATAAGTAAAACATTAAACGGAAACGAGTATTATTAAATGTTAGTGTTTGTTTTTTTCGTCTGTTAAATATTTGCCGTGTCCCTCGGGCTGCTTCTAGGAATAAACTATCTATCTATCTATCATAGTCTTAATGGCACTTGCAGCCTCTGGCTCAAGTGCCATATACCGATCACAGTTCCGTCTGTCGGTCTGTCGGTCGGTCCGAGTTTTTTGTCACACTTTTTCGAGTTAGGGTACTTCCAGATGTGCTAGGACAATGAAACTTGGCAGGCATATCAGGGACCCGACCAAACTAACCTGGAAATAATCAGTTTCCCGATCCGACCATATGCGGGGGACTGCAGGGCGCTGGAAACTTGAAAATTTAGGGCATTTAGGTCACACTTTTTGAAGTTAGGGTACTTCCAGATGAGCTAGGACAATGAAATTTGGCAGGAATATCAGGGACCTGACCAAAGTAACCTGGAAATAATAAGTTTCCCGATCCGACCATATGCGGGGGAGTGGGGGCGCTTGAAACTTGAAAATTTAGAGCATTTTGTCACACTTTTTCGAGTTAGGGTACTTCTAGGACAATGAAACTTGGCAGGAATATCAGGGACCCGACAAAACTAACCTGGAAATAATCAGTTTCCCGATCCGACCATGTGCGGGGGAGTGGGGGCGCTGGAAGCTTGAGAATTTAGGGCATTTTGTCACACTTTTCCGAGTTACGGTACTTCCAGATGAGCTAGGACAATGAAACTTGGCAGGGACCTGACCAAACAAACTTAGAAATAATCAGTTTTCTGATCCGATCATTTTGGGGGGGGGAGTGGAGGGCAGGGGTTTCTGGGAAATTGAGAAGTGTGGAACTTTCGAACGGGTGATCGGATTGTGATGAAACTTCATAACTGAATAGAATATAGATCTGTAATGTCCCGTTTAAAGTCTTGATCGGATTCGGTAGCCAGGGGGAGTTAGGGGGGGAGAGACCGGAAATTTCACGAAACGGTTAGAATGGAGGGATCGGAGTGAAACTTGCTGGGAAGAACAAGCATCTGCTCTAGATAAGTCCTTTAGACCATTGTACTCGATCCGGACACTTATGGGGGAGGGGGAGGGGGTTTTCCGGAATTCCGGTGATGGTGGTTTTGGGGATTTTCACGATGAAACTTGGCAGGCATATCAGGGACCCGATCAAACTGACTTCAAAATAAAAATTTTGTCGATCTGATAATGGTGGGGGGAGTGGAGGGAGGGGAATCCGAAATTTTCAGTCATGTGTAATTTTGGAATGGGTGATCGGATTCGAGTGAAATTTGAGAATTGAACAGAGGACATTTCTCCGATGATCTTTTTCATATCCGGACCGGATTCGGCAACTATTGGGGGAAGGGGGTGGAAAATACGTGACTCGTTTAGAATGGAGGGATCGGGATGGAACTTTGTGGGAAGAACAAACAGATGCTCTAGGTAAGTCATTTACTGAGTCGGATTGCCTACGGGCACCGTGGGGGAGCTGGGGGGGGGGGGTGAACCGGAAATCTCTAGAAACGGTTAGAATGATGGTATCGGAGTGAAACTTGCTGGGAAGAAAACATCTGATCCATGTACATCTTTTACATAATTTGACTGGATCCGGACACTTGAGGGGGGGGGGGGAAGGGGGTTTCCCGGAATTCCGTTTTTTGGGGGATTTTCACGACGAAACTTGGAAGGCATATCAGGGACCCGGTCAAACTGACTTGGAATAAAAAAAAATCCTCGATATGATAATCTTTGGGGGGGGGGGGGAGTTGAGGGAGGGGAATCCGGAATATTGAGTCATGCGTAACTTTGGAACGGCTGATCGGACTCGAGTGAAATTTAATAATTAAACAGAGGACATTTTTCTCTGGTGATCTTTTTCATTTCCGGACCGAATCCGGTAATTATTGGGGGGAGGGCGGAAAATACATGACCCGCTTAGACTGGTGTGATCTGGATCGAATTTCGTGGGAATGACAAACAGATGCTCTGGATTAATCATTTACAGAACCTGATTGGCCTGATGGTCTTCTGGTCATCTCATGCCTGCGAGTTAGGGTACTTCCAGATGCACCAAGACCATAATACTTGGCAGGCTTATCGGGGACCCGACCAGATTGACTCGACAATAGTCACTTCCTCGAACGGACCATCGTGGGGGAGTGGAGGGAGGGGGATCCGGAATCTTTTGTCATGTATAACTTTGGAACGGGTAATCGGATTCAAATGAAACTTGGTAATTTTTGCATCCGGATCTCTAACTAGGGTCTCTTTATGCCTTTTGGAGTACCAGCCCCCAGATCCACTTGGTTCAGGGGCAATTCTTGGCCCTCCTCTTCCGCCCCCCTGCCGTTCATTGGCAACTGGGCACAGAACGCCCATGAGTCAAGTATGTGACCAGTGTGTGACCAAATTTGGTGAACTTGTAGATGTATCGGTCTAGGTATTCATTTTAATGGGTCCTGACCCCCCTCCTCCACCCTCAAGAGGTGTGTCAAACTGATTACTTTTACACCCCACGTTTGAGTGCTTGCGCACTTGTTACAGAAATTCCTGCATCTGTTTCACATTTTTTTTCTTGAAAAAAGTTTTTTTTTTAAATCATGATTATTCACATTTTATTTTAAATTATTGGCAATTTCTTTGAATTATTTCGAACTGTGATCTGAATCACTTTTTGATTGAATCACACTGAACGGAATCGTTCTACTGGATAATTGAAGCGTCATCATAATCGAATCGTCGCTGAAAGCGGACGGCTGAATCTTGAATTGTACGATTCGGAAGCAAGCTGAAATGCACAACCCTGCACAGGTGCAGTTCATTTCCTGCCTATGATATATATATTCACTACGAACTGAACACCTGAACTAATTCAATCGTGGGCGTTTTGAGCCATAGGCATTCTGAGTCGCGGACATTTTGGACCGTGAGTCGTGGGCATTTATAGTGGACATTTTGAGTCGTGGGCCTTATAAGCGTTAGTCCTTTAACCTTCTCCTAGAGTAAAATGGAGGTAAGAGTTCATATTGCGAGGGTTTCGCTTACAAACTTTAAAAAGACGAGTATGGAAGGCGGATCGGGTCAAAAGACCCTCCTACATCACATGATAGAGAACCTGCTTTGTCACGTCCTCTGCCACGTGTTGTATTTACATCATATGCGTTGTCACGTCCTCCGTCGTGTGATGCAACTACACCACGTGACTTGTCACGTCCTCTGCCATGTGGTGTTAATTGTTCACACCCAGTGCTTTATCACGTCCTCTGTCACGTGGTGAACTTACACCATGTGCTTTGTCACGTCCTCTGTCTGTTGATGAAAAATCCATCGCGTGACAATAGAGGTGCTTGGTCACGTCCTCTATCACCTGCTTTGTCACGTAATGTAAATACACCTGCAAAACCGGTCCGACGTCCTTCATAATATCTCCATCACGTGCTTTGTCACGTCCTCTGTCACCTGCTTTGTCACGTGGTGTATATACACCACCTGCTTTTTCACGTCCTCTGTCGCCTGCTTTGTCACGTGATGTATAAACACCACCGTTCTGAAGTCCTTCACCAATCTCACATCACGTGCTTTGTAACGTCCTCTGTAACCTGCTTTGTCACGAGGTGTGAATATGCCACCTGCTTTGTCACGTCCTCTGCCACCAGCTTTGTCACGTGAGGTAAAAACAGCACCTGCTTTGTTACGTCCTCTGTCACCTGCTTTGTCACGTGGTGTAAATACACCACCTGCTTATTTTACCTACCCTGACCCGTTTCCCTACGGTCTAGACCCTAAAAAGACATTTTCGTATCAGCCAAGAAACACACATTTTAGGGGTAGTTCGACCATTCTGAATAAAAAAATGGCACTTGTTTCCACTTTCACTTTAGACCACTTTAGACCTACACCTGACCCGTTTCCCTAGGGACAGTTTTGTCATTTTGATGACCTTAGATTCTGGAACATGTTCTTGTTGCTTCAATCGAAAACTTACATTTTAAGGGTCAGGGGGGTTGGGTTTAAGGGGGATTTCCGTGTTAGGTTTAAAAACAATGGTCATTTATGATTCGAGTGTTCGAAATACCCCTAAAATGTGTGTTTCTTGGCTGAAAAGGCATTTTCTTTTTTAGGGTCTAGACCCTAGGGAAACGGGTCAACGTAGGTCTAAAGAAAATAAAAGTGTCATTTCTGATTCAGAATGTTCGAAACGCTCCTGAAACGTGTGTTTCTTGGCTGATACAGCAATTTAGTTTTTAGGGTCTACACCCTAGGGAAAGAAGTCATGGTAGGTCTAAAGTAAAGAAAAAGCGTAAATTTCTGATTCAGAATGCTCTAAATACCCCTAAAACTTGTGTTTCTTGGCTGATACAGCAATTTAATATTTAGGGTTTAGATCCTAGGGAAACGGGTCAGGGGTTACGTACATGCTAAAGCAGGTGATTTATTCACACCCCGTGGCAAAGCACATCATAAAGCAGGTGGTGTATTCACACCACGTGTAAAGCAAGTGGTGTATTCGCAGCACGTGATAAAGCATGTGGTGTATTCGCAGCACGTGATAAAGCACGTAGTGTATTCGCACCACGCAGGCACCACGTGATAAAGCATGTGGTGTATTCGCACCACGTTATAAAGCACATGGTGTATTCGCACCACGTGATAAAGCACGTGGTGTATTCGAACCACGTGATAAAGCAAGTGGTGTGAAATCCAAATTTAGTCTACGCTCAGATTGGTTACATTTTGTTTGTTTTTCCGAAGGTTAAATTGCGAAAGGAGACGAAATTCATGTGTCGCCGATAAGGTTTTCGGACACGGGGAATGCGAATATGGAATTAACTTTGGCCCTAGAATTACCATTGACCCTTCACGGTCTAGACCCTAAATATTGAAACTGCTATTTTGAACATTCAGATTGAACATTTTGAACACATCAGAAAATGAAATTTCTTTTCACTATAGACCTACCTCTGGACGATTTAAAATGAAATTGCCGTTTCAGCCAAGAAACACACGTCTTAGGGGTATTTCAAACATTCTGAATCCGAAAATCACCTTTTTTCCCTTTTGACCTACACCTGACCCGTTTCCATAGGATCTAGACCCTAAAAATGAAATTGCCGTTTCAGCCTTGAAACACAGTTTTTTGGGGTATTTTGAAAATTCTGAATCAGAAAATGAAATTTCTTTTCACTGTAGACCTACCCCTGGCCGGTTTAAAATGAAATTGCTGTTACAGCCAAGAAACACACGTCTTAGGGGTAGTTCAAACATTCTGAGTCCGAAAATGACCTTTTTTCACTTTTGACCTACCCCTGACCCGTTTCCACAGGATCTCGACCCTAAAAATGAAATTGCCGTTTCAGCCAAGAAACAAACATTTTAGGGGTATTTCGAACATTCTGAATCAGAAAATTACACTTGTTTTCACTTTGGGCCCACAACTGACCGGTTTCCCTAGGGACAGTTTTGTCTTTTTGAGTGACCTTGGATGTCAGGTTGAGAAACTTAAAACCGTAACACAACACATGTCGGGCCTGACCACCGGCACAAAAAACCTTACCTACCTACATCCGCCCAAAGAGACAGTGTACTTTCATGGCTCAAGAAGCCGCCTGATTGTAACATGGCTGAACAGCAATTTCATTTTTAGGGTCTAGATCCTAGGGAGACGGGCCAGGGTTAGGTCTACAGTGAAAAAAATGTCATTTTCGGATTCAGAATGTTTGAAATACCCCTAAAACATGTGTTTCTTGGCCGATACAGCAATTTCAATGTTTAGGGCCTAGACCCTAGGACCGTGAAGGGACAAGGGAAATTCAGGGGCAAAAGTTAATTCCATATTTGCATTCCCCGTGTCTGAAAAGCTTATCCTCGACACATGAATTTCGTCTCCTTTCGCAGTTTAACCTTTGGAAACACGAGCAAAATGTAACCAATTTGAGCGTAGGCTGAAGTTAGATTTCACACCACGTGCTTTATCACGTGGTGCGAATACACAACGTGCTTTATCAGGTGGTGCGAATACACAACGTGCTTTATCACGTGGTGCGAATACACCACGTGCTTTATCACATGGTGTGAATACACCACCTGCTTTAGCATGTGCTTTGTCACGTGGTGTGAATACTCCACCTGCTTTAGCATGTTCTTTGTCACGGGGTGTGAGTACATCACCTGCTTTACCATATACGTAACCCCTGACCCGTTTCCCTAGGGTCTAGACCCTAAAAACTAAATTGCTGTATCAGCCAAGAAACACACGTTTTAGGGGTATTTAGAACATTCTGAATCGCAAAATGACACTTCTTTTACTTTAAACCTACCCTTACCCGTTTCCCAAGGGTCTAGACCCTAAAAATTAAATTGCTGTATCAGCCAAGAAACACACGTTTTATGGGTATTTAGGACATTCTGAATCAGAAAATGACACTTTTTTTTCCTTTAGACTTACCCTGACCCGTTTCCCTAGGGTCTAGACCTTAAAAATTAAATTGCTGTATCAACCAAGAAACACACGCTTTAGGGGTATTTAGAACATTCTGAATCAGAAAATGACATTTTTTTTACTTTAGACCTACACTGAGCCGTTTCCCTAGGGTCTAGACCCTAAAAATGAAAATGCCGTTTCAGCCAAGAAACACACGTTTTAGGGGTATCTAAAACGTGTGTTTCTTGAACCTAACCCTGAAATCCCCTTAAAACCAATCCCCCTAACCCTTAAAATGTAAGTTTTTGATTGAAGCAATAAGAAAATGTTCCAGAATCTAAGGTCACTCAGAATGACAAAACTGTCCCTAGGGAAACGGGTCAGGTGTAGATCGAAAGTGAAAGTGGCAACAAGTGTTCTTTTCTGATTCAGAATAGTTGAAATACCCCTAAAATATGTGTTTCTTCGCTGATACGGCAATTTCTTTGTAGGGTCTAGACCGTAGGGAAACGGGTCAGGGTAGGTAAAGTAAGCAGGTGGTGTATTTACACCACGTGACAAAGCAGGTGACAGAGGACGTTACAAAGCACGTGATGTGAGATATTATAAAGGACTTCAGACCGGTTCTGCAGGAAGCGTATTTTGCAAAGTCTAGGTTTTGACCCGTTCGGCCAGATAACAACACTTTCTCTTAATATTCCTAGATTTTTACACTACACCACCTTCTAAAACACATGGTGTATTGACACAGCGATACATTACACGTGGTGGAAACCAAGCACCTCTATTGTCACGGGATGGATTTACATCACCAGATAGAGGACGTGACAAAGCATGTGGTGTGTTCACATCACATGACAGAGGACGTGACAAAGCACATGGTGGAAATGCACCACGTGACAGAGGACGTGACAAAGCAGGTGGAGTGCATGCACCACCTGATTAAGCAGGTTCTCTATCATGTGATGTAGGAGAGTCTTGTGACCCAATCCGCCTTCCATAAACGAGCGGCCATTCGGAATCTCAGAAACCCCATCCCCGCCGAAATAGCTTTGCGATTTTGCCGACGTAAGCCACAATTAAGTAATTTTGGCTTATGACCTAGCCAGTTTATCTCACGGTTATTAGTCCGTCGAATCATGCGACTCCTTGTGTGGTCCTCTTTTATTTGACGTTGTCTGTGCACGGTATTAATCTTGTCTAATTTTTATAGCCGTCTGTAACCACAAACATCGGGGAGAACCGGTCGTTTGAACATGGCTTGGCAATGAGCAATCAAATATCTGTAAAGGTTTCCGAGATTTCAAAACAGGTCCACCCGCAGCGTCCGATTAACCGCAACTTGGCCACGATTCAATTGCCAGCGCTGGACTCATTCTGTGATTTCGAAAACTCTGCTAAATTGGAACCAGAAAGACCGATTAACAAAATTTCGGAAGAAGTCGTGCCTGTTGGGAGACAGCCCGCTGTGGCATTGGCTGACGTAGAGAGCCGCGAAACAGGAAGCTTGCAAGCCAATACTACGGACGTCGTCAAGACAGAAGATCGAAGCGATTCCACCAAGCTGCCGATGGGTTGCGAAGGTCAAACGAGCAGAGATCAATACCCTTGTGGTCGTGAGCGAAGGAAATTGTCGGAGGGGGGTATTCGCTCTTCCAAAAGTGGTGACGGTTCTCATCTATTGAGTCAGCCGAGTATATCAGAGATCTGTGGATTTCAACGTTCCTCGTTTGAAATAAAATCCCATACCCAGGAAGATGGTGGGAGGACATACACCGAAAGTTTCCGTAAATCTGGTGCCGCGTCATCATCACCACAGACCGGCAGCAAATCCGGGTCATCAAGCCTTGACGCCAAAGAGAGTAGTGACACCAAAGATATGCCAGCCTATTCCCCTTTTGAAACTGCCGCTCCAAGTAATGCATCCGTCCTGCCATCTGTTGAGCAGTGCAAATCCCCAAAAAGCAAAGTCGCCGGCACTGACTCGGCGTCGAAACTTCCACTGCGGAGATTCGACTTGGAACGACTTGTGGCCGAGGTGTCAGTCTGTTCTGAAAAAGTAAAAAACGAAGCTGTCCTTAGTTCGAATGATGCATCTGACAGTGCAAGTCGACATCCTCACTTTTCTGTTGAACCTGCATCAGGTAACGCTGGAGCTAAGGATACTAATCTCGGCAACGCAAGAGTGTTTTCTGAGCAGTTGAAAGGACGTGGATCAACGTCTGACGATGTTGGAGGTGGCTTGCTTCCGGGACAGTCTTGCATTATAGCTCCAGACCCATCCCAAAGGAAGAATCTGCCCACACAGCCATTTTCGACCGAAGTAAATAGTGAACTTCCGGTAGCTGTTCCGGAAGGTAAAGTCCAATGTCAGAGTGACTCTACTGTTAGCTGTAAGCCGCGGGCAACTGGTCCGTTGAGGTTCTTAAAGAATACCTCCCCACTAGAACCCCACCAACAAGTGGCATTGAATGGCTTACTGCCAGGTGGAACTCGAACGGCTGTGGTTGGTATGAAAAATAAATACCCCTTGCCATTAAAGCCACATCAAAATGCTACCCCACTGCCGTATCCGGGTTCTCTGTTCTCTCGGCTGAACTCAGATGAACTGAACCCCAAAATGGTAGGAATAGCAGTGACTAGCAAAGGAGCTTCTGTGCCGTCAGTTTCAGCAGAACAGAGTGACTATCCTACTTCACGCACGAAAATGAGCGATCCTAAACGAAGTGCTCTTCGCCCTGTCTCTTCAAACCTGAGCTCTAATTTGAATCAGGTCATTCCAGCCCCCATTGCCACAAGTCCACCTCCTCACACTTCGAACGAGGCAAGGATAACTAACACGACCTCATCCAAAGAGTCTCCGGTCACACCTGTCCCTACTGCGTCCGAATCACGACCTAATGCACAGCTGAATAGTATTAAGCCTGTTAGTACTGTGAATTCTCAAATGTCTGTGGTCGGTGTCAAGCAACTGTCGTCTTCATACGTAGATGGGACAGTGATAAGCAGAGACCTGCTCACGGATTCCCACCTGAGCGTTCTAACGACAGAATCGCCCCCAGGTCCGAGCAAAGAGGGAGGACTGCGACCCCTCTCCCCTCTTTTGCGCTCCCATTCCCCTTCCTGCAAGAAGGATGCTTTGTACGAATTCATGACCCTGGATAAAAAAGGGGCGGTGCCGAACGCGGGAAACTTCGAGTGTCCTATTTGCTTCAGTGAAGTGGAGGATAAGGAAGGAGTTGTCCTTCGAGACTGTCTGCACATGTTCTGTAGGTAAGTAGGGATGAGGGGAATCGCAGATTTGTTTACTGACAAACATTTAATACAGCTTTACTAATTCTTGGCTTGGAGCAGAGCTAAAGGGGGGCTCTTTAGGGATGCCACAGGAATCCACATTCCGCCAACACAGAGCGTGTTCCACCCTATTTACTGTACACTGTCAGAGGTTTCATAATAGACAACACAAGGATTCGCGATTTCAACAGACAACACGCAACAGACAACACGTGGAATGTTATCTGTTTTCGCGACAAACGTTATGCATGAAATGTCATGCATAACAAGCATTGCCAGGAAGAGCCCAATTCCAAAAAAGCATCTGCTGAATTTTCCGATATCATGACGACAAACATAAAAGCCAGCATGGGCTTTTTTGGTGCTTTTTTGGCTCTTCCTTGCAATGCTTGTTTGGCATATCATTTCATTATAACATTTGTCGCGAAAACAGAGAACATACCAAGTGTGGTCTGTTGCGTGTTGTCTGTTGAAACTGCGCCGTCTTGTATTGTCTGTTATGAAACTTCTGACAGTATACTTTCTACGCATGACGTCATGGCTTCTGGCTTCTTCGTGTTAACGCTGGGACGAATTTTTCTGTTTTCAGCAAAACATCAAGCCACGGGCTAATCGCGTCAGTCACGTCACAGAGATCGTAGTTACCATGCTTAAAGGACCCCTCTTGATTATTCTGCCTTTTATAATATACTTAGCTCCCATTTGGAATTATAAGCTTCTAAAATTCCCACCTTTCTCCATTGTTTCGCTTCGTAACTTCGAATTTTTAGCGCTTTTTCAGCCTTGCCGAGTTTTCCCTTCAGCCAGCGAAAAGTTTGCCGGAATCTTCAGCTTCCGATGACAATTCTTTCACCCACAAGGATGAGAAATTTTTTCTGTTTATTACTTCTTTTATTTGCTTAGTTTTCCCACTTTTTAACGAAGGCACGTTCAGTTTTCAAATGTTTTGCGCCCAGCCACCGCGTCGGAGACCAGGAAGGCTGGATATAGTCGACAAGCGCTAACAAGAGATCGCTAGTTTTAGGTGGAAAGTAATGGTATTTCCAAAAACGTTTTCTCTATATCATTTCATAGGGAAAGGATCATTTCTAGTAAGAGTTGTGCTTTAATACGCTCCCAAGCGTGGTGAGCAAATAGTTACTATTATGTTATTAGAAGGCTGGAAAGTTCAGCGTAGTAACTTTTCACGAGGTTGGAACGAACATGCACTGTCAAAAGTTTCATAACAGACAACACAAGGGTGCGCGGTTTCAACAGACAACACTTGGAATGTTATCTGTTGTCGCGAGAAATGTTATACAGGAAATTATACAGAACAAGCATTGCCAGGAAGAGCCGAAAGAACGCCAAAAAACATCCCAAAACGTAAGTGGAGGGATACCTATGACATCGCAAAAGTTGTCTGTCCGTCTGTCCGCACGATAACTCTGGAAAGGATTGAGATATTTTGATGAAACTTGGTGGGAGGATTCTTTGGGTCAAAGTACAGGTCAAGTTCGAAGATGGGCTGTGTAGCCCTATATTTGAGGGTGGGGGAGGGGGTTCAAATTAAGGGACAAACAAAATATTTTCAAACAGCTAATGTGATAGTCGATTATGGGGTAAGACGACATGCTGAGCACGATGGTGAAAATCATTTTCTTGTCGGACAAGGAGTTCGTCTGGAATCAGGCGAAAACCAGAAAGTTGGTTAAAAGTAAAAGTTTCATTTGAAGTTGATTAAATGTTCGATGTAAGGGTAAAAAGACATGCTGAACACAATGATGAAAACCATTTTCTCACCGGACAACTAGTTCACCAGGAATCCGACCAAAACCGGAAAGTTTGTTTAAAGCAAAAGATTTATCTGAAGTTGATTAGATGACATATTTAGGGGTAAGAATAGACGCTGAGTCTGTATATAACAATCATTTTTTACCCGTACATATAGTTAGTCCGGAATCCGGTTCCAGATTTTTTTTTTTTAAGTCAAAGTTTTATTTAAAGTTGATTAGATGTTCTTTATAGGGGTAAAGAGGTCCGCTGGATTCGTTTCTGAATTTTCTTTTTTTTTGCTGGACTAGTAGTTCGCTCGGAATTCGGGCGAAACCGGAAATTTGGCAGAAGTAAAGCAGGAAGTTTCAGTCAGTATCGTCAAAATAGATATGGCTTATAGAGGTATATCTGAACACGGTTTTCTCTGATGATTAGTCTGGCGAAGACTAGATCTGGCGAAGACAAGACCCAATTGTCTGGATCAATTATTCGATTTTTGGGATCCCATCGAAACCTTTGGTCTTGTTTTGTTTGTCCTCACGATATGTTGTCTGTTGCGTGTTGTCTGTTGAAACTTCTGACAGTGTAGTTACTATCGTTAGAAGGGAAGAACACGCTCACACTCTACACGTTTATTGCACCACTTCCTTTTGAAGGCAGTGGTTTAGACTACTCTTTGACAACTTTAAGTTTGCCAATCCTTACTCGTAGAAATACCCCTAGGTCACATTACTGCGTTGCATGCAGTACGATTTTTCTCGGATTTTCGACGTTTTCACACCGCGGAGCATGCGCAACAGGAAACTTCTCTGTTACTGTGATTCTACAGGGGATAAAGAAACCCTTGAGAGATGACCTGTGAAGACTTTGGTGACAGCGTGAGTTTTAGGAAAGCTTTTCATCCTGCTGGTCCAAATCCGGTTGAATGACGGTTTACTCAGAAGATACGTTCGTTTAACCAGAGGGTATTAAGTCCCTCACAGGTCCGCCTCTGGGCATTGAAGATTCTAATTTTTTTTTTTAATAAACCTTTATTCATTCATCCAAGGGCTACAGTTATTTTACCACAAAAAGAGCAACTTCAAAACAACTTTTTTTTCTTTCCTTCTCCCTAAAAATCGCATGCATTTCGTCTTGGTTTGTATGCATTTATGCATTTGACTTGTGAGCCGCAAGTTAAGACTTTCCTTTTCAGGATGTACTGCACTCAGCTTTATTGTGTGGCCCTTGTTACTAACATTAGGGTTAGGCGCGAAAGCAGCTTTCGCGTCCTTTATAATAACTCTTTTCGTTGGTTGCTTGGTCCAAGTGGAACAGCAGTGCGTCGGCACTGTTCGTTGGTGAAGGCCTTCCCTCTTTTACAGAAATTATAGGCGCTTTTCTGTTCTCTCTTTGCAGAAGCGCATTCTCGAGTCTTAGAACCCACTGCTGGTTGTCCTGGATAAACCGCATGTGAGGCTCTCGCTCCCAATATGGTTGTCGTGGGGGAAGTTGTTGTTTTGCAACTTTTCCCCGGTTTTAAGTAATGTATTATAGTGTGTTGTTTTTAATTTTTTTTTTTTAAACTCACCAACAATACGAATAAAACACAAATTAACAACAAAAAAATATGAAACGACATAAAAAAAATCAAATACAGTTGAAATATGTAATGAAATACGGAATGAATGACTTTAGGTACCTTTCTGAAAATTTCGTTCGTGGGGGAAGAAGCTTGGGTCACTGGTCCCTCTTACTTTGCCTGTTAGGGCTTAGAGAGGGTGCAACGAAGCTCGGAAGAATGGTCCGTCGTGTCCAGCTTTTAAATTTGGTGGCCAAAACCCATGGAAAAGTCTTCTTTCAGACAGTTTTTGATGTCGAATATTGAAGGCTTTTGTTGTAGGATGAGTAATTGCACAGACTCTCTTCTGCAGTCGCTAAATCTCGGCATCCCGAGGTTTAGGCCTACTTAACCCGGATGCAAAATTCGGCAGCCGTACTCTGAAACCGGCCTGACATAAGTTATGGCGTGGTTATTACCGCTTCAGGCATGAAAAGGAACGGAGGTTTCCACAGCCATCTTCCACTATTCTTTTTACTTGAGATTTCCCTTGGAGGCTATCGCCCAGAACTAACATAACCTCCGTTTGGAACTCGGTATCCGGCTTAAAGCACAATTCTGACTAGAAATGACCTTTCACGATGAAATGGATCAGAAACATAATTTTTCGAAAATGCCATTACTTATCACGTGAAATAATTAGCTACTTTCTTGTTGGCGCTTTTCGACTCCATTCAGCCTTTCCACTCTCCGACGCAGCTGGACGCAAAAGATTTGAAAACTGAATGAGCCACGGTAAAAATGTGGAAAACCAAGCAAAAGCGAAGTAGTCCAAAACGGAAGGTGATCCGGGTGGTCCACCATGTCTTCGAAAAAATCAAACACTTTGAAACTTACATGTCCTTAAATAAACGAGTTGTCGGGGGACCAGCCTGACCAGGACCCTTGCCAAGAAGGGCCGCACTATCGCTGCTAAAGCATTGTCGCCGACTTATCCGTTTTATGCATAGTTTGAATACATGACCTTGAAGGTAGTTGAAGCTTTCTGCGAATATTGCATTGCGTTGCTAATAAAATTCGGCGCGGCCGTAAAAGTGCTAAAAAGTCTTCATTTTCCAGCTTGAGAGGCTTGAGCCTGAAGAGAACTCTTGCCAAGAAGGGCCGAAATTTAGCTCTAGTAAAATGTAGCTGACGTACCCGTTTTGCATTGTCAAATAAGAAATAAGTTGGCTTTTCAGTTACGCTTTAAGGAAGTCGTACTCGGATAGGTGGTGTTAGGGGGTTAGAGTATTCTGTTTAAATAAGGATGGAGCGATGGCAGATGTAGGTTTCATTGGCATTAGAGGTACGACGGGTCCTTTAAGACAATAAACTAAAGCTCACTCAGTGGCTCACGGAAATTATAATCTTTCAGAGAGTGTCTTGTCCACGCCGTCCAGTTTACTGTTGAGCCACAAGTTCCCTGTCCATATCGGGATGATCAGTTCGCCTGCCATAGTTATCTTCAGGATAGAGAAGTGAGAGGGGTAAGTCCTGCTTTGAGTTAGCGAATAGATAGATAGATAGATAGATATTTGCTGGATAAAAGCCAACAATTAAGGGATCTTGTTTGATCTTGTACAATACTGATTAAACACACAAGGATTTATTTTTGCATGCTTTGAGAAGCAGAAGGAAAGAGGAACGTGAGTTGAGCCATAGGCTGAGTAGGATAGGACATTCCTTCCTCTCATTTCGTTGATTGTATCACGCTGTTCACCAGGTCCCATGGACAACCTGGCGTAATCTACCACCCTCAAAGCCCCATCACTTTCTTTGCTTCATACCTTGCTAATTACTTTACTATCACTTTACGCGATATATTTGAGGCAGGGGCGTAGCTAAGGGGGGGGGACTCCCCCCCTACATGTCCTGGAAAGGAAATTCGTCGGCGCAATTTTGCCGAAAATAAGCTTTTGTCGGCGCGAAGCGCCGGCAAAAGCTTTACGCACGAGCAGCTAAATTATATGGAAAATTTTTGTCGGCACATTTTGTAGAAGGGTCAGGTTTTGTCGGCACGTTTCTGTACCTAATTAGCTATTGCCTGCACATATTTGTAAAGAAATCAAAAAAGAAATACAAAGGAAAAACAGTTTTGTATGCATTTGTAGGGTGTCGGTTAACTCGTCGGCACATCGGGTTCCTTTTATACGTAAGAAATCAAGATCTGTACAGTCTTGTCGGGCACAAGACAGAAGAAATCATGCTGTATGGTTTTGTCGGTCTTCTCGTCGGCACATCAGGTTCTTTTTCATGTAAGAAATCTAATTCCGTAAATGCTTATCGGGCGCATCCTGAAAGTTTAAGTTTCGTCGGTACATCGGCTTCTGTTTACACCGAATAAATCGAATTCTGAATGATTTTGTTGGGTGTTGGTATTCTTGTCGGCACATCAGGCTGTTTTTATGCGTAAGAAATCAAATTCTGCAAAAATTACTCGGGTGCAACTGGAAAGTTTAAGTCTCGTCGGCAGTTCGGGATCTTACACGTAATAAATCAAATTCCGCAAACTTGTGTCGGGCCGTCACGGAAGCTTAATTCTCGTCCTTATAGGACACCTGAACAAGTAAACCATACTTGAACACACTACGGGAATGCATTTACAGACATGGCCACGGAAAGCATTCTTCTCCTGAGCGTGACGTTTTCAAAATAGGGATGTTCGTTTCTGGAGGTTTGCACATGCAGACTCCAAGACAAAAAGCGCAATTCATTCAAATCTTGTACAGCGCTGGCCGGATCGTATTGGAATTTCTTCTAGATATACGTTTGGGCTTAACTGGTTAAAAGGTATTCCAGAAGAATGGTTGATTGGAGATATTTGTTAATTTCTAAAATTGTTCAGTACTGAAATAAGGACAGATGCAAAATGGAGCAAAAATCATAGCTTGGAAACACTATTTCGTATTTGGATTACGTTTTCTGCAGGCAATCTTAACGGAAGTCGTACAGATAGGAATGATACATGGTACTCTTCATTCAGGTGTCCTTTAAACCTTTTCTTTCTTTTTTTAATGCAACGTCAAAAATTTTTTTGTTCCTTTCCGTTCCTTGTCGTCAAGATTCGGCAAACCTTTTCTTATTTTGTTTGTAGGTCGTTTATCGGTTCGCACACATAAACTGGCCTTTTTCGCTGATCTGGCTGCACATCCTTCTTTCTTTTCTTGGTCGGGTTTTGTTGTGGTCATAATCAGGAAGAGGAAAAGAGGGGACCTAGTGCAATGGCGATGCAAAGTATACACAATGTCTTTTTTACGTGAAAACTACTTCTTTTGCCGTAAATTCAGAGCAATTCTACTTTGTACCTACTTTATTGTAGCCACTACTTTTTTGACGGAAAGCCACTACTTTTTTGACGGAAAGATCTGTAATTTCACAGCTAGCCTTAGTTTTAATTCGGATCGCAAAGAGGCGCTCTGCTCACCAGTGTTTCCACGAAACTTCGCCTGCGGTGTATTTCCTAGTATTCTCTGTTTGGAAGAACGGTAATTCATTTAGTTGGAGCTTTAAGCGTGAAATTCTGCGGGTTTGAAGCAAATTAAAAGCTAGAATTTGTATGGTAGGTATAGATCAATTTTTTGGGGGGATTTTAATTGGCAGATTTTAAAAGTTGGGGCGCTTAGTTTAACTCAATCTGGATGGGCTACAGTCGTTGGAAGCGTCACTTTTTAGCGAAAGATGAAACGAAAAGCCAAATATGTGAATTTAAATTTACGAACTTGTATTAAAGGAATAATAGTAACTGATGCATTACAGTTAGTTTTATACAAAGTTTCGCCTGCGGCGCATTTCGTAGCAGGCCTATTTGGAAGAATGGTGTTTCATTTAGTTAGCGTTTTAGGACTGAAGTTCTTGGGGTTTGAAACACATTAAAAGAAACATATTAATATGGTAGGTATAGCAAAAATTTTCGCCGGCGGCGCTTACTTTAACTTTTTCTGGGTATAGTCGTTGAAAGTGTCACTTTTTGGTGAAAGCTAAATGGAAAAGCCGAAATTGTGAATTTGAATACGAATTTACATTAAAAAAATAATCGAAATTGCATCACAATTCGTTTTACACCGGTTCTGTTCCATGCTGGCAGGAAATGTAATCCTTTACCGCAAAGCGGCAACGGCGTGTTTTGTCGGCACATTTTTTAGTCCGTCGGTACAAACTGGCCGCCCCCTCCCCCAAAGGTAAAAGGCTAGTTACGCCCCTGCACTGTCAGAAGTTTCATAACAGATTGCGCATAACACTTTCAAGAATAACACCTTTTCCCTTAGAAAAACAGTGTTATGACCAATTAAGTTTATACTATTTCGTGCCCAGATCTCCAACAACACCTTCAATAGATAAAAATACTACACTGTCAGAAGTTACATAACGACAACAGCAGGATGCGCGGTTTCAACAGATAACACTTTGGGATGTTATATGTTATGTTTCTTTCGTTCCCGCTAGTTTTTTTTAGCAATTGAAGGTGTTGTTGGAGATCTAGGCACGAAATAGTGTAAACTTAATTGGTACTAATACTTTATTTCTAAGTGAAAATGTGTTCTTCTTGAAAGTGTTATGCGCAATCTGTTATGAAACTTCTGACAGTGTGATTTGAGGTAGTGGATCCAACAGAGGGCTAATTGCCTACCACTGCACAAGATTTGTAGCTTTGTGTCTAGAGCGCTGGAATATAGAAAGCTCTCCGTAGATTAATAGTATGGTTACTTACATCTTTGTGCATTCACAACCTGCACTTGTATATGGCCCTCGGGCTTTTTCAAATACAATTATTATGATTATCATTATCACCTCAGTCCCTCATTAACCTTCGTATGGCGCTCACGAGTATTTAAGAGGAGTTGCAAGACGTCTTTCAGTTCACTAAAATCATAACTGGTTTGGAACGCCAGGGCAATAGCCGCAATAGACGCACATCCAGAATAGCGGAATAGTCCGGGGTCATGTGACTGCTTCATTGCTGACGTCAGTCGTACTTGCGGGATTTTCTGCCTTGCAGAGACGATGGGGCGATGGGCCCAAAGTTTGTTCTTAACTATGTAAGTGGCACTAGAATTGTCAGGCATAAATAAAAGAAAGTAAGGGTTAAAAAAAGTAATTGAGGAATTTAAGTAAAACAGAATGATTTCAAGTACCAATGAGTGTGCCTCCTGTGTAGTGGAGTTTTTTTCTTGACTCTTTTTATGGCACTTGCAGCCTCTGGCTCAAGTGCCATATACCGATCACAATTCCGTCTGTCGGTCTGTCGGTCTGTCGGTCTGTCGGTCTGTCGGTCTGTCGGTTTTGATTCACCAGTACGCCGTTTTTTCCCGAAGTCCTTCCCGGAGGACACCAAATCAAATTCTGACCCCCCAACACAGGACCTTAATCAGATATTCCAAACTAGTGACGACCCCCCGTTCAATTCTGACCCCCCCTTACGGGACCTGAATCAGACATTTCAGACTAGTGATGAACTGAATTTGACCCAACTCAAAAACAAGGTTGAGTCCCTGGAATACACCTTGACAAACCTGCGAGAAGAAATAGCCACACTTCGTTTAGAATCCGATGCCTACAAATCAGAAAAACGAGGCTTTGATGAAACCCTTTCAGTGTTACGGAACGATTTGTCTACTTCAGAATGTACAAAAACTTTGCTACAGTCCGATATTCTTCGTTTGCAAATCGAACTCAAATCAAGTGCTGATCTAATTAAGAACCTCGATGGTGAAATTGCCCGACTTACGTCAGATTTATCCGAGCTGTCAAGTGCACCCACTCCGACCGTGATCAGCAGTGATGGTGAAATTGCCCGACTTACGTCAGATTTATCCGAGTTGCCAAGTGCACCCACTCTGACCGTGATCAGCAGTGACGTAGCTGATACCGAACTAGCGCGAACTTGTTTTTATTATCTGAGCCAAGGCCACTGCAAACTTGGCACCGAGTGTTTATTTTCCCATAATAAGAGACCCGATCAGTCCCCGATCAGACTTGCTCATGTTGCAAGTAAAGACGTTGCTTGTAAATTTTTCGCTACGGGCAAATGTAATCGTGGTCCTGCTTGCAAGTTTGCTTATGTTGCAAGTAAAGACGCTGCTTGTAAATTTTTCGCGACGGGCAAATGTAATCGTGGTCCCGCTTGCAAGTTTGCTCATGTTGCAAGTAAAGCGAGAGTTGCAAGTAAAGCTAATGTTGCAAGTAAAGCTCATGTTGCAAGTAAAGACGTTGCTTGCAAATTTTTCGCTACTGGTAAATGTAACCGTGGTCCCGCTTGCAAGTTTGCTCATGTTGCAAGTAAAGCGAGAGTTTGTTCCAAGTACGCTAGCGGGCGATGTTTTTATCGCAATTGCCGATTTTTACATGTTTTTTTACCCCGTAATACAAGTTTTAGCCCCAATCGAATATCCGCCGTTGACATTCTTGCAGATAATCATTGTTCTAGTCAAAATAGTCGCCAAACAAATGAAGTTCGACTTACTTGGCCACTGCAGCAAAATTCCACAGTGAGGCCCGACGATTTTTACCAGCCTTACGCATCACGAAATCGGTTTGCTCCCCTTAGCGATTCTCCCAGTGTTAGTGTTCCCTTTTTTCAACCGAGTCGCCCTCCTCCGCTACCGCCGTTTCGGCTTCCTCTCCCACTGATGAATTTCTCTGCGATCACGGCATAAATTCCATACCGGCATGTGCGCTTGACCGACCGGAATCACTTTTGGAACCGGCAACAGGCGCCCCTCGTTCCCGGAATCCCACCCCTCCCAGTCCCCACCCCCCTGCCTATCCTCATTTAGGGTGTAAAACCCTTAAAAAGAAAGCGTTTTCACGTGAATTTAATGATAAACGGTACGTGTTTCCGTCTTTCCTCTATTGTAACGCAGAAAGTCTGAATTTGGAAAAATTGACGGAGCTTGAGACTACGGCCCAAATGCTCAATTCTTCCGTTATTTGTATAACTGAAGTTCACAGGCAAGATTTAAATTTACTGAAAATGTCCAACTTCCTTTCTTTTGTTAAATTAAGGCCTGATGATCATTCTTTAGGAAAAAAGGGGGGAGGGGTCATGACTTTTGTTCATGATAGTTTACGACCTCAACTTTTGAATATTCCGTCTCTTAATGAATATGATGAAATTATATGGGTTAAAATACAACCAAAGCGACTCCCTAGACCTTTCTCTGCGGTAGCGATGTGTGTTTTCTATTATTCACCTGGCCAACCCGCTGCTGCAAGAAAGGCTTTTTGGGAAAAGCTGCAGGAATCGGCAGATTATATCCAGAAAACACATCCTTTTTTTGCCATAGCCATGCTAGGAGATGCCAATGAACTAAGTTGTAAATCTCTGGCCAGGTCACTTAACCTCAAGAATGTTGTTGATTTTCCAACAACCAAAGGTGGTACGTCTCTGGATGTAATAATGACGAATCTCTGCTCTTACTATCAAAACCCTAGTAAAATCGCACCGCTTGGTGGTAGCTATCATTTTATGTTGCAGTGGACCCCCTTTGAGAAAGTTAAAGTCAATTACTCAGTAACCGAAATAACCTCAAGACCAATCACTGATCGGGGACTTTTGCAGTTTGGGGACTGGATAACGAAAGAAAATTGGGCCGGAGTCTCAACTGCTGAAGACTTGGATTCACAGGTGCAGAATTTTCACAGCAAACTAAATAAAAAGTTTGTTGAATGTTTTCCGGAAAAAAAGACTAAAGTGTGTTCAACTGATAAACCATACGTAAATTCAGAGATTAAACAAATGATTAAACATAAACTGCACTTAATTGGAAAAGGAAAGGAAGAAGAAGCAAAGAAATTAAGAAACAAAATTAAATGGAAAATTAAACAGGCGCAGGAAAATTATTATAAAAAGGAAGTAGATAACCTCCTCGAATCCAAGCCTTCACAGTTCTTCGGTAAAGTTAAACATCTGACTGGTAGAAGCCCGCAACCAGTTGATTTCATGAAGGAGGAGCCATCAGAGAAAACAGCGAACGACCTAAACTCTCATTTTGCTTCTATTGTACAGTCGTACCCACCACTGCCTCCTGAAAAGCCACCTTCGTTTTCAGCTGAAGCACCATCCCAAAATTCACAAGAAGATTCAAATGTAAGTTCTAATTTAATGCCTGAAATTTCAATATCAGAAATTAGAAAGAAACTCTCCTCGTTAAAGAAAACATCAGTGGCACCCTTTGATGTTCCAGTAGCCATTGCCAAAGCTTTTGCGAAAGAATTGGCGTTTCCTCTTCATATTATTTACAATAATATCACCAAAACTGGATATTTCCCCAAAAAGTGGAAAATTGGCTTCATCACTCCCATTCCGAAAAAGGGAGCAGCTAATGATTTCTCTGGTGTGAGGCCGATCACTGTTACATCAATTTTTAGCCGAATTTACGAGAGCTTTGTTGCTTCTTGGCTAAAAAAATATCTCTCGGAAGTCATCGATAAGAGGCAATTTGGTAACATCCCGAAGTGTTCAACTGTTCACTATCTCGTTAGTTTACTTGATTTTATTTTTAAAAATTTAGATGAACCCGGGAAATGGATAAATCTAATTGCAATAGATTTTAAAAAAGCTTTCGATCTTGTAGATCACAAGATTTTGCTGGAAAAAATGGCAGAGAAAAATATTCCTGAATATCTTATTAATATCGTGAAAAGCTTTCTAACAAACAGAGAACAAATCGTAAAATATAAAAATTATTTTTCTTCTTCTTTACCGGTTTTTTGCGGTGTCCCGCAAGGAACAGTAATCGGTCCTTTATGCTTCCTCCTCATGATCAATGAAATAGCTGTCGGTCTGGAAGAAAGATGGAAGTATGTAGATGATCTTTCCCTAGCAGAGGTAGTATCTGGAGCGTGTAAAAGTCAAACTTTCAATTATATTGAACAAGTTACCTCTGAAGCAGCAAAATTAAATATGGTGGTAAATAAAGATAAATCTTCAGTAATGACATTTTCATTTCTCAAGAAAAGCCTACCTGAATTCGAACCACCTATAGACCCAAACCTCCTCAGTAACAGCACTACCCTGCTTGGGGTAGTGATCTCTTCTGATCTAACTTGGCATGAAAACACAAGATTGATTGTAAAAAAGGCAAATGGTGCTATCCAAATGCTGAAGACTCTAAAGAAATTCCGGGTTCCTAAGGATAAACTAAAATTAATTTTCTGCATGTTCATCCGCCCACTAGTAGAATATGCATGTCCTGTTTGGCATTTCGCTCTTACAAAAGAAGAAAGTGATAAAATTGAACGGGTTCAGAAGAGGTCTCTACAAATCATCTACGGAGGTTCCCCACTGCCTTACTCTTTTTATCTAAAAGAATACAAACTTGACCCCCTTTTTGTCCGTCGAGAGAAACTGTGCCTAAAATTTGGCTCAACCCTCCTCCTCCACCCCATCTACAAGAACTTCCTCCCGCCTCCCTTTGTCCCCCTCAGATCCCGACTCCCCAGAGAGGCGGCTGCGAAAGTTCCAAAACTGACACCGGTTTACTCCAGGTCACAGCGTTATTGTCGAAGCTTTGTGCCGAGTTTTGTTCGTACTTTTAACAATTCGTAACTTGTGCGTTTTATCCTATTCTTTTTGTGTTTCTTGTTGACAAATCTTTCTTGTATTAACTGTTTGACTAAAAGATACCATATTTGGGCTATGCCTATGAGAGACTGTATCTTGTTTACATTAAATGATTTGATTTGATTTGAATTTGAGTCTGTCGGTCTGTCGGTCGGTCCGAGTTTTTTTGTCCCACATATCCGAGTTAGGGTACTTCCAGATGTGCTAGGACAATGAAACTTGGCAGGCATATCAGGGACCCGACCAAACTAACCTGGAAATAATCAGTTTCCCGATCCGACCATATGGGGGGGAGAGCGGGGCGCTGGAAACTTGCAAATTTAGGGCATTTTGTCACTTTTTTCTGAGTTAGGGTACTTCTAGATGAGCTAGGACAATGAAACTTGGCAGGAATATCAGGGACCCGACCAAACGAACCTGGAAATAATCAGTTTCCCGATCCGACCATATGCGGGGGAGTGGGGGCGCTCGAAACTTGAAAATTTAGGGCATTTTGTCACACTTTTTCGAGTTAGGGTACTTCCAGATGAGCTAGGACAATGAAACTTGGCAGGAATATCAGGGACCTGACCAAAGTAACCTGGAAATAATAAGTTTCCCGATCCGACCATATGCGGGGGAGTTGGGGCGCTGGAAACTTGAAAATTTAGGGCATTTTGTCACACTTTTTCGAGTGAGGGTACTTCCAGATGAGCTAGGACAATGAAACTTGGCAGGAATATCACGGACCCGACCAAACTAACCTGGAAATAATCAGTTTCCCGATCCGACCATATGGGGGGGAGTGCGGGGCGCTGGAAACTTGAAAATTTAGGGCATTTTGTCACACTTTTTCGAGTTAGGGTACTTCCAGTTGTGCTAGGACCATGAAACTTGGCAGGCATATCAGAGACCCGACCAAACAAAATTAGGAATAATCAGTTTTCTGATCCGACCATTTTGGGGGGGGGTGGAGGGCAGGGGAATCCGGGAAACTGAGAAGTGTGTAACTTTCGAACGGATGATCGGATTGTAATGAAACTTCATAACTGAAGAGAATATATATCTGTAATGTCCCGTTTAAAGTCTTGACCGGATTCGGTAGCCAGGGGGGAGTTGGGGGGGGGGGGAGACCGGAAATTTCAAGAAACGGTTAGAATGGAGGGATCGGAGTGAAACTTGCTGGGAAGAACAAGCATCTGCTGTAGATAAGTCCTTTAGACCATTGTACTGGATCCGGACACTTATGGGGGGGGGGGGCCGGAATTCCGGTGATGGTGGTTTTTTGGATTTTCACGATGAAACTTGGCAGGCATATCAGGGACCCAATCAAACTGACTTCAAAATAAAAATATTGTTGATCAGATAATGGTGGGGGAGTGGAGGGAGGGGAATCCGCAGGGGAATCCGGGAAATTGAGAAGTGTGTAACTTTCGAACGGATGATCGGATTGTAATGAAACTTCATAACTGAACAGAATATATATCTGTAATGTCCCGTTTAAAGTCTTGACCGGATTCGGTAGCCAGGGGGGAGTTGGGGGGGGGAGACCGGAAATTTCAAGAAACGGTTAGAATGGAGGGATCGGAGTGAAACTTGCTGGGAAGAACAAGCATCTGCTCTAGATAAGTCCTTTAGGCCATTGTACTTGATCCGGACACTTATGGGGGGGGGGTCCCGGAATTCCGGTGATGGTGGTTTTGGGGACTTTCACGATGAAACTTGGCAGGCATATCAGGGACCCAATCAAACTGACTTCAAAATAAAAATTTTGTCGATCAGATAATGGTGGGGGGAGTGGAGGGAGGGGAATCCGAAATTTTCAGTCATGCGTAATTTTAGAATGGTTGATCGGATTCGAGTGAAATTTAAGAATTCAACAGAGGACATTTCTCCGATGATTTTTTTCATATCCGGACCGGATCCGGCAACTATTGGGGGGGGGGGGGAAATACGTGCCCCGTTTAGAATGGAGGGATCGGGATGGAACTTTGTGGGAAGAACAAACAGATGCTCTAGGTAAGTCATTTGCTGAATCGGATTGGCTACGTGCACCGCGGGGGAGCTGGGTGGGGTGGGGGGGGATGGACCGGAAATCTCGAGAAACGGTTAGAATGATGGTATCGGAGTGAAACGTGCTGGGAAGAACAAACATCTGGTCCATATAAATCTTTTACATAATTTGACTGGATCCGGACACTTGAGGGGGGGGGAGGAGGGGTATCCCGGAATTCCGTTTTTGGGGGATTTTCACGACGAAACTTGGAAGGCATATCAGGGACCCGGTCAAACTGACTTGGAATAAAAAAAAAATCCTCGATATGATAATCTCTGGGGGGGGGAGTTGAGGGAGGGGAATCCGGAATATTGAGTCATGCGTAACTTTGGAACGGGTGATCGGATTCGAGTGAAATTTAATAATTAAACAGAGGACATTTTTCTCTTGTGACCTTTTTCATTTCCGGACCGAATCCGGCAATTATCGGGGGGAGGGCGGAAAATACTTGACCCGCTTAGACTGGTGTGATCTGGATCGAACTTCGTGGGAATGACAAACAGATGCTCTGGATTAATCATTTACAGAACAGGATTGGCTCCGATTATTGTGGGTGGAGTTGGAGGTGGGGGAGGGGGGTCTGGGATTCCGGCGATCGCGCGTTAAGGTACTTCCAGATGTGCTAGGACGATGAAACTTCGCTGGAATATTGGAGACTCAACAACATTTGCTTAGAAATTGCTACTTCCCAAATCCGATTATTCCTTAAAGTACCAATCTTGACCGCAAAGTAAAAAAAATACTTTTAAGCAATATATGCATTTTCGTGATGCCCATCAGCCCATTAGCAGTTTTGCCTCAAGGGTTTTGCTTACAAATGAAGTTCCAGCTCCCTTATAGCGCGCATCTCAACCGCAAAGTCGAAACTTACTCTTGATCAATCAAATCATCTTGACACATGCAAGTGCCATATGAGCTTACAGCTCTTGTTTTGTGGTCTCTTCCCATTTGGGCTGAGTGGACTTGTTGCTTTTTCTTTTTCTTGTGTTGCGTAGATGCAATATTATAATGCACTATATATTATATATATAAATTGCGTAGAAACACAAAGTTCGCAGTGCAAAATTTGGTTAGCTCAGTGTTTTTGTAAGCAGGGGCGTCACTAGCCTTTTACCTTTGGGGGGGGGGGGGGGGACGTCCGATTTGTGCCGACGGACTCAAAAATGTGCCGACAAAACAGGCAGTTGCCGCTTCGCGGCAACGGCGTACATTTCCCACCAGCACAGAATGGAACCAGGTAAAACTAACTGTAATGCATCAGTTGAGATTATTCCTTTGATGTAATTTCGTCTATTAAAGTTGACATGTTTGGCTTTTCATTTTAACTTTCATTAAAAAGCGAAGCTTCCAACGATTGTACCAAGGCGCAGGCGCAGGCGAAATTTTTTTAATCTGCCTTTTTTCCCGAAACATTTAGCTATAGTACGATACAATTTCCGGCTTTTAACGTGTTTCAAACCCTAAGAATTTCTATCCTAAAACGAAAACTAAATGATACACCGTTCTTCCAAATATAGAATACTACAAAATGCGCCGCAGGCGAAATTTTGTGTAAAACTAACTGTAATGCATCAGTTGAGATTGTTCCTTTAGTGCAAATTCATATGTTTAAATTCACATATTCAGCTTTTCCGCCTGTACCCAGCTTCCAACGACTGTACCCAGAACTAGTTGAACGCAAATTTGCGCCCGAAAAGTGTTTGCAGAATTTGATTTCCTTCGTATAAAAAGACCCGATGTGCCGACAAGAATACCGACGCCCGACAACAGCATTCAGAATTCGATTTCTTCTGTGTTTTGCCCGACAAGACTGTAAAGAACTTTATTTTTTACGTGCAAACAGAACCCGATGTGCCGACGAGTCGACCGACGTCCGACAAAAGCATACAAAATATATTTCTTCTGGATTCCTTATGTATAAAAAGAACCCGATGTGCCGACAAGAACACCGACGCCCGACAACAGCATTCAGAATTCGATTTCTTCTGTGTTTTGCCCGACAAGACTGTAAAGAACTTTATTTTTTACGTGAAAACAGAAGCCGATGTACGAGCATACCGATGCACGACAAAGGCATTTAATTTTTTCTGTGTTTTGCTCGACTAGACTGTACAGAACTTGATTTCTTACGTGTAAAAATAACCCCTTGTGCCGATGAGTATAAGTAGAACCCGATGTGCCGACGAGTCGACCGACGTCCGACAAAAGCATACAAAATATATTTCTTCTGGACTAGGGAACAGAACTAGTTCTGGGAAAGTATTTGATAGTGATGGAGAACACGTATTGTGCACACTCTGGGTGAAAGCCTCTGCGCTTTAGCTTGTCTGGGGTAGTACTTTATAGTACTAAAACGAGGAAATTAATGGTGAACCTTCAATTTTGATAGTTGTCGACCCCTCAAAGAACTTAGAATTCACAATTTCTTTCCTCCTTTTAGTACTCTAAGGTACTATCTGTGACGAGCTACTAAAACGAGGAAGGAAATGATGAACTTTAAACTATGATGGTTACCGACCCCTCAAACAATAATAATTTTGAATCCACCATTTCTTTTCTCGTTTTAGTGCTTTAAGGTAATACCCGTGACAAGCTACTAAAACGAGGAACGAAAAGGTTAATTACAATTTTTATAGTTACTGACCCCTCACTGGACTTTCATGCCTACCCATGTCAGGATACTAAAACGAGGAAGTAATGGTGAACTTTGAATTTGAAAAGTTGACGACCTCTCAAAGAACACTAAACAGAGGAAGGGAGCTTAAGACGATGAGCAAAAGCAAAGTCGAATGCATCAGCCATACCAAGAACATTTAAGGTCATACGGATGAAACGTACACGGCGAGTCAACATACTGAATGCGATTTATGTTCTATTAGCTTTTGTTCATTCTTTTAGTATTGGGTCCTACTTGGTCGTATTCTAATTTCAATGGATATATGTAATGTCATCAGCATAAGCAAAGCAAAACATATCTTGCTGATAAAATCATATATGCAAAAATAACAAACCTTAAATTAAACAAGAGCTAGAAGCTCATGTGGCACTTGCAAGGCTGGGTCGGAGGATGAAAGTTGGAATTCGCCAATTCGTGGGTTTGTTCTGATCATTTCTAAGCAAAACCCTTGAGATTAAGAATGATCGTGGGCCCTTGTAATTCGAGAATGTATCGTATGGTACAAAGTATGTTATTTTTGGACTTGGCTGTGACGACGCGCACTTTAAGGGTACTGGAAATTTGTTTGTAAGCAAAACCCTTTAGGCAAAAATGATAATGGTGTCATGGGGTCAGGAAAATGTATATTTTTGCTCAAAAGTAGTTTTTGTAATTTATGGAATTCCCTTGAGACTAAAATGATCATAGGCCCTAGGGGATCATGAATGTGTATCGTTTGGTCAAAAGTATTTTTTTCACTTTGCGATTAAGATGCGCACTTTAAGGGGTTGTTGAATCTGGGAAGTGACAATTTGTAACCCAATCTTGATGAATCTCTCATGATCCAGCCAAGCTTCATCGTCCTAGCACATCTAAAAGTACTTTAACTCGCGATCACCGGAATTCCGGACCCCCTCCAACTACACCCACGGTGCCCGAATCCGGCCCGGTTCTGTCAATGATGTACCTAAGGAGGGTTTCGCACTTTCTGGCGAGCGAAGCGCATCGCGAAAACTGTGGAAAGTGATTCCTGGAATCACTTTCCACAAAACCGCTAAAAGTTCGTAGGCACAAAACGAAACAATGGAGAAAGGTTGGGATTTTAGAAGTTTATGATTGTACAAGAGAGCTAGGTATATTATAAAAGGCAGAATAAGTAAGAGGGGTCCTTTAAAGTTGTCCGTCTGTCTGTCTGTCCGTCTGTCAGCACGCGATATCTCTCGAAGGGAATGAGATATTTTGATGAAACTTGGTGTGAGGACTCTCTAGGTCAAGGGAGAGGTCGAGTTCGTGGATGGGCTCTGTAGCTCAACATTTAGGGGTGGGGGTTCAAATTAAAAGGCGAACAAAATTTGTTTTAAAAGATAATGAGATAGTCGACTTAGGGTCAAGAAGACATGCTGAACACGAATATGAAAACCATTTGCTCGCCGGACAAGTAGTTCGCCCGGAATCCTGCTAAAGCCGGAAAGTTTTGTTAAATAAGTCAAAGATTTATTTAAGGTTGATTAGATGTTCGGTTTAGGGGTAAGGAAACATGCTGAACATTTATATGAAAATCATTTTCTTGCCGGACAAGTACAGTTCGCGCGGAATACGGCCGAGACCGGAAAATTTCTTAAAAGTAAAAGTTTAGAAAAGATTAGATGTCCGATTTCGGGGTAAGAAGACACTCTGAATCCGCTTTTGACCATCATTTTCTACCCGGACAAATATTTCGCCTGGAATCGGCTGAAACCGAAAAATTTGTAAAGAGTTTCAAAGTTTCATCTGAAGTTGATTAGATGTTCGATATAGGGGGAACGAAATACGCTGAATTCGTTTTTGAGCTTTAGTTTTTGCAACACAAATTGTTCGCCCGAAATCCAATCGAAACCGGAGATTTGGCAGAAGTAGGGCAGGAAGATTTGATCAATTTCGTCTAAGTAGATATGACGTGTACACACATGGTGAATCCATATCTGTACTTGGTTTTCTCAGAGGATTAGCCATAGGCCTTCTTCTGTTCTAAACCTTAATAGTAAAAATGTTCAAGGAGTCTGGCGAAGACCGAATATCTTCAAGACCCATTTGTCTGGATCAAATATTAATTATTTGGGATCCCACCGAAACCTTTGGTCTTGTTAGCCTCGGAGAGTTCAGTTTTAAAATATTTTGCATCCAGCCATGGCGTCGGAGAGCTGGAAGGCTGGACAAAGTCGACAAGCGCTAACAAGAAAATCGCTAATCGGCAAGTAATGTATTTCCGAAAAACGATATTTCTTAGCCATTTTTTCGCGAAAATATAATTTTGGTAAGAGTTGTGCTCTAATGTAGTGTTAAATGCTAAAGGTAGTCCATTTAAACATACACATAGTTCATACTATTAACAACATAGCATTGGAATGAGTTCCTATAGTAGCTAAATACGTATAATCAGTTTTCATTTATCATTAAAGGACCTGTCTTACCTATAATACCTAATGCAACCTACTTCCATAATCACTCCATATATTTCTAAACCCGGAAACCCCAGTTTCGTGCGGTACAAAACTCCTCTCTAACAAAACAACGCTGATTTTCTCACTTGCCGTGTTTTGCTATCTTCGATGCGGATCACGCTGTCGACTGTTGTCTGCAAGAAGTTTTTCTATCAGAAAAACCGGTTGTATAAGTTATTTCCCTGCTTTCACTACAAGTCAACGGGTCTCGGAAAAGGCTTAAAACAGCCAAAACCGCGGGTTATTTGTTGAAAGCACAGCATAGTTTTAAAATATTAAAATATTTTAAAATAATGTAAGTTGAAGAGTAAATAGTGTGAGGGGTCCTTTAGAGCTGATATTGATAATTTGTGTTCTCTTTCAGCTCCTCTCTAAAGAAGACTACGAAGCTTACCTGTCTCGATCCCTGGAGTTGGCAGCTGCAGCTGCATCTGATTCGATCCGGTGCTGCAAAGAAAACTGTCCTGGATGGTGCATCTGCGATACGAAAGACGTGGCAACGTTCACTTGCCCCGTTTGCAGAAGTACTAACTGCATACAATGCAAGGTAACAGATATTAGTTCCACCCTTGTACCACCTCTCTGAGATTCTTAGGTGCATTCGTGAATTTCCGGTTTCGACCGGATGGAGGCTGGATGGAGAAGCGCTAAAACGAAAATCGCTACTTTCAAGTAGCAAATGTTGGTATTTCCGCAAATTATGTTGCTGAGCCATTTCATGGCAAATCTATCATTTCTAGAAAGAATTGTGCTTTATCGGTAAACATTAGGCGGGTCAGATTTACTTTCAGATTCTTCCGATCTAACTCCTTTCAAGTTTAACCGAAAAGGGCTGGGATGAGACAATCTAGTTTCCCATCACTTGTTCACTTCAATTGGCTTGAAGGCCCGCTGAAAATGTGCTACTTCGCTGTTCCGCTAATCACGAATAACCGATTTTTAAATAGTGGAATTCCCGTGGGATTTGTGGGAACTCTATGCGCTTGTATTTTTGTTGTATGCCTTAGGGGAAAGATTTCTGTGTTTTTTTTTTGTTCAGGCACTAAGCAATCTTCACCAATTTCACCACTGCCCACTGAAAAGCCGCGTTTGTATTGAGATTAAAATTTCCCTCGTCATAGTAGAATTTACGCTGTGGGGACGGCCTCAGATATTCTGATCGTCATAACTAGAGCAGATAGTGGAAAATAAAAAGATCACTTTGCCGAATCCAAATGATTCAGCGTATTCAATTAAATGACTCAAACATAAGTTGGCTTTTCAGTTAAACTTGAAGAGAAACTGGTCAGTGCCCTTAAATGCACGGGCAGTTTCTCTCCTAACCAGTCTGGAGGAACCTTAACTACTCATCGGCAGGCCAACTGACCGACCAACGGAGGAACGGCCAATCGTAGCAATCAATATCACCCATGATTTTATTTGTAACTGGCCAGATGGACTTAGCTCTGGATTTCATACCAATCACAAGTTTCATAAGTGAAATCTCGAACCAGTTGCCATTGAACAGGATTCAATTGTCTTCCCAGTCCAAAGAGGCAGAAGCACAAGGACTTTCATCGTCTTATCTCCTTCCATTGTCACGGAAAGATCAGTAATCAGAAGGCAATATGGGCCTGATTGCCCCTGAACCAAATGGCTGTGGGGGTTGCGGCCACTAAAAGGCATAAAGAGACACCAATGCCCACGAGCCTCAAGATTCAACTTGACTCTTGTCAATATCTGTCACGGGTCATGAATTTTACACTTTGGCGATCGGGGCCCAGTTGCTCATGAAAAGGGAGGGTGTGGTTAGTGAAACTCCAAAAGTATTTACTCAACGCTCAGATCCAAGGGCACAAAAAGTTTCATCGCCCCATCTCCAGCTGTGGTCCAGTTGGGAAAATTATGGGTAAATTAGACCCAATTGCCCCTGAACCATGTACACCAAGGTGCACCTTGAGACCTGTCATGGTTCACGAGTTATGAACTCCCGAAAACAGCGGAGGAAACCGGAAACCTGAAACCGGCTACAGCGGCCGCAAGGGTGGGTTGTTCGTAATGAACACTCCATTAAAAGCAGGAAACAAATTACTGTAATCATAGTAAAGTGAACGAACCGTGCGCACTAAGTATGGTCATAGATAATGTTGACGTTTTTTATTGGTCTCGGCACTTTGATTTGTTTTTGGGATCCCAAAACGTTAGTGGAGGGATACCTAAGACATCGCAAAAGTTATCCGTCTGTCCGTCCGTCTGTGAGCACGATAGCTCTCGAAGGGAATGAGATATTTTGATGAAACTTGGTGTGAGGATTCCTTGGGTCAAGAGAAAGGTTGAGTTCGTAGATGGGCTACGTAGCCCTACATTTAGGGGTGGGGGTTCAAATTAAGGGGCAAACAAAACATTTTTAAACAGCTAGTGAGATAGTCGATTAAAAGGTAAGAAGACATGTTGAACACTATTATGAAAACCATTTTCCCGCCGGACAAGTATTTCGCCCGGAATCCGGCTCTGTTTCAAGTAAAAGTTTTAGTCGATGTTGATTAGATGTTCGATTTGGGGGTAAGAAGACATGCTGAGCATTTGTGAAAATCATTTTCTACTGTGAAAATCATTTTCTTTCCCGACAAGTAGTTCGCGCGGAATGCGGCCAAAACCGGAAAATTTGTTAAAAGCAAAAGTTTTATTTGTAATTGATTAGATGTCCGATTTAGGGGTGAGAAGAGATGCTGAAGTAATTTATGAAAGTAATTTTTCTACCCGGATGTATAGTTCACCCGGAATCCGGCTGAAACCGAAATTTTTTCATAAGTTAAATTTGTATTTGAAGTTGATTAGATGTTCGATATAGGGGTAAGGAAATACGTTGAATTCGTTTTTTTTTTAGCTTTATTGTTATACGGACAACTACTTCCGAAATTCGTCCGAAACCGGAAATTTGACAGAAGCAAGGCAGGAAGTTTCGATCATTTTCCTCAAAATATATATGAGACTTATAGGAGTAAACACACATGCACACAAACACACAAACACACCATATCTGAAATTGTTTTTTTCAGATGATTAGTTGTTTGGCCTTAATTCTTTCTGAATTTGAATTGTAAAAATGTTCAACTAGTCTGGCGGACTGGATCTAGTAAGTAAGTAAGTAATTTATTTATGACCCGCCATTTTGAAAAGGCGGAGTAAATGACGAAAGTAAAGAAAATAAATGGCGAAGACAAGACCAAATTGTCTGGATCAAATGGTGAATATTTGGGATCTCACCGAAACCTTTGGTCTTGTTAATAGGGAGGTTACCTGCTATCTCTTTCTGTTCTTGAGATCGGAGTGCTGGTTAGATTTTCTGTTAATGTCTTCAGCTCATGACATGAATAACCTGTGGATTGTCTTGACTATATGTATCTATCTGATATGAAGTGGCTTGAAACCATAACGGACTATTGTAGAAAATGCAAGGAGCTAAATCAAAGCATTCTAGAATTTGTCTAGTTCACCCCCATCGAACTCGTGACCGGACTTACGGTTAGTCGGCGAAGCCGAACAAAGGTTGCCAAGGCAACGTAGATCTAGTTGTGTTGCGAGAGCAACACTTTGTTTTGTCCTGTTTTTTTTATTTATTTTTTTTTTCCTATGACTCCGATTTCATTTTATTCCTAGTAACTGGTAAGGGTCTAACCTGTGCGGTTTTTACGGAAAGTGTGGACCTTAGGCCGGATTGATGAATATGACATTACATTTTGGAAAGCTCCGTAGAACTCTTGCCTGGGGCCAATAAGGATGGTTTTTGCTTGTCCTCGAGCCAGAGCCTACGGTGTGCGAAGTGAAGTGGAGTTATATAGCCAACGTCAGAGAGGACTATCTGAAGTTGTGTAGCGAACCTTTCGTTTCATCAAACCATGTTTCTGCTTTCGAGTGGAAAGCTCCGTCTAGCACGCAAGCAGGCAAGCACCAGTTTCAAATCGAAGATGGACTAAAATCTATAAGTGTTATATATATGTGGCAGTTACCCGGCCCCACAGCCAACATATCTTCTTTGAGTGATAAATAGAAAAATCTACAGAAACAAAAAAGTGTCATTTTCCCACGGGTCCGAAAGTGCTGCCATCTATTGTTTCTATCCATGTCTGTTCGCGATTTCAGCTGAGTTTATCATTCCATTTCTTACACTTGGGAGTGAGGAAGAGAAGTGATATCAGATGGGCATCTTAAACTTTAAAAGTTCTCTCACTGCTAAAGAAATTAGAGCTTACCTTTTGCTCCTTTCTAAGTGGTGATATTAGAAAGTTGGCCTACGGCAAAAAAGTCAACTTTTAAACTAATACAGATAGAATTTTTTTTTTCAACGGCAGCCGATAGATATTGGTGAGCTGATCAAAGTATATGTCATCCGTTTTTTCGTACAAAATTTTCGTACTCCTTCATGAGAAATAACAGTTTGAAAGTTTAAGAGGGGTTGACAACTTCAGTAGTAAGGTACACCCTGAAACCAAAAATAGGCCGATCCCAATTGTGAGACATGTAGGGGACTTGTAAGCAACAGTCGGCTGTTAGACCATAATCATCTTCAGTGATGAGGGGTTTGCAGCTTTTGCTAGTTGGTGTACCTATAATTTGTTTCCGGTGTATTTGATGGTAAGAACAATTTGGTACACAAGTAACAATCGGCTGTTAGACCATAATCATCTTCGGCGATGAGGGGCTAGCAACTTTGGTAGTTGGCGTACCTATTAATTCCTATTATTTCTTTCCGGTGTATTTGATCGCGAGAACAATTTGGCACCATGTCTATCACGGGGAGATGGACTTATAAGTAAGAATTGGTTGCTAGAAGGGATTATTGAGGGGCGAGAAGCTTGTGAAAATTGGTGTACATTTACTTGATCTCTATAAATCTTAGGGTAAGAAAATTAGTTTCCTTGGTCTATCACTGCAACTTAACATTAAGCCTTTGAGGGATTGACAACTTTAGTGGTAGGGTACACACTCAAACAAAGAATAGGCGGAACCCAATTTTTAGACATGTCAGGGACTTGCAAGTAACAATCGGCTGTTAATGCATAATTATCTTCAGCGGTGAGGGTTTTCTGACTTTTCCTAGTTTGTTCACCTATTTTGTTTCCGGTGTTTTCGATGATAAGAAAAGTTTGGTTCATGTTATCGTTCAAGAATCAGCTGCTTTAGCATTGTCATTTTCATGAGATGCTGCAATGGTCTATGGTGATGGTCTACCACTGTAACGTAGAATTAAGTGTTAACGCAACGGATATAAACGATAATGTAATACAACGATGTAGTTTCGAAATAATTAGCAGAGTGGCATCTATGGTATTTTGCTCATGAAAAGTTACGGATAGCTTTATATTATCAACTAGTTTATATAAGATAATGTTCTAAGTATCCAAAATTCACGATGTCTACGATTGAAAAGGATAAAGTTCAACTGGCAACTAAGTTAATTTAGTCCCTACTTCCTATATTCTGTTGTTATTTTTAATTGTAAGCAAAAATCGACTGTTAGAATATAATCATCTTCGGCAATGAGGGGCTTGTAACTTTTACTAGTTGGTGTACCTATTAACCCTTTTCTTTGTTTCTGGCGTATTTGAATTAGAAATATTTGGTACTATATTTGACGGTGCAAAACGGATAAGTCAGCTACATTTTATTCGAGCAATATTTCGACGAATCATATTTCGTCAAATATGATTCGCAGTCAGCTTGGGCCGTAAGAACATCTGTCACCGAAGTACGGAACTAATCGCCCATACATGCCGCCAACAAGTATCCATCTTAGCTGGAAAGAAGAAGAAGAGACAGGTGACTCTAAAACCAAAATGCAGAAGAATCTCTACCCTTTCGACGACCCAATCGAACAGCAAAAACAGTCGCCGAGTCCAGAATAAAATCACAGCACCAGCCTTAACCCCAGCCAACTTTCAGAGAAGAAGTTCTCAAAAGCAGATATTTAAGGAAGAATCTTAAACTGTTTTTCCACAAGTTTATTTTCCAGCTTGAGCGGCTTGAGCCAGAAGAGGACCCTTGCCAAGAAGGGCCGAAATATTGCTCGAATAAAATGTAGCTGACTTATCAGTTTTGCACCGTCAAATATGATTCGCAGTCAGCTTGGGCCGTAAGAACATCCATTGGGTACTAGTTCTATCACGGGGAGATGGACTTCAGTAGGAATTGGTTACTAGAAGGGGTTCATAAGGGGCTAGAAACTAGTGCAAATTGGTGCACATTTTATTTGATCTCTTTAAATCTGAGGGTAAGAAAATTAGTCTCTGTAACTTAGAATTAAGTCTTTGCCAAGGTTTCGTTCATCAAACCATGTTCCTGCTTTCGAGTAGACCGATAGCGAAGAAACAAAACCAAAGTGTTGCTCTCGCAACACTTTTGTCGGCGAAGCCGAACAAAGGTTGCTGCAACACTTCACGTTGTCCAGGCAACGTAGGTCTAGTTTAGCTCTGGTTTCGAGCTTGCTAGAATGACAAACGTATGTTTGGAGCTTGCCTGTCGTGAACTTTGCCTGGAAACCTGTTTCTATAGGGGCACGGCAAGTGTAGGAGGCACGAGAACTAAAAAGAGTCACGACAACTTTGTCGTGTCTTTGTCGTTTTCAGGCTTCACAATGAGGGGTAGGAATAGTGTTCTGATGTGCCTTCTTTTAGGCTCGGGAGTAACGAACTCTCGCTTACTTGTCTACTTCTGCTACTTGCTAATCTCTTTTTTATTACTCTTGCCTCCCGCCATACCATGCCATGCCGTGCCATGCCTCTTTTTAGTCGATCCCTTTTCTATAGCCCTATGGTTAGTATATACTGCCTATAAGGTTTGCCTTGTCTACTTCTTTTCTACCTCTTTTTAGTCGATCCCTTTTCTATAGCCCTATGGTTAGTATATACTGCCTATAAGGTTTGCCTTGTCTACTTCTGCTACTTGCTAATCTCTTTTTTATTACTCTTGCCTCCCGCCATACCATGCCATGCCGTGCCATGCCTCTTTTTAGTCGATCCCTTTTCTATAGCCCTATGGTTAGTATATACTGCCTATAAGGCAAACCCTAACGAGACAATCGTAGGTTTCGAGCTTGTTAGAAGGACAGTTGTTCGTTTCCAGCTTGTCAGAACCACATATATTCAGTTACCAAATCATAATGTTTACCATGTGGCGCATAGTTTAAAACGCAACTTGTTGTACGAAAACCTCTATTTTAGCAGTAAAGAGGCTGATTTTCGAGATTTGTTTGCCTGCTATTCAAATTTTCAATATTATCTGTTTTTTTTTCTTTTTGCAAATCTGCATGTGTTAGCATAAAACAGGTTGACTTTTTGTGTGAATATATACACCGGCTTTGGAAACACTTGCCACTACCTATTTCCGGATAGGGTCAAGGGGAAGCGCTGCCATTTACCAACTTCTGGCAAAAGATCCCACTCCGTTTGGGAGTTTTTGGGGGCACAGACAGACAGACAGATCTGTGATATCACAGGCATCCTTTCTTTCGTTGGGAATCCAGAAAAGACTGTCTTTGTGTTTTTGCAGATACCATTGTATCTCACTTTTCGAAGTCATCCCAAAAGAAAACTGATATCCAGTTACATTACTAAGAGCCAAACTTCTTTCCCACCAATTTGAAAAAATTTGATGAACGTTAGATAACTTTTTAGATACCACGATCAGTTACCACGGTCGGACCGTGGTATCTGAATATCAGATACCACGGTAACGGGCCAAATACCACGATAACTGCAAAAACACCTTTTGACCGTGGTATCAGATACCACGGTAACTGCGAAAACGACTTTATACCGGGGTATCAGATACCATGGTATCTGCAAAACACATAAATGTTTCCAAAAACTTCTCCTGCAGTGTCTTCCATAGTACTTATTTCACTATCTATTCGAACAGCGCGTCATTTAGGCGAGGTTTTAGCCTAAAATTTAAGCCACACTGACAACTAAAATTTGTTTGAGAAGTATTTGTTCAGGTTCGTTTAATATCAGGTGGAGCTATAAAAACGCGCATTTAGAAAATTTTGCCTGCTTGGCCTTTCGTTTAGTCCCCTTTTCTCTGTTTAGTGGAAAGGTGCGCCTTTCAGCTGGACCTTTATTTTTGAGATTCTGGGGTCTGAGAATAGCTAGAATTTGTATGGAAACTGTTATGTTTGACAAAGCAAAACGAAGAAGTCAGCTACATTTTATTGGAGCTATATTTGGGCCCATCTTGATGAACTTGTAAAAAGACACTTGGAGATTCTTCTTTAAAGGACCCCTCGCACTATTTACTCTTCAACTTCCAGTATTTTAAAATTACTGAATACTTTAAAACTAGGCTTTGCTTCAACAAATTACCCACGGCCTTGGCTGTTTTACGCCTTTTTCGAGGCCCATTGATTTGTAGCGAAAACAGGGAAAAATTCACATAACCGTTTTTTCTGATGGAAAAACTTCTCGCAGATAGCCGTCGACAGCGTTGTACACATCGAAGGTGGCAAAAGACGGGAAGTGAGAAAATTAGCGAGGTTTTGTTAAGGCCCATCCACAACGGGTTTCAGCTAATACTTGATACCAGCCAGTTCCGGAAATCGCTCCAAGACCGAGAATTAGCTGGGTGAATTAGCTGGGTTTCTGCTGTTCGCAATTGATCTTGGTGCCAGTTTCGGATGCCAGCTAGTCTCGCACCCAAGTTGAAATCAGTTCAACTTTCGAGGGTACTAGCCAATCAGATTATTTTGGGGAATATTGAGGAATATTCTGATTGGCTAGTTTCGAACCAAGCCCAATAGTAAAATCACATCCACTCCTTGCTGTCTTGAAAACCGAAAGTGAATTTAGGTTTTCTTGTTCTTCGGTCTGATGGGTTCAGCGTTAGCCAATCGGAACATACCTGAGAATTCCCCTAAGTAATGTGATTGGCTAGTATAGTACCCTGAAAAGTTGAGCTGATTTCAACTTGGGTGCGAGACTAGCTGGTACCCGAAACTGGCACCAGTATCGATTGCGAACGGCAGAAACCCAGCTAATTCCCGGTCTCAGAGCGATTTCCGGAACTGGCTGGGCTGGCTTGGCTAAGGTTGTAATGAGCCTTTAGAGGGGCTAGACTGTACCGTACGAAATTCGGGTCTCCGGGTTTAGAAATGGACTGAGTTATTACGGAATTAGGTTGCGTTACTATAATAGATAAGATAGGTCGTTTAAATATCTGACTTGGTGAACTTCTTTCCAGAAAACTGCTTGTTGTGATTTCATTTTGGACACGACTGCTGTTTTTTGCTCCCTGGTTGGGTCTTCGAAAAGGTGGAGGTTCCTCTGCATTTTGATTTTGGAGTCACTTGTTTCTTCTTCTATATAGCTCCCATAAAATGTAGCTGACTTCTCTGTTTTGCTTTGTCAACATGATTCGCAGTGAGTTTGGGCTGAAGGAAAATCTATGGAAACTTTCGAATTTGCGAGAAAAAAGTAGCGAGTGGGATTGACTGCTCGTTTGTCATGAAGGGTCAATCCAGTATTCTTAGTTCGAGCCACCCCTCCTGGTGACCCCCCCCCCTCGTAGCGTCGTCCCCCACACATCCACAGTTAGTAGTATCTTATTGGACAAAATTAGCATAGACCCAATTTTGGCTGGTTAGAGATTGTACAGGAACAAGAGCTGGAAGCTCATAAGGCACTTGCAAGACTTGGTAAATAAGAAAGACGATGGACCCTCGGAAATCACGAGAATGTATCGTTTGGTAAATTTTGTTTTTGCACTTGGCTGTGACGATGCGCACTTTAAGGGCGCTAGAAATTCATCTGTAATCAGAACTCTTGAGGCAAAAATGATCATGGGCTCATGGGGATCACGGAAATGTAGGTTTTGCTTAAAAGTATTTATTGTCCTTTACGGTTAAGATGAGTACTTTAAGCGATGGTTGGTTCTGAGAAGCGACAATTTCTAAGCCGATCTTGTCAAGTCTCTAATGTTCAAGCCAAGTTTCATCGTCGTAGCACATCTGGAAGTAGTATACCTTAAACTGCGATCACCGGAATCCAACTCCCCCCTCCAACTCCCCCAGAGTGACCGAATCCGGTCCGGTTCTATCACTGATTGATCTAGGGCTTACGCTTGTTCTTTTCACCAACTCTTATCCAAGTCGCTATACTCTAAGCGTGTCACAAAATTTCCGCTCCCCCCCCCCCGACTCCCCCACATTGATCGGATCCTGTTCGCACTTAAAATGGGACATCTGAGACACGAGGTCTTTCCAAATATCAAGTTTCATTAAGATGCGATTCCCCGTTCAAAAGTTATAAATACATCAATATTCCGGATTCCCCCTCCTTCCACTCCCCCACGGTTAATTTTTGGCTCGTTGGCTGACATACATGTTTATTTTATGACAACAAAAACTAATAATCTGCTCTGTCCGTCGCATGTTTAATGAATAAAGTGAATTGAATTGAATTGAATTGGTCGGATCGGGAAGTGACTATTTCCAAATTTCTTTGGTCGGGTCTCTAACATACCTGCCAAGTTTCATCGTCCTAGCGCATGTGGAAGCATCTTAAGTCGTTATCACCGGAATTCCGGAGCCCTCCCTCCAACTCCCCCCGCAGTGCTCAGATCCGGTGCGGTCTTGTCAACTATGTATCTAGGGCTTGTGCTTGTTCTTCCCGCGAAGTTTCATCACGACCCATCCACTCTGAACATGTCACACGATATTTCGGATTCACTCCCTTCACTCCCCCCACGGTGGTCGGATCGGGGAAGTGGCTAATTCCAATCTATTTCGTCGCGTCCCTAATATGCCTGCCAAGTTTCATCGTCCTAGCACATGTGTAAGCCTCTTAAGTCGGGATCACCGGAATTCCGAAACCCTCGCTCCAGATCCCCCCACGGTGCTCGGATCCGGTCCGGTCTTGTCAGCTATGTCTCTAGGGCTTGTGCTTGTTTTTCCTACCAAGTTTCATCGCGATCCGTCCACTCTGAAAATGCCACAACGATTTCCGGTTCCCCCTCGATCTCCCCCAAAGTCACCGGATCCATTCCGGACTTGAAGTGTGGCATCTGAGACACGAGCTTTTTCCAAATATCAAGTTTCATTAAGATCCGATTCCCCGTTCAAAAGTTATATTCCAGATTCCCCTTCCCTTCACTCCCCCCCCCCCCCACGGTGGTCGGATCGGGGAAGTGACTGTTTCCAAGTTTTGTTTGGTCTGGTCCCTAATATGCCTGCCAAATTTCATCATCCTAGCACATGTGTAAGCATCTTAAGTCGGGATCACCGGGATTCCGGAACTTTCCCTCCAACTCCCCCAGTAGTATAGAAAAGGGGATTATAGCTCACCGGCCCCCCCAATTTCAAAACCCCATTTTTACATCAATTTCTTATATTTTAACATGCTTTTTTCCAAATAATCCCCTTTTTTATCGATATTTTTATTTTCTTATTTCCCAAATAAAGGTCCCAAGAAATAGGAAATATTACCCTTTCTACATATAAACTACTACTTTTATTTGCATTTTTCATTTTTATCAAAATTCTACTGAGTAAACAGTTCTACATCAACATATTGGTCAGAGTTCTTATTTACGCGCAAAATAGGCTGAAAAACCAGATTTTTCCTTAGAAGCAACTCATCAGCAATTGCATTATATCTCTGTGGTATAAACAAATCACAGGCTTTTTTATTATGATTAATAACCACAACCAACTTATCACCATATTTTGTCTTAGCCATTCTCATTTTAACGATGGTATATTTCAATCCTAGAACTAGTTTTTCTTTCCTGATTGTCTCATTGTATTTATTCATTTTGATTGTAGACAAGACTTCGCTCATGGACTCCATTTATTAGTGGCTGAATTTCTTTAATAAAAATCCAAAGCTCTTAATTACCGATAGATCGTAACACCTGTGGTGTGAGAGATGCGTCACACTGAATATTCGAGAATATTTAGATGCGTCACCTCCAGCAGATTCGCGTATATTTAGTGTCGCGCATCTGATACATGGAGACAGTTGAGGTTAAGAAGCTCATGAAGAAAGAAGAAATTTTCAATGTAAGTTTTTTGTTTTGTTTTGTTTCTTGCGATACAAATGTGGCTTTCAGGTATTTGATGAGGATTCCATCTAATAACATAGGAATAGCTACATCTGAAACAAACAACTGCGCAAATAGCAAATATCGAGGGTTACCCACTTCCCGGCACCTGCTGTGCACCCTTCCCCGGCACCGGCCGGCAACAACCGAAATAGGCGGTGCCAGCACCGTTGCCGACAATAAATTGGGTGATTAATCTTTCAAACACTTCCAAAAATGTTTATTTTAATGTTTTGACGCGTGTCAACACCGGTGTTGACAGGTTTCAGCCTATGCCGGCAGTGACCAGGCTTCTCAGCACCGGACACTTGCTGTACTGAAATCGATAGTGGGCAACCCCTCAACAAATATTACCACACGAGTTTCCAGGTGACGAGGAGTCAGATGTCCTTGACGAATCTGTACAGATTGGAATTTAGGTTAGATAATTGTTGCGAAGCGCATCACACCTGATGACGAGGAGTCAGATGTCCTTGGCGAATCTGTACAGATTGGAATTTAGGTTAGATAATTGTTGCGAAGCGCATCACACCTGATGACGAGGAGTCAGATGTCCTTGGCGAATCTGTACAGATTGGAATTTAGGTTAGATAATTGTTGCGAAACGTAAAGGATTTATCTTGATTAGATTGATCGTTAAAAGCTTGTTATTTTTTTCAGATGAACAGCAAAGTCATTCAGAAAAAAACAGCCGCCGTTCCGAGAAAGTATACGAATGGGGTGCTCAAACTGGAGAAATCGGAGCAAGAATTATTCCTCACACTGTGGAGTAATATAGCCACAACCGCAGATGAAGTCGAAGGTGAAGATTGTACGATAGCGCGTTCATCTGTTGAAAAGAAAAAAGAGAAGAGCGTGCAGTTTTTAGCTGATATTAAAGCGAATTTACATGCTTCGCGAAGGTTTGGAAATTTCAAACTAGACGTAAACATCAAGAAAGTTCTGAGCTGTAAAATATGTGGAGTCAGTTTGGAACAAGCAGAACGTATAATTATTGATTTAAATAAAGTGGAGGTGTATTTGGATTATTTATCAGTGTTACTAAAAGCGAAAAAAGGAGAAGTGTATGCGTACATGCCAAAAACTGTTCAATGAGAACCCTGAAAATCAATACAAGTGTTTTTTTTAAGAACGGTTTAAGAATTATGGAGAAAACATATCAACAATTAAAAGATATCTTTGTTTGTATGGATTAGTCTGTGAATATCCAGGAATAGCTTTCTGTGGGAAAGCGTACTATTGCATCGTTGAAAATGAGAAAGCTATTCGTAAAGCGACCCTCGAGGACGAGACATTAGCTTCATTACTAAAAGAGTATCCTGTGCAAGTTTTTTTATCGGAAGAAGTGTTGATCGATTTTGATAATCTGAGTCTATAAAGGTTGAATTAAATTTTCTCAATAAATTGGTGTTTCATTGATTGACATATAAGCTAGATTTTGTTGCTAGGTGGTGGTTATGTGTGAAGAGTCACACTTGAGAACCATTCTTTTGAACTATTGATTCGTTCTTACAATATTTATAACCGTTTAAGCGAACCTGTTTCATGTATTTTTCGCGAGGAAAGAATCTAAATGCCTTACGCATTTCAGTTTCACGCTGAATGACCTCTTCGATCGTCAATTGACCGCATTTTAACAACGGTACTAATTCAGTATAAAAATCATAAGTGGTCCTGTATTCTAGTTTTCGGTCGGCGATCTCTAGATGTTTTTCAATTAATTCTAAAAAGAATGCGCCAAAGCTCAAACACGCTAAGGGTAAAAAAAGAAATGCAGATAACCCAGAAGCAGAGAAAGTGAATTTTCCTAAAAGGAGCCAATTGCTATAAGAATTGTAATCTTTATAACTTCGACGATATACAAATAATTTTTTTTCCAATTCTTCCATTTAAAGCATTATAAAACTGTTTAAAAAAAAATATTTGACTGAATGAAGATTTTCATGAAGAGTAGTATGGTAATGAATGAACGTGAGCGGGCATATGTTTCATGAAGAGTAGTGAAGAATGTACGAAACCCGTGCACACATTTTGTCACATGAAGAGTAGTAAGGTAAACAAAAACCAATGCTTTTCTTTACGGCTGAGAAAACGAAGTCAGGAGAAATTCATTAATAAAAATATTCTCCTAATAAATGATGACAACTGCAGAGGTTATTCAGCTTTGTAAAAAGGTTATATCGAACAACAAATCGGTTATACAAAGATTACCGCTATACACATATAATGAACTGCGGACTTATGCGAAAATTAATAAAATTAAATTAGATTGAACTAAGTAACATGAAATAACAAATAATATAATAAACCATCTCAATAAGTATATTTTAATAGCTGAAGATAAAAGTAATATTGAACGTAGAAACGAAAGAGTCCATAATAAGAAAAGACCATCCGACTACAAACCAGAACCGAGATTAGGAGTTATTCTGGAAGATGAGATAAAAGAAAATAATATTACCATTAAAAAAATAAAACAAGAATGTAAAGAAAAAAAAAGAAAAAGATACAAGTGAATTAAAAAGATTTCTAAAAAGCAAAAGTCTATCCACTCGTGGAAACAGAGATGAAGTAATAAAAAAGGTTACAGAATTCTATGATAATATTATTAAAAAACACAAAGAATCTATAAAGAAAAATAACGAATTCATAAGAGATCAAATAGAAAGAATTGATAAAAATAAAAACAAAGTAATCAATTTAGAGACTCTCTTTATAAATAAGAAAAAAATTAAAGAGGAAAAAATAATTCCGGATCATTTATTTAGAACGGAAGAAGAACATCAGCCGACTATTTCTCGAGAAATTGAAAATTTATACACCGTAAATGTTTCAATTGAAAGCAATGGAAGAGATGAACATACTCTTATTGCTTTTGTTTTTAATGATTTACAGCGAAGAATGAATGAAATAAATCATTACAGAGTTCAATTTGTAACCAGGATTATTTTCTATAGACAGGAGAATGATGAAGAAGTAGTAGTATTTTACCACAGTACTTCTTGGATTTTAAATAAAAATAGTATTCTTACTCGTAGTCATTTAGATGATAATAATAAAAGACTTATTTCTTTAAGTAATACCCCTCGATCGGGACTACAATTTAGTCGGTATGAAGGAATTGATTATAGGATGACTCGAATAGAGGCCTACATGGGAGGAACGTTTAAGATACTACCAGATTTCGTAAAAAATAAAAAAAGCGTGCATAAATATAAAAAATTTAGATCAAAAATGATTTCTTTGGTGTATCTTAGAACATTTATACCCAGCCAAGGACAACGCTGAGAGAACTTCGAAATATAAACAATATGAGAACGAATTTGATTTCAAAGGGGTTACCAACTTCCCGATGGATACAAAAGATATACACAAATTTGAAAATAGATGCAACATTAAGATTTGTTTATTTCAAATTGAAAATAAGAAAATTATCAGAAGTCATATACTAAAAAGTACAATCAATGGGACAACTGCAAAACATATCATTCATTTACTATATCTCGATAATCATTATGTACTGGTAAAGGATCTGAGCAGATTAGTTGGTCCTCAAATCTCAAAAAAGAAAACAAAGACATACCTCTGCACTTATTGCGGAAGACAATTTAAGAAGGAAGAAAACTTTGAAAATCATGAAAGTAAAAATAATTGCGAGAGGCCATAATGCCTCTTGAAGGTTCAAGAATAGAATTTAAAAATATTTCGAAACAGATGAAAGTACCTTATTGTATAATAGCAGACTTTGAGTCTTATAACGAAGAATACAATGAAGTACACGGCAAGAAAACAATAAAAGTGGCTGAACAGAAACCTTTTGCTTATGGATTTCAGGTATGCTGTTCCTTTGATACAAACCAAAACAAAGACTACGATTATTTCGGTGAAGACGCTGCAAAACATTTTGTTAAAACCGTTACAAAAGTATCCACAGAAATTGCAAACAAATATGAAAACAGGCAGAGAAATCACACTTATACAGCTGTAGAAATTGCAGAAAAATGGAACAGACTAATAGATAAGACCTGCCATATCTGTAAGACTGAAATCACTGAAAATCCCAACTTTGATCACGATCACATGACTGGAAAGAATAGGGGTTTTACTCATACGGAATGCAATATGAAATACAGAATTCCCAAGCATATCCCTGTAGTGATGCATAACTTATCAAAGTATGATTCCCATCTATTTGTGAAAGAGTTGATAACGGAATATTTGAATGAGCAGAAAGTTTTATATCATTTTCGAAATCAATAAGTATTCCAATACAGGATACAGAAATAAAATATGAAATCAGATTCATAGATTCCATTCGATTCATGGCCGCATCTTTGGACAAGTTATCAGCAAATTTAGCTAAATGTGATTGTAGGATATCCTGTGATCATCTAAGAAAGAATTTCAAATTCACCTCAAATAGTTTCGAAAAAGATGACGAATTCCAAGAAATAATTAAGAAAGGGGTATATCCTTATGACTTTGTAGATAGCTTAGGTAAAATGGATTGTAAAAAATTACCACCGATAGAAAACTTTTATTCAAGGTTAACGGGGAAAGGTATTAGCAAAGGTGACTATAAAAGAGCGGTGTCTATATGGAAACAATTTAATTGCGAAGACCTACTGGATTATACGAAGTTGTACTTAAAAAGTGATGTTTTAATATTGTCTGATGTTGTAGAGAATTTCAGAAATGTATGTATTCATAATTATGATCTGGATCCACTACATTACTTCTCAGCTCCAGGATTAACATGGGATGCTTTCCTAAAGCATTCGAAAGTAGAACTACCGTTATTCTCAAAGGAAGACATGTAAAAGGGAGTTCATTGAAAAGGGGATAAGAGGGGGTAAATCTCAATGTATAAAAAGATACGCTAAAGCAAATAATAAATATATGAGTGATTATAACAAGAGTAAACCATCTAATTATTTAGTGTACTTGGATAAGAATAATTTGTATGGGTGGGCGATGTCACAAAAATTACCAGCGAATGATTTCCAATTCATTCCCATACCAGATGATTTGAAAGAAAGAAATGAATACAGTTCACTCGAGTATTATAACCATCTAAAAAATCATATTAACTCGGTGATGCAATTACCGAATGTAGGTGCTATCTATGAAGTAGATTTGGAATACCCGAAAGAACTTTTCAACTTACACAAAAGATTTACCATGAGCACCAGAACATTTCAATGGCAAAATATGTACGACCTTATATGATAAAAACAACTACGTAGTTCACCACAGGAACCTAGAATTCTATTTACAAAAAGATCTGAAACTGAAAAAAGTACATAGAATACTAGGATTCACTGAGAATGCTTACTTAAAAGGATACATAGACCACAACACAGCACTTAGAACTAAAGGTACAAATGATTTTGAAAAGGACTTTTTTAAGCTGATGAATAATGCTTGCTTTGGGAAAACCATGGAGAACGTAAGGAAACGAGCTGATATGGAAATAATAACTGACGATAAAACAAGAGAAAAAATAATAAAGAAATCCAACTTTAAATCTGAAATTATTTTCAGTGAAAACTTTTCTGTGGCAAGAATGTCAAAGGAAAAGATAAAACTAGACAAACCAAAGTATATCGGTTTTGCTGTACTGGAACTATCCAAGCTCTTGATGTATGAATTCCATTATGATTATATGAAACCTAAATATGGGGATAAAATAGATTTATGTTATATGGATACCGATTCGTTCATATATGACATAAGAACCGAGGATTTCTATGAAGATATCAAACAAGATTTGAATGAGAGGTTCGATACATCTGATTATGCAAAAGATAATCCATACGGATTTCCTAGTGTAAACAAGAAAGTGATACGAATGGTGAAAGATGAATTAGCAGGACAAATTATGACAGAATTTGTTGAATTACGATCAAAAGTATATGCTTATGATAAGGACAACCAAGAACAATCAAGCAAAAAACTAAAAGGAATAAAAATGAACATAGTGAAAGATAAAATTACGATTCAAAACTATAAGGATGTACTGTTTGGTAAAATTGAAAACCTATCTGTAACCCAGTATAACTTAAGATCATACAAGCACAATATGTTTCTAGAAGAACAGAATAAAAAAGCGTTAGACCCTAAGGATGATAAAAGGATAGTAACAATCGATAAATACACAACTTTACCTTTAGGCTATAAACATTAAATTCAAGTCCCTACTTCAAAAATTCAAGTCCCTACTTCAAAAATTCAAGTACCTACTTAAAAACTTCAAGTCCCTACTTCAAAAGTTCAAGTACCTACTTAAAAACTTCAAGTCCCTACTTCAAAAATTCAAGTCCCTACTTAAAAAATTCAAGTACCTACTTAAAAAAGCAAGTACCTACTTAAAAACTTCAAGTACCTACTTCAGAAAATCTTCTAATGAAAAATTCTTCCTAAATAAATGAATGAAAAGGCACCAATAAAAGTGTATGATTTTAGCGAAAAGAGCAACTATCAGAACAAACACGAACTGGCACCTCAGTGGCCATTTAGATTATTAATTTGTGGAAGTTCAGGAACAGGGAAAACCAATTTACTCTTGAATTTAATTTATGAATACATCTGTTTCAACCGAATATACTTGTATGCAAAAGATCTTGAAGAAGATAAATATAAAGATCTCATAGCCAATTTAAACACTTTGGAATCAAAATGTAAAACGAATATTTTAACCGTAAGTAACGACCTTAATGATATTATCGATGTTGACGACCTAGACCCCAATTATCAGAACATGATTATATTTGACGATTTTGTCACTGGAAAAGACCAGAAGAAAATAGAAGATTTCTTCATAAGAGGAAGAAAGAAAAATGCTTCAATTGTTTATTTATCACAGACCTATCATAAAACACCAAAGGTGGTAAGACTTCAGTGTAATTATTTTGCATTTTTTCAATGTTCTAATCCAAAAGAAGTAAAATTAATAAGACAAAGCCATGTATCTAGTATAGACAATGAAAAATTTCTCAAACAATTCGAGACTGCAACCAAGGGCTACGGCTTTTTCTTCATAGATTTAAAAACGAAAGATAAAACCTTGAAGCACAGGAAAAACTTTGAAACATTTACCGGATAATTAATTTCTATAATAAATGAATAAATTCGGTAGTGTTGGAAAAAAGGTTGGTAATGAATCGAAAGTTACTGATGAAAATGGTAACATTAACCTACAAGATAGACCAATTATTAATTTAGGTGATGCGAAACGGATAAGAATGCTATTAGCTTAAGATCTATGACTGTGATTTTGAATCAATTTAAACAACAAATAACTGCAGGACAAGTGCAAACCAATCAATATTTTAGCGAAGATATCAACAGATTAACTGCTGTAGATGATTCTCCTGATAATGCATTGGTAAGGATCAAAGATAAAGGGTTATTTGTAAAACAAACAATTCGAGTTAGTGAAAAAGAAATTGATGCTGGGGATAAAGTAATCACAAATGTTCAAGACCCTAGAAACAAAAATGATGCTGTTAATTTAGGAACGTTAATTACATATCTTTTAGATTTGGAAAAAAAGCTCGAAACCCAACAAACCCTTAGCAATACTATTCTAACAAAAATTTCTGACCAAGAAACCCACATCAATAATATTGAAAGAGCAATCGTAAACATTTTAAAAAGCCTTCTAGAGCAAAAACCTGTTGACAAACCATTCATTTCCAGATTAGAAAAAATGATAGCTGGTAAATAAGAATTTATATGATAAATTTATTTTCAAATAAATGGTTGAAACAATTGAGTATACAGTTTATTTATCTAAGCTTCAGAAAGGCAAACTGAAGAAATGTCTTATGCTAAACAAAAATGTCAAATACGTGTTAGTCATAGTAGACAGAGTGAACGAGAACCAGTAAAGCTACTTTTAAGTAAACGACAAATTGATAAAATTTAAACATGTAAAATTAATAATAAGGGTTGTGATATTGATGTATCGTACACACAGATGAAAGAAGCGATTCAAAAAGGTGGATTACATCCATTCTTAATACCGTTAGCAATTACCCTTGGTAAGGCAGCTTTAACAAGTGGTGCTGCTGCTTTGGGTACATTTGCTGTTAAGAAAATAGTGGATAAAATAGCAAACACAGGCGGTGCGCTTAAACTTCCTGGAACACAAAAAGTTACCGGTAATGGTGTGCGTGGTAGACCTAAGAAGGAAAAGGATGATGTCAACACAGGTGGTGCGCTTACACTTCCTGGAACACAAAGAGTGGTTGGTCATGGTGTACGTGGAAGACCTAAGAAGTCAAAAAACGGGGACATAAAAAAAAAGCAAAAGTAAAGTAGGACCTCTAACCAATTTTGACATTATGGATGCATTAGGGGATATACCACATTTTAGAGGTGTTTTCTCTATAGATACGCTACCCAAACAAATAAATAGCCTAGAATGTGGTGTCATTAATTATGATAAACTCGGAATGCCTGGAACTCACTGGGTGGCGTACTGTAATCTACCTGATAGTCCTTATGTAGAATTTTTTTATTCTTTCGGTATACCCCCAGGAAAAGAAATAATTAAATATCTAAAAACTTCAAAGAAAAAAATAGCTTATGAAAATCTTGCCGTCTAGAATATAGATGAATTAAACTGTGGATTGCATTGTATTTCCTACATTAAGCGCAGTTCGTAGTTTATTCATCTCTCGTCTTTTTGTTTATAAAAATTGTTTTCTAATAAATGGAGATTTATTGTATGAAGTGTAAAAAGAAAACTGACACTGAATCAATGTTTAAAGCAGTGTCACAGAAAAATAATGTTCAAATGGTGAAAGGTAATTGTGTTATTTGTGGGTCGAGGAAAAATCGATTTTTAAAAAAAAACCTCGACGCAGAAAAAGATATTTTAAAGACGTATTATTCTAATTATTCAGGTGTTGATGATATTCACAGAAAATTAAAAGAAAATGGGTTGAACGTTTCTAAACATAATATAAAAAATGTGTTGCAAAATGAGAATGTGTATACCTTACACAAACCTTCCTATCATAATTTTGAAAGGAGCCGAGTCTATGTTCACCATGTTGATGAGCAATGGCAAGCTGATTTAGTTGATATGCAGAAATATAAATAGTGAATGATAAAACAAATTACATCTTGACTATTATTGATTGCTTTAGTAAATATGCTTGGTGTGTCCCTTTGAAAGATAAAACGGGTGCTGAAATAATCAAGGCATTCAGTCATATATTTAAAGAAAGAATTCCTAAGAAACTACAAACTGATAAAGGTAAAGAATTTGTAATGAGAAATGTTCAAACTTTTTTGAAAAATAACGACATACACTGGTTTGCATCTGAAAGTGAATTGAAAGCGCAAATCGTTGAACGATTAAATAGAACACTGAAAGAAAAGTTATGGAAATATTTTACTCATAATAACACCAATAAATGGATTGATATTTTACCTTTATTTGTTAGTAATTATAATAACTCTTATCATCGTTCAATACAAATGAAACCAATTGATACTAGTAAAAAGGTCAATCAGAAAAAGGTTTGCAATGCTTTGTTTCCTCCAGCAGATGACTACATAATCGCAGGACATTACAATGTAGGAGATTTAGTCAGAATAAAAAAAGAAAAGAGTATTTTTGATAAAGGATATTTACCGAATTATACGAATGAAGTATTCCAGATAGCAACCATTAGACCGACCACCCCCATTACTTATGAAATATCTGACAAAAGTGGGGAATTAATTCAAGGAGGGTTTTATGAAAAAGAACTGTCAAAATTTATTATGAAATAACATTAATTGTATATAAATGGATTCAAAACGTTTGAGTGATATGTTATCGTATATAGTGAAGAACAGAGAAATTCAAAGAAAAATGGTTCAACAAAATGAAATGGAGAAAGCAGGATTTCGGGAAATGGCCTCAGAATTTAATGCTCCAGTTGTTATGGCACAAAAAGAAAACACTAAAGATACCATCAAAAAATTACAAGAAAACGCTGAAGCTATCATCGAAAAATTAGAGGAGGTGGATATTAATTCAAGAAGCCGGCTTCTCCAATTAGGTGAAACGTATAAGACAGCTTTACAAAGACAACCATATTAGATTCCAGTTTCAGAGGTAGAAACGCAGTCAATACAATCGACCGCTTTAGAAGCATCTCCAGATTTACCAACAAGTACCAAAATCGTTGATATGGATCAAGGTGTTGATAACGAGTTATTAAAAGCACTTAATGTAAAATATAGAGGGAATCATACAAGATATAAAGGAGAATATTTTGAGATGCCTAATTATTACTTTGATAACCCAGAGAATATAGAAGATGCTTTGTCTGAATTAACACCTATAATTCAAAGTTATGGTGGTTTGAAAAGTAAAAGTAGTTCTAGTAAGTATGATAAAATTATTTTATTTATTCAAGACTATAAGGATAGATTAAAAAAAAATCAATCTAGTAGACCCTTTATCAAACAAAAAGGAACTGGAATATTAATGAATTGTGATGAAATGATTAAAAAATTGTACACTTTGATAGGTAGTAGAGTAAACGGAAATACATCTGATGAGGTGAGGAATGAATCTATTGATATTTTGGATTCGTTAATGCGAAATAAATTCTTAACCAAGAGAGAATACAATTCAATATATAAAAAATATTTCTAAATAAATGGTGTTGTTAAACATTGAAGGTAATGAAAGTATCATTGATATAACATTTAGTCAACCGATTGAACTGAATCGTAATTGTGATTATGAAATAGGTTTGAATCAGTGTACTTTGTGGTATTCGTGGCATAATATTAGTGATAAATTTGAAAATAATACATTTCAATACAGGAAAGATGAAGAGGGGGGATGGGTGAATGTTACTATTCCTAACGGGATGTATAACGATGATTGTTTGAATTATTTTTTGTGTCAGTATTTTGATACTTCAAAAGATAAATGTCCTATTGTAATCTCATCCAATCAAGCATCTATGAGATTTTTCATACTATTACAAGAAAAATATGTCGTAAACAAAAGTAAATCAGACGTCATTTGGACGTTTGTTCCGAATACAGAACCAGGTTGTCAAATTGTTGAGAATCCTAGACAATTAATCTACCTTCCTATTAACACAAAAGACTTTATTTACTCCTTGAGAATGACAATTACTGATCAGTTGGGAAGACCTATCGATTTGAATGGTGATAACGTTGGATACGTTCTGCATTTAAGAAAAGCTTAAAGGATTATTGAAATAAAATTGTTTACCTATAAATGTTGTTGAATAATAAGCGATTACTTTATAAAAAGCAGTATGGAAGTGGAATCGGTAGTATATTCAAAAATATTGCCAATTCTCAGTTATTTCAAACATCAGCAAAATAAATAAAAGATGGAGCATTATCAATGTATTATAATATTATTAAGCCAAGATTCGAGTTGTTGAAAAACAGAGCAATAGAATACGGGAAAGATCTGATTGATGTAGACAGGAAAGAACTGATTGATGTGATTGGAAATAAGAAATCGATTAAGGATCTTATAGGTACAAATAAAAGAATTTTAAATCAAAGAAGTCAGGACTTGATCAAAACGTTAATGACTGAAAGTGGATTAAAGATTCTGAAATAATTTTCATCGAATAATTTTTTTCTTATATAAATGGCAGTAAATAAAGTTGTCAGTCCGCAATGGAAGATTTTTGATGAGCCGCTTGTGGATGATACAGTGGTCAAATATGAATTTAAAGAAATTCGAGAAACAGATGTGAATGTATCTGGCAAAACAGAGTTTGAATTCGTAACGAAGAAATTAGATTCCTGGTTCTATCCAAGTGAAAGTTGTCTTGATGTTAGTGTAAGAATTATAAAAGAGAATGGAACTAACCTAGCTGCAACCGATGTTGCTACTTTAACTAGCATTGGATTTAATTTATTCAGTACCGCTGAGTATGTCATAAATGACGAATCGGTTGAAAAAATCAATCATGTTGGTATTACAACTACCGTTACAAAGTTGATCGAATATTCCGATGATTATTCTAGAAGTGCAGCTAGAAATCATTTCTGGTATAAGGATTATAATCAGGGAATAGATATCAACCCTATAATATGTTCATTTACCTCACCTGCAGCAGCAGGAAATGTGGATGTCAGTTCTAAATCTAATCCGAATTATAATTATAATAAGGGTTTTGAAAAGAGATATAATAGAACTAAAAGCAGTAAATTAGTAAATATGTATTTACCATTATCAGAATTGTTTGGATTCTTGAAAGGAAACAAACGATTTTTAGAGGTGCATCACACAAAATATCTCTGAGAAGAAATGATGATAATAACATGATTATAAAAACTGGAAATACTAATTTCAAAGTAGTAATTGAGTATTTATCCTGGAAAATCCCTATCATAGCTCCTAGTATTGAAATGATGAGTCAACTGGAAAAGGGTTTGGTAAAGGATAGAAAGCATAATCTGATGTGGGAAGCTTGTAATACTTATAAAAGCGATGTTAGTCAGAATAAGGAACACACCTGGAAAGTTATTTCTGAGAGAAACAATCCAACCAAAATCGTTGTGATGTTACAGAAAAATGAAAAGCATAACAATCAGTTAATGAATAATATGGTGTTTGATCATGTGAATTTAACAGACATAGAACTTAGAATTAATGGGGATAAATATCCTGAAGAATCACTCAAATGTGACTTTAGCGATGAGAAATGTAAATACTCGAATCTTTACAATAGATTCATACATTTAGGTTATAAACAATTAGCGTTTGATACTGGTAGTGTTGTTAGTATAGAGGAATTTAAATCAGTGTATCCGCTATTCTGTTTCGATGTTTCCAAACACAAGTCAAATATTTATAATGGAACAACTGATGATTTTGAAATAAGTATAACATTAAAAGATGATCCACCCGTATAATATAATGTTTACTGTGTTATATATTATGAAAGAAAAGCTACGTTAGATATTATCAATAAAAATATGTATGTGAGTTTGTGAGTTTGGATTTTTATTAAAGAAATTCAGCCACTAATAAATGGAGTCCATGAGCGAAGTCTTGTATACAATCAAAATGAATAAATACAATGAGACAATCAGGAAAGAAGAACTAGTTCTAGGATTGAAATATACCATCGTTAAAATGAGAATGGCTAAGACAAAATATGGTGATAAGTTGGTTGTGGTTATTAATCATAATAAAAAAGCCTGTGATTTGTTTATACCACAGAGATATAATGCAATTGCTGATGAGTTGCTTCTAAAGAAAAATCTGGTTTTGCAGCCTATTTTGCGCGTAAATAAGAACTCTGACCAATATATTGATGTAGAACTGTTTACTCAGTAGAATTTTGATAAAAATGAAAAATGCAAAAAAAGTAGTAGTTTATATGTAGAAAGGGTAATATTTCCTATTTCTTGGGACCTTTATTTGGGAAATAAGAAAATAAAAATATCGATAAAAAAGGGGATTATTTGGAAAAAAGCATGTTAAAATTTAAGAAATTGATGTTAAAATGGGGTTTTGAAATTCGGGGGCCGGTGAGCTAGAAGCCCCTTTTCTATACTACTTCCCCCCACAGTGCTCGGATCCGATCTGGTCTTGTCAACTGTGTATTTGGGGCTTGTGCTTGTTCTTCCAACCAAATTTCATCCAGATCCATCCACTCTGAACATGTCACTCGATTTCCAGTTCCCCCCTCCAACTCCCCTCAAAGTCACCGGATCCATTCCGGACTTGAATTGTGACATTTGAGATAGGAGGTCTATCCAAATATCAAGTTTCATTAAGATCCGATTCCCCGTTCAGAAGTTAAAAATCCGTCAATATTCCGGGTTCCCCCTCCCTCCATCCCCCCCATGGTGGTCGAATCAGGAAAGTGACTATTTCCAAGTTAGTTTGGTAATGTCCCTAATATGCCTGCCAGGTTTCATCGTCCTAGCAATTCCAGAAGTACCCTAACTCGAGATGAGTGGCCTGGCGGACCGAAAGACCGACAGACAGTCGACAGACCAAAAAGTGATCGGTATTTGGCACTTGAGTGGAGCTGCAAGTGCCATAAAAAGGAACAGTAAAATTAGCTGAATACTTGTGTTGGTATTACCGAGATTTTTTGCCACTGGTATTTTCCGTCACTGCACTTAACACAATTAACAGGCAAAGAAAGAAATTATAGATAAGTCACTCCTTGCTACTAAAGTTCGTAAGGGCAAGTAAATAGAAAATGATTTGATAATATATAATTCTATAGCTGACAGATGTGTATCTGTATATAAATCATAAGTGCTTCTCTCTTTCTCCTAATTGGCAGTAGCTGCATCTTACTCATGAGATTAATTAAGATATAATTTTGCAAGGCAATTCATACCGGCAAGACATGTGAGGAATATCAACGAAGCCAAATCATTGACGAAAGTTCCGCCAAGACAGAGGCATATCTCCAGGTAAGAACTGCGAATAAGAAAAAGGTCCATTCACAACGGGTTTTAGCTAATACACGGTACCAGCCAGTTCCGGAAATCGCTCTGAGACCGAAATTAGCTGGGTTTCTGCCGTTCGCAATTGATATTGGTACTAGCGAATCAGATTAATTAGGAGAATACTGAGCAGTAGTCCGATTGGCTAATGCTGAACCACGTCAGACTGATTAACAATTACCTAAATTCACTTTCGGTTTTCAAGACAGCAAGGAGTGGATGTGACTTTATCTATTGGGCTTGGTTCGAAACTATAGGCAATCAGAATGTTCCTCAATATTTTCCAAAATAATCTGATTGGCTCGAACCCTCAAAAGTTGGACAGATTTCAACTTGGGTCCGAGACTGGCTGGTACCCGAAACTGACACCTGTATCCATTGCGAACGGCAGAAACCTGGCAAAGTCAGGGGCGATTTTCAAAACTAGCTGGTACAGAGTATTAGCTAAAACCTGTTGTGAATGGGCCTTAATTCTTACTTTTATTTTCTCTTCTGTATACTTAGGACTGTCACTCGAAATGTTTGTGTTAAAGGTCCCCTCTTGCTTATTCTGCCTTTTATAATATACTTAGCTCCCATATGGAATTATAAGCTTCTAAAATCCCTTAGCGCTTTTTCAGCCTTGCCGAGTTTTCCCGTCACCCAACGAAAAGTTTTCCGGAATCTTCATTGTCCGCTGACAACTCTTTCACACACAAGGATGTGATAATCTTCTGTTTATTACTTCTTTTATTTGCTTAGTTTTCCCACTATTTAACCAAGTCACGTTCAGTTTTCAAATCTTTTGCGCCCAGCCGCCGGGTCGGAGAGCAGGAAGGCTGGGTATTGTCGGAATGCGATAACAAGAGAATCGCTAGTTTCAGGTGGAAAGTAATGGTGTTTTCGGAAACATTTTTTCTGATCAATTTTATAGGGAAAAGATCATTCCTAGTAAGAGTTGTGCTTTAATGATTCTAGAATATGGTCCTTGTGGAATTGCGTGCGGAACCCATGAAAATGATGCTCGTCTCTTCGACGTTTCTTATTATTAACCGGTACTGTGTGTAGGAAAAAGAAAAAGAGGAAATGACGAAACTACCTATGAAATCTTATTGGACCTAGAAAAAACAAGACCAAATGTTTCGATGGGACCCCAAAAGTTACATATTTTATCCAGACAATTACATCTTGTAGATATCCGGTCTTCGCCAGACTCCTTGAACATTTTTACTATTAAAATTTAGAAACAGATTAATACCAATGGCTAGTCATCTGAGAAAACCAGGTTCAGGTATGGATTCAGTATGTGTGTTTACCCCTTTACGTCATACCTACTTTGACGAAATTGATCGAAACTTCCTGACTTTCTTCTGACGAATATCCGGTTTCGGCCGGATTTCGGTTGAACTGCTTGTCCGGCAAAAAAAAACTAAAGCTCAAGACGAATTCAGCATGTCTCCATACCCCTATGTCCAACTTTAATCAACTTCAGATAAACTTTAACTTTTAATAAATTTTCAGGTTTCGATCGGATTCCGGGCAAACTATTTTTCCGACGAGAAAATTATTTTCATGTACGAATTTACCGTGCCTCCTTACAACTACATCGAACCCCTAATCAACTTCAGAATAAAACTTTTAAAAAATATTCCGATTTTGGCCGGATTGCGGGTGAACTGTATGTCCGGGTATAAAATAATTGTCATAAATGGATGCAGCATGTCTTCTTACCGCTAAATCGAACATTTAATCAACTTCAAATAAAAATTTTACTTTTAACAAATTTTTTGGTTTTTGCCGGATTCCTGGCTATGTCCGGGTAGACAGTTATTGTCATATGCTGATTTAGCATTTCTTCTTACCCCTAAATCGAACATTTAATCAACTTCAGATAAAACTTTTACTTTTAACAAATTTTCCGGTTTGGGCCGGATTCCGGACAAAGTAATTGTCCGGCGCGAAAATAAGTTTCAGGTATGGATTCAGCATGTCTTCTTACCCCTAGTTCGACTATCTTATTGGCTTTGTAAACATTTGGTTTTGTCCCTTAATTTGAAACCCACCCCCCACCCCTGGATATGGGGCTACAGGACTCATCTACGAGCTTTGACCTCTACCTTGACCCAGTGAATCCTCATACCAAGTTGGAAGAAAATATCTCTACCCCTTCGAGAGTTATCGTGCTGATAGGCGAACAGACGGACAACTTTTATCAAGTCATAGGTATCCCTCCACTTACGTTTTTGGATCCCAACTAGTTCGGATGTTTCAGAACCGTTTTCGGCACACCAAAAATAATCATTCATATTTAACCACAGTCCGTATCCAAGCATTGACATCTTAACCCCAATCTACCCTTCAACTTTTGCTTCATAGAGATCCCCCCTTTATTGTGGGTCACGGACAAGGCTAGACAAGGATTGTCTGACCGTTCCAACCTTCTTGAAATAGTAACTAATAGTAACTGTTTGCTTACCATGCTCGAGAGCGTAGTAACTATGCATCTCTGTAACGTGATTGGTCCGATTGGCCCGTGGCATGATATTTGACCATAAAAAGGAAAATGCGTTCCAGCCTTGACATCAAGAAGCCGAAAATTGTGACGTCATGCGTAGTAACCACGGTAAGTAGGAAGGAACACGCTCTATGTGTTGACAAGATGGGGTTAAAAACTCACAAAGGTGCCAGTGAATTATTTGGTCTGCTAGTCTGCTAGTGGGAGGAATTTAGGGATTCCCAGCATACTCTATATGAGCATTGCCCGAACGATGACTCAAAATCTGTGTCAGCCAATCAACGGCGTTCGTTGGGGACATCTGTGGTGACGCTTCGGGCTCTTCCGCTAGGTACACGGAGATTCTTCATCGGCACGAAGAGTTAGTCAGAAGAGTATTGCCGATATCGGCGAAAAGAGAGGTAGGCGGTGAGCAAGGGGGCTAAAGACCTCGGCGACTAACAGCTGAAGGAAGCGAACGAATGTGAAATATTGTCACACTGAAGCATTGTCTCTCACCTTTGTACTTTCTTCACTCTTTCGTCTCGCCTTTCATTCATTAATACTTTGGTCAGACATGAGAGTTCTTTTGGTCAGAGTAGGCCTAAATGTCAGGTTGTAGATGGGCTCTGTGGCCCTATGTTCGGGATGGTTTGGAGATTAAGGTGCGAAACACAGTTTTTAAAAGCCATCGTCTATATCAGAACTGGACACCCTTGCCGGATAAATAAGGTTCACATGTTAGGTAAAAGTAAAAGTTTTTTCTGAAATTGATTCGAGATTCGATGCTTCTAAGAAAGTTGCTCTCCGTGCTAGAGCATGCTCAGGCCGGATTTTACAAAACATTTCAGCGCCTTTTGAAAGCCAGTATCGAATATAAGATTTAAAGCCAAACTGACCGTTCATAATACAAGAAATAAAAACAGGATTATTTTTTTTAGTAATCAGCTAATTTTGAAGACAATTATACAGTATTTCTGGTTGTTTTCAAGCCCTGTATTTGTATGTTTTATTGATGCAAAGACGGCGTTTGATAGGGTCAACCACGAGAAGCTTCTTTTTAAGATGGTCTCGCGGGGTGTGGACCCTCGTATTGTTGGTACATTGGCTGCTTGGTTCCAAACACAGAGATTTCGCGTAAAGTGGGGAGGTATACTAAGTCTGCCATTCTCTGTTCTTAACGGTGTTAGACAGGGTGGTGTCCTTTCTCCTTTATTATATAACCTGTATGTGGATGAACTAAATGTTTCGTTGGCTAATACTGGTGTTGGTTGTTTTGTGCAGGGTTTTTGCTTTAATAACCTTAGCTACGCGGATGACCTTGCCATTCTTGCCCCAACTGTAGCAGCCCCGAACAAGCTTCTGTGCTGTCCGTGACCGGTTTGCCGTGGCTAATGATGTGATCTACAACACAAAAAAGACTTTTTGTATGGCGTTCATCCCACCTGGCATTTCTCTCAAGCACATACCTACTTCTATCCTATTTGGAGTCCCGCTTGTGTTTGTACAGTCGTTTAAGTATTTGGGATATACTTTTTGCCGTTCACTTAGAGACGACCTCCACATTTCAGTGGTGTCCCGATCACTGTGTGTCCGAGCTAAAATCCTTATTAGAAAGTTCTCTAGTTGTGATTCTTCAGTTAAAACTTTCCTTTTCAGGGCATACTGTACTCCACTGTATTGTTTGTCACTAACCCACTCTACATCTGTGAAATGCGAGAATACCTTTCGGGTTCTTTATAACAATGCATTCCGGTGGCTACATGGTCTACCTTGGAACTGTAGTGCTTCCGGGATGTTTGTTGGTGAGGGTCTTCCTTCTTTTGGGGAACTCAGGCGTCGGTCTATCTTCTCTCTTCAGACCCGGATCCTTCGGTCTAGCAATCCACTCCTTGTGATTCTCTCGGGCCCAAACATGCGGCTATCGTTACCTGTGTGGATGGCATGGAACCGTGAGCTGTATTCAGCATTTGATGTTGGGTAGATTATTGTTTTAATATTTTTGCCCACCCCCATTGTTAGTTGTTAATATTTATTGTTAGTTGTTTAGTATGGCCCAAGTTGGCCGTTTTGATAGATTAAATAAATAAATTTTCCATTTAAGATGTTACGCGAGAAATACCTTCAAGTTCGTATATTTCGGCTGCACTTCCGGCAACTGTCTTCAGCGAACATCTTTGCTCTTCTTCATCGACCACTTACCCGCATTAAAGCTAGAATTTGCAAGGAAATGAATTTCACAGGAGAAAGAAAATATGAAAAAAAAGACTGGTGCTCAGTTTTTTTTTTTTTGGGGGGGGGGGTACAGTACTTAAGGGCCGCTGCAGGGGTTTCACTCTCTCATGCGAACGCTGAAATGATGGGCCAACTGGAATTCCTATAATTACGAACGAGCTTTTTTTTTAACCGTAGACATAGCGGTTTTAATGTCTCTTTTTAGAATTAAGAGAATTTTCGCCTGTGGTGTTGTGACCTATCTATTTTTCTAACCGGTATATTTTCTTGAGCCTTGTCAGGCCAGTCCTATGTTCTGTTATCGTCCCCTCCCCTTGTCCCTGCAGGCTGGAAGAACCAACTAGATATCAGTCTTCCAGGCGACGGGCCACATTTGCTTTAAGCTGATTCATCGTTTCCGTATTAATAATTCCTACGTACCTCTGTTAAAGAGACGTTATTTTGTTTTGCAGGACAGAGATTTGCTGGGTCACCAGAGGACCCAGATGGGGACCAGGGGTAAGTTACCACTTCGTCCTGACCTTTGCGCCGCGAGACAAGCTAGCTTCCAAGGACACGAGCGATTGCCTATTATCCCAACAAACCCCTCCCCCCAAAATAACACTTCTGAGCAATAAGTCGTAAAATTGGCATGATCATTTAACTGATGGTCTTCCCCATGTGGTGATAGTGATAGCCCTCCCCAACCCTACTGAGCCCATCTACGAACTTTGATCTGAAACGAACGAACTAAGAACTTGTGTCAGGTCCTTAAATCTATTCGGTCGGGTCACTAATAAGCCTGCCAAGTTTCATCGTCCTTAGCACATCTGGAAGTATCCTAACTCGCGATCACCGGAATTCCGCCCCTATATGATCTGGTTCAGTCAAGAACGCATCTAGGGCTTATACTTGCCCGATGAAAAATTTGTAGCCTGCGTAGTAGTATGGTAGTGGTACGAAAACGTTGCTTGTAATACTATGTAATAGCAAATAATACTATCATTTAATGTGCCTTAGACTGGTCCAATCTTATGTAGTAGCATCCAGCAGCATCCTGTCTTGCCAAAGTAACATCCAGTCTTGCTAATAGTACCATATAGTAGTATTCAGTAACACGGTAGCCTTGAAGTAGAAGCATGTAGTAGCATCGTTAGTACTGCATGCAACTTTTTCGTCCTACTTCATAGTACTATTTTGAGATAAATTTTTCTTCGGGTGTTCTTCCCACCAGGGGCGTCGCAAGTGTATTTTCGTTGGGGGGGGGGGGATGCAAAACCAAAATTCTGACCGAACTTTTCAAAAAATTTACAGTATTCTAGAAACTGAGAATTCAAGCTTTAAATTATTTTAAATTATTGATCAGAAAGGATTACGTACAAAGATTAACACTGAAGGGCAGCATGATTAGCCAGCTACTAGGCTTCTTTTTTGCGAAGCCCACTTGGACATTATATTGCCGGGCACGATTGCAGTAGTAGCTTCTATTTATTCTACCCAAGACACAACTAAGTCGAGCGTCTCAGGCGGAAATTTGAAAATTGCTTCTCATACGAATATTATCTTTTACCGTAGACTAAACACCGACATCCTCAGAATTTCCAGAAATCGGATGGACTGATGTTGCGACAGCAACAGGTACTGTAAGGCTAGTCAATCCTTCCCATGATCACATAAAGTGAGCGCCACAGGCGAGTTTTTTCAAGTTTGATTTTCCCTGTCAAATTTAACTACTTCCGTCCAGATTCTAGCTCTTAAGGATTCTCAAATCCCTGCAGTTCTAAAACTGTCTTAAAACCCCAGTTAAATGGCGCGCCCCTCCACAGCATAGAGAATATTACGAACAGCGCCACAGGCGGAATTTTCGGAACAGTTATGATTATGATGGGTTTTTGGGATCCAAAGTAAAATTAAGGACTACTGATGAAATCATGTATCAGTCCTTCTGTCTGCTACCAGTGCTTCACTTGACCTCTTCGAGTTTCGAGGGTCGTAGTAATACTTCCGAATGACTACCGAATCCTGGGAATTCTACCGAACAAATTACCGAATCCCAGTTATTCTACCGAATAACTTAGACCGATAGCCTATTCGGGATTCTGTATTACTACCGAATCCGGTTATTATACCGAATAGTTTTGGTATCGAAAATCTACCGAATAATATTCGTTTTCGGTATAGTTTTGTCGAAAATGGAACTAGAGTCGAAATTCGTGGAAATTACCGAATCCTGAAAGTTATACCAAATAAATAACCGAATCCCAATCATGATACCGAATAATTTTGGACCGATAGCCAATTCGGGATTTTGTGGAACTACCGAATCTCCATAAATATACCGAACAGTTCTAGCGTCGAAAAATTACCAAATAATTTCAGTAAACTCGCTCACCGAATTCGTGATAACTACCGAATCACCAAATCCTGGCAGTTTTACCGAACCCCGATCATTATAACGAATAGATGTGGAGGCTACCGATAGCCTATTTTGGATTCTGTATAACTACCGAATTCCCTTAAGTATGTCGAATAGTTCTGGGGGTTGCTGCCCCCCCCCCCTTGCGACGCCCCTGCAGTTCCCACCAAACTCCATCCCGATCCCTCGACAAACGTTTCACGAAAAATCAGGTGTTTCCCCTCCAGCTCCCCCTACAAATACCGAATCCGGTCTGGACTTGACAAAGAACATCTGAGACGACAGCTCTTTCCACTTGCCAAGTTTCATTCAAATCCGATCGCCCATTCAGAAGTTATAAATGCCAATAGATTCCAGATTCTTTATCCCTCCGCTCCCAGATAAGGGTTGGATTATGCACACGACTATTTTCAAGTCAGTTTGTTCGACTCCCTGATATGCCTGCCGATTTTCATCGTCCTAGTATAGCAGTAAGTACCGAATTCGTGGGATCACCAGAATTCCAGCCCCCCCCCCCCCCCCAAGTGCCCAAATCCGGTCCGGTTATGTCAATGATCTACCGAGGACCCGCCAAGTTTCATCCCGATCCCTCCACTCTATATGTGTTTCCTAAGATTTCCGGTCTCCGACCCCCCCCCCCCAAGTCACCGGATTCGGTCCGGATTTCAAGTGGGTTGTCTGAGAGGCGAGACCTTTCCAAATATCAAGTTTCATTGAGATCCGATCACCCGTTCAAGATTCCTCAAGATTCCGGACTCCCCCTCCCTCCACTCCCCTCACGATGCTTGGATCGAGGAAGTGACTATTTCCAACTTAATTTTTTCGGTCGCTGATGTCGAAGTGAAACTTGCAAAACCCGAACCGACAGACTGACGGACGGACATAAATTGCGATCGCCATAACAAATCTAGAATCCCTATAAGATGAAGAATAACCCTCAAGGACCCCTCTCCTCGTGCTTATTCTGCCTTATTTTTGTGATATTTAGATTCTTTTTGGGATCACAAGCTTCTGAAGTCTTTTCGCCATAGGTTCGTTTAGTACCTACGACTTTTTAGCGCTTTTTCAGATTAGCTGAGTTTCGCCAGTCACGCGAAATCGTCATCGAAAGCTTGAAGCTTCGCCGACAACTCTTTCACACATAAGAGTTGCGTTTTTGCAGATACCATGGTATCTGTTACCACGGTAACTGGATCTGCAATTAGTCGTTGTTGCAGTAACAGTGGTATATGATATACGGTTGCTCTACAGAAACGACAATTGCCGAAATTGCGCTTTTCGAAGTCATCCCAAAGAAAAATTGATATTCAGTCACGCCACTAGTGCCAAACTTTTTTCCCACCAAGTTGACTAAAATTGATGAAAGTAAGATGAATTTTTCAGATACCACGACCAGTTACCACGGTCGGACCGTGGTATCTGAATATCTGATATCACGATAACTGGCCAGATACCACGATAACTACAACAACGACTTTAGTCCGTGGTATCAGATACCATGGTATCTGCAAAAACGCAACTAAGAACATGAGAAGCTTCGAAGTGTTGCATTTCGTTTTGGAAGACATGATAGGGCATCAGGGCTATATTATATTTTGGACTTCTTTTCTTTTGCTTGTTTATCTTATATGTTAATCACGGTGCTCTCAGTTTTCAATATTTGCGTCCAGTCACCGCGTCGGAGAGGGGGAAGGCTGGACACAGTCGACAAGGGCTAACTAGAAAATCGCTCACCTCCCGTGGAAAGTAATAGCACATCGAAATCACAGTATTTCTGAGCCATTTCATTGTGAAAAGGTAATTTTTAGTAAGAGTTATGCTTTCACATTACTCCAGCGTGCTACGCAAAATACTACGAAGCACGTAAAATACAAAATACTACGCAACATTTTGTTTAAATATATTGAATCTACAGGAAATGATGACTAAGGGCTAGACTATGCCCTGTCCTCAGTGCAGCGCCTCCCTGATAAGAGAAATCCATACATGCTCGGGAAAAATAAATTTCCAGTTTATCGTGGCTTCTCATTCGAGGAGTCCCTAGAAAGTGACTTTTTATGATCCCTCTCATCCCCAAGGAGTCCCAATGAATGGTGAACTACGCCTGTTGATCCTCGGTTTTGGAAATGATAATTCACGAATACCCTTCACGTAGTGTTGGGCGATATTCGATATCGATAACGATACATCGATATATCGGATCAAACATCGAAATCGAATATCGAAACGTAAATATCGATGTCAAAAATGATATTCATTTGTTCATAATTATTGTTAATAAACCAACACAACCTGCATTTACATATCCGAAATTGGAGCAATATATTTTCCGTAATTCATTTCTTATTTATTCGGAGTCTGAGATGATGCAAGATGTTTTTTAAAGACAAGTTTGTTCTTAAACATTGGCGAAACGAGATATATCCTATAGCGAAACATGGTAAAGAAAGATCGATTATCGTGTATCGAAAGTGAAAATATCGAAAATCCAAATATCGCCCAACACTACCTTCACGTGTAATTTGTACCTTTTTGTAATCACCGGGTTCGTAATCACCTTTCGCCGTAAACCAGGTCACGCCCTCGGGCGTCAAGCTCGAAGGAAATGAAAGAAGTGTATTTTGTATTCAGTAGCGAGTGAACTGACACCAGAACAGAGCAAAATAACTCTAGAGAGTAATGCGCGAACTTTGAAAAAGTGACACACAGTGACCCTAGCTCCGCTTGCGGACACGAACATCCCTACTGAAACTCGACCAGTCGTTAACGAGCGCTGGTTCTGATCCAGAGCAAAATAACTCTAGTCCGCCACTGCAAACACGAACAGTTTGCTGAAGCTTCTCTCGCCACGCGAGATGGGCGGCGCTGCGACGGACGCCCATTATTGATGCATGGGAAGGATAGGTCTTCGCATTACTCTCTAGAGTTATAGAGAGGCTAGCTCTAAGGCTTGAATTTTGTCCGGGGCATGGACTCTGCCGAAATTTGACAGAGTCCGAAATCTTGGTGGCTCCGCCCCTTGGTCCCCCGGATTGGCGGAGGGTAAGAGTTGGCTCCTCCCAGGGGAGGAGTCAAGTAGTAGTTTTGTCTTGACGAGAGACAGGTTAGGCCGCCTTGGAGGAGGAGTCAAGTGGTCATTAAGTGTTTGGCGGTCGAGTAGGCATGAACAGGGGTCCGTATGTCCTGTAGGCTAAGGCTAAGGAAGGAAGCAGTTAAGAGCTTTTGTTGATCAATTTGTTTTGTATATGAACAGTTATTAAGCAGCGTTTTTATCTGGTGGACTGAGACACACTCGGTAAGTTAGGACGTTCATGACACCACACTCGTGCAACTGTATCATATTATCCGCTGTTGCTAGTTCCAATTGCTTGCTGCCAAGTTACTCCTCTCTGCTCAGTTTCAGGCGAAGGAGTTTTAGTGAAGTCACCTCTTTCTTCTAGGGGAAAGGTGATACTTCTGGTGGTTGCCGGTGTGGCGTTAAGGGTGTCAAGTGCCACAAAGATTGCACCTACTGTCATTGAAGCCAAGACTAGTCAGACACTGTGATTGTTATTTTTGTTGATTTGTTCTACTATGCTTTGGGGTAAGACGTTCGGTAGGGTTAACTTTTGCGACTCTGGTGTTATTAACTATTATAAACAGTTCTATGCGCCGTATGTTTTGAGTTTTAGTAGGTACGCCCCCCCCCCTCTCCTCCGTGCTGCGCTCGGTAGATATTGTTCATAACTTACCTCGCCTTCGGCTAGGATAGGCTATTTTAAATGGCCGTCTCAATGTTGTATTCCGATATCAGTCTCGATGTTGGAAGTTAACCTTTAATAAACATAGTACAACAGTGGGCCCCAGAGCTGGTGGACTTGGAGTCTGGACTCGTCTCGAGACACCTTTTTCATGGACTCGTCGTTTACGGAGCAGGAGTCAGACTCGTCTCGTCTTGAAATCCGGCCGAGTACGACTCCAAGTAAACGTCTCAGGCCGGCAATTTATTATAAAACCTAGTCTCCAGTAACCAATTAAAGAGATTGGCAAATGGATGGCTATGTATGTATGTATCGTACATGGAAAGCCCAGCGGGCCATGGTACAAAAAAATATATTATGCAAATCAAATACTAACTACCTATTCAACACACTTCCTGCTAAGAAAACTAACTACATAATTAAAACACTTTAAAAGAACAAAGACCTGTGTCTCAGTCCCACATGGACAAACACTGCCAGGTTTTTAATAGTCGTAAAAGATCGACCACACATCAGACCATTTAGCCACTCCTCGTCGCCTTTCTGTCTCTGGAGCAGCTCCAACCTTAAATTATTGAGTACCTGGCAATATGAAGTGGTCCACACTCTCCTCTGGCTCCCCACACATAGGGGAGAGAGATGGTAATAGACCATCTAACGCACGCTCCCTTCCCAGGTATCTCCTTCTTGATCCCAACGGCAGAAGATTTCCCCTTAAACCCATGTAAGATTTTAGCTCTTCTCTCTCTAAATATACTTCTTTTCCCCACACTCTCTTCCACTGTGAATACGACAGCGACGCCGAGACCTCACACGTCCACTTTTGGATTTCTTGACACTCAAGAACCCTTTGCACATGTGTAGCTACTGTCCCAACCACCTTACCTTCCCAATCCAGCATTCCACAGACCTGATAGCCCGCAATTATTCAAGTCATCTTTCTTGTTATCATTAAGGTTCTCAAGCAGTGCAGCCTTCACAAGTCTACTATCTGCTATTCGTTCCCAGTACTTCACCATTTTTACTAGTCTCTACCTCTCAGTGAATGAAAACCTAGGTCAACTCTTAGTACTAATCCGTTATAGTAAGTAAGTAAGGTTTATTAGACAAAACTTGCTAGCTAGCTAATTTGGTTGTCTTTACAAAAATTACATTCTTTTAAACAATCACGAGTAACATAAATACTAAATACGGTACTACAAATATTAAAGTCACACTGACATTTTATTGAACCTGTTGACGAAAAATGGCACAAATGTGTTACTCTGTCTCCTTGTTTTGGTTTTTACCGTTTTTAGTTTCGGCTGCGAACGCGTACGATTGTTCATTGGTGCATCAGGTGGGAGAAAGTTCGGTGTTGGACAGATGCAAGGATTTTACACACAAACTTAAGAATTAGTATGTTATGACGTTCATGCAGTGAGGGGAGGGATAATCAGTTAGAAGAGACCCATATGAGCCGGAAGTCACTTGCCGACCCAGTATAACTGAGACTGCTCTCTTCTGTACACGTTCAATCTCGTCAGACACGTAGGCTGTATTTTGGGCGAAAGGGCCCCATAAGGGGCATGCGTACTCGATTACAGGTCTTACGTAACACAAGTACGCAGCCTTCAGACTATCACGGTCGCAACCAAACTGCCTCATCTGTATGAGCGTTTGGAGCATTTCCAGATTTTATTACAGTCTGAATGTGATCAATAAATGAACAGTCACTCGACAGGGTGATCCCTAGAATTTTTGCTGACGATACTACAGGATACTACCATTATATCCCACCGCTGTCACCAATTTGTCCTAGTCTAAGTCGATATACAAAACGAGGTGTGTATTCAATAACAGTCAAACAGCAACTAACTAAATATTCATACAAAACGAATGGAACTTGAACTGATACGCGGAGCCGGAGAGCCAATCAATCAGGGCTGGTCGCGCATACAAGGGTATAAAATAAATAAATATGTCACACGGTGACATCACTCCCCCCTTTTAAACCTGACAATCACGGATGGCAGCTGCGGCAAGCGGAGACTAGAGAAACTGCGTTGTCCAGATCTGGCCAGTAGAAATGCAACCGCAGGAATACTAGTACTTGGCTTTCTGCTCCATGATTAGTTACTTGATGGGCGTACATCACAGCCTTCGATCTGTATTTGGTCGGGAGAAGTAGTGTTACCTCCTTGTGTTTCCATACACGAAAAGTTGCGCCCCAGAGTCGGAGAAACTGGATATCCGTCCTTTTCTTCCTAAAGCAGCTTTTGATTACTCCTTTCAGAGGATTGTCCGCTTTCGTCTCAACTTCCAATGATGACAGCCTTTCTCTCTTAGGCACACTTTCGTCGGTAAATGCGAAAAAGGCAGCCAGAGCACTTTTGGCTAGCCTTGTTTAGACATCACCTGAGAAAAATATGTTTCAGACAACAAGAAACTATTTACATGCTCTACTTTTAAGCGGTCAGTCAGGGGCTGGCAGCTATTCCCCGAGAAAGAGCATCTGCGTCTCCATGCTCCTTCCCCGGTCGCGCAACAACTTCCATAGTAAAGCCTTGAAGAATCATGGCCCACCTTGCGAGGCGGGGATTTTTGTTTTTCATCCTATCTAGGTACCGTAAAGGGGCGTGGTCTGTAACTACAGTGAACGAGCGGCCTTCCACGTAGTAATAAAGCTTTTGCACGGCCCATTTGATCGCTAATAGCTCGCGTTCGGTAGCCGAAAACTTCTGCTCAGAAGTAGTCAATCCCCGGCTCAGAAACATGAATTCGTTGATTCGGGATATAATGAATTCGTTGTTTGATATAATGGTTTTACAACGCTGAATAACCTCTGCAGTTTTCATTATTTAATAGGGGGATATTTTTGTTAATGAATTTCTCCCGTCTGCGTTTTCTCAGCCGTAAAGAAAAGCACTGGTTTCAATATGCGTTTCACGGAGCAAGCGCTGTCAAGATTGTCTCCGGCCAGTCAAGAATGAGTCAGTAGAGTTTCGCAGATGGTGATTCTGTTTTGCGTTTCACGGAGCAAGCGCCGTCCAAATTGCCTCCGACCAGTCAAGCAAGAGTCAGTAGAGTTTCCTAGATGGCGGATGTGTTCCGAATCGCGAAGCTTTCATTCAGTCAAATAATTTTTCGAAACAATCTTATTATATAATAAATGGAAGAATTGGAAAAGAAGTTACAAGTACTACAATCATATAAGTAATCGCTTACTTTTATCCAAATTCCTCTTTTCGGCAGCAGGAATGTCTGCGTTTCTAGTCCTACCTTTAGCTTCTTTAAGTTTGGGTGATGTTATCATTGAAATAATCGAAAAACATCTAAACATTGCAGAAAGAAAAACAGAATATAGAACCGCTTATAATTTTTACACTGAATTGTTATCATTGTTAAAATGTGGACAATTAACGGTTGAAGAAGTCATTCAGCGTGAAGCGGAAATGTGGAAAACATTTAGATTCTTTCCTCGCGAAAAATATATGAAACAGGTTCGCTTAAACGGTTACAAATATTGTAAGAATGAATCTATAACAAAACAAGAAAATATACCAAAAATATAAAATTTTTGCGAAACCTCCCACCCCAGACTTTGAAGATTGAAGATGTTGTCAAAGTAACATACACACACACATATACAGATATGTCTGGGGTAGCCCCGTGAGGGGAGGAACTCATCTCTGAGTTTTTTCGCCATAACTCACTATCAACAGATTGCTGGTAGTGGGATTCGATCTCACGACATTGTTGATACAATGGTTACTAAGTTTGCAACGACTTAGATCATTCTACCAACGGGGCCCGAAAAATCTCCGCAACGAAATGTTTTGTGATGTGAATGCTTACGTCATCTATTGAGCAAAGAGATTTCTTGATTTTTGTTGCCCTAAGAGCTTTCTCAGTACTAGAGGTAGAATTGTTGGGTACGTCGAGGAGATTTTAATCTGATGATGTCATGAATAGTGAAGATGGATTTTTATTCAAGAAATTCAGCCTCTAATAAATGGAGTCCATGAAGGAAGTCTTGTCTACAATCAGAATGAATAAATACAATGAGACATTCAGGAAAGAAGAACTAGTTGTAGGATTAAAATATGCCATCGTTAAAATGAGAATTGCTAAGACAAAATATGGTGATAAGTTGGTTGTAGTTATTAATCATAATAACAAAGCCTATGATTTGTTTATTCCACAGAGATATAATGCTATTGCTAATGAGTTGCTTCTAAAGAAAAATCTGATTTTGCAGCCTATTATGAGGGTAAATAAGAACTCTGAGCAATATGTTGATTTAGAACTGTTTACTCAGTAATATGGTGTAGAATTGGTATTATATTTGAATAAAAATAGAAAAAGGAAAAATCTGATTGTGCAGCCTATTACACGGGTAAACAAAATCTCTGAGCAATTGTTGATTTACCAGTGATGTGGTTCAGAATTGGTGTTATATTTGGATACAAAATGAAAAAAAAAAAAAAAAAAAAAAAAAGTAGTATTTTAGTGTAAATTGTAGTAGTTTATATGTCTTTAAGGGTAATATTTCCTATTACTAGGGGCCTTTATTTTGGAAATAAGAAAATAAAAATATCTTTAAAAAGGGGGATAATTTGGAAAAAAGGATGTTAAAATTTAAGAAATTGATGTTAAAATGGGGTTTTGAAATTGGGGTGAGGGTGAGCTAGAGTCGGCTTTATACAACTACTCTTGGTCAAGATGAGCAGTTCTTTGAGAATGGAATCACTTTCGAAAAGTGGATAAAAGGACGAGCAGTCATGGCCTTTGACATTAGTGGGGGTCCTGATATGAGCCTTGTTCGAAGCGGACAATTACACCTTGATCTCACTTTCTGTGAAGGCTTAGTCAATGCAACCACATTGATTGTTCTTGGCTTTTACGAGACTGTTCTAGAAATAGCACCTGACAATACACCGTTCATAATAATAATGATAATGATAATGATCCTGTCGCGAAGCTTCTCGACTGCTACTGCCTACCCGCTGATTGGCTACATCGAGTACACATTTCTAGGTATCCTGCCCTAATTGTGGCAAACACGGCTACGTCCGACCAGGTTTACGGTCACTGGATATCTCTGATCTTATACTCTAGCAAAAGGATAGAAGTATTTTGCTCTTTTGGGAAGGATTTCAGAGAGTGGGCAACGACAGCCCCTGACATATCCAGCTTTAAAAATATTACCCAAAAAAGGAGACAAATTCAGCATGAAATGACACAATCCTGTGGTTTTCAGGCATTATTGTTTTATTGCTTCGTATGCGTAAATATTCCTTTCATTCGATTGTCAATTTATTTTCAGACCATCTTTGGTGAACGATTACGTCAGTGAGAGTGTTCTGTTCTAAGTACTTTATCTGTCGTCAAGTTTAACGTACTTAAAATGAAATGTTTAAATGAAGTTTGTAGTGAAATGTCCATGTCTTATTGAATATCTATGTCACTGTATTGTGCTGTCTTTAGATGTTTCGAGGTGAAAATAAAACAAAATTAAACTAAAATCAATTGAATTTCAGTCACACGGAAAGTATTAGCTTTCGTATTTATTTGCAAGACAGAGAGAACAGCTACAAAAATACAAAGGATCAATTTCCACTGTCACATTTTACTATGAGGGTGAAAAAATCATAAAAGACGGATTTTGCACTTTTCCCATTGAATTCCCATATAAGAAATTACAGACACAAAAACCTAAAAGGTCCATTATTGACTCACAGATTTATTTAAAAGACGAGAAACATCAAGTAAAAAAACGGCAAGGTTGAATTTTCGATTCACTTTATCTCACAGAGTTCATTTTCCACTTTCAAACTTCTTGACTGTGAACAGAAACGACTTTTTTTCTTCTTCGAAGTCATAGTCGACGAAACTCCCTCTAACATATACTTCGTAGGAATCGCAATGTTGACATATGGCGTTGAAGCTTGCATGGATGTCACAAACAGCTCTGATACAAAGGAAACACCACTTGTCCATTTGTTCTTCTTTGTGGAATTCGCAAGACGCTTTGTAAAATAGTTGACAATCAGGATCAAGAGGTGGTGGCCTTGTACAGATGTCGCATCGACCTGAACTGGAGGGAAGATCTCACGCTGAACAAAAAGGGGACATATGGATCGAGCTGTCAGTTCCGACCTATCCCCCTGAGCGGAAAGTACTTTTCGTGAAATGGGCTCAATGGAATTACTACGAGATCTTAACCGGTATCCCGTAGCAAAAGGACTCTACAAGCATGTTGTTGCCTCCGACCAGCTGCAGTCAATTGAGTTTATAGCCTATCCGACGCTGGTCATTGTGAATACGCTGACGTCAGATTCGAAGGAACCCATGGGTCACTGGGTCTGTTTCCATATTACGAGGCGAAAAGTAAAATATCATGATCCTTTAAATTTTGCCACATCTTTGGACCTCATTTTATGCGATTCGTACGGTCCAACAGAAAACCCTTGGAACACGTGAGAAAACAAGTGCAGTCTAAAGAGACAATGACTGCGGATTGCACTGTCTGTGGTTCCTCATTGCCTCGTCCAAGGGACTGTTGTACAGGCAAATTATGGACGAATATTCAAGCAACCTCCTCTTGAACGATTATCTGATGGAAGACCGACTAGCACGGCCTTACGGAGTGAAGCTAGACTGTCAAGCAATGTCCCTGTTCTGCAGTGATAAATATGGCAAAGTTTTGTAGTGTTTGTTACGTTTTGGAATAAAATTTATTAAAAACGAGTAAAAAAAGAAATCGGCAACACATCTCAGCATTCCAATGTGTCCGTTACAGTCGAGGTACTCCGCCATGCAGTTGAAAAAAAGCAGCTGCAACTTACTAACTACAATATCAGAGTGCACGCCGACCTTCCGCGTATCGGATCCTGCCCGATCACACATCCTTTTTTGGACTTGTCCATTTTGGACCGATTCGTTTTTTTTGGAACACGGCCAAACCACGGATCGTCAAAAAAATCAATTTGGAAGACCGCCAAACCACAGATCGTCAAAAAAATCAAGTCGGTCGATTTTGGAAGGTCAGGCATGGACGGTCGAAGTGGGTAGGTTTCCTATCGTATATACAAGTCTTACTACTATTAAGTGTTGTCTTAAGGCGTATTCTCGCCATTCCCCGAGGACTACTTGAGGAGTCCCCGCGTTTTTGTTTGTCCCGGGGACTCACTCCCCGTATTCTCTTGAGTCCCTACGGATGGGGAATGCTCCGGTTGTCATCACCATCATCAAATACCTTTTCAGATTCGGGGGAAATCAGTTTTTGCTGGTGTTGGTGCAATTTAAAATTAATTAAAAGCAATCTGAATAAACAAAACCAAAAATAAAGTGGATCCAGACTAATTTCGTTAACTGTATATTTCTTTTCGAACAAAATCGATTTTGGAAGCATTCCCCGTGTTCTCACTGTTTCTGCACGCGGAGTCCGCGTGCAGAAACTTTCTCTATAGGGGTCCTCGGGGAATACGCCTTTAGGATTCCTTTCGCAGTAAATATTCACGACAAAATAGGCCCGCTATGGACAAGTGACTGATCAGAACCATGAACAACCGTGCAACCACTCTCGACCGGATGCTTTTTGGGATTCTTTAGCGTTCGCTCGTCCTTCTCGAAGCAAGATAGTTCACGAATGGGTTGGTACGTTTTATTTTTTATTATTATCATTATTTATTTGAATCCTTCAAAACTGAAGAGTAATGTATAAAAAGGAACAACAACATGTCAGTCAGACTCACACACACTTACATACTAATAAACAGCTGACCGTTAAAGACAAATTAGCCTACTAAATATACAACGAAGTACATGGAAGAAAACAAAGCTAAAAATAAACCAACTAATCAGGGCGCTTTTTTGTGAAAAAAGGAAAAAGGTTGTGATGAAGAAGAATGTTGTCATTTCAAACTGTGTAAGAATAATTGAAGGCTAATTTTCAAATCAAGTGACAAAAAATATCAAGCTAATTTGACAATCGATTAGAGGCTGAATTCATTCCTGAATTTGATATTCACCGCTTTAATCTGGCACAATACTAAAGTTTGGTAGAAACTGAAGTTTATCGGTACTCGATTAGAGCATTGATGTAGGAGAAAGAATACTTGCTGAATCCATACCTGAAGCTGTAGACGTGATTCTCGCTGTTTTCTGACTGCGAAGGTAAGCCATCGTCGGAAAACATAACCCATCAAATGCAGGCTTGTTTTGCAAATTCAAAATCTCTACGTCCGGACTAATTCTGGGTTGTCGGGCAAGCCGCGCACATTTTTAACGTCATTACTAGAGGCTCGGGTGAAAAAAATCAGTATTCAAATATCAGATGAAAAAATAAGCTGCATTTTCAGTTAAACTTTAAATTATTATGTAGTACGTACAGTACGTGGTACTTGCTTTTGATTGCATAACTCCGTAGTGTTAGTCACTGATTGTTGCAAAAACGTGATAACATTAGCGTACGGTTACAACGATAATGCTCAGCTCAGCTGGGAACTGCATGTTCTGAACATGGTTGCACTGCGAGTTTTCACAAAAAAAGTTGATCACTTGACAACAACTACTGTTTACACTTTTCGATTTACACATTACTGCTAGGCAAGTTGCCAGTTACATGAGTTTTTAGTCTGCAATTTGTACATTAGACAAATCACATCAGTGAGGCAAAAAATGAATTACACTAGGAATGTCTGGAAATGAAGTGAACAGTAACTGGGATTGAAGAAGACGAAGTACGCTTGAGAAAGAGACAAGAACAAGAGCTACGAGCTCAAATGCCACATGTACGAGTTCTAGGTCGCAAAAGGAAATAAATGAGAAAGTCAAGTATACCCCCATTCCACCCTCCCCCACCGTCACCGAACGCGAACCGAAGATGGAAAACGAGCATATGTAGCGGTATAGGGATTGGGACCTGAAACCTACAAGATTCGATTTGTTCGGATCAAGAAGTACAATAAACATTCAAACACATCGAAACCTTTGGTCTTGTTACATAGTGTTGTGACACTTTGCTGGAAAGAAAATTTCAAGGAATATATATTACAGTTAGTTTTAAGCAGAAACAACGCATTTTGAGATGGTCTTTAAAGTTTAAGGATAAGACCCGACACAACACGTTTTCACTCAAATAGGCTTTCAAACCAGACAAAAATGCATTCCTCCGTTTGTCCGCTGTGCAAAGATAAAGGCTTTCACCGAATGAACACAATTTTCCGGATCTGTGCTACCTCTATGCGCATGTCCCTCTATGCTTGAGATACTTATTGCCAGAAAATAAAGATTCGGTCCAACCGTTTGGTTTTTGTGCATGTCAAAATTTTCCGCCCCCCGATTCCCCCAATCGTGGTCGCATGTAGCTCGAACGCATGTTTTGCATGTCTAGGTCATCAGTTCTTATTACCCATTAAGTTTCACTTGAGTCAGACCTCTCGTTCGAAATTTGCAGAAGTCCATTTCCATATTTCCATTCCCTCACTCCCCCAAAAATCCTCGGATCTAGGAACGGAAGTTTCCGAGGGTACATTGTGTCGGGTTCTCAAGTCAACTAAGTCGGGGTAGTCAAGTCAACAAATCCCATAGTACATCTGGAACGATTCTAACTCACGATCACCGGGAAACCCCCTCCAGCTCCCCACAGAGCCCCGAAACCATCTGGCTCCGTCAATTTCGTATCTAGCAAGCTCCGTCCTAATCCTGCTTTAAGCTTTTCATGAATTCTCCGGTCCCCCCACAGGTATCGGATCCGACCCAGACTTGACACAGAACATCTGAGGTGATAGCTGTTTCCACCTGATAGGTTTCAGTCAAATCCGATAACCTCTTCAAAAGTTATGCGTGCCACTAGATTCCGGATTCCACATCCCCACGATGGTTGGATGTGGGAAACGACTTTTCTCAAGTCGATCTGTTAGGATCCCTGACAGACTTGCCAAGTTTCATCGTCCTAGCAAATCAGGAAGTATGCCGAACTCGCCGGATCGCTAGAAATCCTCCCTCCCCCCGAGCTCCCTCACAGTGACCGGATCCGGTCTGGTTATGTCAATGACGTATCTACGACTTGTGCTTGTTCCTGTTCTTCCCACCAAGCTTCATCCCGATCCCTCCACTCTAAGCGTTTCTCCAGTTCCCTCCTCCAACTCCCCCCTCCCCCCGTGGGACGTCCGAGACACGAGGTTATCCTAAATATCAAGTTTCGTCAAGATTTCGTCCGTTCACAAATTGCTGACATCGCTTGTATTGGATTTTGGGGTAAACCGATAAGAATCGCAAGGCAAAAGCCAAAAGAGAGCTTAACTTGGTCAACTGTAGCGAGTTTCTTTTTGCAAGGCGGCGAAGAAAAAGCGAAGGTCAGCGTTTGCCTTTTGACAAAAGTGGGAAAATGTCAAACAGTGCCTAGGATCATTTTAGGAAAAACGAGCAAAAAGACGAACAAAAATGCAATCAGTAATTAGAATCAGCCCCCAGTTGATTCCGTTCCACCAGCTTCTTCGTAATTACGTCTAAATACTCCATGACTGCAACGTCAGCTAGAATTACGTTCAGAGCGACATTTTGTTCCTTCCTGGCGACTCTAAAGCTTGTCAGTTCGACCAGGACCCTTGCCAAGAAGGGCTGAAATATCACCGTAGAATATGTACATTATGAGTTATTTCTTATTTGATTACAATTTTATCACAAGTAAGCAAGAAAAGAAAGTGTAATTCAAATTTCGCAGAGTTCCTGTCTAGTGTTTTGTATTACGTTACTTTAAACTCGCACTGAAACAGAAGTGACGGTTGACATGTGACGGCCTCTCCAAACCATGCGGATCGACTAAAACCAGGAAGGGAAGGGAACGCGAGAAAAGCAGGAAGGCACACTAAAACCAGGAAGGGCATACTAAAACGAGGAAGGCTGTGGCCTGATTCGCCGCACCGCTCCCTTCCTCGTTTTAGTATCCTTACATGGGTAGGCATTAAGTGCAGTGAGGGGTCGGCAACTATAAAAATTGTAATTTACCTTTTCAGTTCTCGTTCTGACGGTAGGCGACTAAAATCCTCCGAGTCCTGCGAGGGGTTGGCAACTATAACGATTCTAATTCACCTTTTCATTTCTCGTTCTTACGGTAGGCGAGTGAGGGGTCGGCAACTAAGATATTTGAAGTCCACCATTTCCTTCCTCATTTCACTACCTTGAAAAAGTACTAAAACGAGGAAGGAAATTGGAAATTTTAAATTAGTCTTCTTTAAGGGGTCGGCAACTTTTTTAAATTCAAAGTTCACCGTCACTTCCTCGTTTTAGTGTCCTGACATGGGTAGGCATTAAGTTCAGTGAGGGGTTGGCAACTATAAAATTCTAATTCACCTTTTCATTTCTCGTTCTTACGGTAGGCGACTAAAATCTTCCGAGTCCAGTGAGGGGTCGGCAACTAAGATTTTTCAAGTCCAACATTTCCTTCCTCATTTTAGTAACTCGAAAGTACTAAAACGAGGAACGAAATTGGAAATTTTAAATTAGTCTTCTTTGAGGGGTCGGCAACTTTTTAAATTCAAATTCACCGTCCCATCCTGACATGGGTAGGCATTAACTTCAGTGAGGGGTCGGCAACTATACAAATTGTAATTCACCTTTTCATTTCTCTTTCTGACGGTAGACGACTAAAATCCTCCGAGTCCAGTGAAGGGTCGGCAACTCAGAAATTTCAAATCCACCATTTCCTTCCTCGTTTTAGTACGTTGAAATTACTAAAACGAGGAAGGAAATGGTGAACTTGAAATATCTTAGTTGCCGACCCCTCGCTAGACTCTGAGGACTTTAGTCGCCATTGGTAGTTGCTGACCCCTCAAAGAAGAATAATTTAATATTTCCGATTTCCTTCCTCGTTTTAGTACTTTCAAGGGACTAAAACGAGAAAGGAAATGGTGGACTTGATAGATCTTAGTTGCCGACCCCTCACTGATCTTAATGCCTACCCCTGTCAGGATACTAAAACGAGGAAGGGATGATAAACTTTGGTTTTGAAAAGTTGCCGACCCCTCGAAGAATACTAAACAGAGGAAGGGAACGGTGCAGCTTTCCAGTTTTTCGCAGCCTTGAGTTCCTTCCTCGTTTTATTATGCCCTTCTTCGTTTTAGTATGCCTTTCCTGGTTTTATTATCCCTTCCTGCTTTTCTCGGGTTCCCTTCCCTTCCTGGTTTCAGTCGATCCCAAACCAGGGATACAGACAACCGACGGGCATAAGTATTTGTAGTTCTTAATAGGAAATGGTTTTGATGATGCGATCGTATAACTTGATGGTCCTTTGTATTCGTCATGGTTATTCAGCTGGCACATGCAAAACGTTTCGGCTCGTACCTAAAATAAAAGACACGTAAGGAAGGTTGTCCTCTAATTCTGACTCTAGGAGCGCTGAGGTTCGAGTTCATGAAATGAGATGCCGACGGGCAATGACTCGAAGGTGCGGTGTTTTTCCAAACCAGTTGACGAGTAGAACCCGAAGTGTGTGGAAAAGTTATTGTGGTCAGTGATAATACTATGTCAGATACCCCAGAAGTACAAGGGCATGAATCGGACAGGGGCCGAAAACGGCGTCGTAGTGAAAGAAGCCTCTCCCCTCTCTTTCAAATACTCGGTCTAGCTCACGGAACCTTTCTAGTTCACGGAGCCCTTCTCGCTCACAGAGCCCCTATGTACCACCGTTAACCGAAACGGGGGAAAAACAGGAGGGGGGCAAGCACAGTTGGACCAGGTAAAACTCGGTAAGCCAATCGATCAGAACTTGGAGGGGTTTCTCAGTAAAAGGTTCAGAATACCTGTGGACACGGATGTTGTCAAAGGTTTAAAGGAGAAATATCCGAGACCAGAAAATGCGGGTGATGTTAGGGTACCGAGGGTTAACAGGGAAGCTTGGGCGATAATGAATGCTAGATCTAGGTCTTCAGACTTAAAGGGTCTAGCACGGCAGCAAGATTATTTGTGCCATGCTGCATACGCCTTTTCTAGAGCTGCGGACTTTCGCTCGACGAAACCTCGGTCCGTGACGAAGCTTTTGAATGCCTTGGCCACAATAATTCGAAAACCAAATAATTGGTGAATTCGATCGTAAAATCTCAAACAGGCTACGAGACCAGGAAATCAAGATCATGGACCAATTGTTTTCCGATAATTTCAAGAAATGTTTGGACCGAGCGAAGACTGTAACGGACTTAAAAAGGAAAGAGCCTGAACGTCCGTTTTCAAAAAACGGTTACCAGCCGGGTCAGTATCAAAAGGGGCCGACGATATCGTTCCAGTACGGACGGAAATTCAGACGACAAGAGGCCTTATCGGAACCACAGGAAGTATTACAAGCAGAAGTCGAAAGGCCAGGAACAATAAATTAGGTAAGTTAATCTTTCTCTGCATTCGTGGAAGAAACAGTCGCTAAAGCCGCATTTGCACGGTCCACATTTCGTGCTGGAAGCATTAAACGTTGTTTTGAGTTCTGGAAATCACTCACAAGCGACCCTTATATTTTAAGTTTAGTTCGCAATGGCTACAAGCTTGAGTTTGAGGCACTGCCTGACATATCAGAGGCCACGGGCCATTCTGTAAACAGATTTTCTGTTGAAGAGAAGAAGTTTGTGGACATGGAAATTGAAATGTTACTTGCAAAAAATGTTATAATACGGATCGATCAGCGGGATGCAAAATGGTTATCTCCCGTTTTACACTTCCCAAAAGACAATGAGATCGTCGTTTCATTTGTAATTTGAAACGTCTAAACCAGTTTCTTGAATATCACCATTTTAAGATGGAGTCACTTCATAATGCTCTTCAGCTAACTACCTATGGGTGCTATATGGAATCGATTGACATTGTCTATTTTTATTATTCTTGTGCTGTAATAGAGCACGATCGATATTGGCTTTGTTTCGAAGTTGACGATGTCTTCTTCTTCTTTGTGGAGTTTGCGTTTACAGGTGTTGGTTGATAACACCTTTACACGACCCGTATAACTTCTTTCTATGTTTCACTTTTCACTATTTCAATTAAACTTTCACAGATTATTCATATCTCTCAACTTCATACCCATATCTTTAAACTATTCAATCATACAATTATACAATTTCTTAATCTCTTAATTCTATACAATTTCATAAATTTCCATAATTTAAACAAATTTTTACACTATAACCATTGAAAAACTATTTTTCCATTCATATAACTTTTATAGACAATATCATAAAAAAAGACGTCGTCCATCCTTTCAAACACACTAACAAAATTACAAAAAATAAACAAACAAAAAATTTATTCCAAGGTTGGAAGACGTCAATCAAAATTGGGGAAGAATTATACCTAAACTACGTCATACCATCATTCCTAGCCACTAAATAAATCTCAAATATTAAAAATTATCACAATTTAAATTAGATTTATCTGTCCTTCACCTTTCTCAAACAGTGTTCAACAACGGTACTAACACCAACCAAACTAACTACAATTTGTGTATGAGTCCTGTACTGGCAAGAAAATCTCCAAGCCACTTCACAACAGGTGCCTGTAAGCTCTTTGGTGTCAGTCTGCTTCCAAGGACAGAAGTAAGCGTGAAAGCTTTCCCAGTCTTAATGTGCTTTTTCCGAAGCTTCTCTCTCTGGTCTTTATATCTAACGCAATTCATAATAATATGGCGCACATCTTCTGTTACACCGCACTCATCGCAATTAGGTGACTGTCGTTGGTTCCACTTGAACAGTGTTTCGTTGGTTTTGGCATGTCCAGTACGTAGTCTGAAGATTGCTGGGGAAAACCTTTTGGATGGGTGGATTAGCCTTTTTGGGATTGTGGAGTAGTCAAACAGGTCGAGGTATGTATTCCTACTCATGTACATGTAGTCTTGTTTCAGTTCTTTCTCCATCCAATCATTAACCTCTTTTTTGATTTCCTGAAGAGTAAGTGGGACATCGGTCTTTTCGCCGTACAGTGCTGCCCACTTTGCCATCTTATCTGCTTTTTCATTCCCAGGGATCCCAACATGGGCTGGGACCCATTTTAGCAAAATATCTGTTCCAGAACTGATAATCTCCATTGCCAATACTTCTATATCTAGGACAGCTTTCCTTGCATTTTCACTTCTGTTCTTGATGCACAATAGGGCTGACAGGGAGTCACTACATATGACTACTCTTTCTTGATTATGGCACTGTTTCACATATTTCAGTGCCTCTTTTATAGCATATAATTCACATGAGTAGACACTAGTTATACTTTGCACTTTAAATACAAGGGACACTTCACAAGATGGATCATAAACTGCAAATCCAGAATCACCACTACTTAGTTTTGAACCATCTGTATAGATGGCTTTGCACGGTTCAAGATGGGACATTTCACTCAACCACATACATCGCAAAGTTTCAGCCGTCACACTCTTTTTGCATGATCCGTTCACTAGCACTCTATTTTGGAGCCCTGTAGTCTTTTCATGTGATTCGCCATCGAATTTTTGCAGAAGTGGAGCTTGAATCTTGAGCTGATCACACACCCTAGCAAATCTTTTGATGGCAGGTTGGTTGTTAGTTTTGTAGGGTTCATCCAAGTGGGCTAGGCCGCATAGTATTTCTTGTTTTACAATATCTTTCTCTTCTGCGGGGATGTTCAGTTTCTTCATAAAGTAGTTTGCTAGAAGGGCATCTCGTCGTCTTTGTTGGAGGGGGATATCCAATTCAGTTCTAAGGGCTGGGATCGGGGTCGATTTAAGGGCCCCTATTACTCTTCTACATATTTCGTTTAAGACGATATCGATCCTTTTCAGATGGGTTGTTGCTGCCGATCCATAGGAGACTGCACCATAGTCGACCCGTGATAAGATGACATTTTGAATCAGTTTTCTCAATACTGTTGGATGTGCCCCAATTTTATTCCATGTTGTCATATTGATAAAGTTTGCCCTTGTCTTCAGGTTACCACATAGGTAATCAATATGTGCTTTCCAAGTCAATTTTTGGTCAAATATCAGACCTAGGTACTTCACTTGCTCTCTTACAGGTATTAACTCATCTGCCATGTATATGTGGGGGTGGGGTTGGGCAGCTGTTTTCCTGTGGAAAAGTACCGACTCTGTCTTCAGTGGTGAGAAAATCATGCTATTTGCTAATGCCCATACTTGAAGAATGTTTATAGCTTTTTGGGCATACGTTCTGATTTCTGCCGAATCTTTCCCCTCCACTGCTATTGCTATGTCGTCGGCGTATAGGAATAGTTTGGTTTTGGGAACAGAATCAAAATCAATATCACTAACGTAAACAGCAAACAGAAGGGCACTAAGCACTCCACCTTGCGGAACCCCACAAGAGGTTTCATATGATGGAGATACTGTATTCTGAAGCCTAACTACAAGTAACCTTCCTGTCAAAAAATTTTCTAGCCACTGCAGAATATCACTTGGGACACCAATCACTTTGCACTTTTCAAGGAGCTGCGGGATATCGACCTTGTCAAAAGCTGACTTCATATCTACAAAAATCACATATAGGAGTTTCCCCTTCTTATACGCTTTCCTAATTGCATGAAGTTGACGATGTAGTTTACATGTATACATGTTTACCCAATGGATTGTCTAGTGCCCCGCGAGCTATGACGAAATTAATGAAACCAATGGTTTCTACTTTGCGGAAGAAGGGATTTCCTTCGGTCCTCTATTTGGATGATTCTTTGTTGGATAACGACAACATCAAGAAATGCCAGGAAAATGTTAGGCAAACTGTAGAGCTCTTGCACAATTGTGGATTTGTTATTAGTCCCACAAAATCTATGTAGAAGTGTCGAATTTCTAGGGTTTGTTATTGATTCTGTTGCTATGGCTGTTTCTCTGCCTTCTCGGAAGGTCGAAGGTAGAATTGCTACTGTCCGAGCTATTTTAAATCAGCGATCCCCTCGTATACAGGCGCTTTCAGAGGTTATTGGCCTGTTGATTTCGTCATTGGCGGGGGTTGAACTAGGCCGCTTGTATTATCGCAAAACAGAATGAGCGAAAGTGAAATTTTAAAAGCTGCTCGGGGTGATTATTCGCATTGTATGGAACTGGATGATGATGTAAGATCAGAATTAGTTTGGTGGTTGAATCTAGCCCAAAACAATTCTAAGTTGATTAAAGAAAGAAACATTGATTATTTTGCCGAGTCAGATGCTTCCCTGCTAGGTTATGGATGGCATGATGTCTATACAGGAGAAGTTATAAATGGGGAATGGTCTTCTGAAGAGAAATTAGAACATATTAATGTTTTGGAGCTTAAAGCAGTATTATTAGGGTACAAAGCTTTAAGACATTGTTTTTACGGCAAGCATCTTCGAATGAAAATTGACACTACCACGGCAGTAGCCTACATTAACAATATGGGTGGGAGTAGGTCACAACAGTGTGATGCAGTTGCGTGCCAGATTTGGCATGCAGTCCTTAGTAATTCAGGATGGATTCCAGCCAAGCATTTACCGGGCAGTTTGAACGATGAAGCAGATTCAGCTAGCCGAAAATTTAAGAATGAATCAGAGTGGCAGTTATTGCCAGAGGTATATTCTGCCATCACAAAGCTGTTCCAGTTTACACCAGATATTGACCTACTCGCGTCTCGGTTAAACCATTTGATTAACGTATATGTGTCGTGGAAGCCAGATCGGGATGCATATAAAATAGACTAGTTTTCATTCGCTTGGTCAGGCCGAGAAATATATGCATTCCCTCCTTTCAGTGTTATCTTCAGAGTTTTGGAAGAAATCAAGAGAGAGGGGGTAAAAGGGATTCTCATTGGTCCCCATTGGCCGAACCAACCGTGGTACCCGCTCCTTCTAGAATTAATGGCGACGACTCCAATTTTTCTTCCGCTAGATGTCTTACGTCTACCTCAGCTGAAACACAAGAAGCACCCACTAGAGAAACGGATGCATCTGACGGGCTGTTTCTTGTCAGGGAAAGCTATAGAAGAAGAGGATTCGAGGAGAACGTCATTAACGTCTATTTTAAAAGCTGGAGGGAGAATACAGGTAAACAATACTCGGTTTAGTTTAGAAAATGGTCCAAGTTCTTTGAAAATAAGGGATACAGTCCCCTTCAAGCTTCTGTGGACCAGGGAATGATTATGGTTACAGTGCAGTTAACACTGCTCGTAGTGCCATGGCTATACTCATAGATGGATTTGGTGAGCACCCTTTGGTAAAAAGATTTTTACGTGGTGTGTTTGTGATGAATCCAGCGTTGCCACAGAAACAACTTGCACGTTCAGACTAAGAAGCTTTTGAAAACTAGCAGGGCTGGTAGGCACAAATCATATGTGAAATTAGAGGCTTTCAGTGATCCAAATTTGTGTCCTGTGCTGCATTTGAAAAAGTATTTAGAAGTTACAGAACGTGTCAACAGGCCATATAGTCTGTTTCTGGTCAATAGGAAGCCTTATGGGCCTGGAAGCCGGGACACGGTTTCTAGGTGGGTTAAAACCGTCATTGCCAAGTCTGGAGTTGATGTACAAAAATATACCGTTCACAGTAAGAGGTCTGCATCAACGTCCCGATGAGTACAGACAGGTTTTTCGGTAGATGACATTTTAAAACATGTAGAATGGGCTTCAGCCAACACGTTTTCTGTATTTTATAACAAGCCCATAGTAGACGGTCGTGTTTCTGTTACGAATCAAGTTCTTGAGTAAAACAATTAATCTAATTTATTACCAACATACATAGTGGCCAGATGTACGTTGCAACTTGCTTTCAACTCTCATTACATGAACTCGAACCCCAGCGCTCCTAGAGGCAGAATTGGGGGATTAAACGAGACTTACCTAAGGTGAAGTTTAATCCTGATTCTGAGTGAGTCCCTCCCTCCCTCCCGTGTGGTTTTCAGTTGTTGTTGTTTAGGGTTGCATCGTAGATCTAGTTCTTTGGATACTGGTTTGGAAAAACACCGCACCTTCGAGTCACTGCCCGTCGGCATCTCATTACATGAACTCTCACTCAACCCAGCGCCCCAGTATCGGCAGAATCAGGATTAAAAGAACAGAAAACTTGACTCAAACTTGACTCGGGGATCCAGCTGACATATCAAGAATGTACCCTGAGTCGACATTGAGAGTAAGAAAAATTCTCGTTACGACCATTGTAGTTTCCGGGCAGTTTCCGAGAATTTGACTTTTGAGTTAGTAGAAAAAAAGCAAAAGGCTTGTGTGCCGGGAGTAGGAATCGAATGCCCGATCTCTTGACTACTATCCCGATATGTCTGTCAACACGGCCAAAGGTGAACTTTTACAGTGCAGAAGTGCAGAATTACAGTGCATAAGGGGCAAGGGTCTGCCAGCTAGCTCTGGGAACCCTAAGGACGGGGTTCGAGATAACAAAGAAGGGGGGTCCTGTCGACAATAAGTCCCTGTATCTTTATCTAAGCCCCCCAGGTCTCGTTTAATCTCAAAATTATTCCAAGATTATTCGTTGTTCTTGGCTGGCACAACAATAAAACTTCAGCTCATAGCTAAGAATAGGCACATTAGGTATGATTCGCTTTAGTTTCACCAGCGCACGATAGAGCATATAAAAAGCTTCTCGAAAGGCGTATAGCCAGAACGCAGGCAATCTGGGGAACCTCATAAACAGTGCGAGTATGTGCTTTTTTGCATGGTTTTTGGGATCCCAAAACCTAAGTGGAGGGATACCTCTGACACCGTAAAAGTTGTCCGGCTGTTCGTCTGTCTGTGAGCACGATAACTCTCGAAGGGAAAGAAATATTTTGATGAAACTTAGTGCAAGGGTTCTTTGGGTCAAGGGTAAGGTCAAGTTCTTAGATGGGTTTTGTAGCCCTACATTTAGGGGTGTGGGTTCAAATTGAAGGGCAAACAAAATATTTTAAAACAGCTAACTCGAAAGCCGATTATGGGGTAAAAAGACATGACGAACACGATGGTGAATAATCATTTTCTCGCCGGACAAATAGTCCATCCGGAATCCGGCAAAAACCGAAAAGTTGGTTAAAACTAAAAGTTTCATTTGAAGTTGATTAAATGTTCGAACTAGGGGTAAGAAGACATGCTGAACACTTATTATACACTTCCACACAAAATATTTTTTCTACAATTAGTTCGCCCGGAATCCGGCCAAAACCGGAAAATTTGTTAAAAGCAAAAGTTTTATTTGAAGTTGATTAGGTGAGAGAAGGGGTAAGAAAAGACGGTGATGAGCTGAAGTGTTGTTGTTGTGCCAGCCAAGAACAACGAATAATTAGAGGGCAACCATTCCTTACGTGTCTGTGATTTTAGGCACGAGCCGAAACGTTTTGCATGTGCCAGCTGAATAACCATGACGAATACAAAGGACCATCAAGTTATGCGATCGCATCACCAAAACCATTTCCTATTAAGGACTACAAATACTTATGCCCGTCGGTTGTCTGTGTTAGGGATCGACTAAAACCAGGAAGGGTAGGGAACGCGAGAAACGCAGGAAGGCATACTAAAACCAAGAACGGCATACTAAAACGAGGAAGGAACTCAAGGCTGCGAAAAACTGGAAAGCTGCACCGTTCCCTTCCTGGCAAATCAAATCGCATCATCAAAACTATTTCCTATTGAGAACTACAAACACTTATGGGTTATCCTTATCCCTGGTTTGGGATCGACTAAATCCGGCTTATTTGAAGTTGATTAGATTTACGGGGTAAGAAGAGACGGTGATGAGCTGAAGTATTGTTGTTGTGCCAGCCAAGAACAACGAATAATTAGAGGGCAACCATTCCTTACGTGTCTGTGATTTTAGGTACGAGGCGAAAAGTTTTGCATGTGCTAGCTAAATAACCATGACGAATACAAAGAACCATCAAGTTATACGATCGCATCATCAAAACCATCTCCTAGTAAGAACTAGAAATACTTATGCCCGTCGGTTGTCTGTATGGTTTGGAGAGGCCATCACATGTCAACCGTCACTTCTGTTTAAGTGTAACGTAATACAAACACTAGACAGGAACTCTAAGAAAGTCAAAAAATTTCCACCATTGCAAAAAATTTGAATTACTCTTCCTTTTCTTGAGGAGATCCTGTTTGCAATAATTTAAGATATTCGCCGACTTACTTGTTATAAAAGTGTAATCAAAGAAGAAATACCTCGAAATGCACTTATTCTACGGTGATATTTCAGACCTTCTTGGCAAGGGTCCCAGTCGAACTGACAAGCTTTAGAGTCACCAAGAAGATACAAAATGTCGCTATGAACGTAATACTAGCTGACTAAGTTTATTCAGTCCGTTTTGAGTCATTATGTTTATGTTAAATTATGTTATGACTCTCCTGTACCTTTACATTTGTACCTGTTGTACGATACCGAGTATCTAATATACGTGTAGCGTGTTCCCGAGCGGTTGTTACATATCAGACTATACCGGTTCTCTGATCTTAATCCTCGAAGGGTTGGTTCGTAACAGTGGAGGGGGAAGTTCGGACGGTAGGTTCTGGGTCCTACGTTCAATAAACAGTGTTTAGAAAACACACTTACTTTTAATATTGAAGTTCTGCATACATCGAATACATCTGTTAATCCAACGATCACTACTGTTCTAGGACTGAATTAAGACTGACTCCCTTAAGACATATACATTGGTCCTTATATACCTGATTTTTCACTTGCTTAATCGTTTCACTTTGCCTAATCGTTTCACTTTTCATAGCATAAAACAGTTGTGAGAAAGTAAGTAACGGAAATGCCACTTCGGGAAAAGGCGCTTCGCTAGAGTTGTTACAAAGATTTGGAATTTAATATTTCGTGTCTTTACCCTCCTCAAGTCTTTCAAAAAGTGTCTCCCTACACAGCTCTAAAAATACCTACAATCTGTAAGTTTATTTGCTCAAACCAGGTTGAAGGTTGTCATACCAGCTATTTTCAACAATTTACTTACAGAGTCAAAAATCTGATTTCAAGGGGTATTATTTACGGTTAAACTAAAATATTCCAATAAACCGGGTAACCTGGCACCCTAGCAACATACGATATTAGGTTACCAACTTTCTGCCATTGTACCATTTCCTTTGAAAACTAGCAACCGGCGGCCAACAAAAATTTGGTGTCAACTTTATTTTGCGCAACCAATTTCTTTACGTCCCCTCCCGCCGTCACTTAGCACTGGGTGTTGCTTCTGAACCTGAGCCTTAGGCTGGGAACTTCCCGCGTATGGAAATCTCTTTAGTAGTTGCATTTTTCTCCATAGTGTCAGGTCTACCCTTAATTGGACTACCTTCGTAGGTTCTTTAATTTTTAATTCCTGTTTATCGTTACTGAAATCAGAATTTGGACGTTAAGTTTACACTTCCCTCTTTCCTTAGAAAAGAATAGCGCCTATATGACAACTTTCAGCTGGAAATTACTGTCTCAAATACGTCAAAGGCTCGTTATAAACTATAGACCTAACACTTGTAACTCAATTCTGTTCAAATCCTATTATCCTTTACTTATTACTGGGGCAACCATCTTTAGTCATACCTTGAACTTCTAGACCCCAAAGCCTAAATCCTAAAAACAACGTTAACTTGAAAATAAAGTATAGAAACAAGTGCTTTAATTTCCCAAATCACTAACTATTACTTGCCAATATTCTAGGCAAATTGTCTTTCGACTAATGTTCCTAAATAAGGATTTCCTATCCTGTTCCGACCATCACTCTGGTCACTTGTGGCGATGTCTGAATTTTTCTGAACACGGTAAGGTCAGACTTACGCAGACGACGTTTTTCATGGTATTGTCTTCTTTTGGGACTCAACATCCGGGTCCCAGCTGTCTCGTGATGCCCTGTGCCATCTTCCTACGGTCAACGGTCACCTCTTCTTCTGACATTTCGTATGGCTTCTTCCGTTGTCTGTTTTCTGCCTCTTCTTGGGCTAAAGAACCTTTTTTCTTCTTGGTACAAGCCTTGTAGTCAGCCTTGCTTGAAAATCCTCTTCGAGAGCGTTTAGCTGCGAGGACAGCTATCCTACATCTCTGTGCTGAAGTTACTGGGTCGATTCTCTGTAAGGTTGTCCTTCCGCTCGCTTGTGGGTGCGAGCATTACTGGTATGACGAACTCTTCGTTTGCGTCTCTCTTATTCGACTGAATTGTAACTCGGGCTTAAACCCACAATATTACCTGCTTATTTGTTTATTTTCACGGCAAATCAGCTGTCTAGCCATTTTAGTTTAATCCTTTCAACCATTCCAGCTTTCGCTTATAGCAAAATCTCTTTCTGAACTAGCAGTAATTAGATCCTTCTAATCAAATCCTTTGTTCTTAAAGATTTATAACGCAGCTTCTGCTGTTTTAAACTTTCTTTTAGAACAACCTTATTTCCTCCTTTATAGTCCTTGGTCCGAAGCTATCAGTTATTTCAGAGAGACACATTACCTGTAAAATACGAAACAGATTAATCCACATCTGTTCATCTTGGTTTTTACTTTTTCCGCCCAGGGATGACAAAACTCACCCCCGCACTCTTGAAGCATTTTCTAAGAAAAAGTTCTGATTATCCCGGCGGTTACTTCTTCTCGCCCAAGGGTGACCAAACTCACCCCTCGCTATCTATTAGCATTTAATCGAATGAAACTTGGCCAAAGTTCCAGTGATTTTTAATGGTGTTCCACTTGCTTTCCAGTCAGGAGTACATTCTCTTAAAGCAAAAGTTTATTAGTTCTTTACTGGGATTTCCGGGGAAAATGTACGAATTTTTGAATCAAACAAGGGGAATAAGTAAAATTCGATGAATCAATCAAATTTTAATTCTTGAATATCGTACAGTCCTCATCAAGGAGACAAGACAGAGGTGCTGCGAGTCCGGTGCTCCGCGAGTCCGAGACGAGACCGAGACCGGAGTGACGCTCACGAGTCAACACGAGTCCGGGTCCGCGAAAAAATCGTTCGAGACGAGACCGATTCCGAGTCCGCGAAAACTGTGTCTCGAGACCAAGTCATGCCCCGAGTCCTAAAAACTATAAACTATAATCTTGAAATACAGAGTAATTATAAAAAAAAATCATAAATAGTGGGGTCGCTGTCACTACCCCAATACGTCAGTTCACATCAACGTCAGTTCATCTAAACAAAAAATGCGACAGTTCGTCAACATGTCAGTTCCTCTACACGTCAGTTCCTCTACACGTCAGTTCCTCTACACGTCAGTTCAGCTACACGTCAGTTCCTCTACACGTCAGTTGAACTACACGTCAGTTCGCCTACCGTCAGTTGACATAAACGTTAGTTCACTCGCTTCAGTTCGCCTATTTTATAAATCCGTCAGTTCGCAACACGTCAGTTCATCTACACGTCAGTTGCCCTACAGGTCAGTTGGCTTGCCATCAGTTGACATAAACGTCAGTTGGCATAAACGTCAGTTGGCATAAACGTCAGTTGACATAAACGTCAGTTGACATAAACGTCAGTTGACATAAACGTCAGTTGACATAAACATCAGTTGACATAAACGTCAGTTGACACAAACGTCAGTTCACCTACGAAACCCGTCACCACGCGCAAGGGTTCAGACCAGCCTATTAGTTCGAAGTCAACTGGGTCACCGAAAGCAATTAAGCAGAGGGAATAAGACCCAGGGGATTAATAAAAAGAAGCCGACGTTTGCGCAAGTTGATGAGGGTAAAATTAGTTCAGAATCGCCGGGAGCTTGCAATCATATGCGGCAGGTAAAGTCAAAAAAGAAAGAACAGATGCAAAGTATTCAATCAGTACAAGCTGTTGCGAAGGTTTTTAACGGGGCTAGTCAAACGGAAACTGAAAAATATGAGGTGAACGTATAATTAAACACATATAAGGGCTTAACAACCATCGCAAAGTAAAGGACCAAAATGTGCCAGTGATTCTCTATCTTTGCCGAAAGGGTCCCGGAAACAATGAGGGACGAATTACTTTTCTCTTGGCCAGTGCTTCCGCTATTATCTTCAAACAAGACCAAAGGTTTCGACGGGATCCCAAAAATTTCATATCTGATCCAGATCTTGGAGATAAATCTCCAGTCTTCACCAAAGTTCTTGAAAATTTTAACTGTTGAAATTTAGAAACAGATTAAGGCCAATGGCTGACCAATGGCTGACCATATGAGCAAACCAAGTACAGATATGGATTCAGCGTGTGTGTTTACTCCAGTGTTGGGAAATACTTCAGTAAAAGTACTTAAATAATTACTTAAGTCAAAAATTCGAATACTTGTACTCTACTTAAGTAAAAAAGTTCAGAAGTCCTTAATACTCGTACTTAAGTAAAAAATAGAAGTAATTATACTCAAGTACACTGTCAGAACTTTCATAACAGATTGTGCATAAAACTTTCAAGAACAACACCTTTTCACCTAGAAAAAAAGTGTTATGACCAATTAAGTTTATACTATTTCGTGCCCAGATCTCCAACAACACCTTCAATAGGTAAAATTACTACACTGTCAGAAGGTACATAGCGACAACAGCAGGATGCGCGGTTTCAACAGATAACACTTTGAAATGTTATATGTTATGTTTCTTTCGTTCCCGTTAGTATTTTTACCAATTGACTGTGTTGTTGGAGATCTAGGCACGAAATAGTGTAAACTTACTTGGTCATAACACTTTATTTCTAAGGGAAAAGGTGTTATTGTTGAAAGTGTTATGCGCAATCTGTTATAAAACTTCTGACAGTGTACTTTGGTAAAAAGTTCGATTAGCACGATTTTCAGTATCATGTTTATCATTTTCGCTGAAACTGAACGGACATTAGGGATCTAGTGATTCTTTGTGCGAGTCTGAAGTGGTTTTGAAGAATAGCTAACTATGCAGCTTTTCTTCATCAGGTATGTAGCCTAGAGCTGATAATATCTTAATTCGGAAAATTGACGCTCTGTTCTATTCCGATCCGCAAATTCGCGGGAAGTTCCGGTCCAGACCCCTCCCGCTCAAAACATACAAATATAAACATTTATTTATGGGCTCTAACCTCCGATCTTGTTTTATTGTTAGAAATGGAGTAGCCCCCCCCCCCCCCCGCAACAAACTACTGGATCCGGAACCTACCATTAAGAACAAGACGAAAGGTTTCAGTGTGATAGCAAAGAGAAAATATTTGTGTTACTTCTTCATCCTCAAAATCGGTTAATATACAATTCCGGTCTTTGCCAGATCGCGTAGCCTAACTTTTTTTTTATCTGCACTCAACCCCTTAATCAAATCCTTTAGGCAATCGTTTTCTCTCTTGATTGATTGATTAGTTTAAAACATAGGCACGTTCTCTACATCGAAATAAACTATCTAATAAGTTTGGTCAGATGATGTCGGTCGAACCCCCTATCCACCCTCACTGGATACGGCCGTGGTCCATGCTGCTTGAATACTATTTTCTAGAAAATGTAGTAAATCAAGAAAAGGCTGGGATTATTGGTTGTCCTTTTGACCTGTTCTGTTTGGAATTAAGTGATTTCCATTTCTTAGAACAAAACAAAATTAACCAGTTAGTTTTCCTGCATTCTCTGCCAGTTTCAAACAAAGTGGTGACACATTCACCAACAGTCAGTGTTATCCCAAGCTTTTTCCCATTAGTGGGCGGGAACTACCCACATATTTACGGAACAGGCTATAACGGAGCGGCAATTTTCAGTTTAAAATTTTTAACTGAATTGAGATGTTGTCAGCTCTAGGCTACATACCTGGTGAAGAAAAGCTATACATAGTTATCTAAAGGGGCGTCACAACTGGGGGGGGGGAAGGCCCCCCCCCCCACCCGCAATGCTATCGGCCAGTCGGTAAAAAAAAACGAGTCGGCGCAATGCCGCGAGTTTTCGTCAAAATAGTTGATTTTTTTCACGAAAACAGTTGGTTTTTCTGAAATTGGTTGATTTTTCGTCATAATAGTCTGTTTTTCTGAAAATTTAGTCGATTTTTCTGAAAATCAGTCGATTTTATTCATAAATTTAATTTTTGTTGTTGAAAATCGTAGTTTTTTCTGCAGAAGAAGTCGGTAAAAATTACCAGCCAGTCGGTACATGTCTCGTCCCCCCCCCCCCCCCAAACATTTTGGCTAGTAACGTCACTGGTTAGCTATTCTTCAAACCACCACTGCACGCTCATACAAAGAATCACTAGATCCCTAATGTCCATTCAGTATCAGTGAAAATGATAAACATGGTACTGAAAATTGTGATAATCGAACTTTTCACCGTTATGAAAGTACTTGATTACTTAAATACCCTTAAGTACTTCTTTTATTTACTTAAGTACGAGTATCAAATACTTCTGAAGTTTTTTACTTAAGTAGAGGATAAGTACTCGAATTTCTTACTGAACTAATTACTTGAGTACTTTTACTTAAATATTTCCCAACACTGCACCTGACAAGGCGATCCTTCTTGCAGGTCTGTTGCCAGAATATTCATCAATTTTATACGGGCTGTCGAAAACACGTACCCATTCAAAACGTCCCCGTGACAAAACGTCCCCATGACAAAACATCCCCGATCAAAACGTCGACCGGCTACAGATGTTTTGTTTCATCGCTGAGGGATAGCTATGCCTATGAGATTAGTGACTGCATCATCCGTTCAGGCAAAATATGTTTTCGGAATATAAGCTTTTCAAACCCACGATGGGTTGACTACTTCAGCATTTAATCGATAAGGCCTACTCAAGGAAGTCCCAATAGGCCTACTCAACACTCAGAAAGTGTTGCTCACGAGTACCGGCTATAGCCATTTCTTAAAGAAAGCGCAAAGATTTAGTAGTTTGTCAGTTTTCGGTTTATCATGTATTTAATTGGTTCATGGTTTGTGTTAGTTTTACGCTTCGATATAATTCATTGATCTCGATTTTGTTCGATTTTTAATCTGGTGATATTTATTACTAAAAGATTTTATTAAAGGATCAAAGCCCTCCAACTGAGAACAATACATTTACGTAGCGATATAACTCATTGATCTCGCTCTTGTTCGATATTTAAATTGGTGGTATTAATTATTAAAAGATTTTATTAAAGGATCAAACCAGTCCAACTGAAAACAGTACATTGATGCAGCAAGGGGAGACGCCAGGGGACGTTTTGTCATGGGGACGTTTCGTCGGGTAGCCATTTTATACATCATTATTAATTATTGTTGCTACTTATCCGTGAAAAAAAAAATTAGACATAATTTGACTAAGGCACCAAGATTAATTTTCTGTTTTACTCAAAGAGTAGTCAGTTTGCGTACCATGAAAGACTTTGACTTTCAAAATTTTTGCCTGCGGCATAACGTTTTAAAACAGTCTGGTTCAATGTTTGTTAAAACTTGTATGTATTTAAGAAAAAAAATGTTCATTTTCCATTTTTTTTTTTTTTAAACTGCATACAACGGGTACGTCAGCTACGATGCTTTAGCAGCGATGAAGATTGGCAGCCTAACGAGGACCCTTGCCAAGAAGGGCCGGAATATCGCTGCTAAAGCATCGTAGCTGACGTACCCGTTGTATGCATTATTTGAATTTATTTTTCTAAGTCAGCTTGGGCTCAAGGATTTTTTTTTTCCACCAGAAAAAAACATTTTTCGTACTTATCGGAATAATAGCTGTCTTTGAGGAGAAAATTGGCCCACAGTATCAATATTATGTTGCTGCATATCAGAAAAAAGACCAAATGTGTCGATGGGATCCCTAAAATCTAATATTTGATTCAGACAATCGGGCCTTGTCTTCGCCAGATCCAGTCTTCGCCAGGCTAATCATCAGAGAAAACCAAGTTCAGATACACCTCTATAAGCCATATCTATTTTGAAGATACTGTCCGAGACTTCCTGCTTTACTTCTGCCAAGTTTCCGGTTTCGCCCGAATTCCGAGCGAACTACTAGTCCAGCAAAAAAAGATATCCCTTATCCCTTTAAAGAACATCTAATCAACTTTGAATAAAAGATTGACTTAAAAAAAAATTCCGGTAACAACCGGATTCCTGACTAATCATATGTCCGAGTAAAAAATGATTGTCATATACAGACTCGCATTTCTTCATACCCCTTAATCTGTCATCTAATCGAATTTTTGCTTTTAAAAAATGTTCCGGTTTTGGCCGGATCCCGGGCGAACTAGTTGTCCAGCGAGAAAATGGTTTTCACCATGGTGTTCAGCCTGTATTTTTACCCCAGATCAAACATTTCATCAGCTTCAAATGAAACTTTTACTTTTAACCAACTTTCCGGGTTTCGCCGGATTCCGGACGAACTAATTGTTCGGCGAGAAAATCGTTTTCACCGTCGTGTTTAGCATTTCTTCTTACCTCGAAATCGACCATTTAATCGACTCCAAATAAAACTTTTACTTTTAACCAACTTTCCGGATTCTGCCGGATTCCGGACGAACTACTTGTCCGGCGAGAAAATGGTTTCCAATATCGTGCTCAGCATGCCTTCTTACCCCATAATCGACTATCACATTAGCTGTTTAAAAATATTTTGTTTGTCCCTTAATTTGAACCCCCTCCCCCACCCCTAAATGTAGAGATACATAGCCCATCTACGAACTTGACCTTACCCTTGACCCAATGAACCCTCACACCAAGTTTCATCAAAATATCCTATTCCCTTCGAGAGTTATCGTGCTCACAGACAGACGGACAGACGGACGTACAGACGGACAGACGGACATTTTTGCGATGTCATAGGTATCCCTACACGAAACTCACACGAAATATCGCTGCCAAAGCATCGTAGCTGACGTACTTCGGTGACTGCGAATCATATTTGCCTTAGTTTAGCTTAGTCAAATACGTAGTTGACGTATCAGTTTTATGCCTTATTTGAATATACATCTTTGCAAGACATCTATATTAAAATCATTATCTAATCTATCCACTAGCTTAGTTTTCCCATCAAGTTGATAGTTCGACCGTATTCGTCGGAATCCAGAGAAAACGAGGACTTTTGCATTATCTAATAATGTGTTTATCCAGTTGTGCGCCTCGGTGTAGGGATAGTAAGACGACTGACCATTATGTCAGCTCCTACTCATGGGAACTACCAGGTAGGAAATCTGCCCTACTGGATAAATGGTGATGACCGGAATATGATGTAAACTGACAAAATTTCGAAAGACCAACATCATCTGACCATTAGATAGTTTATTTCGAGGTACAGAACGTGCCTATGTTTTAAATTAATCAATCAATCAAGAGAGAAAACGATTGCCTAAGGGATTTGATTAAGGGGTTGAGTGCAGATAAAAAAAAAACAGTTAGGCTACGCGATCTGGCAAAGACCGGAAGTGTATATTACCCTATTTTTGTGGACGAAGAGTAACACAAATATTTTCTCTTTGCGATCTCACTGAAACCTTTCGTCTTGTTCTTAATGGTAAGTTCCGGATCGAGTAGTTGGTTGCGGGGGGGGGGGGGGGGATGCTACTCCATTTCTGACAATTAAACAAGATCAGACGTTAGAGCCCATAAATAAACGTTTATATTTGTATGTTTTGAAGGGGAGGGGGGGGGGGGGGGTGGATCGGAACTTCCCGCAAATTTACGGAACGGAATATAAGAGAGCGTCAATTTTCAAGCTGCATAGTTAGCTATTCTTAAAAACACTTCAGGCTCGCACAAAGAATCACTAGATCCCTAGTGTCCATTCAGTTTCAGCGAAAATGATAAACATGGTACCGAAAATCGTGCTAAGCGAACTGTTCACCAAAGTACTTGAGTACCTAAGTACCATTAATTACTTCTATTTTTTACTTAAGTACGAGTATTAAGGACTTCTGAAATTTTTTACTTTAGTAGAGTACAAGTTAGTACATTTATTTAAGTATTTCACAACACTAGAGTAAACATACACGCTGAATCCATATCTGGACTTGGTTTTCTCAGATGGTCAGCCTCTGTTTCTAAATTTCAACAGTTCAAATTTTCAATAACTTTGGCGAAGACCGGATATTTATGTACAAGATCCAATTATCTGGATCACATATCAAATTTTTGGGATCCCGTCGGAACCTTTGGTCTTGTTTGAAGATAATAGCGGGAGCATTGGCCAAGAGAAAAGTAATTCGTACCTCGTTGTTTCCGGGACCCTTTCGGCAAAGATAGAGAATCACTTGCACATTTTGGTCCTTCACCTTGCGATGGTTGTTAAGCCCATATATGTGTTTATTTAGACGTTCACCTCATATTTTGCAGTTTCCGTTTGACTAGCCCTGTTCAAAACCTTCGCAGCAGCTTTTACTGATTGAATACTTTGCATCTGTTCTTTCTTTTTTGACTTTACCTGCCGCATCTGATTGCAAGCTCCTGGTGATTCTGAACTAAATTTACCGTTTCAGCTTGCGCAAACGTCGGCTTCTTTTTATTAATCCCCTGGGTTTATTCCCTCTGCTTAATCGCTTTCATTGACCCAGACTAATAGGCTGGTCTGAACCTTTGCGCGTGTTAACGGATTTTGTAGGCGAACTGACGTTTATGTCAACTGACGTTTATGTCAACTGACGTTTATGTCAACTGACGTTTATGTCAACTGACGTTTATGTCAACTGACGTTTATGTCAACTGACGTTTATACCAACTGACGTTTATACCCACTGACGCATATCTGAAGTGACGGTAGACGAATTGACGGTGGGCGAACTGACGTGTAGCTCAACTGTCGGATTTTATGATTAGGTGAACTGACGTGTAGGTCTACTGACGTTTATGTCAACTGACAGTAGGCGAACTGACGGTTGGTCAACTGACGTGTAGGTCAACTGACGTGTTGTTGAAGTGACGTGTTGCTCAACTGACGGATTTTTGGGGGTCAACTAACGTTTAGGCGAACTATCGGAAAATGTTGGCGTACTGGCGGAATTCTGTGGCGAACTGAAGTTTATGTCAACTGACGTGTTGCGGTACTGACGGGACCCCAAATAGTGTTACACTTGAGAAAAAAAAAACGCAAAACTAGACCCCAAAACCAACAGGTGTACTAAACCGGAAACTGCTATTCAGTCCTCATAATAGTGGATTGCTCCAAGGAACACTTCACTAAAAATGTGACATTCTGTCAAAAGTATTGTGTGTACTTTACAGTTAAGATGTCCACTTCAGAAAGCTTAGGATTCATTTACAAAAAAAACCTTAAGTTCTCAGTTAAAGTGGTTACCAAGATACATACAGATCCTCCATTGTAATATTTTTACAAGAGTTCCTTTGGCCCCTTCCCAACAACAACTTATCCATCCGATCTTATGCGAAACGTCTGAGACAATTTAGTTTCATTTTCCAGTTTTAATTCAAGCCCCTTCCTCCACTCCCACCACGAGAGGAGTAGACTATTCTGATTTGCCTACCAAGTTTCATCTTCCTAGCATATCTGGAAGTTGGCGGAGCTGCGAATATCATCCAATACCAATACTAAAGGAATAGAGAGCAAAAATAATTGCTAGATAACATGCTATTCTTAGAGACTTTGCGGTTTAATATTTTCAACTGAAGAGCTAAGGGTTTCAGTACCAGCATGACAAATTAAAGCTGAGTCTAAAATCTCGTAACTAAGGGAGTATTGATTTATTCAACAACTGTTAGAATTTCCCAACTGAAATAACAAAACAAACCTTAAAACGAGGTTTGTGCCTCCGAAATGGGATATACGTATCCTGTCAAAAGCAAAATTTCTTAGTTTGTGGTTCCTGGCAAGATGAAATTTGATGTTATACCAAGGGTCTCTGTAATTAACTTACCACAGAATTTGCATTTGTCACAGTGTTTATTCTCTGTAGAGGAAATACTGTAACCTAAATATCCAAAACCGACTATCTTAGGATCACTCGTTTTCACAACTGTGATTTTTTAAAAGCCTTTACAACCTTGCTACCTCTGGTTCCAAGTTTTAATCCTTAGACCTCCAAGGTAGTAAAGGACCGTTAACGCTTGTGTTGTACAAAGAATAAAAATACTTCGCCTTGTACGCCTTATTCTTCTCTTCCGTTCAACTTGAAAATCAAGTTGTACGCCCACGCATGCGCCGATTATCAAAGCCGAGCCTGAAGCCTGACAATGAATCACAAGAGAACATAACCATTGATGACTTTAGGGACAAGGAATTTTAGACCAGCGTCGACCAGTTTTGACAATTCAGTACAATATCTGTTGCTGTGTCTGTTGGACCAATGCAAATCCTCGATTTAGCTTTGAGCCTACCAGGATTGCTCTTAATTACTTCAGATAAGGCAAAAGCTTGTAGATGTCAAAACGCAATTAGTTATCCTGTTTAGTATGACTGACTTTCCATTCAAAGAGATCATTCAGTTTCAGTTATAACACACATATCTCTCCTCATCTGTTTGTCTCTTTCTTCTTTAACAGTCAAGTGATGGAAACGCACGCTGTGATTGGCCACGTATAACTTTTAACACACAAAATAGAACCCGTTACTATTAATTTTTACCACAGCAAGCCTGGCGGGATAAAAGTTTTAGCACACACATTCGCGGATAGCACGTATATTTCAGAAATTCTGCGCCTTAAACTTGCGTGAACGGCCCTTAAGTCCGTGACGAGGACAATTTGCGGGGGCAAAGAGCTTGACATCATTCAGTCTTCCGCAAAGGACGAAGCTTCCTATAGCATCTATTAGATGACATAGAAAACGTTCCACTAGGCCGTGGTCACGGGACAGCAGCTTGTCCTATCAGACTATCAACATAATTTGCAAAAGGCAACTCCATAGAACCGCTCCATCATGGCAAAAAGATACTCAGTGCTCATTTAGGAACTATATCCTCTACATAACTAAGTCCAAAACACGCCAATGATCCTCAGTAAGAAGGAGTAAGCGTCTCCGTGACGACTCAATTTAAACTCAAGACTCAAATCCTGTGTCAAGCAATCATGGCGATCTTTGGGAGCAGCTGTTCTACCACTTTTTCCTGGGTCGCCGTCACTACCCCCACCCGTCGATTCACCCACCCGTCAACACACCCAATCTAAAAATCCGTCGATTCATCCAACCGTCGATTCATCCAAACGTCGATTCGCCCAACGTCGATTCGCCCAACCGCTGATTCGCCCACCCGCTGATTCACCCACCCGTCGATTCGCCCACCCGTCGATTCGCCCAATGTCGATTCACCCAACGTCCTGTTGCTTGAGCGTCGATTCGCCCAATTCTATGATCCGTCGATTCGTTCACCCGTCATAAGACCCAAAATATCCGTCACAACCCCCACTTTTTCCGACGGTTTGCCTACCCGTCACAAGACCCTGGAAATCCGTCGATTCGCCCAAAAAATCCGTCACAACCCCCACTTTTTCCGAAAGTTCGTCTACCCGTCACAAGACCCAAAATATCCGTCGATTCGCCTAATTTTCAAAACCGACCTTTGATCCAGCGCGGCTCTTTTCATTGAACGCGATGGAACAAAGCGACTGAGTCACAGGGGAGTAATTAAGAAGGATTCAATACCGTCCGATGAAAATAAGGGTGAAAACTAGTCAATACAGCTTCAGCCAGAACGATGAGAAGCATGATATAAGACCTCGGTGCTGATAATGAAAGAGGAAATGGAGGATGAATGCAAGAGTAAAATATCAATGAGCTACCATGTTTTTAAGTACAACATGTACCGAAAGCGGTAGGCTACATGTTGCGATTATTTGGTCGGTTAAAGGAAATTATAACGCCACACGATCATTCGATTCTCAATAGATTAAAATTTGACTGGTACTCCTCTGGTCGGCAGACTCGACCCAAAGTCGGCTAGAAGAAGCGGCAGGAATACCAAAGGTTCCGACGGAAACCCAGAGGAGAATATTTATGAAACTGTTACAGCTGGAATACTGAAGCTCCAAGGGAAATTCTGATCCATTTTATGCTTCCTTATATATGACCCTTGTCGGATGAATCGGAAATTGTACTAATTAGTCGGTAGCTTTACAAGCTTCTACAGAACAGCTGGCCGACGACAATCATAAGTGAACTTTTTCACTTAAGTTATTACCGGATTTCTTTTGTTGTTCCGGGCTGAACCTGATTTTAGCTGAATCGGTCCAGCAGGAAAAATGTGCTGACGCTCATAATGACCATGATCACAACGCCCACGACTCAAAACGCCCACGACTCAAAATGCCCACTATTCAAAATGTCCACGATTCAAAATGCCTACGACCCAGCCCACGGTTCAGAATGCCCACGATCGTACAGTTTGAGGTGTTCAGGCCGTAGTAAATTGGACTTAGTGATGAATGTGAAACGAAAGGCGCGGACCGAGTATCAGGATGGCGATAATCGTGCATTGAAACTGTTCAGTTACAATGTAATTTCGAATTCTGAAAATAGAAATGAAACACCAACAGTGAGCTCAGAACTGTTATTTTTAACGATTCTTACCTTCAGGGTGCAAGGTTTAGATCGCCATTTCTTCGTACTTTCGCGCAAATCATTCTAGTTTGATGAATTATAAAATAATCCTTTCATAATTTTCCGTAGTAATCCTGTCCCTTTTAATCTCGCTGTCCGTTGTCCCAGATCATTTTGACCTCCCCTACCGACAGTTAGTCGTCGGCACTTTGAACCAGGACGATTTTAGCCTTCCCTGAGAGCATTTTCAACTGTCGGAATGACATTTTTGACAATTTTAATTTCACCCTGATTTGCGGCATTTTGAGTCGTGGGCATTGTGAGGTGGGCAAAAAGATCGTGCTGATTTTGGGAACCACCCGAAAAACGTCTATGATTTCCCCATTTTTGTTTGTTTAGGGTTTTCATGCCCCTATCTGGGCACTCTGATCGGTTCTGGTCAAACTTTTACAAGACATTACTTACCGTTTTTCAACGGCACGAAAATATGTGTGTTAATTCTCCAGCCTGATACTTGGCCTTAGAACAAAGCTTTTATCAAGTAAGGGAAAACTGGAATATCCAGTATCCAGTTTCACAGAAGTGCGAAAAGTATCACTAGTAGATCGCCAGATTGCGTGTGGATTTGATGAAAAACTCATTTGCGGGAGGTTTTAAAGTGGGGAAGACATTTCCGGAAAATGCTTGGCTCTAATGAGACTTGTCGTAAGAGCTGATGAGCTAATTGACCCGTTTCTAGGTCCGAACCGTAACTGCCTATGGTTAGGATGTTAAAGGGCATGTTGTGGCCATACCCCCTCCTCCCCCCTCCAGGATCCCCTCATGTAAGACGGGTGGTCTTACTAGCATCAAAAATTACTTATCTGTGACGTAATTTAGTTCAATAACAAATGACACTTCGCTACACTTGTGATATTTTCTGTTATGATTTCGCAATTGTTGGGTACATACTGAATATTATAACTCTTGGGAATCACGAGAATGTATTGTTTGGTAATTTTTTTTGCACTTGGCTGTGATTATGTGCACTTTAAGGGCGCTAGAAATTCTTCTGTAATCAAAACCCTTGACAAAAAAATTATCATGGGCCCTTGAGGATCATGAATATATATGGTTGGTCAAAAGTATTTTTTTTTACTTTTCGGTTAAGATGCGCACTTTAAGGGTGCAGAAATTCTCTAAGCAGAACCATTTTGGCAAAAATGATCATGTGGTCATGGGGATCATGAAAATGTAGGTTTTGCTGAAAAGTATTTTGTGTACTTTGCGGTTAAGATGAGTACTTTAAGGGATGGTCGGACCTGGGAAGTGACAATTTCTAAGCCAATCTTGTCAAGTCTCTAATGTTCCAGCCATGTTTTGTCGTCCTAGCACATCTGGAAGTAGCCTACATTAAATTGCGGCCACCGGAATTCTGGATCCCCCTCCAACTCCCCCAGAGTGACCGAATCCGGTCCGGTTCTGTCACTGATGTATCTAGGCCTTACGCTTGTTCTTCCCGCCAAGTGTTATCCCAATCGCTATATTCGAAGCGTTTCACAAAATTTCAGGTCCCCCCCCCCCCCCCGGCTCCCCCACATTGATCGGATCCTGTCCGAACTTGAAATGGGACATCTGAGACATGAGTTCTTTCCGAATATCAAGCTTCACTGAGATCCGATCACCCGTTCAAAAGTTAGGCATACCTGAAGATTCTGGATTCCCCCTCCCTCCACTCACCCCACGGTGGTCAAATCGGAGAAACGGCTGTTCTTAGAGGGCCTGTCTTACCTATAATACTAACGCAACCTACTTCCATAATCACTCCATATATTTCTAAGCCCGGAGACCCCAACTTTGTACGGTACATTCTAGCCGCTCTAATAAAACCATGCTGATTTTCTCACTTGCTGTGTCTTACTGTCTTCGATGTGGATCACGCTGTCGACGGTTGTCTGCGACAAGTTTTTCCATCAGGAAAACCGGTTTTTAAATTTTTTCCCTGTCTTCGCTACAAGTCAACGGGTCTCGGAAAAGGCTTAAAACAGCAAAAGCCGTGGGTTATTTGTTGGAAGCACAGCCTAGTTTTAACGTATTAAAATATTTTAAAATACTTCAAGTTGAAGAGTAAATAGTGCGAGGGGTCCTTTAAGTTAAAATTGTGGAGTCGCTAACTGCTTGCCAAGTTTCATCGTCCCAGCACATGTGTAAGCATCTTCAATCGGGATCACGGTAATTCTGGAACCCTCCCTCAAACTCCCCCCACAGTGCTCGGATCTAGTCCGGTCTTTTAACTATGTATCTACGGCTTGTGCTTGTTCTTCCCACCAAGTTTCATCCGATCCGTTCACTCTGAAGATGTCACGCGATTTCCGGTCCCCCCTCCAACTCCCCCCAAAGTCATCCGATCTATCACAGACTTGAACTGTGACATCTGAGACACGAGGTCTCTCCAAGTATAAAAGCTTCATTAAGATCCGATTCCCGTTCAAAATTTGTAAATACGTCAATATTCCGGATTTCCCCTCCCTCCACTCCCCCAACGGAGGTCGGATCTCCGACCACCGGGTCGGATTTCCAGGTTAGTTTGGTCGGGTCTTTAATATGCCTGCCAAGTTTCATCGTCCTAGCACATGTGTAAGCACCTTAAGTCGGGATCACCGGAATTCCGGAACCCGCCCTCCAACTCCCCCACAGTGCTCGGATCCGGTTCGATCTTGTCAACTATGTATCTAGGGCTTGTGCTTGTACTTCCCACCAAGTTCATCCCGATCCGTCCACTATATACATGTCACACGATTTCCGGTTCCACCCTCCAACTCCCCCCCCAAAGTCACCGGATCCATTCCGGACTTGAAGGGAGACATCTGAGACAAGAGGTCTTTCCAAATATCAAGTTTCATTAAGATCCGATCACCTGTTCGAAAGTTATGCATGCTGCTATTTCCGGATTCCGCGGTCTCCCCTCCCTCCCCCCCATGGTCGGATCGGGCAGATGACTATTCTCAAATTGGTTTGGTCGGGTCCCTGATATACCTGCCAAGTTTCATCGTCCTAGCACGTCTGGAAGTACCCTAACTTGAGGACAGTGGCATGACAGACAGACCGAAAAGTGATCGGTATATGGCACTTGAGCGGAGCTGCAAGTGCCATAAAAACGGTAGCTCTTTTTTCTGATGTTTTACTCTTGCATTCACCCTCTTTTTGATGCTTTTGATCAATCTGCCCCAAGCTATATTTACTAGTTTTCACCCTTATTTTCATGGGACGGTATTGTAACCTTCTTAATTACTCCCCTGCGACTCAGTCGCTTTCTGAGACCGCGTTCAATGATAAAGGCCGCGCCAGGTCAGAGGTTGATTTTGAAAATTGGGCGAATCGACGGATATTTTGGGTCTTGTGACGGGTAGGCGAACTTTCGGAAAAAGTGGGGTTTGTGACGGATTTTTTGGGCGAATCGACGGATTTTTTGGGTCTTGTGACGGGTAGGTTAACTGTCGGAAAAAGTGGGGGTTGTGACGGATTTTTTGGGTCTTATGACGGGTGGACGAATCGACGGGTGGGCGAATCGACGGATTTTAGAAGTGGGTGAATCGACGCTTCACGAAACCGAGGTTGGGCGAATCGATGGTGTGCGAACCGACGGGTGGGTGAATCGACGGGTGGGTGAATCGACGGGTGGGTGAATGGACGGGTGGGTGAATCAGCGGGTGGGCGAATCAGCGGGTGGGCGAATCGACGGATATTTTGAGTCTTGTGACGGTTAGGCGAACTGTCGGAAAAAGTGGGGGATGTGACGTATTTTTGGGGTCTCATGACGGTTGGGCGAATCGACGGGTGGATGAATAGACGGGTCCCCTTTTTCCTTTCTTCCGCTAGGTACCCGGAGAGGCTGGAGGTGTTGCATCGGCAAGGAGATATAGATATCAAGAGTATCACGCCTCTTGGTACGGAGGCGTTGACTCGATAATTCTGTAGCGCCCTGTAGCGGTCAGTGAACCGAGTTCCCGAGCTGGTAGATAGCGTGACCAGCCGAGCTGGGTTTCTGGGGCTCGTCAAACCCTGTTCCGAATCAACCACAGAACATCGTGTACGAAAATATGGTGTTTAATGGAAGATCTAAGATGAATAATATGCTTCGAAAGTTAATGAAGTTATACTAAGAAAGAATCAAACCATTGATTTACCAAAGTATAGATCTGAGCTTAATGTATAAACAAATACGCAAGCAACACAACCTGGCGCAAACACTGTCATCGTAACGGCAAGCAACCTGACCAACAACTGACAGTGAGAACTCTAGGTGCGCTTCTTTAAAAAGAGTGGTGACCAAGGCCTGCAACAATTCGACCTACGCTCATTAAATCAGCCGCATACTGATCTTTCTGGTTTGGAGAGGTCCATGAACCCTGATTACTACAATTCCTTAAGCCTAATTGATAACGGACCTACGGCAAGGAAAAAGTATCGGACAGGAGTCCGTAGCTATAGCTTGGCATTTCTATTGTCAGTTACAAGATGTTATCAGGCTGGGAAGATCCCACAGCTGGTATTCCTCCTAAAAGTTGTTGGCAAAACGAAAATTACTGTCCAGGTCATTTAGTATGTCTGCATAATTACCCTATGATGTCAACTACATATGTACTGGTGACAGCAGAGAAGCAGGGGAGCTACGGAATCCTACTTCAAACATGACCTGGTCTTTGACCTAGAGTATCCTACCACCAAATTTGACAAAAATATTTCAACCCGTTCGAGAGTTATCGTGCTAACGGACGGACAGATGAACGGATAAACGTTTAAGGATTCCAAAAGTATAAGTCAGGAGTGGTTGTACAGGTTTTAACCAATGTCATGGAAACCGTTGTTCGTAGCCAAACCCATTTAATCGGATAATTTTTAATACCCTACATGTTTCAAGGACACCTGAACAATGAAACCATACTTGAACACACCATGGAGAATGCATTTGCAGACATGGCCACGGAGAGCATTCTTCTCCTGAGCGTGGCGTTTTCAAAATAGGGATATTTGTTTTTGGAGGTTTGCACATGCAGACTCAAGACAAACAGCGCAATTCATTCAAATCTTGTACAGCGCTGGCCGGATCGTATTGGAATTTCTTCTAGATATACGTTTGGGCTTATCTGGTTAAAAAATATTCCAGAAGAAGGGTTGATTGGAGACATTTGTTCATTTCTAAAATTGTTCGGTACTGAAATAAGGACAGATGCAAAATGGAACAAAAATCATAGCTTGGAAACACTATTTCGTATTTGGATTGGGTTTTCTGCAGACAATGTTAACGGAAGTCATACAGATAGGGATGATACTTGGTACTCTTCATTCAGGTCTCCTTTAAGCCGCTTCATTCATGGGCTGTGAGAAAGTTCAGATGTGGATTCAGAAAGTCTACTTTTCCCTAAATCGATTCTTTCTTCACTCCATATTAAACTTTTATCTACCAAGTTTTTGTCTTTTCCCAGATTCCAGGCGAACTACTAGCCTGGTAAGAAAATAAAGTTCAGTTACGACTTCAGGTTGCCTCCTGACCCTGGAATCGACTGTCATATCAGCTTGATATTTGTGGTCACTTGGTTTGAAACCCTTCCTAAACCCTAAACACGGACCTACTGAATTCTACTTCAAGCATGACCTGGACTTGACCCCAAAAGGATGTATCAGTCAGGAGTGGTTGTACAGGTTTTAATCGTCACGGAAACCACTGTCCGTAGTGGGACTTTGGCCGCAAAGAAGACAATAATTGTTTTTCATGATGCACAAGAAATTGGGAAGTGATCGCTGTTTTGATGAGCAATTCCAAAAGTTGTGCCGGGCACCACCCCTATTTCTGAATATTGAGTTTGTGGATGACGCAGGAATCGACCTTCAAAACCTGAGGAACACTCTTGCAGCGTTGCCTTGTTGGTAATTGATTAATATTCCTTGAGTCCAAGCTGGCTTTGAAACATTTATTCAAATAATGTATACAACGGATACGTCAGCTACGATGCTTCATCAGCGATATTTAGGCCCTTCTTCGCAAGGGTCCTCGTCAGCCGGCAAATGTTCAGGTTCAACGTCGGGAAGGAAACAAACCCGTAATAAATAACTGAAGCTTCTACCGACTACAAATATCTTATTTGGGCAAATTACTTTAAAATACTTTAAAAATACTTTCAAAATAAAATAAATAGGAAAAAACTAGTCCTAAGATTTGAAGACTTGAGATTTAAAAAAAATCTGAAGGCTTTTAAGTCAGTGATGTGTTATTTACTACCATGTCTCGTACACATAATCAATCTTTCCCTCCAAACGTTTGTTTTCCCTGATGCGCTTAAAAGGGCAAAAGTCATCCCCCTTCCCAAAGGTGGTTCTAAGCTAGGTATTGAAAATTATAGACCCATATCAATCCTACCCCTTTTTTCAAAAATATTTGAAAAAATTGTGCATAAAAGGCTTTCTGATCACCTTATGACCCAGCTTTTAGGAAAGGTCACTCAACGTCGGACGCCGCGCATTCCCTTTGTGATACTGTAAAGCGTCCGATACAGTGGATTTTAATATTCTACTGAAACGTCTACAATCCCTTGGAGTTCGTGGTAATTATCTGAAGTGGTTTGATCGTCTTCTAAGTGGTAGATCTATTCAAGTAGTATTAAATGATGTGTTTTCCTCTCCTTTTCAAGTGAAGTGTGGTGTACCTCAGGGGTCTGTTTTGGGACCACTTCTGTACCTTGTGTATGTTGATTCAATGCGTTTCTACTTACCTTAGTGTTTTATTACGACTTTTGCGGATGATACTGCTTTAACTGTATCTAGTCGATCCGTTGATGATTTTTTGTTGAAAGTAAATAGGGTCTTAAAGTGATTTTATGTATTTGCAAGTTTGAGCCTTTTGTCAGTGAACATTAAAAAAAACTAATTTTATGATTTTTAGAGAGTTGGTAAGCCTCCAAGTGTTGATAGAGAGATATTTTTAATGGTAGGCCTTCGTCACAGGTGCATGACTTCCAGCTTGATTGTAATTTATCTTAAAGAACCGTAGTGATCTTGTTGCAGCTAAAGTTGCTAGAGGTCTGGGAATTTCGCGTCGATTAAAGCATGCTTTACCATTATCAGTTCTTTTATTATTGTATCATACTATTGTTGCGCCTTACATTTCTTATGGTTGTGTTCTTTGGTCTAGTAATTTCTACGGAAATTTTAAAAGAGTGCAGATTCTACAAAATAAAACAGTACGTCTTCTTGGTAATTCTGTAGAAAATGTGAATGATGTGTTTAACATTGGTCAGATTCACGATTATCACGCTGCTGTTTTTGCGTATCGATGTTGGAATGATGCATGTATTGCAGTTTTTACCGAAATTTTTCGCGCAAATCGTTCACTCCACAGGTATGCGACTAGAGTACGACTAGAGTAGAGTACCGAGACAACACACCTGCAGCTTTCGGAATTAGGTATCTAGCTCCGGCTATTAGGAATGACATCCCAGTTGTCATTCGGGAGGCTGAAAACATTTGATCATTTAAAGTAAAGCTTAAAAAACATTTATTGGGAGAGGGGAGTTAATTTTCTTTTTTTCTCTCTTTCTTTTTTATGGTACTTGCAGCCTCTGGCTCAAGTGCCATATACCGATCACAATTCCGTCTGTCGGTCTGTCGGTCGGTCCGAGTTTTTTGTCCCACATATCCGAGTTAGGTTACTTCCAGATGTGCTAGGACAATGAAACTTGGCAGGCATATCAGGGACCCGACCAAACTAACCTGGAAATAATCAGTTTCCCGATCCGACCATATGCGGGGGATTGCGGGGCGCTGGAAACTTGAAAATTTAGGGCATTTTGTCACTTTTTTCCGAGTTACTGTACTTCTAGATGAGCTAGGACAATGAAACTTGGCAGGAATATCGGGGACCCGACCAAACGAACCTGGAAATAATCAGTTTCCCGATCCGACCATATGGGGGGGGGGGGCGCTCGAAACTTGAAAATTTAGGGCATTTTGTCACACTTTTTGGAGTTAGGGTACTTCCAGATGAGCTAGGACAATGAAACTTGGCAGGAATATCAGGGACCTGACCAAAGTAACCTTGAAATAATAAGTTTCCCGATCCGACCATATGCGGGGGAGTTGGGGCGCTGGAAACTTGAAAATTTAGGGCATTTTGTCACACTTTTTCGAGTTAGGGTACTTCCAGATGTGCTAGGACCATGAAACTTGGCAGGCATATCAGAGACCCGACCAAACAAACTTAGAAATAATCAGTTTTCTGATCCGACCATTTTGGGAGGGGGTGGAGAGCAGGGGAATCCGGGAAATTGAGAAGTGTATAGATAAGTCCTTTAGACCATTGTACTGGATCCGGACACTTATGGGGGGGGAGGATTCCCGGAATTCCGGTGATGGTGGTTTTGGGGATTTTCATGAAACTCCATGAAACTTGGCAGGCATATCAGGGACCCAATCAAACTGACTTCAAAATCAAATTTTTGTCGATCAGATAATGGTGGGGGGAGTGGAGGGAGGGGAATCCGAAATTTTCAGTCATGCGTAATTTTGGAATGGGTGATCGGATTCGAGTGAAATTTAAGAATTGAACAGAGGACATTTCTGAGATAATTTTTTTCATATCCGGAACGGATCCGGCAACTATTTGGGGGGGGGGGGAATACGTGACCCGTTTACAATGGAGATACTTGTTCAATACGAACACGAGTCGATATGCACGCCCATGCTTCCGCAAATAAGATCTCTTTTCTGCATTGATGTCACAATTGCCTCCGAGTGGCAATATTGACCTTCACTTCGTACGCAGAATCAAAAAATGGTTAGTATCGTGGTGAAGCGCTAAAGAGGAAGAGCGAGACGGCGTTGACGTTAATAAGGATAGCGGAAAAGGAAACGTAAGACGATCGGAGTCGAAAGGTAGCCTACTACACTGTCAGAAGTTTCATAACAGATTGCGCATAACACTTTCAAAAATAACACCTTTTCACTTAGAAAAAAAGTGTTCTGACCAATTAAGCTTATACTATTTCGTGCCCAGATCTCCAACAACACCTTCTATAGGTAAAAATACTACACTGTCAGAAGTTACATAACGACAACAGCAGGATGCGCGGTTTCAACAGATAACACTTTGGGATGTTATATGTTATGTTTCTTTCGTTCCCGTTAGTATTTTTTACCAATTGAAGGTGTTGTTGGAGATCTAGGCACGAAATAGTTTAAACCTAATTGGTCATAACGCTTTATTTCTAAGTGGCATTGCTCTTGAAAGTGTTATGCGTAATCTGTTTTGAAACTTCTGACAGTGTAGTGGTTTCTGAAGGTGTGAATCCGAAAAGCAAACGGACTTACAGGAGAGGTATCAACCTCGAACCTGGCCTAAGAAGGTTGCAAGGAAATTTCAATGCAGTCCCGACTAGGTCCTCACTGTGAGGAAGGAAGTCCTGAATTACCTAGGACCTGTTTTGGACTGCAAAGAAGTTTCCTTGTAAGACTTACCTGCCAAGTTGGAGTTTATATAAATTCCCATCCTGTACACTGTCAGAAGTTTCATAACAGACAACACGAGGATGCGCGGTTTCAACAGATAATGCGTGACAGATAACACTTTGAATGTTATCTGTTGTGTTCAAAATGTTATGCATTATAAGCGTTACCATCGGGAAGAACCATAAAACCGCCAAAAAGCATCTGCTGAGTTTTTCGACATCATGACGAGAAGGAATAAAGTCAGTAGACGCTTTTTTGTGTCTTCCTGACAAAGCTTGTTATGCATAACATTTCATGCATAACGTTTTCGAACACAACAGATAACATCCGAAGTGTTATCTGTTACGCATTATCTGTTGAAACCGCGCATCCTCGTGTTATCTGTTATGAAACTTCTGACAGTGCACATGAGGAAGGAAGTGCTGAATGACCTAGGACCTGTTTTGGACTACAAAGAAGTTTCCTTTTAAGATTCCCCGGCCAAAGTTTACATAAATTCCCTTCCTGTACTCGTTTGTCTGATAACGGCTAGAAACGAGACAGTCTGCGAGCAATTGCAGCATTTGACTTCAGTGCCATATACTGATAACTGTTCCGTCGATCGGTCGGTGCGCTGATCACAAGTGACCATGCTGCCAGGTGCACCAGGACGATGAAATTTGACAGACATTTTGGAACTCAACCATGATTTTATTACCCTAGATCCGAACATCGTGGGGGAAGAAGGAGGAACTCGATAGATTGAGGCATGTGTAACTTTCGAGTGATCAGATCTGAAGGAAACCTGATTGCTGGATCCGACAACTGCTGGGGGAGTTGGAGGGTGACCGGAAATCTTGTAGGTTACTTGCAGATGAGCTACAACGACGAACCCTTTCAAGCGTATTTTTATTTATTTATTTATTTATTTACCACCCGTCATTTCAAACACAAAATGGACGGAGTACAAAAACGAAAAGAAAAAAACAAAACAAAAGCAAAACGTAACACTTTCATATGAAACACACAAGAAATCGACAATTACAAACTGAGACTCTCCGACTGAGTAAAAACTGAACACCAGTACATACATAAACACTTAAACTCTGAGAATTTTACTCCACGGGTGGGACTGGATTTTTGAGTTGTACTTGCTAATCAGGTTAGAGATAGCAAACTCAGGGTCTCTTATGTTATATAGTTTCATCATTTTGGTGTTTCTTGTCCAAGGCGGGAGCCGAAGTAAGTATTTGGAGAATCTGAAGAAAGTGGAACGGAGTTTATTTTTTTCACTAGCTGAGAATATTTGCCAGAAGGGAGCTAGGTAAAGAAATTGGGGTATTGCAACGGAGTTATAAAGGGAAGCTAGTATTTTTCGGTTGAAGCGGGTTACATTCTTTACAAGTAGAGCATAGGAAGCGCATATTTTTCTTTCAAAATGTTCAGAAAGAAGCCGGCGGGTGTGTTTTAATGACGAGCCAATGGGGAGACCAAGGTAAACAATGCTCTCAACGGGTTTTACATTGATATCACCAAGAGCAATGGAGGGAACGGGACCTTCAGCTTTCCAATTAAATAGTACGACGTCTGACTTAGCCGAATTAAATTCAAGACCTTGATGAACGTATTCGTTTTGCATAATTTTAAAATTTTCTTCTACCCGTTTGATTGACCTGCTTAAATTAAAAATATCGTCGGCATAAGCAGTGATTTAAGGGTCGAATTATTTGGGGTGGGAATTACTAGGGAGGAGTGGCTACTAGAAAAAATGGGAAGCACAAATATGGGGGATATCCGTAAGGTGGCTAGATTCCTCCGAGTTGGTTTGTCCCATAGAGAGCGATTTTTGTAGTTTGTTGTGTTTCCTTTTTGTTTTGTTGCCATGACCCCAAGGGTTTTTTTGTGCAATAAATTCATTCATTCATTCATTCATTCATACGAGAGAAATGTCAATGGCTTGGAGAACACATGAACAAAGACATAAGGATTGCGCTTCTAGGACACTATTATTGAACAATGTTGGCGAGGAGATCACCCCCTGACGAGTACCCTTACGAACTGGGACCGGACGACCGCAATGACAAGGGTGAGGTGACCGTGTTAAATTTTGAGGCAGCTTAAGCCTTACTCGGAGCCGCGAGTACATATTCCGCAAAGACATTATTACAGAGCGATTTACACCTCGCTTCGCCGCATGCAAAAGTATGGCAGCGTGAATCAAAGAGTCGAAAGCTCGACGAACATCGTGACCGGCTAAGACCAAACTTTCCCCGGAATTTTCGGCATCAATCAGCGCTGATGCTACCATGGCAAGTGCATGCGTGCAGCCGATACTTGGTTGAAATCCGAACTATGAAGGACCTGACAAGATTGATTTATAAATAGTTTTTCCAAGGATCCGAAAATCCAGGGGGGGGAAGGAGGGAGAGGTAATCCGGATTGAGACACGCATAATTTTCAAACGAGTTATCCGATCTGGCTGAAACTTGGTAACTGACAATAGCACGTGTTTCAGATCATCCCAAATGTCCCGTTTCAAGTCCAGATACATTTTCATGTGACTGTAGGGACCAGGATAATTTTTGTCTGATGGGTTTATCTTACAAATGAATTCGTAGCATCCTTAAGGTGTTCACTGCACGCTTTTGGCCAATTGATACTTTTTCTTGTTCCCAAGGTTCCGAGATCATTAGTGTCTAAAACCCATTCACGCCGGGCTTTAGCTGATACTCCATACCAGCCAGTTCCGGAAATCGCTCTGAGACCGACAATTAGCTGGGTTTCTGCCGTTCGCAATTGATCTTGGTGCCAGTTTCGGATACCAGCTAGTCTCGCACCCAAGTTGAAATCAGTTCAACTTTCGAGGGACTAGCCAATCAGATTATTTTGGGGAACATTGAGGAATATTCTGATTGGCTAGTTTCGAACAAACCCAATAGATAAAATCACATCCACTCCTAAAAGTGAATTTAGGTCATTGTTCTTCGGTCTGACGTGGTTCAGTGTTAGCCAATCGGCACATACCTCAGAATTCCCCTAAGTAATGTGATTGGCTAGTACCCTGAAAAGTTGAACTGATTTCAACTTGGGTGCGAGACTAGCTGGTACCCGAAACTGGCACCAGTATCGATTGCGAACGGCAGAAACCCGGCTAATTCTCGGTCTCAGAGCGATTTCCGGAACTGGCTGGTGCCGAATATTAGCTAAAACCCGTTGTGAGTGGGCCTTTACAAATGAATTCTTGGCAACCCTCCTAGAGCCTGACCTGATATGGACATAGTGAGAGAGTTATAGGGGGGAGGCCTGAAATCTTTTTTGTTACATGCTTAAGTGTCGAACGAGTGGTCTGGTTCAGATAAAACTTCTCAAGCTGACAAAAATACTCGTCCCAGATGTCACTTACATATCCTTACGAGATCCAGCCACTGTGGTCAGGGATATTGTAAATGTTGTGAAATAAATTACCCACCAACGAGTGAGCCAGTTAGGATCGAACATGATAGTTGGCAAGATCACATTTCCTAGACGTTCCGTTTACCAGACGGGAGTCGGCCACCGTTGGAGGAATAGGGGTGTCCAGACATCTTGTGACTCACTTAAAGACGTAATCCAAACATTCTGTTTACCTTCTCTTCCTGATTGCAAGCCACGAATTTATTTAGATTTGAACTTGATTGCCGGGTTGCTGTTTTGGCTCGAGCAAAACCCACGCAGAACGTCTTCTTTTACAGATGACAAAATTTTCCACGTTTGCTTAGCAAAGAATTATAAGACTTTATTGATTATTTTGTGTATGTCTTCAGAAGTACCACACCGGTCTTGGGCTTTTAATTTATTTATATATGTAGGAAACAGTTGGAGCATTAGATGGAAATTCTTATTTTGGTCCTTGGAATTTTGATCCTATGTGCCATAACGGCTATCCCAGATAATCAGCTGAGATTTAGTCCAGAAAGAATTAGTTCAAACCTAGGATTTTTTTTTTATTTGCTCGTTGTTTGACGGTGTTTTTTGTGGTTTTGAGCATTCATAGTGACAGTAGGGATTATTAGCATTGTGCGTGTGGTGGAAAGACCATTTTTTGTGGTCCGCTTTAAGGTCGAGAGATAGTAGGATCTTAGTCGACAGGACTATGCTTTGGGCGAGCTGGAAGAGCCACTCGCCCTTGACGACGCGTGCTGATATACATGCCAACTATCCTTGCAAGTGCCTTGTGAGCTTTCGGCTCTTGTTTTACTCCAGTCGCCATTTGCATTGGCAGTTTAAGAATAAAATGTATATTTCTGGTACAGTAGAGGTTATTTGGATTTGGATTACAGTCATACTGTAATCTGGAGGCGTGTTACTAAAGGTTGAACTTCCGACATCGAGGTTGATATCGGAAAATAACACTGAGACGGCCATTGAAAATAACCTATCCGAGCCGAATGCGAGGTAGGTTATGAAAAATATCTACCGAGCCGAAGGCGAGGTTGATATTTTTAAAAGGCCGTCAAGGTGGTCATTCAGAAATCAACCGAGATGAAGGTGTGTTGACTGGTATAGCTTTGTTAAAACAGAGATCATCTCTGGAGGCTGATATGACTTATAACATTCTCTCCGGAGGCTGATATGACTTATAACATCCTCTCTGGGGGCTTATATGACTTATATCATCCTCTCCGGAGGCTGATATGACTTATAACATCCTCTCTGGAGGCTGATATGACAGATAACATCCTCTCTGGAGGCTTATATGACTTATATCATCCTCCCATATCTACCGCTAACTTTCTGTGTGAAGATTATCGTAAAATAACTGACTGTGGGTATAGGAGGATATGCGTTACATACCTGTTCGAAAAAAGTAATAAGAGAATATTTAAGGCGTCTGATTCATCTCTCGGCTCAAGAGAACATAAGTCAGGCATTGGTCCAGAACCATTGCTTCAGTTTTGCAGAACTAGCTCGAACAAGACCTAAGGTTTCGATGGGATCCCAAAAATCTAGTATTTGATCCAGACAAATGGGTCTTGTCTTCACCAGATCCAGTATTCGCAGGCTAATCATCTGAGAAAACCAAGTTCAGATAGTTCAGATATACCTCTATCAGCCATATCTATTTTGGCGATACTGACCGAAACTTCCTGCTTTACTTCTGGCAAATTTCCGGTTTCGGCTGAATTCCAAGCGAACTACTTGTCCAGCAAAAAAGAAAACTTAGAAACGAATTCAGCGTATCTCCTTATCCCTATAAAGGATATTTTAAATCAACTACAAAGAAATTTCCGGTTTCAACCGGATTCCGGACGAATTATATGACCGGGTGAAAAATTATTGTAATATACAGACTCAGCGTCTCCTTAGCCAGAAATCTGTCATCTAATCAACTTCAAATAAAACTTTTGCTTTCCGGTTTTGGCCAGATTCCGGGCGAACTATTTGTCCGGGTCGAAAATACTTTTCATATAAGTGTTCAATTCTTGCTCCTAAATCTGTCATCTAATCAACTACAGATAAAACTTTTAATTTTAGTTAACTTTCCGTTTTTGCCGGATTCCGGACGAGCGACTTGTCCGGCGAGAAAATGGTTTCTATCATCGTGTTCAGCCTGTCTTCTTACCCCTAAATCAAATACTTAATAAACTTCAAATAAAACTTTTACTTTTAACCAACTTTCCGGTTTTTGCCGGATTCCGGAAGAACTACTTGTCCGGCGAGGAAACGGTTTTCACCATCGTGGTCAGCATGTCTTCATATCCCTGAACCGAATATTTAATCAACTTCAAATGAAACTTCTACTTTTCACCAACTTTCCGGTTTTTGCCGGATTCCGGGCGAACTACTTGTCGGACGAGAGCATGTTTTGCATATTCCTGTTCAGCATGCCTTCTTACCCCATCACATTAGCTTTTTAAATATATTTTGTTTGTCCCTTAATTTGTACCCCTCCCCCACCCCTAAATATAGGGCTACAGAGCCCATCTATGAACTTGATCTTACACTTGACCCAAAGAACCTTCACACCAAGTTTAATCAAAATATCTCATTCCCTTCGAGATTTATCGTGCTGACAGACGGACGGACAGACGGACAACTTTTGCGATGTCATAGGTATCCCTCCACTTACGTTTTGGGATCCCAAAAACCCGGTCATCCTTGGTTGTAAGGTTGTGGCGGTTGGAGAACTGTCTTTTTCTCCTGGCAGCAAACCCCATTTTCCGTGATCTACCAGTCTGAAGGCATCTGCTGGAGACGCATTGATGTTGTACCATAATGTTGTTTTTGTGTTATTTGTATGTTATTTTATGACGAAAGATAAAGTAAAAAGTTAACAATAAGTTAATAAAGTTAATAATAATAATATGACAAAAAATTGGCAAATTCCCTTTAGACAAGCTTATCATTCGGCAAGTTCCCAGCAGCAAAAGACAAGCTTTCTATTGTCAAGTTATTAACCCACAGATCAAGTAAAAAAATATATTTAAAGATATTGTTAGATACAATTAATTAAGTCCCGAAAGCTATGCTGCCCGGTAAAAGGACGGTCAGCGAGGACGAACGAGAGATTCCTTCAGCTCCTGTAGCTTCCGTTCCTATTCGAGCAACTTCCCTCAGCTCGCTAGAGGCGTATTCTCGCCGTTTCCCGAGGACTCCACTGAAGGTTTCCCCACGTTTTTGTTTGTCCCGGAGACTCACTCCCCGTATTCTCGGGGAGAATACGTCCCTCACGGACGGGGAATGCTCCGATTATCATCAGCATCGTCAAAAGGGACTCCATTTCAGATTCAGAGGGGAATCAATTTTTGCTGGTGTTGGTGCAATGTAAAATTAATTAAATGTGTATTTAATATAAAATAAATCAGAATAAACAAAACAAAAGATAAAGTGGATACAGACTTATTTCGTCAAAGTGCAATTTTAACCTTTTCCTTCCTCAAAACTAGCATTACCTTTGTAGAAACACTGCCTTCTGGTTTACAGGTACAGAAGCTAAAGCTCCTTGGTGTAACAATCACGTCTGATCTTAAATGGGAGGACAACACCAATGTAATGCTAAAGCGTGCAAACGCTGGTCTACAGATGTTAAAACTTCTGGCTAAGTTCCAAGTACCTAATTCCCATCTTGTCAGAATTTACGTTTCTTTCATTCGGTCCACTTTGGAATATGCGGCTGCTGTCTGGCACTTTGCCCTTACTGCCGAACAGACACAACAAATAGAAAGAATACAGAAACGTGCACTCCTAATAATAAGTCGTGAGCCCAAAGTTCCCTATTCTGCTCTCCTAAAAAAGTTTAAGATGGAAACCCTTGAGAGTCGGAGACTGCAGCTGAGCTTAGCGGTTGGTCATAAGCTCCTCCACCATCCTGTTCTATCCGATATCCTTCTTCCTCCTTCTGAAAACACAAGAAACCGACAGGAAAGGGTCGCAAGTTCAAAGGTTCCAAAGTTGTCCCCCGTACCTGCAACACATACGCGGTACCAGAAAAGCTTCGTTCCGAGTTTCACAAAAATTTATAATGATGGTGGTAGCTGTCTGTGATATTATTCCAACGTCCGGGTTCTATTTTTGGTTTTCATTTGTATATTATAACAGGTCTGTGATGACGAATTGATGATTAACTGTATAGATTTTAAAATGTGCATTATGCTTGACGTAATACCCAAATTTGGCATTGCCATGATATTGGTTGTTTGAAATAAATTCGTTATGTTATGTTATGTTATGTCAACTGCATATGTTTTTTAAGAACAAAATCCATTTTGTAAGCGTTCCTCTTGTTCTTGCTGTTTCTGTCCGCGGAGTCTGCGCGGAGTGACTCCCTCTATATTCTCGCTGTTCCCTATGATTCCCCGATGAGTCCTCGGGAAACGGCGAGAATGCGCCTTAAGAGAGACGTGCCATTGTATAGCTGCTTTACAGAGATGTCGGTGGATCCGCGGTCTATGGTTAGTTTCAGCAACATGAAGACGTTTGGGTTGACACGCCCAACCTCGGCATTCCATGACCGGTGGTAATCTACCAGGTAGTTGTTCGCTCGAGGACCTCTGTTGGTGTGTTGGTTGCAGTGGGACGGTTACTGGTTAGCTCAAATAAATATCCAGGTAGTTATCGTTTTAAGACTTGTGTCGCGTGTTGCTTCCAGTGGGACGGGCCACCCACGTCTTGTGTTCAGGTAATCCAGCGTGAGTACCCAAGTGGGTAGTGGTTCTCGCCCTGTCGACCAGCCACATACTGGGTCGTCCATAGTTAATCAATCAATCAATTCAATTTGCTTTATTTAACGGTTTTTGAAAACCATAAAAAAAAAATAAGACACTCAAAACAAACAGTACACTAAACTAAAACAATCAATTCGAACGGGCTCCAGGTGGAACCTGGGGCTTCCACAGAGACCGCTTCCATTCGAGCCACATAGGCAGAGACAACCTCAAAAGCGGGGCAGATGCAGCCCGCACAAGTGGATTGGACGACCTGAGAATCCTGTTCTGCAAAGAAAGAATGTTTCGCCTCCTTAGTTCAGGAAAAGAAGGAAGTCCCACCACCACAAACATACCAGAAGCACTGCAATGTCTAGGCAGACCATGCAGCCACCTGAAAGCATTGTTATAGAGAATCCGAAAAGACCGGTCAGTTTCCCCAGAGATGATGGTCACATGGGCCAGGCAGTAAACTGGAGTGCAGTAGGCCCTGAAAACAAAAGATTTTATGTCTTCCTCACATGAAGAGATGAGGTCTCCTTGACTGTACACGTATGTCTGCAAGCTGTTCCAGAAACACTGCGAGTTCACAGCTTTTATGGTTAAGTTGGACAAATTTGGTTCATGTGAAAGTAGGAAAGTAACCCTGTCAATGATCGATATTCTAGAACTTTTCTTTTTTTCAGACTTTAGTGCAGAACGATGCGAAGACGATGCTTGCACTAAGGCAAGGCAATTGTTGGCCAGGTTCTAATCCAAAGCCTCTTGATATGAATGAAGACGTTGTCGTAGCTGGTGCACCAAACGAAGAAGAAGGAAATTTACAGCCAGAAGACCCTGCAGACGAGGAAGTTGACGACATTGCGCAGGGGGGTGAGGCACCCGCAAAATTTAAGTGTGAGGTAATTCATACCCTACCTGTTTCTCTCGCTTCCTTAGACCTAAGGAGGGTGTTTTTTCGTCTTCCAAAACGCAACCCGTAGAGGTATTCTGATTTGAATGTCGCATAACAGTGAACAGTCGCCGAGGACAAGGGGAGAACAGTCCCGTGGACTCACTCCCCGTATTATCGCGAGTCTCGACGGACGGGGAATGCTCCGATTACCATCTCCATCATCAAAAAGGAAGAATTTTTGCTGGTGTTGGTGCTATGTAAAATTAATAAAAACAATCAGAATAAACAAAACCAAAAATAAAGTGGATCCAGTCTAATTTTGTCAACTGCATAACTATTTTTAGAACAAAATTCATTTGTTTTCCGTACGCGGATTCCGCGTGGAGTGACTCCCTCTCCTCTCGCCTTTCCCTTCGATTCCCCGAGGAGTCCTCGGGGAACGGCGAGAATATGCATATAGGAGCAAAACCAAACAATGTTGTAGGGCGGGCATTTCTGAAGTACATTATTCCATAAGGGAGCTAGGGATTATATAAAAGGCAGAATAAGTAAGAAGGGTCCTTTAATTTCCTGATACTGCTGCTTTCACATTTTGCAAAGCAGCGCGTTATTTCACCGCGTTCAAACTAAGTGCGTAAAAAATTAAGTTTCCAACGTACTGTTTGTGCCAGAAGAAAGCTGAAACAATTGGCTGTTAGCTGATATCAAGTTCGTTATTTTTTCCTTTGCTTTTGATGGTTTTATGAATACTCGTCTAAACCAAGGTATTGAAATATTTAGAGAACTGTTTAAACCTGTTAAGTGTGGTTCCCAGCTTTAAGGTGCGTTTTTTAATTATTTAGTTTCGGTGTAGTTTCACTGTAGTTTGACGTACTTTTGTTTGAGTTATGAATGTATAGTATGTGTACCGTTTTATTTGTCTATTCCACATGCTGTACTTTCATAACTCAAACAAAAGTACCTCAAACTACACCAAAACTACAAAAAAACGCACCTTTAGTATACTTGGAGAAGACTTGGCGATATTAGATGTCCGCCAGGGTCAGAGACCTTATATGGCTGTCTGCGCTAAACGGATGACGTCAGCTGAATTGTCTTAGCAGAAAAAATTAGATTCCGCTGACGTATCCGCTTAGCGCAATCAACTACGATTCGCAGTCATGAGATTAATAGATGGTGTTTTATACAAGGGACTTGTGCCGTGACAAATAAACCAGACAAACAATTGAATTGAATTTAGAAGTCTAGGACTCCATTTTCGGAGCCCTGTAGACATACCAGGACCCACATGGAAGGGCCTCATGGTGAAAAACAAACAGAACCAAAGATATAATTTTTTATGGGGCCATTGCATGGAAACATTTTATAAGTAGTTAACTGAAAGACAAAAATGCTCCTCAGCGGGAATTTGAACCCAGGACCCTCCGCGGAGCATTTTTGTTCACTACTTATAATACAATACAATTACAATACAATACAATTATACAATTCTGATAAAACAAAATGCACGGGATTGTCAAATTACAAATTTGGTTAATTCAAATAAAAGTACGGATACTTATAAATATTCGCAGTCAGCTTGGGCTGAAGGAATATTCATAGACCTAATATTGTAGTGTGGACCGGGATTGGCGCATCTTCGGTTGCGGGTCGATATGGTACTACATTCCCTAAAGTGTGGTCTCGTTGGAACAGTGACAGACCATATTGATTCTGGTTTAACTATACATAATCACTAGTTAACACTTGTACATAAAATGTACAATATACCTGCAATAGATCAAAGCGGCCGAAGATGTGTCCGGGAAGGCTAGAAAAGAGGGAAGGCTCTTGTCCAAGCAGATGCGGATCGCGCGCCACAAAAACTCGACGCGCCCCAAAAACTCCACAAGCCGCAAAAGCTCATCGCGCCGGAAACACGAATTTTCTATTGTCCAGCGGGCTAAAACCTGCTGTACCCTCGTTAAAAATTTATTGCTCCCGAGAGACCCAAAGCCACTTGCATAGCAACGAAACGAATAAGCACACCTATAGTGTATCAGAATGTGTGGCTGTTCATAGCTCAGACTAAAAGGTTTTTTTGTGGGATTTCGAACCACTTCCAACTAGCGAAGTAGATCACGTCCTATTTTGGGATCCGAGGAATACCGACTTGCCGTTTATTAAGATTCTGTAAAGTACTCGGTCACAAGTAAGTCACTTTCGTCAGGATCCAAGGTGTCATTTCACGGAATCCGGGGGGGGGGGCACTGCGGGCGCATCACCGCAGAACGATCAACCATAAATTTGTAGATCCGGACCAGAAGAAGTCGTTGTACGAGAAGTTTGAGGCGGGTCTTAGAAATCCTGTGGCGCACAGGAGTGCCGAAAATATGAAAAGGTCGCGATAAATTGTTAGGCGAAAGGGCCATAAGCCCTATAAGTTCTTTTCCTGGTTCCAGCTGGAACCATGCTTCCTATAAAATGAATGCTTTCGATTTTCCGTGGAGCTTTCCACTCGCTTTCAGGAATGTTACGAGAAATCTACTCGTGTCCTGTCCGATTTTTAGTAGCTTCTACCATGATGACGAACAACAAGTCAAGGGCCCTTGATTTGATCTTGCTTTAGTTTTTTTTTGCTTCTTTTTTGATGGGGTGGTTTTTGGGTTGCTTTAAGATTTACAACTCAGTTTTTCCTGTCATCTCACGAAGATAAGCTAGATTTACGTTGCTCAGGCAATGTGAAGTGTGCAACCTTTGGTCGGCTTCGCCAACACAAGTATTGCGGGAGCAACACTTTGGTTTCGTTTCTTCGCTCTCGATTAAACGCTACAGCTGTCAACCCCTTGAAACTTTTAAAATGGTGCTTCCCGAGAATTTGTTTTTCTCTGTGAAAAACCGATGACTGATGACACATCCCTGAAAGCACAACTCTTACTAGAAATGATCTTTTCACTAAGAAATGGATCAGAAAAAACGTGTTTGAAAATACCAGTACTTTCCACCTAAATTTAGCGATCTTCTTGTTAGCTTAAGACTCTATCCAGCCTTCCTGCTCTCCGACGCGGCGGTTGGGCGCAACATTTTTTGAAAACTGAACACGCCGTGGTTGAAAAGTGGGAAAACTAAGGGAAGAAAAGAAGTAAAAAACGGAAGACTCTCATGTCCTTTTGTGTGAAAGAGTTCGTTGAAGTCTTCGGCAAACTTTATGTTTGTGACGGGCAAATGTCGGCACGGCCGAAAAAGCGCTAAGAATTCGTAGGGACAAAACGAAACAACGGAGAGATGTGGAGTTTTTAGAAGCCTATAATTCCGTAAGGGTGCTAAATATAATATATTATAAAAGGCACCATAAGGAAGAGGGGTCCTTTAATCACCTGAGCCTTGTTTGTGTTGCAATAGTTCTGCCGCATAGCTGCTGCAGAACTTCTTTGCTTCTGCACAAGATGCATTTCTGGATTCACTTCCTGCACGATTTCTTCTTGGTTGAGCAGCACCTTGTAGGTAAGCAATGACTTGGTCGGTAAGCAAGTCCCTGATCCTCGAGAAGCGCTGCCGTCTTCCTCGGAAGCACTGTAATGCAAAAACGAATGTAGAAAGAAACAGTCCGGAATGGACTGAGAAGTGGACCTGCAGCGTGCAAAAAAAACGAGTCTCTAATCAAAGTCTAAGCGTGTGCTTTGCAGCCAGTTGAGCTTTATCCTTTTCAATCCTAGTCGGATGAACACTTGTGATACAGTTTTATACAACCTATTATACCTTTTATATAACCTATTATGACCTTAGTAAGGTGTCCGTAACTTTTCAGGATCATAATAGGCTACTATATAGGTGCACTCAAGAAACTATTGTGAAACTATGCAATTGTTTTACATTATCATTTGTAACCGTTGCATAAACACTGAATTCTAGGTGACAGTGATAGACCATGGCGATGCAATCAGAAGTTTCGAAAACAAATAAAATATGCACTAATTTGCATAAGTTCCCCAAATCGCTTAAGATAACCGTGCTCTAAGAAATAGTTCTTACTTGCACGTCCCTCTCGTTGACGGACATTGAACTTTTTCAACTCTTCAGGATCATAATACTATCTGGTGCACTCAAGAAACTATTGAGAAACTACGTCATTGTGTTGTATTATCATTTGTAGCCGTTACATAAACACCATGGCGATGAATTTCCTTACTATCAGATATATCGAAAACAAATAAAAGATATACTAATTTGCAAAAGTTTCTAACCCCTCATCGCTGAAGATGAACATGCTATAAAAACCTTTTCTTACCTACACGTCCCTCTCTGCAACGGACATTAAAACGGATTTTTTTTTTGCCTTAAAGGCATCGGAAGCAAATAATAGGTGCGCCAACGAGCAAAAGATGCTAACCCTGGTCACCAAAGATGATCACGGCATAATAGAGAGTTCTTACTTACAAGTTCCTCCTTCTCTCCACGATTTGTGTCCGATCTTTTTTTTTTCAACGTGTACCTCATTACTGAAGTTGTCAACCCCTCGAGGCTTTCCAAACGGTAGATCTCATGAAGGAATTTTGCACAAAAAACTGATGGCAAATACTTTGAACAGCTCATCAAGGTCTATCGATCAGCGTTTACAAACAAAAAAATCTGTTTGCCTTAATTGAAAGTTCGTTTTCTTGCCGGAAGCCAATTTTCTAATATCACAACTTAGAAAGAAGCAAGCATTAAGCTCCAATTTCATTCACAGTGAGAGATATTTTAAAGTTTAAGAGAAATGGCACCATTTCTCTAAATGCAAACGATGGAATGACAGATTCAACAGAAATCTCGATCGGACATGGCTAGCAACAACACTGTCAGAAGTTTCATAACAGACAACAGCAGGATGCGCGGTTTCAGCAGACAGTGCGTAACAAACAACACTTGGGATGCTATCTGTTGTGTTGGAAAACGTTAAACATGAATTGTTATGCATTACAAGCATTGCCAATCCAGATTGCAGGTTTGTTTCCTTCCCCGAAATTAACCCCGAAGATTGACAGGCTGACGCGGACCCTTGCCAAGGGCAGAAATATCGCTGCCAAAGCATCGTAGCTGACATATCCATTTTATGCACTATTTGAATATATGTTTCAAATTCAGCTTGGGTTCAAGGAATATTCGTCTACTTCCTTTTTTGTTTGTCGTCATTCAGCAGATACTTTTTGGCGATTTTTCGGCTCTTCCTGATGACCAGAGGCGTTACTAGCCAAAATCTGTTTTGTTTTTTTTGGGGGGGGGGGGGGTGGCAAGGAACTTACCGACCGGCTGGTAATTTTTACCGACTCTTTTTGCAGAAAAACGACTGTTTTCAAGAAAAAAACGACAGTTTCGAAAAAATCGACTGATTTTCAGAAAAAACAACTGTTTTGACGAAAAATCGACTGATTTCAGAAAAATCGACTGTTTCAATGGGAAAAATCAACTATTTTGGCAAAAAATCGCGGCGCTTCGCGCCGACTTGGTTATTTCTTACTGACTGGCCGAAAACATTGGGGGGGGGGGGGGCCCGGTCGCGATGCACCTGCTGATGACAATGCTTGTTATGCATAACATTTTCGAAAACAACAGACAACCTTACGCATTAGTTGCGTTTTTGCAGATACCATGGTATCTGATATACGGTTGCTCTGCAAAAACGACAATTGCCGAAATTCCACTTTTCTATAGGTCATCCCAAAAGAAAATCTGATATTCAGTCACATCACTAAGTGCCAAACTTCTTTCCCACCAATTTGATAAACATTGATGAAAGTGAGATGACTTTTTCAGATACCAACGGTTAGTTACCACGGTCGGACCGTAGTATCTGTAAATCAGAAACCACCATAACTGGCCAGATACCACGATAACTGCAAAAACGCCTTTTGTCCGTGGTATTAGATACCACGGTAACTGCGAAAACGACTTTCGACCGCGGTATCAGATACCATGGTATCTGCAAAAAGGCAACTATTGTCTGTTGAAACCTTGCATTCTTCTGTTGTCTGTTAGGAAACTGCTGACAGTGAATAGATGGCAGCAATTTCGGTACCTTCCGAAAATGCCCCTTTTTATTTCTCGAATTTTTTCTGTTATTATTCGAAGATGATATTTTGCTGATTTGGCCAGGGAACTGTCACATTTAGCACTTGTCAATTTTCGTCCACCTTCAGTTTGAAACAGGTGCCTGCCTGCTTGCCTGCTAGAATGGAGCTTTCGCAGAAACATGCTTTGAAGAAATGAAAGCTTTTCTGCATAACTTTAGACAGTCCTCTTTGACATGATATAAATTTCCACTTCATTTGGCATACTTTAGGCAATAGCACGAGGACATGCAAAACCCATGCTTTTGGCCCCAGACAAGAGTTCGAGGGAGCTTTCCAAAATGTAACTTCATATTCATCTATCCGGCCTGAACTGTAAATAAACGCAGAGGTTAGACCCTTAGCACCTTCTAGCAATATATCGGAGAAAAAACACAACAAAACCAAAGTGTTGCTCCCGCAACGTAATTATCTACCAACTTGCTTACTAACTACTACAGGGCTCCTTTCCCCTCGAACTTAAGCCTTGACTACAAGATTATGGTCGTGTGCTCCCAGGTTGGAATTCCTGTCCGAATTTTCGGCACCATCATCACTTCCATCTTGAGAACCTCAGATTTTTCCAGCTTTATGACGAATGTGAAGAAAATCCGACCGGGATTACGTTCATTATCCATGGACCCATAAATTTCCTGTGATGACTCGCCATTCAGGGAGCTTGTCAATAAGAATTTCTGATGCGCTCCTGACCGAGCGTCAGATAGTTCGAGAAATACCCACAGGGATAAAATACCCGACTATCCAGATAGACATAATTTTTTGCAGCTTGTGCTGAACTGGAAATATCCTGATTCTTTTGTCCTAGCTTAGGTACCTGGTGGCATGCTGAATAGTCCCGACTGAAGATGGCTATCTATGTCTATCTGAGCAAGAACGCCGCTTCGACCCAAACGGAATGTTTGGAAACTAGGTGACGCTCGGGCAACATAGCAACATAGAAGCATAGGAAATGACAAGCCCCTTGAATTTATGGGTCCCTGATCTCACGGTAATATACAGAGGGTGTGCTAACCTGGAAAACTGTCTGCCACAGGCAAGGCTGTATCCAGGGGGGGGGGGTCGGGGGGTTAGGGGGCTTTGGGGGGTTAGGGGGCTGACCCCCCCCCCCCAAACATACAAAAATCATCATTTTTACAGGATTTTCCCTCTGATCTATGTCTTTTTTGTGCTTTTTTGTCCGACCCGCAGGCACCCCCCCCCCCCCCAAATAAATTCCTGGATACGGGCCTGGCCACATGGAGGACTGAATAGACCACTAACACTACTGTTTTCTCAGATTTGTGGGAAAGGATTTACTCTTCCTGCTCGGCTTAACCGTCACTTCAAAACTCATACGGGGGAGCGTCCCTGGATTTGCGAAGTTTGTGGAAAAGGATTTGCAGTCAAAGAAAATTTATCCGTTCACCTACGAGTTCACACAAAGGTGAGTGTGACGAAATTATTACTGACCAATCATTAATATATCCCATGACATATATGCATCAGATACTTTAAAACACACCGCCTATGGGCGCATCGTCCATAACCGGGGGCGCTATAATCGTAAAGCTTTTGGAAAATTGTACAGCACCTTCTGCGCTCCTTCTATACTCTTTCGTTCTGGTGTCACTATGTTCTGCGAAAGAAGAAGATCAAAAAGATGAGATCATGTTATTTTAAATATGCAAAGCACCTGCTCCACTTGTCGAAATTATGCCATAACTATACTTTGACGGAGAAGTTCAAAAATTCAAGATGCAAGTGTTACCCTCTTGGATGTTTCTTCGTCGCTATCAAAAATCATTGACAACAGAACCCAACCAGCGCACGACCTTCTACACTGCTTCCTGGCTGACGATTGAAATTAAGTGTCTTTTTGTGCATTTTATGTGTTTTATTTATTTTCTACATTTACTCCGCTTTCTGAAAATGGCGGGTCAAAAATAAATTACTTACTTACTTACTTACTAGACAATATATACATATATATCTATGGTTACACTTTACCCAATACAGAGAATCTTACTCAATAAGAAATTCTCAGAATGTTTTAGTTATTTCAGTTTTTCCATGCCTCAAATCTGGTGGAGTGGTTTCGCATTTTTGGAAGTATTCCGCTACCCGGTCAAAATAGGGCGTTCGTAGATTGTCCTTCCATGGAACTACTCGCCCTGAGGGCTGCTTTCGTCCTCAAAGAAGGTGACCTTTTGTTCAGTTCACCCTCTTCATTTAAAGCACAACTCTTACTAGAAATGATCTTTTGCCTATGAAAGGGATCAGAATAAAAGTTTTCCATAAATACCACTACTTTCCACCGGAAATTACCGATTTTCTTGTTAGCACTTGTCGACACAGTCCAGCCTTCCTGCTCTCCGACGCGGCGGCTGGGAGGAAACCGTTTGAAAACTGAACGCGCCGTGATTAAAAAGTTGGAAAACTAAAAACTAAGCAAGCAAACTAAGTAAACAAGAGCTGTAAGCTCATATGGCACTTGCATGTGTCAAGATGATTTGATTGATCAAGAGTAAGTTTCGACTTTGCGGTTGAGATGCGCGCTATAAGGGAGCTGGAACTTCATTTGTAAGCAAAACCCTTGAGGCAAAACTGCTAATGGGCTGATGGGCATCACGAAAATACATATATTGCTTAAAAGTATTTTTTTTACTTTGCGGTCAAGATTGGTACTTTAAGGAATAATCGGATTTGGGAAGTAGCAATTTCTAAGCAAATTTTGTTGAGTCTCCAATATTCCAGCGAAGTTTCATCGTCCTAGCACATCTGGAAGTACCTTAACGCGCGATCACCGGAATCCCAGACCCCCCCCCCTCCTCCAACTCCACCCACAATAACCGGAGCCAATCCGGTTCTGTAAATGATTAATCCAGAGCATCTGTTTGTCATTCCCACGAAGTTCGATCCAGATCACACCAGTCTAAGCGGGTCAAGTATTTTCCGCCCTCCCCCCGATAATTGCCGGATTCGGTCCGGAAATGAAAAAGGTCACAAGAGAAAAATGTCCTCTGTTTAATTATTAAATTTCACTCGAATCCGATCACCCGTTCCAAAGTTACGCATGACTCAATATTCCGGATTCCCCTCCCTCAACTCCCCCCCCAAAGATTATCATATCGAGGATTTTTTTTTTATTCCAAGTCAGTTTGACCGGGTCCCTGATATGCCTTCCAAGTTTCGTCGTGAAAATCCCCCCAAAAACGGAATTCCGGGATACCCCTCCTCCCCCCCCCTCAAGTGTCCGGATCCAGTCAAATTATGTAAAAGATTTACATGGACCAGATGTTTGTTCTTCCCAGCAAGTTTCACTCCGATACCATCATTCTAACCGTTTCTCGAGATTTCCGGTCCATCCCCCCCCCACCCAGCTCCCCCGCGGTGCACGTAGCCAATCCGATTCAGCAAATGACTTACCTAGAGCATCTGTTTGTTCTTCCCACAAAGTTCCATCCCGATCCCTCCATTCTAAACGGGGCACGTATTTTCCGCCCCCCCCCCCCAATAGTTGCCGGATCCGGTCCGGATATGAAAAAAATCATCGGAGAAATGTCATCTGTTGAATTCTTAAATTTCACTCGAATCCAATCACCCATTTCAAAATTACGCATGACTGAAAATTTCGGATTCCCCTCCCTCCACTCCCCCCACCATTGTCTGATCGACAAAATTTTTATTTTGAAGTCAGTTTGATTGGGTCCCTGATATGCCTGCCAAGTTTCATCGTGAAAATCCCCAAAACCACCATCACCGGAATTCCGGGACCCCCCCCCCCCCCCCATAAGTGTCCGGATCAAGTACAATGGTCTAAAGGACTTATCTAGAGCAGATGCTTGTTCTTCCCAGCAAGTTTCACGCCGATCCCTCCATTCTAACCGTTTCTTGAAATTTCCGGTCTCCCCCCCACCAACTCCCACCTGGCTACCGAATCTGGTCAAGACTTTAAACGGGACATTACAGATATATATTCTGTTCAGTTATGAAGTTTCATTACAATCCGATCATCCGTTCGAAAGTTACACACTTCTCAATTTCCCGGATTCCCCTGTGGATTCCCCTCCCTCCACTCCCCCACCATTATCTGATCGACAATATTTTTATTTTGAAGTCAGTTTGATTGGGTCCCTGATATGCCTGCCAAGTTTCATCGTGAAAATCCAAAAAACCACCATCACCGGAATTCCGGGACCCCCCCCCCCCCCCCATAAGTGTCCGGATCCAGTACAATGGTCAAAAGGACTTATCTAGAGCAGATGCTTGTTCTTCCCAGCAAGTTTCACTCCGATCCCTCCATTCTAACCGTTTCTTGAAATTTCCGGTCTCCCCCCCCCCAACTCCCCCCTGGCTACCGAATCCGGTCAAGACTTTAAACGGAACATTACAGATATATATTCTCTTCAGTTATGAAGTTTCATTACAATCCGATCATCCGTTCGAAAGTTACACACTTCTCAGTTTCACGGATTCCCCTGCCCTCCACCCCCCCCCCCGAAATGGTCGGATCAGAAAAATGATTATTCCTAATTTTGTTTGGTCGGGTCTCTGATATGCCTGCCAAGTTTCATGGTCCTAGCACAACTGGAAGTACCCTAACTCGAAAAAGTGTGACAAAATGCCCTAAATTTTCAAGTTTCCAGCGCCCCCACTTCCCCGCACATGGTCGGATCGGGAAACTGATTATTTCCAGGTTAGTTTGGTCGGGTCCGTGATATTCCTGCCAAGTTTCATTGTCCTAGCTCATCTGGAAGTACCCTCACTCGAAAAAGTGTGACAAAATGCCCTAAATTTTCAAGTTTCCAGCGCCCCAACTCCCCCGCATATGGTCGGATCGGGAAACTTATTATTTCCAGGTTACTTTGGTCAGGTCCCTGATATTCCTGCCAAGTTTCATTGTCCTAGCTCATCTTGAAGTACCCTAACTCGAAAAAGTGTGACAAAATGCCCTAAATTTTCAAGTTTCGAGCGCCCCCACTCCCCCGCATATGGTCGGATCGGGAAACTGATTATTTCCAGGTTCGTTTGGTCGGGTCCCTGATATTCCTGCCAAGTTTCATTGTCCTAGCTCATCTAGAAGTACCCTAACTCAGAAAAAAAGTGACAAAATGCCCTAAATTTGCAAGTTTCCAGCGCCCCGCACTCCCCCCCCCCCATATGGTCGGATCGGGAAACTGATTATTTCCAGGTTAGTTTGGTCGGGTCCCTGATATGCCTGCCAAGTTTCATTGTCCTAGCACATCTGGAAGTACCCTAACTCGGATATGTGGGACAAAAAAACTCGGACCGACCGACAGACCGACAGACCGACAGACCGACAGACCGACAGACCGACAGACGGAATTGTGATCGGTATATGGCACTTGAGCCAGAGGCTGCAAGTGCCATAAAAACAGAAGATTCTCTAATCCTTATGTTTGAAAGACACGTCAGCGGACACTGAACACTCCGAAAAACTTTGCTTTGTGTGATGGGCAAAACTCGGCAAGGCGGATAAATCGCTAAAAATTCGTAGACACAAAACGAAACAATGGAGAAAGGTGGGGATTTTAGAAGCTTATAATTCGACAAGGGACCTAGGTGTATCATAAAAGGCAGAAGAAGCAAGAGGAGTCCTTTAAGTAAAACAAAATTTATATCACATCCTCAAGTGCCAAAGACTAAAATATAATATGTTGCATAAGAACCCGTAGCTCATGGCAACAAGAAAGAAATTGAAACAAGAGCTGTAAGCTCATATGGCACTTGCATGGGTCAAGATGATTTGATTGATCAAAAGTAAGTTTCGACTTTGCGGTTGAGATGCGCGCTCTAAGGGAGCTGGAACTTCATTTGTAAGCAAAACCCTTGAGGCAAAACTGCTAATGGGCTGATGGGCATCACGAAAATGCATATATTGCTTCAAGTATTTATTTTACTTTGCGGTCAAGATTGGTACTTTAAGGAATAATCGGATTTGGGAAGTAGCAATTTCTAAGCAAATGTTGTTGAGTCTCCAATATTCCAGCGAAGTTTCATCGTCCTAGCACATCTGGAAGTACCTTAACGCGCGATCACCGGAATCCCAGACCCCTCCCCCCTCCTCCAACTCCACCCACAATAACCGGAGCCAATCCGGTTCTGTAAATGATTAATCCAGAGCATCTGTTTGTCATTCCCACGAAGTTCGATCCAGATCACACCAGTCTAAGCGGGTCAAGTATTTTCCGCCCTCACCCCAATAATTGCCGGATTCGGTCCGGAAATGAAAAAGGTCACCAGAGAAAAATGTACTCTGTTTAATAATTAAATTTCACTCGAATCCGATCACCCGTTCCAAAGTTACGCATGACTCAATATTCCGGATTCCCCTCCCTCACCCCCCCCCCCAAGATTATCATATCGAGGATTTTTTTTATTCCAAGTCAGTTTGACCGGGTCCCTGATATGCCTTCCAAGTTTCGTCGTGAAAATCCTCCAAAAAACGGAATTCCTGGAAACACCCTCCTCCCCCCCTCAAGTGTCCGGATCCAGTCAAATTATGTAAAATATTTACATGGACCAGATGTTTGTTCTTCCCAGCAAGTTTCACTCCGATACCATCATTCTAACCGTTTCTCGAGATTTCCCCCCCACCCCCCAGCTCCCCCGCGGTGCACGTAGCCAATCCGATTCAGCAAATGTTTGTTCTTCCCACAAAGTTCCATCCCAATCCCTCCATTCTAAACGGGTCACGTATTTCCCCCCCCCCCCCCCAATAGTTGCCGGATCCGGTCCGGATATGAAAAAAATCATCGGAGAAATGTCCTCTGTTCAATTCTTAAATTTCACTCGAATCCGATCACCCATTACAAAATTACGCATGAATGGAAATTTCGGATTCCCCTCCCTCCACTCCCCCCACCATTATCTGATCTACAAAATTTTGATTTTGAAGTCAGTTTGATTGGGTCCCTGATATGCCTGCCAAGTTTCATCGTGAAAATCCCCAAAACCACCATCACCGGAATTCCGGGACCCCCCCCCCCCCCCCATAAGTGTCCGGATCCAGTACAATGGTCTAAAGGACTTATATAGAGCAGATGCTTGTTCTTCCCAGCAAGTTTCACTCCGATCCCTCCATTCTAACCGTTTCTTGAAATTTCCGGTCTCCCCCCCAACTCCCCCCTGGCTACCGAATCCGGTCAAGACTTTAAACGGGACATTACAGATATATATTCTATTCAGTTATGAAGTTTCATTACAATCCGATCATCCGTTCGAAAGTTACACACTTCTCAATTTCTCGGATTCCCCTGCGGATTCCCCTCCCTCCACTCCCCCCACCATTATCTGATCGACAAATTTTTTATTTTGAAGTCTGTTTGATTGGGTCCCTGATATGCCTGCCAAGTTTCATGGTCGTAGCACAACTGGAAGTACCCTAACTCGAAAAAGTGTGACAAAATGCCCTTAATTTTCAAGTTTCCAGCGCCCCCACTTCCCCGCATATGGTCGGATCGGGAAACTGATTATTTCCAGGTTAGTTTGGTAGGGTCCCTGATATTCCTGCCAAGTTTCATTTTCCTAGCTCATCTGGAAGTACCCTCACTCGAAAAAGTGTGACAAAATGCCCTAGATTTTCAAGTTTCCAACGCCCCAACTCCCCCGCATATGGTCGGATCGGGAAACTTATTATTTCCAGGTTATGGTCAGGTCCCTGATATTCCTGCCAAGTTTCATTGTCCTAGCTCATCTGGAAGTACCCTAACTCGAAAAAGTGTGACAAAATGCCCTAAATTTTCAAGTTTTGAGGGCCCCCACTCCCCCGCATATGGTCGGATCGGGTAACTGATTATTTCCAGGTTCGTTTGGTCGGGTCCCTGATATTCCTGCCAAGTTTCATTGTCCTAGCTCATCTAGAAGTACCCTAACTCGGAAAAAAGTGACAAAATGCCCTAAATTTTCAAGTTTCCAGCGCCCCGCACTCCCCCGCATATGGTCGGATCGGGAAACTGATTATTTCCAGGTTAGTTTGGTTGGGTCCCTGATTATGCCTGCCAAGTTTCATTGTCCTAGCACATCTGGAAGTACCCTAACTCGGATAAGTGGGACAAAAAACTCGGACCGACCGACAGACGGAATTGTGATCGGTATATGACACTTGAGCCAGAGGCTACAGGTGCCATAAAAACACATCAGGGGACTTCAAAAACTGATCTCTATGGGTCACTGAGATATACAGCACCTTCTGCGCTCCTTTTCATGTTCTGCGAAAGAAGGAGATTAAAAAGATGAGATCATGTTATTTTAAATATGCCAAGCACCTGCTCCACTTGTCGAAATTATGTCATAACCTTGCATTGACGGAGAAGTCCAAAATTCAAGATGCAAGTGTTACCCTTTGGATGTTTCCTCATCGCTTTGAAAAATCATGGACAACAGGGTCCAACCAGCGCACGACGTTATCCACTGCTTCCTGGCCGAAGATTGAAAATTAAGTGTCTTTTCTGTGTATTTATGTGTTTTATTTATTTTCTTCATTTATTCCGCTTTTTCAAAACGGCGGGTCATAAATAAATTACTTACTTACTTACTTACGTATACCCGCAACTTGGCACGCTTATAAAGGACCCGAATGCTCTTAAGAAAACAAACTAATTGGGTGGATCTAAAGTGGGTGCCGAACAAAAGCCGATTCGACTCCAGCGAAACTTGATGGATGGTAAGATAAGATAAGGTTTAATTGCCGTATAGTATCTTTACAGATAAACACGCAGCTTCACAGATAAATAAGTCAACATATAACTGATTACACCGTAATATTTAGTGGCAGATTCACCGCGATTCGTCATTCTCTATTTACATGTTAATGTAGTGGAGTAAGTACTCTCTGAACGAGCGCCTGGATCGTGAAGACACTGATGCTATGCAAGGCACACATTTCACTGTAAAAAGTTTCTCCGAGTAAGGGTTAAAGTTAACTTCAGTATTTGCCACTGGGATTAATCTTATCTCTACTGGGATATGATTAATCTGAATTAGATATAAGATTATCTTTCTAGAGACAAGATTAATCCCAGTAGCAAACACTGCAAGATTTTTTTGTATAGTGTTGTTTTGGTGCCTTGTTGCATACCTTGGCTGTCCTCTCGGTGCTTCTCAGATGCCTTAGTCCACTGGCTCGGGGCTATCTAGGTTTAGGAACTAGCTTCTAGGTTTAGGGATTTTGTTCTTCTTCAACGCGTTCGTACAAGTCGTTTATTCCGAATTTCAATTAAAACATCAACGGATTCAGGAGGAATAACCCGGAATAACAACTATCCTTGTGTGTCAGGAGCGCCCGTACAGCTGTGATGTTTGTGGCCGTGCTTTTGAACATTCCGGGAAGCTGCACCGGCACCGCCGGATTCACACCGGAGAACGTCCGCACCGCTGCCCCACCTGTGGTAAGGACTTCATTCAAAGCGGACAACTTGTCATCCACCAGAGGTCCCATACCGGTGAGTCACGTCTTTGTTTTCCCGACTTATTAGTTGCCGACTTGCCCGATAAGTTTGGCAGGAACAGGGTAAATTACCTTTGGCCTCATGTCTTCCTACAAACTACATAGTTAGTTACATTAGTTCAGAAGTTTCATAAATTAGTTCAGAAGTTCGACGTCCAAGATGTCAGTCGTTCACTAGACAAAACGTCAGCGTCGCTACTATGTACACCTCGTCATCCTGGTCATCGAATACATGATGTTCTTCATGAATTTTTCAGGCCCAGTTGGAAATTATGTCTAAATTTTGTGTGTTTATACTGTTATTTCTCTTGTGTTGTTTTTCCTTGTTCTCTTTACTCTGCTACCACCGTGTGTATTTGGCGGGTTACAAATGAAATATATATATATCTATATATACATATATATATATATATAGACATGCTTACAGATAGCTGTTATGCTGGCAGACAGACGGACAAGCATATGATGTCATGCCGTCACAGACGTTTTAAGCACCGAAACAATTCTCCGGCAATGTTTACAATAGCGTTATAAGATACACATTTCATTAATTACTTCGTTTTCTTTTGTTCACTTCTTGCTCTTTCTTTTTTCCTAAATTCCTTTCTTCTCTTTTTTTCTTTAATGTATATGATATGATACATTTACAAAAAAAGCACGAGGGTCAGGGCAATAACCTAAAAAGAAGCCAAAGAAAAACCATAAGCCACTCCTTCAGTGAAGCTGAGTGGGGATTAAATTTAACAAGATACAGAAGCTGATATGGCACTTACAAGGCCGGGTCAGAGGATGAAAGTACGAATTTGCCAATCAGTGGGTTTGTTCTGATCATTTCTAAGCAAAACCCTTGAGTAAAGAATGATCATGGGCCCGAGAATGTATCGTTTGATAGAAAGTATTTTATTTGTGCACTTGGCTGTGATGATGCGCGCTTGAAGGGCGCTGGAAATTCATCTGTAAGCAAAAGCTCTGAGGAATAAATGATGATGGGCTCCATCAGGATCATAAAATTTTATATTTTGCTCAAACGTATTTTTTTTACTTTAAGGAATTCGTTAGTAAGTAAATTCCTTGAGGAAAAAATGAACGTGGGCCCTTGGGGATCATGAATATGTATCATTGGTCAAATTTTTTTTTTTTCACTTTTCGGTTCAGATGCGCAGTTTAAGGGCGCTAGAATCGATTTGTAAGCAAAACCCTTGTTGCACAAAAAATTATCATCGACCTCGTGGATGATCAAATGTATACTTTGGTCAAAAGGAATTTTCTTTTTCATTTTGCGGTTAAGATGTGCATTTTAAGGAAGCATGAAGTTCATTTCTAAGAAAAACCCTTGAGGCAACAATGGCTGATGGAAAACATGAAAATGTGTATTTTGCTTATAAGTATTTCATGTACTTTGCTTTTAAGATGAGCACTTTAAAGGGGCGTAATTTCTTCAAAATCCTGTGTGTGGGTGGGGGGGGGGGGGGCAAAAGCTGGAGCCAATTTTCCCAGGTCAAGTGAAAATGAGCAGTTTTATTTCAAGAAGAAAAACGTAGTAAAAACAAATAACCAAAGATATATTTTACTAATCGACCAAGACGAAACGAAGCTTCTTCAAATTCGCGAAAATGTCCACTGCGCGATTGACGTCAAGCTTCTTCGCTTTTTCAGGTTGGGTAACAATGACCAAAAGATCACTTAGTTGGTCGTCTGACATAGACGTGCGAAGATACATTTTTACGCGATTCGTACACGAAAAGAATCGTTCGTTCGATGCAGTCGACACAGGAAGCGACAAAATTAGGTGAAACGCCTCAAGGACCGAACGGAATGCTTCCGGATTCTTCGCAAGAAGTGATCGAGCATACGATGCGTTCTGTGGCTATCTTAATTTCGAAGAGAGTTTCGAAGACGCTAAATTTCAGCTTGGGAGGGGGGGGGGGGCAAACATCAATCTGGGGGGGGGGGCAGTTGCCCCCCTGTCCTATAGCAAATTACGCCCCTGACTTTAAGGGATGGTCGGATCTGAGAAGTAACAATTTCTAAGCCAGTCTTGTCGAGTCTCCAATGTTCCAGCCAAGTTTCATCGTCCTAGCACATCTGGAAGTACATTAACTCGCGATCATCGGAATTCTGTACCCCCCCCCCCCCCTCCAACTCCCCCCACAGCGCCCAAATCCGGTCCGGTTCTGTCACTGATGTACCTAGTTCTTGTGCTTGTTCTGAAGGCCAAGTTTCTTCCCAATCACTCTTGGATACTTGGATACTTATTTTATTAATACACACAATTTAATTCTTTACTATTTACATCTACTGCACTAATGGAAAACGTACGTTTTTGCTGGCGTGCAGTAGTAAAGGTTAACCATTTTCGAAACAAACCAACAAACAACACAATAAAAAAACTACTAAAAAAAAAAGAAAAAAGGAAAAGAAAAGAACGGACCACAAAAAAAAAATACAGACCAAACTACTTCACATTATCACCTCTAAAATAAACATATACCTCCCAACAACCCCACTCCCTCCCTACCACCCATCCCCCAAGTCCTCCCTACCACCCCCAACCAACCGTTCCTCCCTACCACCACCTACCCCCTAACAAATAAATACATTTCCGAACCATCTTTTAGTAAACATTCTTTTAATTTTCTCTTAAACTCTAGAAGATGCTCAGGCGCCCTGATGCTCACTGGTAGAGAATTCCAGACTGCAGTTCCAAGAAACTGCAATCGAAATCCTGATCTTGTGCTACTCTGAAGCTCAATGACCAAGTTATCACTATTCCTCGTATCATATTCATGAATATCACTGTTAGCACGGTAAGTATCACGACAAACACTTGGTACTAGATTATGCACGCACTGGAAAACGAAAACTACCGCTTAATAATCCCGTAGCTGGCCCACGTTAAGCAAATTCAAAGACTGAAAACAAGCACTTGTATCATTCACATCCTTGACATAGTTGCCTATGATCCTCACGGCCTTGTTCTGAAGAATCTGGACTCTTTTGAAATTCCTGTAAAAGTTGCTGCTCCAGATCAGACAGCCATACGAAATATATGGGTAAACAATTGAGTGATAAAGTAATAGTAGAATCCGCTTTGCCAAATAATTCTTCAGTCTACCGAGCATTCCAACTTCTCGGGCAATTTTTGCAGAAATAACATCACTGAGATGCTTCCATGAAAGGTTTGAATCTATGAAAAAACCTAAGTACCGCATTATGTGAACTTGTTGTACAGGCTTCCCGGATAACGTAACTAGACCACTCGCATCAACTGGCATGCCTACTCTGTGTAAAGTCATTAGAAAAGTCTACGTACACAATATAAAGCAAGGGACCTAAGACTGAACCTTGCGGTACTCCACATTTTAGTTGATAAGAAGACGAAGTCACATCATTGAGTACTACACGCAGGGATCTTCCAAGCAGATAACTTTCAAACCACTGTAAAGAAGGGCCACGAATTCCCAGACACTTGAGTCGGTCAAGCAAAATCTTGAAATCTACAGTCTCGAATGCCTTCCTTATATCAATGAAAATTGACGTCGGTAAGTACCCTTTGTCCAATGCACCACTAACACATTCCACCAGATGCTGCAAGGCTTGAGTTGTGGAGTGTCTCTTTCGGAAACCAAATTGGTTTTCACTTAATAATTCATTAACCTGAAGAAAATCGTATTGGCGTTTATGGACGACTTTTTCTAGTATTTTTGAAAAAAGAGGTAATATCAATATCGGTCGCCAGTTCTCAATATCTCTTTTGCAGCCACCCTTGTGGAGGGGTATGACCTTCGCTGTTCAGGGAACTTACCCTTTTCTAGAGAAAGGTTAATAATACAAACCAGGCAGGGTAGTATGTAACCTCAAATCTCTTTAAGCCCTCGAAGGGATAAGCCATCCACTCCAGCTGAATTAGACTTCAGTGACTTCACAATTTTACTCACTTCATCACTGGTACACAAATTAAAATTCATTTCCAGAGATTCTTTCATTACGAATATTACTACTCTGCATTTCTTGATACTTGTCATAAACACTAGCTTGCACTTCAGGACCAATATTCGAGAAAAATTCACCAAATTTATGTACAATTGCACTTTTATTATCACGGTCACAACCGCTTAAACACACTTCTTCATTCCTCTTATCTCCTTTTTCACTAACAAGGTCATTTATTGTCCTCCACGTTTCTTTCATATTCCCTTTGTTATCCTCAAATTTACGATCAGAAAAATCAGAAACTGCATTTCTTCGAAGTTTATTCACTAAATTCCTCTGTGTTTTAAGTAGGTCAAATGATTCGTCACTCCGATTATCTAAACATCTCTCATATAGCCTGCTTCTCAATTCTATTTCATCAATTATTTCCGTCGACATCCATGGCTTTCGTGGAACAATTTTTTTGGATTTTACAGCCTTTAGAGGGAATGCTCTTTCGTAAATAGGCAATATGGCTGACATAAGGCTGTCTAATGCCCTTGAAGGGCATTCTTTTTCTTCAAAAACAGGGCTCTAATCAATAATACTAATCTCTTCTGCAAGTTTTTGGAGATTTTCTTTTTTCATCAGTCCAGTTACGACCTTCTTCTTTCGCAGTTTTTTCACAGGGTGATTAATTGTAGCTATTAATGGAGGATGGTCAGATCCAGGGCAAATAATCACATCAGCAAAACTCCTGTGAAGATCAACTCGATTTAACAAAGATGTTGTCAATCAGTGTTTCACTTTGTGAAGTTATTCTCGTTGGTACGCCCACGAGGGGATACAAATCACTCGAAATCATAAAGTTCAAAAATCGCCATTCATTCCAGACAGATCAAGAAGATTAAAACTGAAATCACTCATCACAATATGGCTACACTCAGGAGGTATTTTAGCATTAATAACTCATTAAACCCTTCAATAAAATCATCCAAGTGTGCACTGGGCGGCTTATACACCATACTCATTACATTTTTTTTACCATATAACTCAACCTCTATTGAAAAAATTTCTACCTTACCTTCTTTCCTAATACTTAGATGATCCCGTACTCCATACCCAAGTCCCTCCTTAACCAAAAAGAGCTGTAAGCTCATATGGCACTTGCATGTGTCAAGATGATTTGATTGATCAAAAGTAAGTTTCGACTTTGCGGTTGAGATGCGCGCTATAAGGGAGCTGGAACTTCATTTGTAAACAAAACCCTTGAGGCAAAACTGCTAATGGGCTGATGGGCATCACGAAAATGCATATATTGCTTAAAAGTATTTTTTTGACTTTGCGGTCAAGATTGGTACTTTAAGGAATAATCGGATTTGGGAAGTAGCAATTTCTAAGCAAATGTTGTTGAGTCTCCAATATTCCAGCGAAGTTTCATCGTCCTAGCACATCTAGAAGTACCTTAACGCGCGATCACCGGAATCCCAGACCCCCCTCCCACTCCTCCAACTCCACCCACAATAACCGGAGCCAATCCGGTTCTGTAAATGATTAATCCAGAGCATCTGTTTGTCATTCCCACGAAGTTCGATCCAGATCACACCAGTCTAAGCGGGTCAAGTATTTTCCGCCCTCCCCCCGATAATTGCCGGATTCGGTCCGGAAATGAAAAAGGTCACAAGAGAAAAATGTCCTCTGTTTAATTATTAAATTTCACTCGAATCCGATCACCCGTTCCAAAGTTACGCATGACTCAATATTCCGGATTCCCCTCCCTCAACTCCCCCCCCAAGATTATCATATCGAGGATTTTTTTTTATTTCAAGTCAGTTTGACCGGGTCCCTGATATGCCTTCCAAGTTTCGTCGTGAAAATCCCCCAAAAAACGGAATTCCGGGATACCCCTCCTCCCCCCCCCCTAAAGTGTCCGGATCCAGTCAAATTATGTAAAAGATTTACATGGACCAGATGTTTTTTCTTCCTAGCAAGTTTCAATCCGATACCATCATTCTAACCGTTTCTCGAGATTTCCGGTCCACCCCCCCCCCCACCCCACCCCACCCAGCTCCCCCGCGGTGCACGTAGCCAATCCGATTCAGCAAATGACTTACCTAGAGCATCTGTTTGTTCTTCCCACAAAGTTCCATCCCGATCCCTCCATTCTAAACGGGGCACGTATTTCCCCCCCCCCCCAATAGTTGACGGATCCGGTCCGGATATGAAAAAAATCATCGAAGAAATGTCCTCTGTTGAATTCTTAAATTTCACTCGAATCCGATCACCCATTCCAAAATTACGCATGACTGAAAATTTCGGATTCCCCTCCCTCCACTCCCCCCACCATTATCTGATTTTCCGAATGATTTTCTGAATTTGATCTGAATTTTCTGAATTTCCGGTCTCCCCCCCCCCAACTCCCCCCTGGCTACCGAATCCGGTCAAGACTTTAAACGGGACATTACAGATATATATTCTGTTCAGTTATGAAGTTTCATTACAATCCGATCATCCGTTCGAAAGTTACACACTTCTCAATTTCCCGGATTCCCCTGCGGATTCCCCTCCCTCCACTCCCCCACCATTATCTGATCGACAACATTTTTATTTTGAAGTCAGTTTGATTGGGTCCCTGATATGCCTGCCAAGTTTCATCGTGAAAATCCAAAAAACCACCATCACCGGAATTCCGGGACCCCCCCCCCCCCCATAAGTGTCCGGATCCAGTACAATGGTCTAAAGGATTTATCTAGAGCAGATGCTTGTTCTTCCCAGCAAGTTTCACTCCGATCCCTCCATTCTAACCGTTTCTTGAAATTTCCGGTCTCCCCCCCCCAACTCCCCCCTGGCTACCGAATCCGGTCAAGACTTTAAACGGGACATTACAGATATATATTCTCTTCAGTTATGAAGTTTCATTACAATCCGAACATCCGTTCGAAAGTTACACACTTCTCAGTTTCCCGGATTCCCCTGCCCTCCACCCCCCCCCCAAAATGGTCGGATCAGAAAAATGATTATTCCTAATTTTGTTTGGTCGGGTCTCTGATATGCCTGCCAAGTTTCATGGTCCTAGCACAACTGGAAGTACCCTAACTCGAAAAAGTGTGACAAAATGCCCTAAATTTTCAAGTTTCCAGCGCCCCCACTTCCCCGCACATGGTCGGATTGGGAAACTGATTATTTCCAGGTTAGTTTGGTCGGGTCCCTGATATTCCTGCCAAGTTTCATTGTCCTAGCTCATCTGGAAGTACCCTCACTCGAAAAAGTGTGACAAAATGCCCTAAATTTTCAAGTTTCCAGCGCCCCAACTCCCCCGCATATGGTCGGATCGGGAAACTTATTATTTCCAGGTTACTTTGGTCAGGTCCCTGATATTCCTGCCAAGTTTCATTGTCCTAGCTCATCTGGAAGTACCCTAACTCGAAAAAGTGTGACAAAATGCCCTAAATTTTCAAGTTTCGAGCGCCCCCACTCCCCCGCATATGGTCGGATCGGGAAACTGATTATTTCCAGGTTCGTTTGGTCGGGTCCCTGATATTCCTGCCAAGTTTCATTGTCCTAGCTCATCTAGAAGTACCCTAACTCAGAAAAAAGTGACAAAATGCCCTAAATTTGCAAGTTTCCAGCGCCCCGCACTCCCCCCCATATGGTCGGATCGGGAAACTGATTATTTCCAGGTTAGTTTGGTCGGGTCCCTGATATTCCTGCCAAGTTTCATTGTCCTAGCACATCTGGAAGTACCCTAACTCGGATATGTGGGACAAAAAACTCGGACCGACCGACAGACCGACAGACGGAATTGTGATCGGTATATGGCACTTGAGCCAGAGGCTGCAAGTGCCATAAAAATGCAATCCCACCACGCCTCATCGAAACTCGGTTCTTCACATGGACGTTGTACCCTGGAAATGAATAAAGCGAAAGAGAATGGTCTGAACTTAAATACGATTCACAAACACCAATTATCTCAAACTTCGACGAAAAATCATCTAGTAGCTGGAGAATATCCTGATAACTCGACGTCATGTGCACATTCCACGAACCAAGACGAAGACACGGGTCACTCAAAGGTGACAGGAAATCTTGCGGCGATCTGATAAATGTACTACTTCTCGTAGGCTTCAAATCTATTACTGGGCAATCATCATCTCGAGCCACTCCTCTCGACAAATAATTTTCTAGGCTAAACCGTCGTAATTCACCCAGAACCGTCAAAAAAACAACGTAACCGTAGTAACAAAAAAAAGTGAAAAACACATTTCGGAGAAAAACAATACTGAAGGAAAAAAAATAGAAGAAGAAATTACGATATAATTGATGACCCGCGGTCAAGGAGAAAAAAAGAAAAATGAAAGAGAAAGAAGAAAACAAAAGATAAACAAACAACTGAAAAGAATACCAACTTAACCATAAGAAAAGAAATCAACCTAGATACAGTCCGCGAGCGACCGTATCTTTCTAGCCGCAGTCTCGTCTCTAGGCTTTGCTAAGATTTGCCCTTGATCAGACCAAGCATTCTTCTTACCGAATTTGTCCTTAACCGCATACAGGATGTCTCTTCGTCGCTTGGTCAGAGACTCCGCAACGAAAATGCCAGTAGAGGCCAGTTTAGCTTTAGCCTTGAACACTTTCTTAGCGATGTCTTTGCTCGCAAACTTCACAAGAACTGGAGCAACCCTTGGAGCAGACTGAGTTAAGTCAGTAGCAGCATTATCCAGTCTGAGTCTATGAACGTTCTTGATCTCAGTTGTAGTGAATTCAGGCAACGACATCTTCTGATTTATAATTGTACCGTGTTCTTCAGAACTGTGCTAACTACATTTTCACAATTTTTGGGCCCAGTTTTGTGTATGCCATCTGCATGAAGAAAGTAGGAGCTCAGAAAGTTAAAACTAAACTAACTGTTAGATGATGCTCATGGTGTCATCTAACACTTAGCACAATTTAACAGAATACCAAATCAGCTATGTTCTTTCCAATGGTGTAGTTAACTCAGTTTTCAAAAAAATTTCAGTTAGCACAGTTTTGAAGAACACGGTACAATTGAAAACACAGAACTTGTACTTACTTGTACTTGTACTTGGATCAGGACACAAGCTATGTAGTTCTCCCTGGCGACAGGATCTGGCAAACTGTTGAGTTCCACTGGTTACGGTCTTGGGTTAATGGGGCGACGATTTCGAGCCATGAAGGGTCCCACCTGCGGCCATGTCTCCGGAAACCGCCGATCGGCTCGAGGTCAGATTTAACGGTGTTGAGCCAGGTCTTGACTTGACAACACAACACAGCAGAACGAGTGACAACACGAGTGACAACACAGCAGAACGACTGTCAACTCCAGTTTGTTGTCCAACACCGTAAAACACCAGACTATCTAGTAATGACTCTTGTTCATAACCGTCCAATTTAGTTTCCAGCCTTTTCAGGCTTTTCAAACTTGGTGTGAGGATTGTTTGTGTCAAGGGTAAGGTCGAGTTCGTAGATGGGCTTTGTAGCCCTATATTTAGGGGTGGGGGAGGGGCTTTAAAATAAGGGGTAAGCGAAATATTGTTAAAAGTCTTCGTAGTTGATTAGATATCCGATTTCGGGGTAAGAAGAGATGCTGAATCCGTGTATGACAGTCATTTTGTACCCGGACATATAGTTCGCCCGGAATCCGGCTGGAACCGGAAAATTTGTTTTAAGTTAAATTTTAATTTTAAGTTGATTAGATGTTCGATATAGGGGAAAGAAAATACGCTGAGTTCGATTTTAGCTTCTTTTTTCTATGCCGGACAGGTTGTTCCGGAATTCGGTCGAAACTGGGAAATTCGCAGAAGTAAGGCAGGAAGTTTTCGTCCAAACAGATATGACTTATAGGGGTAAACACAAACATGCTGAATCCATATCTGAACTTTGTTTTCTCAGATGATTAGCTTTTAGGCCTTAATCTGTTTCTGAATTTTAATAGTAACAATGTTCAAGAAGTCTGGCGAAGACAAGACGCAATTGTCTGGATCAAAGATTGAATTTTTGGGATCCCATCGACACCTTTGGTCTTGTTTCTCCAAGTACTCAAGTTCGTTACTCAGCCCCTTCAACGATTTCTCGATTAGTTGAAACTTGGGGTTAAATTCAAGCGTAACAGCGTCATAATCCTCAAGATTCCGAATTCCCCCTACGATGGTCGGATCGAGGAAGCGACTATTTCCAAGTTAGTATGGTCGGTCCTTCATACGCGTGCCAAGTTTCATCATCCTAGCACATCTGGAAGTATCCCTAACTCGCGATCCCCCGAATGAACAACAGACGGAAAAATGGCCGGAAGGCAAGTGCCATAAAAATTACTCAAAATGGATAAACGGGCTAGACTGTTCTTCAGTGATATTCCGATTTTTGGCCCTTCTTGCGAAGGTCCTCTTGTTACATCCTTTCTTCTTCAGTATCGTATTGTAGTTTCTAGCTACAACAAGTTTCTTTTCTTTCTCGTCCGCTAAATTAATTTCCTGGAATGCCGTATTTGATATGTAAACAAATACTTGAATTATGCTGCTGATCAGAGCCTCGTTTTTGTTGCAATAGTGCTGCCGCATCGTTGCTGTAGCACTTCTTTTCTTCTGCACAAGATGCGTTTTGGGATTCACTGCCTGCTTCTTGGTTGAAGCAGCACCTCGAAGGGAAGCACGGACTTGATCGGTGAGCAAGTCCGCGATTATCGAGAAGCGCTGCCGTCTTCCTCAGAAGCATTGCAGTGCAAAAACGAATGTAGATAGAATCAGCATGGAAGTAGCCTAGAAGTGGACCTGCAGCTTGTAACAAAAACGAGGCTCAGGTTTCCCCGTCCGGATTTTCCTGTGAAAGTTCGAGGGGTTCATCCAGCAAAGTTCGTGTCTTCTACAAGACCCATGTTCTTCCCTCCGTAAAAAAAGGCATGCTAGAACACTGGTCCTGCCTCTTTACATTTTTCATGCGGGCATGCTAAAAAAACTCCTGTGCCTAAAAGAAGGCATGAGCGGTGCGTGCCTCCTGCATCCTGGTGTGCCTTCTTTTATAGTCTGCCCAGCCATCTTTTAATCTGCCACGCCTTCTTTTATTGTCCGTGCCTTTGTTAATACTCTTGCCATCGTGCTTTCATTCAGTCATTTCCGTTTCCAGCAAATCAGTAGCGGTGAGCAGACACCGCTCAACCGGCCAATCACATCGCAAAGAGTCGTAGTTACGCTTTCAATTAGGCCTTGCGTCCCTATGGTCTTGGGACTGGGGGCACGAATTGAAAACTTCGCTCTTTAAAAAATACTAGTGGGCGTTAGGACTTAGGACGTCCTAAAACGTTAGCGGATACAAATATTCGGTAGAACAACAGCGTTGCAAACTCTCACGAGCTCATGTCATTTTGAGTGGGATCAAATTGAGCGGGATCAATTAAATCTGTATTAGTATTCCAGAACGACTCACTCGCGTAAAACGATTTTCGTCGTCTTAAACCCAAACCATTGTCAACTTACGAAATTTAGCAGAAAATATGAGAAAAGCCTGAAAACAGACTATTAAAAGAAATCGACAAAGCTAGTAATTAGTTTGATTTTTCTATACATTTTCCGCATACGTGCAAAAAACTTATTTTGTTGGATCGATCGTCAACTCTAACCTCAGCCTCCCAGTACCGGGTGCTTCCAAACCACGCCACTAGATGACCCAAAGGTCGGATTTAGTCGGGGATTTACCTGGAGTCTCGGGTGGGTAGGGGGGTTCTAGACATTGTAAATGCTAGAATGCTTACGATGGAACTCCTTTAAACTGCTGGCCAATGCGGCCGCAGTTGCCCGCGAACCGGGAGAGGGGGGGGGGGTTGTTTCTTTTGTGGTGCAGTGGACGACTTTGACTAAACTTGCAGACGTTCTTCGCTTACTAATTTCTTTATCTTGTGTTTTTATCTTTTAGGTGAAAAGCCTTTCGTCTGTAGAATCTGTGAAAAAGGGTTTACTTGCTCAAAACAACTGAAAGTTCATCAGCGCACGCATACAGGTGAGTGACCTTATTAACTGCTGCTCACTGTACCCATGATTCAATACAGTAGTTTGGACGTTGCAATGCAATTTTGTCTATCAGTTTAATTGAGGATCAAGAATATGTTCCCAACCTCATACAAAGAATAAATAAGGGAAGAATTGAGAAGACTTGAATCATGGGACGTTGTTTTCTTCCCGATCCTCAAGTACCGGGGGTGGAGCCTATTCGGCGCCTGTCCAGACCACAGAGTAATTATTGGCGCTATTTCTTCTGATCGCCTTGCTTCGCGTTAAGAAAGTGCGCCAAATTCAAATTAAACAGAAAGAGGCCGACATTTTGCCCTTCTCCCTCCAACAAATCGCTGCTACCACTAGTTTAAAAGACGAGCCAAGGGGCTAAAGTACAGTGAGATGATAGAAGTCGTGCAATCTTACATTCACGGATGACGAAAATAAAGGCAGAAAAGGACCGATTTGGACTGAACACTATAAGTTTAAAGAAGGAAGGGAAACGCTTTTAAACATTCATGCAATCTCTATGGCAGATTCTTAGTGATGAAAAAAAAGACTGTCAATAGGATGGATAGTGAAACTAGCCAACTACCCGAGATAATGATATACATTTCGACAAAAATAAAAAAATATCATCTTAAATGTAGACGTTTTGAATGGTACCGGACAATTATCATTTTCAGTAATCAATTAAAATTTAAAATTAGGAAATACTTCAAACCAACTGTTTGTCGCAACTAACCGAGAAATGTTATGAACTGAATTTTGTGTACAGAGTACAACTTAAAAACAAAACATAACAACTCTTTGAGTACAGTTCGCCAGCTATGCCCAAATTCCAGCTTGACTGATGTAAAAACATGATAATGAAAAAAAAAACGATTACGAAAAGGCATAGACAATGGCAAATTTGGGCAGATGTAAAGTGCAACTATTCGAGATAATGATATACCTTTCTGACCAAGAATAATAAGTTGTTATCACAAACTGATACGTCTTGAAAGATATCCTACACTCAGCAATCATCAATTTAAAATTAGGACTTTATACTGTTTTTCGCAACTACACGAAAAAATGATATGAATAAATTTCGTGTATAGTACTACTTAAAAACAAAACATAGTAACTCATTGAGTACATTTCGACAGCTAAATATTGTCCAAGCTTAATACCTTTTCTAGAAGCGATTCTTTACAGTCCTAAGAAGACCAAAATAAAATTACTAATGTTCACACCAGTCCTATTGAATCTTAACTAAATGCATGCGTGCTAGGTCCATGCTTCAGCGTTTAAGTTGCTTAATTCCTCCCCTGAGTCATCAAATGCCGCGTTCGCTTGGGCTTCACCGTCTTTTCGAAGGGTCGTGACAACATAAGCTTCATTTTGCAAATCTGACCCGAGATTGAAAAGGAGTTTCCATTTATATAATCCTCAGAATCTGCACTGTTTGAACTTCCCGCTTTTTCTGACTGCTTCATCACTTTTGCTCTGGACGTAACATTTAATACTGCGAGAGGTAACACGCGAAGCTCCACCCAGGCTCCACCCCCGATAAATAAGATCGGACGAAAAGAGATCTAGGATGCTGACATCGGGGTTATGTGAGTTCTCGATTCTTCCCTTATTTATTCTTGCTCATACTACACTGTAAAAAAATCTTGCAGTATTTGCTACTGGGAATAATCTTGTCTCTGAAAAGATAATCTTATCTATAATTCGGATTAACCTTATCCTAATAGAGATAAGATTAATCCCAGCAGCAAATACTGCAGTTAACTTTAATCCTTACTCTTAGAAACTTTTTACAGTGAATGACTTGCTAAAGCTACAATCATCATAGGAACTGTCCAGGTTCCTGCGAGTGGGAAAGACTACGCTGTAGAAAGTTTCTCCGAGAAAGGATTAAAGTTAACTGTAGTATTTGCTACTGGGATTAATCGTATCTCTACTGGGATAAGATTAATCCGAATTATAAATAATCTTATCTCAGAAGAGACAATATTAATCCCAGTAGCAAATACTGCAAGATCTTTTTTATACAGTGTAGACAGCTTTTGAACCCACAAGAACGTGATAACAATGCTAAATGAGTGGTGTTTTCATCTAGGGTGTATAGAGAGGTAGCTTGCCCTCAGTTGTTTAGTTTGGGTAACTGAGACAATGGGCGATGTGCGGCCTGAGCCTCGGTAGAGTTTTTGGTATCCCCCACAGCATAATAATACTACAATTGTCGCCCTCCAACCCTTCACTAATTTCTATAATTTGCATCTTTACACCGACGATCCTATACAGGTACAGTTTTCCCAAACGGAAGCAAATAAAGTAAACTGACTTGCGGTAGCGAAAGCAAATGAAAAAATTACAAGTTTCTTGAAAGTCCTTCCTGGGTTAAAAAAAAATATGTCAGCTGCCCCAGCCACGTCCGAACCTGCCCCCGGTCTGGGGGCAGGTCCGGACAATAGTAGCTAATAGGAAAACTGAGTTTGCCAAGAATGTTGCAGGTAACAAGATTCTACAAAATAACAGTAACAGCTAAGAGATGATTCTAGACAGTCAGGTAAATTGGAATCAACAGATCCTAAAACGAATTCTTGGTACGCAAAAAAACAAAAACGTAATGAACTTGCCCCCCTCTCCCCTGGAGATGGAGATAATATGAGAGCTTTTTAAAACTTTTAATTGCATTTTTACTCGCACTCTGATGTCGTAATAGTCCAAGGTCGTAATGGCAGGGCCTTATCGATGAATCCAAACGGACGTTCTCGAGACTGAAATTTATCGTGAAATGCTCTTTGGGCTGGACTCGAACCCGCGACAACCTTTTTTACTCTTGTGTCTCGTTCTAGGCGAAAAACCATACACCTGCAGCGTCTGTCACAAGTCTTTCGGCTACAACCATGTGCTCAAATTCCATACCATGTCCCACTATGGGGAAAAATATTACAAGTGCAGAAAATGTAGTGAAAGTTTCTCCAGCCGCGAAGCCCTGAAGCAGCACTTGAAAGGATGTCGAATGAACCCAGGGCCTTCGGTAAGTCGGGATGCTTCGAACCGGACTACTCCGGTTTCATCCGAGAAGTCATCACCTGATATTTCAGACGGAACTCCAGATCGACGATCTGCGAATTTGTTGCATCCGAGTGGTTCCAGAGTGTTGGCAGTCAGCCCCGGCGGCTCCGGAGTCCAAGCTCCGGGTCTGGGAAAGGATTCCGGGCTGCGAATCGTCAGTCCGAGTGGGTCCGGTCTGGGGATTTTTAGTGCTACCGGTTCCAGTGTGAGGATCGTTAGTCCCGGAATCGTTCCCGAAATTATAGTTACTGGACCAAGTACTGCCAGCAGTGATTATGAAATGATTTGCGCTTTATCAGTAAGCAACAGACTGTCTGTGATAGAGAGTGCACCTCGGACACCCAGTCCTAGAGCTCCGCACGGGTCTCGGACACCCAGTCCTAGAGCTCCGCACGGGTCTGGGACAACCAGTCCTAGAGCTCCGCACGGGTCTCGGACACCCAGTCCCAGAGCTTCGCTCGGGTTTGAAATTCGGGCGGTAAACTACGAAAAAGCTATCTACCATTCCGACGTTGTCTTGAGTACTCAAGCACACAATGGTGGCTCTCGTAGCGTTATTCGTAGTAGGTCATTAAATGATAGTGCCACCGCGACACAAACCTTGGCTCCTGGGGGCTCTCTCAGTCCAGACATTCACCGAAGTTTTGATCGACTTAGCGTTATTAACCACCCGCAAAGATTCGAAATTGAAGTGACATCTAGTGTACCTGATTCGCACGGAGAATCGTCAAGTCCGTCTTCCTTTTTGAACGTAAATGGTCATCGTTCGACCAATACCGACACGGAAAGTGCGATACAAACCTTAGCTCCTGGGGGCTCTCTCAGTCCAGATATTCACCGAAGCTTTGATCGACTAAGCGTTATTAACCACCCGAAAAGATTTGAAACTGAAGTGACATCTAGTGTACCTGATTCGCGCGGAGAATCGTTAAGTCCGTCTTCCTTCTTGAACGTAAATGGTCATCGTCCAGTTTCCGATACGAAAAGTGTTCCGTTACGGAAACGCTCGTTTTCCGATTTTCTATACGATTCCTCCGGCGGAAGTAGTTGGGGGTCCGAATCGGCGGATTCTGCGTCGATTGGCCAGATTTCGCGAGAACGGAGTCCTGATCTCATCCGTGTACGCGCCCAGTCCGTTATAATGTTTGCAGAAAAATCGAAGGATAATAATGAAAGTCAGCACTGAATTTTACAGAATCGATTTCGGTTGTTTCCGCTCCCCTTTTCAGCTCCCCTTGATATTTATAAGAAGAAGTTTTTGTACTCGTTGGAGATTATTGTAGTTGTCGAAGGTTTTGATTTTGCTTTCACGTGGACACAGTGTCCGATCTGATTTTGCATGCGAAAATACGCATGCGAAACTGCACGCGCTGAGTCGAAATTCCGGAGCGAAGGACGATTTGCATCCGAATACGAAAATCGGCTTTGTGTGCATGTACTTCGATTCTTTCTACCTCTTGGGCTGGACCGCATGTCGCTCCTTTTCAAGATCGTTCCAGGAACTTCCAGTCTCGACTATGCCCCAGTAGCAAGCACCTAGTAGCATGCGAGTCTGAATACCTGCAAATCTCGATGTAACAGATTGGCTTCTAGCCAAAGTTCCCCATCCCGTAGCAAGAGGCAACAAAGTGTTGATTGTGTGCTTACTGGCAAATCTCTCAGTCCGCTTGTGGTTCACGTCAGACTACAACTTTTGGTTACGAGTTACGACGTTAGTCGAGATTGCGCGTAACGGGCAGTGGTCTTTCACATTAAATAAACAATGCGACAGCTCTCTATTTTCAAGAGCAAAATAACTGTAAGAGAGTAATGCGTGAACTTTGAAAAAGTGACACACAGTCAAATCGCAGCGACACTAGCTCCTCTAGGGGACACGAACATCCCTACCGAAACTCAACCAATCGTTAACGAGCGCTGGGTCTGATCTGATCCTCGATGTTTCTGTCCGCCACTGCACACGCGAACAAAGTGGGCTGGGCGGCGCTGCGACGGAGGCCCATTTTTTATGCATGGGAAGGATAGGTTTTCGCATTACTCTCTAAAGTTATTTTGCTCTGCTATTTTCTTTTGTGAATTAAACTGGAATGCAACAACTATCTGCGTGTATAGAATGGATCTGAGGCTAAATAAGTCTAAAACGTATCCGAAAATCCCCGAAATGTATTCGAGAAACCCTTAAAGAACCCCTCGCACTATTTTGTGTAAATATATGAATACTTTAAAACTATGCTGTGCTTTCAACAAATAAAACACGGTTTTTGGCTGTTTTAAGCCTTTTCCGAGACCTATTGACTTGTAGCTAAAACAGGGAAACAATTTACAAAACCGTTTTTCTGAAAACTTCTCGGAGAGAACGGTCGACAGCGTGATACACATCAACGGTAGCAAAACACGGCAAGTGAGAAAGTCAGCGTGGTTTTCTTAGGGGGGTAAGATTGTACCGTACGAAATTGGGGTATCCGGGTTTACAAATATATGGAGTGATTATGGAAGTAGGTTGCATTAGTATTATAGGTAAAACAGGCCCCTAAAAGTCTTTGAGGAATCGGTGTTTGTATTCGAGAATCGACGAAAAGTTTTCGAGATTTTTCTTTGGTCTTCGAAAACTACTAGAAGTATTCGAGATAAGATAAAAGTATTCGAGAATTTCTAAAATGCATCTGACATTTAAATTGAAAGAAGAACTTAAGAATGACCCAAACGTATTCGAGAATAAGAAAAATACATTCGAGAATTTAACAAATGAGAATTCTCGAATACATTTTTCTCATTCTCAAATGCATTTGTGTCATTCTCGAATACATTTATGTCATTTTCGAACACATTTATATCATTATCGAATATCTAATTTCAATATAAATGTCAAATACTTTTGAAACATTTTCGAATCCTTTATCTATTCTCCAATACTTTTTGTAGTTTCTCGGAGACTTAGAAATAATCTCGAAGACTTTTTATCGATTCTCGAAAACAACATACCGATTTCTCGAAGACATTGAGGGATTCTCGAATACATTTTCGACACAATTAACCTCAAATCCATTCCATACGCGTTGGGTTGGAACTCGGAACGATAAGCTTATAAGTGAACCTTTAGAGTCCAGTCTCAAGACATGGACTTATTGAAGTTAATCCAACTTTCCGCTCCTAAACAGCAACTAATTTAAGCCAGAAAAATGTGTTTACAAGACTCCACACTTGCCAGTACTTAGACTCCACAACAATGATTTCATTTTGGGAAAAGCTGCTACAGATGCCACGGGTTCGAGTCGCTAAGCCAGCGTACAAGGAAAGCATACGGGAAAAAATTCTTGCGCATCCCAGGTAGATATTATACCAGTGTGGTCTGTCGGAACTGTGGAATAATTGAGATGGGCCTGGGCTTCCTGTTTGTGAGGTGAGACATGTCGTGGAAAGTCGTTTTTGGACCAGGGAATTCAATGTCGGCAAGTGGTCAAGGACGGGTCTGTGTATCTAAGGTTTGATGCAAAGATCAAAGAGATTTGGGGGTAGGAAGTTTATTTTAAAGCGGGATTGAATAGGGAGGAAATAAGGGATTTGATTAGTTGTAGGGCAGACAGTCTGCCTCTTGGGGAGAGAAGGCGCTACATTGGGAGAGCAAAGGGTCGGTCCTGTCTTTACTCATGTCTGATTTGCGGTAGTATGGATGAGAACTAAACATTTGGAATTGGGGGGTAGTTGTTTTATAAGTATTAAACAGTTGGTTCCTCAGGGTAACCCTAGCCCATAGGGATAGGTGCTTATAGAAGGCATTATTTGTATTTGTTTGTGTTTATTTCTCATGTATTTGCCATGGCCTTCGGCTCTTAGTGTAAATAAAATCTTATCTTGTCTTGGCATCACATGTTTCGCCGAACAACGTAACCAGTCATATACAATCCCCAGTTTGAGTGCACAGTACTCCAACGCTAGGGTAAGCCCAACCTTAGGCCATGCTCTGAAACTAACTCTGGGCACAGTGCCCCAGATAAGAATCTATTTGAAAACCAAATTTTCATTTTAGATTTTCAAGTCAGCAGTTTGTTGTGGTTCCAAGGGGTTGCCAACCCCTCGATTGGCACCACTTGCCGCATGATAATACTAACTGTATTTTGAAAAATCCCGAGGGCCATACACAAGTACAGGTTATGAATACACATAAACGTAAATAACCATACAACTAATCTACGGAGAGCTTTCTATATTCCAGCGCTCTACACACAAACCTACAAATCTTGCTAATCGACTGGGCGGATTCAAGATTCCAGGGTCGGGATATCCCCACCGAAAATCTCCCAACGGAAATCCGAAAGCTCTTGGCACCGGGTTAGAAAATGACCGATATCCTCAACTTCTCCACCACAAAGAGGACACGCAATACCTCAAATATATCGCGGGTAGATCAAGCTTAAAATAAAATTCTGGCTCATAAACTGTTTTCACCATACAATAATTTCTAAGGGTACCCGATGAAGAAATAATTCCAGACCATTTCTGTGTTTCCGCATGTTGGAACATTAAAATCAGCGTGTTTGGAAGCGTTTGAAGGATCGCCTAATTCATGTCCGCAACGGTGCCGGCACCACTGGTTTCGGCCGGTGCCGGGAAGTGGGTAACCCTCGTGGGCCACTGTGTCCTTGCTCCAGGTCATGGTGCCCAACATGAGGACTAGTGTCCATCTCTTGGGGCAATCCCTATTGCTGGATCACTGTCCCAAAAATTTGAGGGTTTGTGCTTGACGAAAAGGAACAGAGTGACGGGAGTTGAGCAAAAATGTTAAGAGTCTCAGCAATTAACAGAAAGAAGTGAATGCTTATACAGTTGTGTCACTCTTTATGATACTTTGGTGGATGAAAAAGCTTGCATGTATAAGAAACAGAGCAGTTTTGGTTTCAAGCAGAAACAGGGTCTTTTGAGGTCGTCTTTAAAGTTTCACTGAAAAGGGCTGTGATTCGACAATCTATTTACCTATCACTTGTTCACTTAAATAGGCTCGAAGACCCGATGAAAATGCGTTACTTCGTTGCTCCACTATCCACGGATAATCGATTTTCATATAGTGGACTTTCCCTGTCGGATTCCGGTTGTAATCTAGGCTAGACTGGAAATTAAAGAAACAAAGGAATTAGCTAGCAAATTTCGATTTCTGTGTGCAAATTTCGATTTCTGATTTGATTTCTGTTTCGTGTTTCTGGAAGGAAATATGAAGCAGATATCCCGGCCTAACTGGTACTGATTTCCGGTTGACCAGGGACCGTTCTTGTCTGAGTATCCAGAGTCGATTCTTGTGCCCAAATTTATGGATCTTATTGCTGGAATTCCGAATCTGGTAATTAGGAACAACGTTCCAAGCACGGAAATCCCGCTTCCGTAATTCCTGTGTTCCGGAATTTCGGAATAAGGAAATCTGGAACAGCATTCGGGGCACGAAAATCGTAACGGAAATCCCGCTTCAGCAGTTCCTGTATGCCGGAATTCCGAGGTAAAAAAAATTGGAAAAGCATTCAGGGCGCGAAAACCGGAAATCCCGCTTCAGGAATTCCTGTAAGCCGGAATTCTCAGGCAAGGAAATACGGAAGAGCATTCCGGACACGAAAACTGTCACCGATATCCCGCTTCAGGAATATCTCCGGATTTCCTAAGAACATTTCCGGAATGTTGTTCCAAATTTACGGACTCGGGAATCCGGGCACCTTTTTTCCCGACGGGTAAGGGCCCATGATCATTTGTGAAACAAGGATTTTGCTTGAAATTAATTTCTAGATTCCTTAAAGTGGGCATCTTGAGTAACAAGACCCAAGGTTTCGTTGGGATCCCGAAAATTTAATATTTGATGCAGACAATTGGGTCTTGTCTTCGCCAGATCCAGTCGTCGCTATACTCATTGGGCATTTTTACTATTAAAATTTAGAAACAGATTAAGGTCAAATAGAAAAATAGTTTTCATAATCGCGTTCAGCATCACTTCCTATCCCTTAATCGATTATCTCATTAGCTGTTTAAAAATATTTTGTTTGTCCCATAATTAGAACCCCCTCCCCCACCCCTAAATCTTGGGCTACAGAGCCCATCTACGAACTCGGTCTTTCCCTTGACCCAAAGAATCCTCACACCAAGTTTCATCAAAATATTTCGTTCCCTTGGAGAGTTATCGTGCTGACAGACGGACGGACGGACAGACTGACAACTTTTGAGATATCATAAGTATTCCTCTACTTACGTTTTGGATCCCAAAAAGTGAAAAAATACTTTACATAAACGATACATAACCATGATGCCCAAGGGCCTATGATAATTTTTGCTTCAAGGGTATTGCTTGAAAACTAAAAGAATTCCTGAAATTACATTTTTTTTTCTGCTCAACGTACATTTTCATGATCCCATGAGCCCATCATCATTTTTGCCTCAAGGGTTTGCTTTCAGATGAATTTCCAGTGCCCTTAAAGGGCAAGAATAAGATATTTTTACCAGACGATATATTCTCGGGATTTCCAAGGGCCCAGGATCGTTCTTATTTCATTTTCAAGGGTAATGCTCATAAATTAACACAAGAAACCAAAATTTGTAAATTCCTACTTTCATCCTCTGATCCAGCCTTGCAAAAGCCAAAAGAGCGTATAGCTCTTCTATTAAACCAGATCTCATGAACATTGTGGACTTACTTCGTTCTTGGATAAAATCTAATGGTTTATAAAAAATATAGGCTACTAAAAAATATAGGCTACTGCAGTTCATTATTGATATTGAGGATACTGATATTATTGTTGAATTTTTAATGGATAGGGAGAAAGTTGCTAAATAGAAGGTAGAGCGTATGAAATAACAAGACCAAACGTGATAGCTGTTCCTTCAGCCCAAGCTGACTGCGAATCATATTTGACGGTGCAAAACGGATAAGTCAGCTACATTTTATTAGAGCTATATTTCGGCCCTTCTTGGCAAGGGTCCTCTTCAGGCTCAAGCCGCTCAAGCTGGAACTTGAACTTGTCAACAACACAAGTTCAAGTTCATTTTCCACAAGTTCATTTTCCAGCTTGAGCGGCTTGAGCCTGAAGAGGACCCTTGCCGAGAAGGGCCGAAATATAGCTCTAATAAAATGTAGCTGACTTATCCGTTTTGCACCGTCAAAGACCAAACGTTTCGAAAGGATCCCAAAAATTTAATATTTGATGCAGACAATTGGGTCTTGTCTTCACCAGATCCAGACTCCTTAACATTTTTACTATTAAAATTTAGAAACAGATCAAGGCCAAATAGCTAACCATCTGAGAAAACCAGAAAGCTAAGTTCAGATATGGATTCAGCATGTGTGTTAAACCCTTTAAGTCATATCTGGGTCTTGTCTTCAAAGGATCCAGACTCCTTAACATTTTTACTATTAAAATTTAGAAACAGATCAAGGCCAAATAGCTAATCATCTGAGAAAGCCAGAAAACCAAGTTCAGATATGGATTCAGCATGTGTGTTAAACCCTTTAAGTCATATCTGTTTCGACGAAACTGATCGAAACTACCTACCTTACTTCTGCAAAATTTCCGATTTCGGCGAAATTCCTGGCGAACTGCTTGTCCGGCAAAAAAATGAAGCTCAAAAATGAATTTAACGCATCCCCTTACCCCTATGTCTAACATCTAATCAACTTCAGATAAAACTTTAACTTATAACACATTTTCGGGTTTCAGCCGGATTCCGGACGAGCCTATATCTCTGGGTTAAAAATGATTGTCATATACGGATTCGTCTTCTTTTCTTACCCTAAATCAGACATCTAGTCAACTTCAAATTAAACTTTTGCTTTTAACAAATCGGTTTCGGCTGGATTCCGGGCGAACTACTTGTCCGGGTAGAAAACGATTTTCACATCAGTAGTCTGCATGTCTTTATACCCCTAAATAGAACATCTAATCAACTTCAAATAAACCTTTTACTTTCAACAAATTTTTTGGTTTTGTCCGGATTCCAGGCGAATTACTTGTCCGGCGAGAAAATGGTTTTCATAATCGCGTTCAGCATGTCTTCTTACCCCTTGATCGATTATCTCATTAGCTGTTTAAAATATTTTGTCTGCCCCTTCATTTGAACCACCACCCCGGATGTAGGGCTACAGAGCCCACTTACGAACTCGACCTTTCCCTTGATCAAAAGAATCCTCACACCAAGTTTCATCGAAATATCTTATTCTCTTCGAGAGATATCGGAATATCTCTCGATTTTTACTATTAAGACTCAGAAACAGAAGAAGGCCAATGTCTAATCATCGAGAAAACCAAGTTCAGATATGGATTCAGCATGTGTGTATTTACCCCTAGGCTATACGTCATATCTACTTTGACGAAATTGATCAAATCTTCCTGCCTTACTTCTGCCAAATTCGGTTTCGACTGGATTCCGGGCGAACTACTTGTATTGCAAAAACTAAAGCTCAAAAACGAATTCGGTGTATCCCCTTACCCCTATACCGAACATCTAATCAACTTTTCAGCCGGATTCCGTGCGAACTATATGCCCGGGTAGAAAATGATTGTCAAAAGCGGATTCAAGATGTCTCCTTACCCCTAATTTGGGCATCCAATCAACATCAGATAAAACTTTTACTTTTAACAAATTTTCTGTTTCCGGCCGGATTCCGTGCGAACTACTTGTCCGACAAGGAAATGGTTTTCATATAAATGTTCAGCATGTCTTCTTACCTCTAAATCGAACATCTAATCAACTCTAAATAAAAGTTTGACTTTTAACAAACTTTCCTGTTTTGTCCGGATTCCGGGCGAACTACTTATCCGGCGACCAAATGGTTTCCATATTCATCTTGAGCATGTATTCTTACCCCTAAATAGACTACCTCATTATCTGTTTAAAAAAATGGTTCGCCCCTTTATTTGAACCCCCACACCTAAATGTTGACCTACAGAGCCCATCTACGAACACGACCTCTACCTTGACCTACAGAGTCCTCACCCCGAGTTTCATCAGAATATCTCATTCTCTTTGAGAGTTATCAGGCTGACCGACGGAGAGACAGACGGACCGACGGACAACTTTTACGAAGTCATAGGTATCCCTCCACTTCCGTTTTGGGATCCCCCAAAAATACCTATTTTATAAGGGTGGGATCCCAAAACGTAAGTGACGGGATACCTATGATTTCGTAAGAGTTGTCCGTCTGTCCGTCCGTCTGTTAGCACAACTCTCGAAGGGGTTTAGATACTTTATTCAAACTGGCAAGAGGACCCTTCGGGTCAAAGTACAGGTCAAGTTCGTAGATGAGCCCTGTAGCTTCATAGTTAGGGGTGGGGGGTTTCAAACTAAGGGACGAAAAAAAACGTTTTAAAAAGTGAATGAAATAACCAAGACATGCTAAATTTATATCAGAAACTTACTTTCTCACCGGACAATAAGTTAGTCCGGAATCCGGCCAAAACCGGAAAATTTGATAAAAGTAAAAGCTGTATTTGAAGATGATTAAATGTTTGATTTAGGGGTATGAGGACGTGCTGGATCCACATACGAAAATCAGTTCTACCCGGACATATAGTCCGCCCGGAATCCGGCCGAAACCGGAAAATCTTCAAAAGTGTTATCTGAATTTGGTTAGAGATTCGATGTAGTGGTAAGGAGGCATGCTGAAACCGTATATGCAAATTATTTTCTAGCCGGACAAATAGCTCGCCCGGAATACGGCCAAAAAGATGAAAATCTATTAAAAGTTACAGTTTATCTGAGGTTGGTTAGAGATTCGATATAGGGGTAAGTAGATACGCTGAATTTGTTTGAGCTTTACTTTTTTGCCGGACAATTGGTACATCCGGAATCCGGAAGAAACCGGATATTTGGCAGAAGTAAGGCAGGAAGTTTCGATCAATTTCGTCAAAGTAGATATGAAGTTTAGGGGTAAACACACATGCTGAATCCATACCTGAACTTTGTTTTCTCATGTGACTAGCCATTGACATTACTCTGTTTCTAAATTGGAATAGTACAAATGTGAATAGGTAAAAGTAAAAAAATTACATTTCCCGGGTATGCCTATCTACAAGACGCAATTGTCTGGATCAAATATTAATTTCTTGGGATCCCATCGAAACCTTTGGTCTAGTTCGATAATGGACAAGTCGTTGATCTGTGGATAAAAACCTGTCTTACGAGATCAGTACGTGCGTCATTCGCACAGTTCGTGCGTCATTGTCTGGTCTTTATGTTAAGTGGCGCTGTAGATGCTACCTTATTGATCCATTACTCGTCTGAGCCCAGTGATGAGGTGCACACTTGTCGAAATACCCCTGGTTCACACTGCTGCGATTTCGCGCAAAATTCTGCGTCATGCGACATACGACACAAATCATGCGACAAGCAAAGCACAACTTTGCGTTTTGTCGCAGTGTCGGATGCGTTGAAATATTTCAACTGATCCGACGTAACGCATGCGATTTTTTGAGGGAAAAGAGAAGAAAAAACAAAGATTAGTTAATTTTCAAGAATAAAGATTGCTCTACCTTGTCTGACTGTAATCCTAGGATGGCTGAATGCAAAACATCTTCTGAATAGATTTTTGTTAACCTGTTTTGAGCAAAATGACATACAGGGTTTGACTGAAAATTTTCTAATAAGTGGGTGGGTATTCAGATGGGTAATCTCCCAGCATCTTCAGAGGTCGTTTCCTCAAGGGCTTCTTTGTCCTTTTGCCAAATAATCTCGACGAAAAATTTCGTTTCCTTTTGCGTCTGCGTGGTGGTGGGAACGTGCATGCGATTCTGTCACACGTCGGAACATCAAAGAAAAAATCGTGTCGTATACGAAGCAGCAGTGTGAGCCTAGGGTTAGTGCAACTTGTGAAGACAATGGATTTGTTTGTAGGGATTATTGCATCCCAACGGGTCCGAGTCAGTATCGAAAAATTGATATTTAGGAAGCCAAGATTTGGCTTGAAGCTGCAAAAACCGAGCAAGAGGATGCGAGACTTATTTGTGTGGTACAATCTTGAACCCAGAAAGACATTCTGAACATCCTATAGTCTCAGAACAATTGAACGTCGATAATTCAGTTCCAGAATCAAAAATCCCATCTCTCATAATCTGTGATTTTCCGTCCGTTCCGTCGGCAAGCTAGGGTACTTCCGGATGTGTTAGGATGAAACTTGCCAGGCATGTTAGAAACCAGTAGACTGAATTGGTAAATATTCTTCAGGCGTATTATGAACCTGGTCAAACTGACGTTAAAGCGCACAGATACACAGATACTAAATTTTCTGTTTCAAATCCGGAATCATCAGTGGGGGGAGTTGAAGGGGGTGCTGGAAATCTTGTGGCACGCGAGTTAGGGCAATTCCAGACGGGCCAGGACGCCGAAATTCGTCAGGCTTGCACGAGACCTTGCCATATTGAGCTAGAAATCGTCACTTTCTGGATCCAACCATCCAGGGGCGATCGGGGGGAGGAGAATCCAGAGTTTTGTGGAACTTCTAAATTTCGAAAGAGTTTTCCATCTTGATAAAAATGTGTGGCAAGAGCAAATGCCCCAAATGCTTCATTTCAAGCCCGGATTGAATCAGGCAACTATGGGGGAGTTTGGAGGGGGTACCGCGGGAGGTTTCGTTTTTGACAGTTGGTTGTTGTGTTGTTTTTATCTTTTACAATACTCCGTCTTTACCTAGACGGGTAAAAAACAAAATTAATTTTATTTTATTCAATAGAACTAAATCATAATGCGTAGAACAGAAATCCAACCCTTACCCTTCTTTGACACCGCTGCGCGCAGAATTTTGCACATACCAGTAGTCGTGCGACAATCAAAGCTAAACACTGCGTTTTGGTGGAATTTATGATGCGTTAAATATCTAATCCCAACAAAACACATGCGATAGATGTTCCTTCAGCCCAAGCTGACTGCGAATCATATAGGCTATGCACATCTACCAGTTATCTTCTGATGTTCTTGTAATCCAGTGAACGGCTTATACGTAACGATTCCGCACATGCCTAGGAACATAGGCACATATACCAGTTGTCTTCTGACATCCTTGCAATCCGAAGACCATAACATACGTAACCATTCAGCTCATACCTTGGAACATATGCCCATTAGCTAAGACCCGCTATAGTTTCACCGTCAGAAGATAATACTCATTCAGGCTTCTCTAAGGACGTATAGACCAGCACTCAGGAAATCTGGGGAACCTAAGAAACAATACGAGCATGGGCATTTTGGTATGGTTTATCTATAGTTCTCTATCGTTTTATTCGCTCGAGGGGGGGGGGAGGTACGGGGGGGATCAGCGGGGGGGGGGGAGGCAGGAGGGCATAGTCGGAACCGCTTCAGAGGTCATCTCCCGAGGGTTTCTTTGTAAGAATGGGTTGCGCCGAGGTGATTTAACCTACGGGGCACGGGCACAGTCCGAAAAGATTTTCCTTATGAAATTCGCATCACTATGGGGCAGCTATGGGGAAACCTGCATGCGACACGTCAAAAGTCCGGAGCGAACGAGGAAATTTGCATCCGACTGCCAAAATCGGACTGTATGTAGCTTAATACTAAATTTTTCATGTCTAGTCGCTGAAAAAACGCAGTATCATGTCCGTGGATTATTACCGTTCCGTTTATGTTCAGTAATAAGGATGATAATTTGTCTTCTTGGTTGCTTTTTTTCTCACTGAGCATATAAGTAGTGCGTGCAGTGGCCCAGTTGGACTCTAGCTGCTAGAGTCATAAAAGTCCTAAATAAAAGGCTGATAATTAGCTATCTGAAAAGGCGAAAAATTCTGTCAAACGGCCATCGCGGCGAAGCCGTGATGCCTTTTTCATTAAATCGTTTGACGCCGCATTTCCAAATTGGGTGATTTAACGTATTTAGTAGTTCCCCTTTCTTTATTGAATTTGCTAATTCATCCAACATTTGTTCAGTGCGCATCGATCTCACCGCATTCGGTCCGTCCGTTCGTAAATTCGATGATTTAACCTGTTTATTTGGTCTCACTCGTTAGCGAATTCGGTATTTCACCGGACCTTTCTCAAGTCCGTATCTGTTCTATCCCATTCGGTCAGTCCATTTCATAGTTTGGTCATTATACTGCCTTCTGCGCACTGAAGGTGCCTGTTTATTTGGTCTCATTCGTTAGCGAATTCGGTATTTCACCGGACCTTTCTCAAGTCCGTATCTGTTCTATCCCATTCGGTCAGTCCATTTCATAGTTTGGTCATTATACTGCCTTTTGCGCAATGAATGTGCCTGTTTATTTGGTCTCATTCGTTAGCGAATTCGGTATTTCACCGGACCTTTCTCAAGTCCGTATCTGTTCTATCCCATTCGGTCAGTCTATTTCATAGTTTGGTCATTATACTGCCTTCTGCGCACTGAATGATAACTTCCTTGCTGGATTGCATTCTATACTCAGAAGAAAGGACCTTCGACGCATACGCTCGACATACTTCAGATATCTGAGATTTCTTCTCTACCTACCACGGCGCACGCGGAACCGCTACCTGTTCCGCCGTTTGTTGATTTCGACCCATTGTTGACGCTCGAAGCCCTCTCCTCTAATTTATGTTCTCCGATTGGATACTTGCCTGTCCATGATCCCATCAATGTGATTCTAAATTAGTGAAAATATTTTTGAGTGTTTTGTGATTATTTTATATTTCTTTGTCCTTTTTACTGCACTTACGCCCTTGGGCAGTGCGTCATAAATCCTTCATTCATTCATTATCAGATTCATTAGTTGCGTTTTTGACCCGAATTCTCCGTTCCGAATTCTCCCTTCTGAATTCTCGATTCTCGTACAAATTACCGTTTTTGCTACTCTGACCAGCCTCTGACTTCTCCAATCTCGCTTTTGACAAAAACACTAATTTGGCAGCTCGGCTGCATCCCGGTATACCTGTTAATGCATACTGAACACCCGAACTCTTCTGACCAATCAGGGAGGAGAACGGAGAGAGGAGAATCGACAATTTACCATTGGAGCAACTTCTCGATTCTGCAGAATCGCGAGGCTTTCCTCGTTCTCGATTCTGACAAAAACGTAAGAAAAGGGGAATTCACTTCGTCTGAATGGTCCAAAAACGCGAAATATGAGAATTCGGAGGAGAATCGCGAGGAGAATTCGGATCAAAAACGCAACTATTGTGTTGCGAGAGCAACACTTTGGTTTTGTCGTGGGTTTTTTTTTCCCTAGTAATCCGATTTCAGCTTATCCTTTGAAAGTGGTAAGGGTCTAACCCGTGGGGTTTTTACGGAAAGTGTGAGCCTAAGGCCGGATTGATGCATATTGCATTACATTTTGGAAAGCTCCGTAGAACTCTTGCCTGAGGCCAAAAATGATGGTTTTTGCTCGTAATTGAGCCAGAGCCTACAGTGTGTGAAGTGAAGTGGAGTTGTATAGCCTATGTCAGAGAATACTATCTGAAGTTATGCTGCCAACCTTTTGTTTCATCAAACCATGTTTCTGCTTTCGAGTGGAAAGCTCCGTTCTTGCAGACAGGCACCAGTTTAAAATTGAAGATGGACTAAAATCTACAAGTGCTAAATATGTGCGGCAGTTGCCCGGCCCCACAGCCAATATATCTTCTTTGAGTGGTAAACTCACGGGTCCGAAAGTGCTGCCATCTATTGTTTCTACCCATTTCTCTTCGTGATTTCAGCTGAGTTTATCATTTCATTTCTTACAGTTGAGGTTGAGGAAGAGAAATGATATCACACGGGTCTGTTAAACTTCAAAAGTTATCTCACTGCTAAAGAAATTAGAGCTTATACTTTGCTCGTTTCTAAGTGGTGATCTTAGAAAGTTGGCCTATGGTAAAAAAGTCCATCTTCTGATCTAATACAGGTAGAATTTGATGAACTGATCAAAGTATATGTCATTCTTTTTGGGACAACAAATCCTTCATGAGATACAACAGTTTGAAAGTTTAGAGGGGTTGACAACTTCAGTACTAAGGTACACTTTGAAACCAAAAATAGGCCGATCCGAATCATGAGACATGTAGGGGACTTGTAAGCAACATTCGGCTGTTAGACCATAATCATCTTCGGCAACGAGGGTTAGCAGTTTTTTTTTGGGTAGTTGGTGTACCTCTTAATTCTAATATTTGTTTCCGGTGTATTTTGATCGTGAGAACAAATAGGTACCATGTCTATCACGGGGAGATGGACTTGTTAGTAAGCATTGGTTGCTTGAAAGGGTTCATGAGGGGCTAGAAACTTGTGCAAATTGGTGCACATTCTATTTGATCTCTGTAAATCTGAGGATCCCCTACTCCCTCTTTTCCCGCAAAATGGGCAGAAATCCGTGTTTTAAACCGTCGTATTTTATGAATGTGTGTTTTTAAACCTCTGTTTTTTAATATATCTGTTTTTCAACCCTTAACTTTTAGCATTCTCTGTTTTCCAACGTCTACGACGCAACTCCATGTATTTCTTATGGGTTTTAGAAGTATATTGTTCAAAATCCAACCCTTATTTTATCTTAACCTCAAAATTTGAACCTTGCAAATAAACAATTTCATTTTTTCAACCTCTGATTTTTTCATCTTACTGTTTTTCGAAACGAAAGCGAACTTTTCAAATTTCAACCCTTCTAACTTCAAACTTCCAAATTTTAAACCTCTAGGTATATATTATGTAATCTTGAATACAATAACTTAAGTCAAAGTGTACAAATTCGAGAAACAACATGTCTACTGATGCTTATGTGCCGATGTTTACACGACGAGAACTTTTTGTGGAACAGTGAAGACTTCTAAGCTTTGGTTGGCTAAAGCCAGCACTTCCAACATACTGTAATGTTTCTATAAGTTCTCCATTTTGATTACTGGGGGATTATTTGCTTGTGTCGGGTAAATAAACACTCATTTCAGCGTCCAGAAATGGACTGAGTGTTTTTGTTATGTATGATTTATTTTGTATTTGTTAATAAACCCATTGAACTTGAACTTGACTTGACATAAATGTCAGTTATAAGTACCAAATTTTTGTCTCGTAACGCTAAATTTAGAATAAGGTAACCATAAGGCTTGCCCACTGCGTCAGAATAGCATCTTGTGGGAAGAACTTGACGGGCTAAGGTTCCAATGTTAGAATGGTCCCTCACTTGTCTGAAAAGTACAAATTACTGGGTGTTTAAAGACACGGTTCTGAAAGCTGGCGCTTTCAAGAATAGATTATGACAGGTCATAAAAACAGCCATACTAGAGCGATGACTAGTAATTATCCAGAGCTTGAGAAAATCTTCCCCATGCGTCTGTATGTCATGATTAAGAATTATCATGGAGGACCAATAACGTATCTGGTGTTTTTGGTTTTTTTTAAACTGATAACCCTTGAACAAACTTAACCTAGGGGAAGATGCTTTTATTTCGTCATAATATGCCAATGTTTATAACTAAAGACAACCTGTTTGTAAGGATGGGCCATCAAGCTATCGCGACCCTGAATCAGGCTAGAAATCCAATTGGTTTTACCAGAATTTGAAGGGGCTACACACAACACTTTGCAGTGTTTTTCAAACTGGAACATTCTGTTCAAAGTTTAAACAAGTACTCAGGGACGTCTTTAAGGGGGGAGGGGGGGCTGCACCCCCCCCCCCGGACCTAAATGAAAATACCGCATTCGGGAGAAACGGACAAGCGAAATACCTTATTCGGGGAAAAACGGGTGGCGGAGCCACCCGTTTTTCTCGATCCTGTTCCACAGGCTTTGATCCCGAATTATTCTTCTTTGGGAAAACCCGAATGAGACTCTTTTCGGAAAAATTCCCGATCCTCGGTGCCGTTCCACAGGCTTCGCGAAAATACCGAATAATTCTTATTTGGGAAAAACCGAATGAGACTCTGTTCGGTAAAATTCCCGAATGAGACTTTATTCGGAAAAATTCCCGAATGAGACTTTGTTCGGAAAAATTCCCGAATGAGACTTTATCTGGAAAAAATCCCGAATTTTGTATATTCGGATAATTTTCGAATTTGCCCTATCCGCAAAAATCTCGAATGAAAAAAATCCCAAATTTGGAATATTCGGAAAATTCTCAATCAGCCTGTTAGGAAAATTCCCGAACTAGCCCTATTCGAAAAATTTCCCGAATTAGCCCTATTCGGAAAAATTCCCGAATTAGCCTTGTTCGGAAAAACCCCGAATCGGTCTTATTTGGAAAAATGCCGATTAGATTCGAAAAAAATCACGAATTGGCCTCAGTTGAAAAGTCCCGAATTAGTTTTTAGCTTTGGGTTAAGCTTTAGCTTTTGTTGTTTAGTGATTCGCTGATGACAGTGAACCTGGTGCCGGTACCCAAGTCGAGAACGACAGATGCATCCAATTCTGATAACTATCGACCAACTGCTTTGGCTACGGTGTTATGGAAGATTATTCAGAAGTGTTTAGCTGGCCAACAGGCAAACAGTGTCTCATTACTGCACCCTAACAGTTTGGCTTCAAACAAAAGTGTGGATTTTCCGCGATTTTCCTTGTGAAATTCGTGGTGGATTACTTTCTGTTTTTCTCGAATCCGGTATTTCTATGTTTTATTGATGCGTCTAAGGCGTTCGATCGCGTGAACCACCTCACTATGCTTGATATTCTGGTGCGAAGAGGGGTCCCAACCGTGTACGTGAAATTATTATGTTTTTCGTTTACTCAACAAAGAGTTCGTGTACGTTGGGGGGATAACTACAGTCATTTTTTTTCATCTTAGGAACGGTCTACGCCAGGGGGGTGTCCTATCTCCGCTTTTGTACACGATATATACTGATGAGCTTTCGCTAAAGTTATGCCTTACGAGAATTGGTTGCCACATTAACGGGTTTCGGTACAATCATTTTATGTTTGCGGACGACATCGTGTTAATTTCGCCCACTATTTTTGCCCTCAATCCGCTCCTTAAAATTTGCGATGATGACGCTCCGTCCCACGATATTCTGTTCAACAAAAAAAAAAACGCTTGCAATGACTTACCTTCCCCCTGGCTTACCCGTTTCTCTGAAAGGGGTGCGGCTTGGTGGGAATGAAATCGTGTTCGTACGTAATTTTACTTATTTGGGGTACACCCTTCGGGATGACTGTCGAGATGACGACCATGTTACCGCGCTTCTACGCGCTCCTTTTTTTTGTTCTTTTCTTTTTCTCCTTCTTTTTTGTTCTTTTTCCTCTTTATGTGTCTTTTTCGGTTGTGTTCCATTTCCTCTAATCTTTAAGTTGTAGTTTAGCTAGGCCTACACAAGATTATCTTCCTTCTAGGCCAATATACCAAGTTGTCCAGTGTTATACAATTTTAGTACGTCAATAAATACGAGGTTTGTTTAAGCGAGGTAACATGATCGTCCTCAAATTTGGGCATTGCTCGGATGCAGTGAAAACTCGCTTGTTCCAGTGCAATTGTTACCAGCTTTTTGGGATATCCCTAGTGGCCAATATTTCACTCAAATCGACCAGACTACTCAAAACTGGCTACAATCGAGTTTCCCACCGCCTATATAAACTACCAAAGATTTTTAGCTTGAGCCACGAACTTGTCTCCCGAAGGTGCTGTACACTGAATGAGGTAGTGAGGCGATCTAAAGCGTCCTTTCACCAGAGAATTTTCTGTTCTGAGAATTTTCTTGTCAGTAACGCCGCTGATCCCCTTTTCAGCTGCCTTCCTGTGAGGAGAGCGCTCCTCAGGGACGTGTGTTCCTAACTTGTTCTAGTGCTTGTTAATTTTTGTTGTGTTTTTGTTTGTGTGTGTAAATGGCCTCTAGCTGAAATAAAAGTTATTATACCGACTTATTCTTCTTGGAGAAAACCCGAATTAGAATTTTAGTCATAAAATTCTCGAATTAGCCTTCCTCAGTAAAGTCTCGAACTGTCAAATACAGAAACATCTCGAATTGCTGATGTTCGAAAAAATCCAGTCTTATTCGCCCTAATCACTCTCGTTCGGTAAAGCCCCGAGTTAGTCTTATTCGGAAAAATCCCGAAACCCTCAACTCGGACAAATACCGAATTAACCTTGTTCGCTGGAAACCTGAAAATTTAGGGCATTTTGTCACTTTTTTTCCGAGTTAGGGTACTTCTAGATGAGCTAGGACAATGAAACTTGGCAGGAATATCAGGGACACGACCAAACGAACCTGGAAATATTCAGTTTCCCGATCCGACCATATGCGGGGGAGTGGGGGCGCTCGAAACATGAAAATTTAGGGCATTTTGTCACACTTTTTCGAGTTAGGGTACTTCCAGATGAGCTAGGACAATGAAACTTGGCAGGAATATCAGGGACCTGACCAAAGTAACCTGGAAATAATAAGTTTCCCGATCCGACCATATGCGGGGGAGTTGGGGCGCTGGAAACTTGCAAATTTAGGGCATTTTGTCACACTTTTTCGAGTGAGGGTACTTCCAGATGAGCTAGGACAATGAAACTTGGAAGGAATTTCAGGGACCCGACCAAACTAACCTGGAAATAATCAGTTTCCCGATCCGACCATATGCGGGGAAGTGGGGGCGCTGGAAACTTGAAAATTTAGGGCATTTTGTCACACTTTTTCGAGTTAGGGTACTTCCAGTTGTGCTAGGACCATGAAACTTGGCAGGTATATCAGAGACCCGACCAAACAAACTTAGATATAATCAATTTTCTGATCCGACCATTTTGGGGGGGGGGGGAGGGCAGGGGAATCCAGGAAATTGAGAAGTGTGTAACTTTCGAACGGATGATCGGATTGTAATGAAACTTCATAACTGAATAGAATATATATCTGTAATGTCCCGTTTAAAGTCTTGACCGGATTCGGTAGCCAGGGGGGAGTTGGGGGGGGGAGACCGGAAATTTCAAGAAACGGTTAGAATGGAGGGATCGGAGTGAAACTTGCTGGGAAGAACAAGCATCTGCTCTAGATAAGTCCTTTAGACCATTGTGCTGGATCCGGACACTTATGGGGGGGGGGGGGGGGGTCCCGGAATTCCGGTGATGGTGATTTTGGGGATTTCCACGATGAAACTTGGCAGGCATATCAGGGACCCAATCAAACTGACTTCAGGAGGGGAATCCGAAATTTTCAGTCATGCGTAATTTTGGAATGGGTGATCGGATTCGAGTGAAATTTAAGAATTGAACAGAGGACATTTCTCCGATGATTTTTTCCATATCGGGACCGGATCCGGCAACTATTGGGGGGGGGGGAATACGTGACCCGTTTAGAATGGAGGGATCGGGATGGAACTTTGTGGGAAGAACAAACAGATGCTCTAGGTAAGTCATTTGCTGAATCGGATTGGCTACGTGCACCGCGGGGGAGCTGGGGGGGGGGGGGGGGGGGTGGAACGGAAATCTCGAGAAACGGTTAGAATGATGGTATCGGAGTGAAACTTGCTGGGAAGAACAAACATCTGGTCCATGTAAATCTTCTACATAATTTGACTGGATCCGGACACTTGAAGGGGGGAGGAGGAGGAGGTTTCCCAGAATTCCGTTTTTTGGGGGATTTTCACGACGAAACTTGGAAGGCATATCAGGGACCCGGTCAAACTGACTTGGAATAAAAAAAAATCCTCGATATGATAATCTTGGGGGGGGGGGAGTTGAAGGAGGGGAATCCGGAATATTGAGTCACGCGTAACTTTGGAACGGGTGATCGGATTCGAGTGAAATTTAATAACTAAACAGAGGACATTTTTCTCTGGTGACCTTTTTCATTTCCGGACCGAATCCGGCAATTATTGGGGGGAGGGCGGAAAATAGTTGACCCGCTTAGACTAGTGTGATCTGGATCGAACTTTCGTGGGAATGACAAACAGATGCTCTGGATTAATCATTTACAGAACCGGATTGGCTCCGGTTATTGTGGGTGGAGTTGGAGGAGGGGGGGGGGGGGGTCTGGGATTCCGGTGATCGTGCGTTAAGATACTTCCAGATTTGCTAGGACGATGAAACTTCGCTGGAATATTGGAGACTCAACAACATTTGCTTAGAAACTGCTACTTCCCAAATCCGATTATTCCTTAAAGTACCAATCTTAAAGTAAAATAAATACTTTTAAGCAATATATGCATTTTCGTGATGCCCATCAGCCCATTAGCAGTTTTGCCTCAAGGGTTTTGCTTACAAATGAAGTTTCAGCTCCCTTAGAGTGCGCATCTCAACCGCAAAGTCGAAACTTAGTTTTGATCAATCAAATCATCTTGACCCTTGCAAGTGCCATATGAGCTTACAGCTCTTGTTTTTTTAGATCCCATCCGTAAGCGACGGGATACCCATTATTTCGTAATAGTTGTCCATCTTTCCGTTTGTCTGTCTGCTAGCACGATAGCTCTCGAAAGGGTTGAGATATTTTATTCAAACTTGGCATGAGGATGCTTTGATTCGAAGTATAGGTCAAGTTCGAAGATGGGCTCTGTAGGCCTACATTTGGGGTTGGGGGAGGGTTTTCAAATTAAATGGGCGAAAAAATATTTTTAAAAGCAATTAAGATAGTCAATTTAGAGGTAAGGAGACATGCTGAATCCGAATATGCAAATTATTTTCTCACCGGACAAGTAGTTCGCCCGAAATCCGGCCGAAATCGGAAAATTATTTAAAAGTATAAGTTTAATCTGAGATTGATTAGAGGTTCGATTAAGGGGTAAAGAGACATGCTGAATCCGAATATGAAAATTATGTTCCCGCCGGACAAGTAGTTCATCCGGAATATGGACGAACCCGAAAAATTTATAAGAGTAAAAGACTAATGTGAAGTTGATTAGAGGTCCGACTTAAGGGTAAGTATATATGCTGAATCCGAATAGGAAAATTACTTTTTCCCCGGACAAGTAGTTCGCCGGGAATCCAGCCCAAACCCGGATAACATGTAAATATAAAAGTTTGATTTGAATTTGATCGATTTAGGGGTAAGATGACCTGCTGAATATGACAATTATTTTCTCCCAGCGTCGCTCGGAATCCGTGTGAAACCGAAAAATTTGTTAAAAGTAGTTTTTTTTTATCTGAAGTTAATTAGATGTTCGCTGTAGGGGTAAGAAGATATGGCGAATTTGTTTTTGAGCTGTGGTTTTTGCCAGAAAAGTACCTCATCGGGAATCCGGCCGGAACCGGAAATCTAGCAGAAGTAAGGCAGGAAGTTTTGATCAGTTTCGACAAAGTAGATATGACATAGGACATACGGGTAAACACACATGCTGAATTGTGTTGCGAGAGCAACACTTTGGTTTTGTCCTAGTTTTTTTTTATTTTATTTTTTATTTTCCTATGACTCCGATTTCATTTTATTCCTGGTAACTGGTAAGGGTCTAACCTGTGCGGTTTTTACGGAAAGTGTGGACCTTAGGCCGGATTGATGATTATGACATTACATTTTGGAAAGCTCCGTAGAACTCTTGCCTGGGGCCAATAAGGATGGTTTTTGCTTGTCCTCGAGCCAGAGCCTACGGTGTGCGAAGTGAAGTGGAGTTATATAGCCCATGTCAGAGAGGACTATCTGAAGTTGTGTAGCGAACCTTTCGGTTCATCAAACCATGTTTCTGCTTTCGAGTGGAAAGCTCCGTTCTAGCACGCAAGCAGGCAGGCACCAGTTTCAAATTGAAGATGGACTAAAATCTATAAGTGTTAAATATATGCGGCAGTTACCGGGCCCCACAGCCAACATATCTTCTTTGAGTGATAAATAGAAAAATCTACAGAAACAAAAAAGTGTCATTTTCCCACGGATCCGAAAGTGCTGCCATCTACTGTTTCTATCCATGTCTGTTCGCGATTTCAGCTGAGTTTATCATTCCATTTCTTACACTTGGGAGTGAGGAAGAGAAGTGATATCAGATGGGCCTCTTAAACTTTAAAAGTTCTCTCACTGCTAAAGAAATTAGAGCTTACCTTTTGCTCCTTTCTAAGTGGTGATATTAGAAAGTTGGCCTACGGCAAAAAAAATAACTTTTAAACTAATACAGATAGAATTTTTTTTCAACGGCAATCGATAGATATTGGTGAGCTGATCAAAGTATATGTCATCCGGGTTTTGGTACAAAAATTCCTTCATGAGATATAACAGTTTGAAAGTTTAAGAGGGGTTGACAACTTCAGTAGTAAGGTATACACTGAAACCAAAAATAGGCCGATCCCAATTGTGAGACATGTAGGGCACTTGTAAAGCAACAGTCGGCTGTTAGACCATAATCATCTTCAGTGATGAGGGGTTTGCAGCTTTTGCTAGTTGGTGTACCTCTAATTTGTCCGGTATATTTGATGGTAAGAACAATTTGGTACACAAGTAACAATCGGCTGTTAGACCATAATCTTCTTCGGCGATGAGGGGTTAGCAGCTTTGGTAGTTGGTGTACCTATTGATCCTATTATTTCTTTCCCGTGTATTTGATCGCGAGAACAATTTTGTACCATGTCTATCACGGGGAGATGGACTTATAAGTAAGAATCGGTTGCTAGAATGGATTATTGAGGGGCTAGAAACTTGTGAAGATTTGTGTACATTTACTTGATCTCTATAAATCTTAGGGTAAGAAAATTAGTTTCCTTGGTCTATCACTGCAACTTAACATTAAGCCTTTGAGGGATTGACAACTTTAGTGGTAGGGTACACACTCAGACAAAGAATAGGCGGAACCCAATTGTTAGACATGTCAGGGACTTTCAAATAACAATCGGCTGTTAAAGCATAATTATCTTCAGCGGTGAGGGGTTTTCGACTTTTCCTAGTTTGTTCACCTATTTTGTTTCCGGTGTTTTTGATGATAAGAAAAGTTTGGTTCATGTCATCGTTCAAGAATCAGCTGCTATAGCATTGCCATTTTCATGAGATGCTACTATGGTCAATGGTGATGGTCTACCACTGTAACATAGAAATAAGTGTTAACGCAACGGATATAAATGATAATGTAATACAACGATATAGTTTCGGAATAATTAGCAGAGTGGCATTTATGGTATTTTGATCCTGAAAAGTTACGGATGGCTTTATATTACCAACTAGTTTATATAAGATAATGTTCCAAGTATCCAAAAGTCACGATGTCTACGATTGAAAAGGATAAAGTTCAACTGGCTGCTAAGTTAATTTAGTCCCTACTTCCGATATTCTGTTGTTGTTTTTACTTGTAAGCAAAAATCGACTGTTAGACCATAATCATCTTCTGCGATGAGGGGCTTGTAACTTTTACTAGTTGGTGTACCTATTAATCCTTTTATTTGTTTCTGGCGTATTTGAATTGAGAAATATTTGGTACTATGTCTATCACGGGGAGATGGACTTCTAAGTAGGAATTGGTTACTAGAAGGGGTTCATAAGGGGCTAGAAACTAGTGCAAGTTGGTGCACATTTTATTTTATCTCTTTAAATCTGAGGGTAAGAAAATTAGTCTCTGTGACTTAGAATTAAGTCTTTGCCAAGCTTTCGTTCATCAAACCATGTTCCTGCTTTCGAGTAGACCGATAGCGAAGAAACAAGACCAAAGTGTTGCTCTCGCAACACTTTTGTCGGCGAAGCCGAACAAAGGTTGCTGCAACACTTCACGTTGTCCAGGCAACGTAGGTCTAGTTCATATCTAAACTTGGTCTTCTCAGATGATTCCCATTGGCCTTAATGTGTTAAAGTCTGGATCAAATATTAAATTTGTAGGATTCCATCAAAACTTTTGGTCTTGTTTATTCTTTTCTTATTGCGATGGCCCTAGTGCGCTTTTTATGTAATATAATCTATCCCTATATCAATAAGGTTACGTGGCCGATCTTTGAACTTTTGTAGTTGACCGACGGGATCCTGAAACCATGTTTGAACGAAATGGAACCGTGCTAACAGACAAATAGACGGACGGACATACTTTTTGACGTCCAAAGTTTTTCCCAAACAGTTTCGAATCCCAAAAATAACATTGTGTCATATCTGATGACATTGATAAAATACTGTGTTGCGTCATGAGTTTTACTCATCTTTGACTGAATGGAAAAAAAAAACTACGCAATATCAACGTTGCAGAATTTGGTGTTGAGTAATAATGACTGTTGAGATTTTGTGCTTGTTTTCTTTAGTGAAACTGAAATAATCCTGTCTCATGGCCCTGTGTAATTCGCAAAATTTCATGTTCAGTAATGGTGAGTCAGCAATGGCATCTAGTGAATTTTTTACTTGGCTGATCCCGCAAACGGGGAAGTCCGCTGAGATTTATTCCATCGACATGCCGTCCCTTCTTGGCATAGTGGGAGAAGTTAAAAATTGTTAGATAGTTAAAATGTTGCCGAAACATGGCATCCCTTAGAGAACACTTTTACCCGAGCATCGTGGGGGGGGGGGGGGAGTGAAGGGAAGTGGAATCCGGAATCTTGAGGTTTTTTTTAACTTTTGAACGGGGGGTCGAGTCTTAATGAAACTTGATATTTGGAAAGACCTCGTGTCTCAGACGGCCCACTTAAAATCCGGACCGGATCCAGTGAATTTGGGGGAACAGGAAATCTTGAGAAACGCTTGGAGTGGATGGATCGGAATGAAACTTTGTGGGGAAGGACCAGCACAAGTCCTATATACATCGTTGACAGAACTGGACCGGATCTAGGCACTGGGGGGAATTGGTGGGGTCCGGAACTCTGGTGATCCGGGTTCGGTAGGCTACTTCCTGATAAACTAGGGCGATGAAAATTGGCAGACATAACAGGGACCCGACTAGACTGCCTTGATAATAGTTCTTTCTCCACTCCAACCATCATGGGGGGAGTGGTAGGATGGGGGTAGGAAAGTTTGTGACATGTACGAAAACCAAAGGATCACTGGGCAGAATGAGATGCAAGTTGGACAGTACCGAGTTTATGTGGCTAACGTTTGTTATTTGGCATCCGGGCCGGACCCGATCTCGGTACGGGGAGATGAAGCGGGAACAGGAAATATCCTCCAGGGATATCCTCCGACTCGTGTCAAACTTGGTAGACGGGAAAAGGAGATGGTATAGATGCGATGCTTTATGTATCCGAGTCGTATTTGGCCACATTTGGGGGTTTTAGGGGGAGTCTTGGAAATGTTGTGGCTCGCATAGGTGTCAAACGAGTGGAGCGATTTGGATGAAACTTGGAATATAGAGACATCATATGATCTAGATGACATATTTCAGGGTCCGGACCGGATCCGACCACGGTGGGGGTACCAGAATTTTCCGATACCAGAATTTCCCGAAAAATGCTCGTAGCTTGACAGGTGGACAGGTCTGCCGCCGTAGCGGTAAGGGAAATAGTCTGGCACGTCTAGGGATGAAAAACTTGAAAGAGATCTAAAATTGAAAGTCATTTGCCCTAGAGGACCGCAGGCGAAGCCGGAAATGTCCAGACTATATTTTATAATTCTATCGACCGGGGGGTTCAAGGGGGTATTTTGTCACGTTCTCATCTAGCTTCTTGCACCACCTACTTGTTATAAGTGCCATATGAGCTTGTTACATGCATAAGTTTTCCAACGGGTGATCGGGTTCGAATGAATCATCGTAAAAGGACGTGTCTCTGATGTTATATTTCAAGTCCGCACAGGATCCGGCAAATGTGGGGTAGTTTGGGGGGGGGGGGAAATCTCGTTACACGCTTACACTGGAGTAATCAGGATGGAACTTGCTTGGGAAAAATGTCATATGTTCTAGATTATTAATTTCGTGTTCCATGCCGAATCTGGGCTCGGTGGGGAGAGTTGGAGGGCGTGCCGGAGATTTCCCGGAAATATTTGAACTCGGGCGATAATGAATGTGCCGTACTAGGAGTTGCCCTAGTTAACCCATTTCGAGGTTCAACCCGTATCTTTTAACGGCGTGATGAAGTAAGTATTTTGTAACAAGCTGCTCTAGCTAGAGCGACTTAGGTTAATTCGTGTCCAGACGACGTTCAGCCAAGTGAGGAGAAAATCGGTCGCGACTATCTGAAAATTCCCGGTAAGAACGGAAATGCTCCGATACCAATGATTGATAATTTACCAGTGCTAAGTCCGTAACAAGTGCCATATGAGCTCGTAGCTCTTGTTCAGGATATACAAAAATTTCTTTGCATAAGGAGAAGAAGAGTAAATAATTGCAAACGGCACACGGACATGACAAGCATAAGTTTTTCTTGGCATGCAAAGGGTTACAAACGTATAAAGGATTACGAAGTAGGAGCCGAGGTAGCAGCTTCTCAAAGGACACCTGAATGAAGAGTACGGTACCAAGTATCATCCCTAGCTGTATGACTTCCACTATATAGAAAATCTATAAAACCCTCCTCATCCGTCTGTGCCTGGTGAGGTCTGTCGCAAGTGGAATGGTTTCAGATAGTCAAAGGGAGTACCGACACGTCGAACTTCGTCGTCTGAATCTCACTCGCCGTCGAGGGAGCCCGTCACTATCACCACCCGTCTTTTCGCCCACCCAGTCATTTCGCCTAAAAAATCCGTCAGTTTGCCCACTTTTTCCGACAGTTCACCCACTCATCACTACTTTCTACCCGTCAGTACGTCAACCCGTCACTACCTCCACCCGTCACTACCCCCACCCGTCACTACCGCCAACTCGTGAAATCCGACAGTTGGTCCACTCTTGAAATCCGACACTTTGCCCACTTTGAAAATCCGACAGTTGACCCAACTCGACCCTGTCATGAAAGAAAGGTAAGCAATCCTAGGAGAGTACTAAGACGGAGCCGACCTTTTTATGTTTAATTAGGGTCAACACTAGATGCCTATGGGTGCCACTGTTCTGTTTACGTAAAGATGGGGAAAAAGATACTGTTTACGTGAAGATGGGTGAAAAGGAAAAGGTATTCAGAGAGGTCGTTACTAACTTTCATGCTTGGTAACGAGGTTGTTGTCCAATGGTGGCCCGAAGGTGGGAACTTTTCAGGTTCAAAATACAGAGATGCCACTCTACTAATTATTGCGCAACAAATTTACGTTATCATTTGTATTCGTTGCGTTAACACTTAATTTTAGGGTACAGTGATCAGACCATCATCATAGACCATTCGAGTATCTCATAAGAATGACAATGCTTTAGCAACCGATTCTTACTTGCAAGTCCCTCTCCCACTGAGAGACATGAACCAAACTTTTCTTATCATAAGAAACACCGGAAACAAAATAGGTCAACAAACTAGGAAAAGTCGGAAACCCCTCAACGCCGAAGACGATTATTTTTTTGATAAAAAAAAATCCGGAAACGAAACAGGTGAACAACATAGGAATCTCTTGGAACACTCTTTATAGAGATCAAATAAAATGTGCACCAATTTGCACAAGTTTCTAGCCCCTCATGAACCCCTTCTAGCAACCGATTCTTGCTTAAAAGTTCATCTCCCCGTGGCAGGCATGGTACAAAATTGTCCTCACGATCAAAATACACCAGAAACAAATAAGAGGATTAATAGGTACACACTACCAAAGTGCGCTGGATTGTTACCAAAACTATTGGATTATTCCAGTTTATTAAATTTAACTCCAACAAAAATACTGGCCATTCTCTCTGCGCGCATCCCCAGCATACTGACAATCAAAACAATATTCATTCCACTCGGAGTCATCGCACACCCCGGGGGCAAACGATGTAATATAGCATCCACTACACCTAGTCAACTTGGACTAAATGCCGGTAAGAAGTAAACGTAAGATAACATCCACTACAGTCCTCCCTTGTTAAGTTTGAAACAAGAAGGAAATTTTCTCACAAAAATTTAAGCACACATATATGCACTATTTACACATTACAGGAGCCGCGACAAGGCATCGGCATTTCCGTTTTCAACAACGGGTCGAGCCTTCACTGTAAATGAATACTCTTGAAGAGCAAGGGACCATCTTGCAAGTCGAGCATTCTTGGACCGACAGACATTCATCCAACGCAGAGGATTGTTGTCTATTTCTACACAAAAGTTCGGACCAGTCAGATAATATGTAAATATTCTATGCCCCACTTTAGAGCGAGCGCCGGATCGTTACCAATACTATTGGATTATTCCAGTTTATTAGATCTAATTCCAACAAAAATATTGCATCCCCAGCATACTGACAATCAAAACAATATTCATTACACTCGGAGTCATCGCACACCCCGGGGGCAAACGATGTACCGTAATATAGTATCCGCTACACCTAGTCAACTTGTGCTAAATGCCGGTAAGAAGTAAACGTGAGATAGCATCCGCTACCCAAAGTTCCTAACCCCTCATCGACGAGGATGATTATGGTCTAACAGCCGATTGTTGCTTCCAAGTCCTCACATGTCTTACGATTGGGATCGGCCTATTTTGGTTTCAGTGTGTACCTTACTACTGAAGTTGTCAACCCCTCTGAAGTTCCAAACTGTTGTATCTCATGAATGAATTTTTGTACCAAAAAAGTGACGTATACTTTGATCAGCTCATCAAGGTCTATCGATTACCGTTCAAAAAAAGAATTCGACCTGTATTAGTTCAAAAGTTGACTTTTTTGCCGCAGGCCAACTTTCTAATATCACCACGTAGAAAGGAGCACAGGATACGCTCCAATTTTTTTTTAAGCTATCAGAGAACTTTTAAAGTTTAAGAGTCATGACTGATACCATTTATCAACCGCAATCGATTCGATTCGGGCACTGCGGGGTGAGTTGGGGGAGGGGTCCGGAACTCTGGTGATCCCACGAGTTCGGTGCTTCCTTATCGACTAGGCGATGAAACTCGTCAGGCATTTCAGGGAGCCGAACAAACTGACTTGAGAATAATCATTTGCATGCCCTGACCGTCGTGCGGTAGGGGTGAAGGGATAGGGAATCGGATCTAGGGACATTCATAAATTTTGAACGGGCGATCGGATTTGAATAAAACTTGGCAAGTGGAAATAGCTATCGTTCAAGCTATTTCCAGCGCGTCAACTCCGGACAATCCAATAATTGTGGGGGGAGTTGGAGGGGGGCACCGGAATATTTGTGAAACTCTTAGCGTCGATGGATCGCCCTAGATACGTTTTTTCACAGAACCAGATCATATCGGGGCTCTTTGGGGGGAGTTGGAGGGGGTTTCCCGAAATTCCGGTAATCGCGAGTTAGGACACTTCCAGATGTGCTAAGGACGATGAAACTTGGCTAGTGACCCGACCAAATAAGCTTAAGGACCATTTGCACAAGTTTCTGGCCCCTCATGAACCAATTCTAGCAACCGATTTTTACTTAAAATTTCATCTCCCCGTGACAGACATGGTACCAAATTGTCCTCACGATCAAATCCACCAGAAACAAATAATAGGATTAATAGGTACACCACTACCAAAGTGCGCTGGATTGTTACCAAAACTATTGGATTGTTCCAGTTTATTAAATCTAATTCCAACAAAAATGTTGAAACTTCTCTCTGTGCGCATCCCCAGCATACTGACAATCAAAATAATATTCATTCCACTCGGAGTCATCGCACACCCCGGGGGCAAACGATGTAATATAGCATCCGCTACATCTAGTCAACTTGGACTAAATGCCGGTAAGAAGTAAACGTAAGATAACATCCACTACAGTGTTCCCTTTTTAAGTTTGAAATAATTAGGAAATGTGGTCCATGTGGCAGAGGATTGTGGTCTATTTCTACGCAAAAGTTCCGACCCGTCAGATAATATGTAAAACATTCTATGCCCCACTTTAGAGCGTTTAGAGCATTTCACAAAATTTTCCCAGCGACGGATTTCGTTGTATTCATAATTTTTGAAGAACGATGTTGATTTAATTGGTGATCAGGCTCTGACATTTTGGATCTTGAAACACATTAAAATCTAGAATACGCAAGTATAGTTAAATTCTGCTTCGGCGCTTACTACAGTTTGTCCTGAGTAAAGGCGTTGGAAGCTTTTCTTTTAGCGAAAGTTGACACGAAAAGCGAAGAGTGTGAATTTACATAAACGAATTTTCGTTACAAGAATGGTTTCAGCTGATGCATTTTACACCAGTTCTATCAATTATTGGCGGGGAATGTGCGCCGTTGCCGTTTTGAAGTTACGTCTATTTTTTCGGTATGTTCGAGTCGTGTATTTTGGCCCAGAAGTCTTCGAAAAAAGTGCCCCCCCCCCCCTGGCCTGAGTGCTTTGGGCCACCCCGGATGGGAATAACATAATGCAAGACTCCTGGTATTTTAGTGTCAAGCTTTCGTGTACCGCCTCCGAGTATTTCTTGGTGAGAATATTACCCCTATTGTCAAAAATATTTGCACTGTACGAGACTCAACTCTTTACGGCTCGACCAAATCTTACAACTCTAAAACTTAATTTACAGAATAAAAAAGTGGTATTTTCCCACGGGTCCGAAAGTGCTGCCATCTATTGTTTCTACCCATTTCTGTTCGTGATTTCAGCTAAGTTTATCATTTCATTTCTGACACTTGGGACTGGGGAAAAGAAACGATATAAGATGGGGCTCTTAAACTTTAAAAGTTTTCTCACTGCTAAAGAAATTAGAGCTTAAGAAATTAGAGTCTGATCAGAACGTATGTCATTCAACACGTTTAGAGGGGTTGACAATTGAACTAGTAAGGTACACACTGAATAGGCCGATCCAATTGTTAGACATGTAGGGGACATGTAAGCAACACTCGGCTGTTAGAACATGATCGTCTTCGGCGATGGGGGGACTAGCAACTTTTACTAGTTGTTGGGTTTTTTAATCCTATTATTTTGTATTTGATCGTGAGAGCAATTAGGTACCATGTCTGTCACGGAGAGATGGACTTGCAAGTAACGGTTGCCAGAAGGGGTTCACGAGGGGCTAGAAACTTATGCAAATTAGTGCACATTTTATTTGATCTCTATAAATCTGAGGGTGAGAAAATTAGTCTCCATGGTCTACCACTGTAACTTAGAATCAAGTCTTTACGCAACAGATACAGCTGATACTGTAAAACAATTTCGTAGTTTCGCAATAATTAGGAGAGTGGCATCTACGGTATATTGATCCTGAAAAGTTACGGATATCAAACCAACTAGGTTCTATAAGATAAGGTTCCAAGTTCTCATTCGTCAAGATGGACGATTGAAAAGGATAAAGACAACTGTCTGGAAAGTCAATTTAGTCCCTTCTTCCGACACTCCGGTGTTGTTTTTGGGATCCCTAAACGTAAGTGGAAGGATACCCGTGAAATCACAAAAGTTGTCTGTCCGTCCGTCTTTCCGTCTGTCCGTATGTCTTTCCGTCTGTCCGTCCGTCCGTCTGTCCGTCGGTCCGTCTGTAAGCACGATAACTCTCGAAGGGAATGAGATATTTCGATGAAACTTGGAGTGATGATTCTTTGGGTCAAGAGTAAGGTCGAGTTTGTAGATGGGCTTTGTAGCCATATATTTAGGGGTGGGGGAGGGGGTTCCAAATTAAGTGGCAAAACAATATTTGTTAAAAGCTATTGAGATAGTGGATTTAGGAGTAGGTAGACATGCTGAATCCGAATGTGAAAGTTATTTTCTTGCCGGACAAGTAGTTCACCGGAATCCGGTGAAAATCGGACACAAAATTTGTCGACCAATTTTCGGGCTATAGCAGACCCTACCCTTTTATTCCCAAACCTGCAAAGCTCTGCGCGTTGGATGACGACATTCATTTGTTTATTCTACGGACGTCGGAGAGATCGAGTGTAATCGAAGGTCGAAGGGGTTGATATATAATGTTTAAACGAGGATATTCTTCAATGAGGATTTACTGGTAAAGTACAGGTCAAGTTGAACACGGGTCCTTCGGGCAGAGGTACCATGGAAGCAGAAGAGGGGTTTTGAATTTATGGTACAAACATTTATGTTTTATAAGCTAATAGATACTCATTGGGGGTAAGGGGGTCCCCTGAATCCATATCTGAACTTAGTTTTCTTGCTGGACAAATGGTTCATCACGAATTCGACTGAAACTGGAAGATGAAGCTCAAAGTAGTTTCTGAAATCGATTGGAGATTCGGTATCGGGGCAAGGAGACTTTTTGAACTTTATTTTAACAGTAAAAATATTCAAGGAATCTGACGAAGACTGAAAGGCGAAGACATGACCCAATTGTTTGAATCAAATGTTAGATTTTTGGATCCCAAAGAAACCTTTGGTCTTGTTTTTCAACGTTGAGGGATAGCCTTTGATCATGTTCAAGTGTCGAGGGGTGACGACTTCAGTGGTAGGGGGCACACTCAAACAAAAAACTGGTGGAACCAAATTGTGAGACTCCCGCAGTCTCACAATTGAGTAATCTCGCAGTCTCGGAGCACTTTAGTCGGCGAAGCCGAACAAAGGTTGCTGCAACATTTCACGTTGTCCAGGCAACGTAGGTCTAGTTGCTGTTGAAAGTCTTGTGATTTTTTTAATTTGTTGGCTTTCTTTTGGAAAGTTGGTGATTTGACAACAATCTTGTTGTAAAAAAAAAACAAAATTGAGTAGTTGAGGATTCCTTTTTTTACCATCTGAAGGCTTAAAATGGTATAAAAAGTAAGTCAACTGCTATGTTTCAAGTTCTTTCTGGACTGAAAACGACAAAATAATGAAGATTTCTTTTGTCTCGTGAAGAAACAGGTGTTTGGGCTACTTATTGGCAACTGCTACATTCTCTTTGAGCCTGTAATCAACGAGACCAAAGGTTTCGATGGGATCCCAATAATTTAATATTTGCTCCAGATAACTGGTTTTGTAAATACCCGGTCTTCGCCAGACTCCTTGAACATTTTTACTATACAAATTTAGAAACAGAGTAAGGCCATTGGCTAATCATCTGAGAAAACTAAGTTCAGGTATGGATTCAGCATGTGTATTTACACCTATATTCGCCATGTCCACTTTGACGAAAATGATCGAAACTTCCCTGCCTTTTACTTCTGCCACCTTTTCGGTTTCAGCCGAATTTTGGCCGAACTACTTGTCCGGCAAAAAAATAAAGCTCAAAAATTAATTCAGCACATCTCCTTACACCAATATCGAACCTCTAATCAACTTCACATAAAACTTTAACTTTTAAGAGATTGTCCGGTTTCCACCGGATTCCGGGCGAACTGTATGTCTGGTTAGAAAATGGTTTTCATATACGGATTCAGCACATCTACCTACCCCTAAACCGAACATCTAATCATCTTCAGAAATAACTTTTACTTTTAACAAATTTTCCGGTTCTGGCCGGATTGCGGGCGAACTAATTGTCCGGCAAAGAAAATGGTCGTGTTCAGAATGTCTCTTTACCCGCACATCGACTAACTCATTGGCTATTAAAAAATATTTTGTTCACCCCTTAATTTGAAACCCTCTATTAAAATGTAGCTGACTTACCCGTTTTGCACCGTCAAATATGAAACTCCACCCCTAAATGTAGGGCTACAGAGCCCATCTACGAGCTCGACCTGTCCCTTGACCCAAAGAATCCTCACACCAAGTTTCATCAAATATCTCATTCCCTTCGAGAGTTGTCGTTCTCACAGACGGATGAACAGACGGACAACTTTTACGAAGTCATTGGTATCCCTCCACTTACGTTTTGGGATCCCAAAAAGTGAACTATGCCTTTTCAACTTCTTTGTTACTCAAAACGAAGAAGTAAACTACGGCTACCTTTAACTATCCAGGACAGATACTTTGGTTATCTAAGGGAAGAATGTAAAACACCTTTTAGCTTCTTGTGCAGGTATAGTAATAGTATCCCCATATTTTTTGGTGGGGGAGTCGATAATTTCTTAGATACAATCACCAAAGAAACCCCGTATAGAATTGAAGAGATTATTTAAGCCACCAACCATGGCATCCGCAGGAGCTGATCGTCTTAGCGGTCGTCTTAAGCGTTTGAAGGTCGATTCCTACGTCAGCAAAGTCTGTGCTCAGTAGTAAGGGTAACGCCTCACAAACTTGACGGAATTACTCCTTAAAAGTGAATTATTACTTCCCGGTTATTTTTGCGTGCCAAGAAAATAATTATTTGTCATCCCAGTGTGTCGTTAATAAATTCATGTTGACTGGTGACAAGTAACTATATTGTCATCTTAGGAAATTTGTTTGGGACAATAGCGGAAACAGCAACAAAAAAACAAAGGTTTTCATAGACAAACCATAGGGATTTATACATTTCGTTCGAGAAACATCACACATAAAGAGAAACATCACACATAAAAGGGTTAAAACGTAAATATTCCCGACATCCGACAATGTTTAACGAAAGGATCTTGCAGCACTGTTTCAAATTTTAGTCGTTTAATATTAATTCGTTTTTATGGCACTTGCCTTCCGGCCAAGTGCCGTGTACTGATCACTCTTCAGTCGCTCGATCAGTCCGGTGATCGCGAGTGAAGGTACTTCCAGATGTGCTAGAAACGATGAAACTTGTCAGGCGAGTAGTACAGAATGGGGGCTCCCACCCCATCCAACCCCCAATAAAATAAACCCCTAATTACATAAAATTTACCAATTTTACCATATTATATATCAAATTAACCCCATTTCAAAGAAATTTTTATTTTCATAATTTAAAAATAGAGGCCCCCAGTAATGAAAATTTTACCTTTAGTCTCAATAAACTATTGATATATATACTATAAAAAATAACGGTATCCTATAAACTACTGATATATATACTATACAAAAATAACGGTATTCTATAAACAACTACTGATTAGACAGTTCTAAATCCACATATGTCTCTTTGTTCTTGTTTTCCCGTACAATCGGCTGCAAAACTAGATTTTTCTTTAAAAGCAACTCGTTAGCAATAGCTTTACATTTCTGAGTTATAAACAAATCACATGATTTGTCAATATGGTAATTACTACAACCAACTTATCATCGTATTTTGTTTCAGCAATTCTCATTTTATATGCATTATATTTCTTTCCTAATATCAATACTTCTTTTTTGAATGTATCATTGTACTTGTTTATTCTGATTGTATTCAAGACTTCCTTTGTGAACTCCATTTATTAGTGGATGATTTTATTAAATAAAAATCCAAACTCACAAACTCACATACATATTTTTATAGATAATATCTAATGTAGCTTTTCTTTCACAACATAGAACACAGTAAACATTATACGGTCCAGGTTGAGCCTCTTTCAATGTTAAACTTATTTCAATATCAGCAGTTGTTCCATTCTATATACTTGATTCGTGTTTGGAAACGTCGAAACAGAATAGCGGATACACTTCTTTAAATTATTCTATACTAACAACGCTACCAGTCTCAAACGCTTATTGCTTATAACCCATATGTATGAATCTTTTGTAGAGATTTGAGTATTTGCATTTCTAATCACATTTGAGTGGTTCCTCAGGATATTTGTCCCCATTAATTCTAAGTTCTATGTCTATTAAATTCATATGATCAAACACCATATTATTCATTAATTGGCTGTTATGCTTTTCATTTTTCTGTAACATTACAACTACTTTTGTTGGATTGTTTCTCTCAGAAATAACTTTCCACGTGTGTTCCTTATTTTGACTAACATCGCTTTTATAAGTATTACATGCTTCACACATCAGACTATGCTTTCTGTCCTTTGCCAATCCCTTTTCCATTTCACTCATCATTTCAATACTAGGAGTTACGATAGGGATCTTCCAGGATAAATACTCGATTACTACTTTCAAATTAGTATTTTCGTTTCTTATAATCATATTGTTATCATCCTTTCTTCTTAGGAATATTTATGCGATGCACCTCTGAACAGTCGTTTGTTTCCTTTCAAAAATCCAAACAATTCTGAGAATGGTAAATACATATTTAATAACTTACCGCTCTTTGTTCTGTCATATCTTTTTTCAAACCTTTTATTATAATCATTATTATTTGTCAAACGGACTGTTCCAGTCCCTGCTGCTACTGCATTGAGAGTAAACGAAGCAACAACAGGGATGATTTCTTTTCCTTGATTATGATCTTTGTACCAGAAATGATTTCTTGCTGCACTTCTAGAATTATCATCAGAGTATTCAATCAACTTTGTAACGGTAGTTGTAATACCAACATGATTAATTTTTCAACCGATTCATCGTTCATTACATACTCAGCGGTACTGAATAAATTAAATCCATTATTCGTTAAAGTAGCAACATCGGTGTCAGCTATATTAGTCCCATTTTCTTTTACTATTCTTACACTAACATCAAGATAACTTTCACTTGGATAGAACCAGGAATCTAATTTCTTTGTCACAAATTCAAAAACTCTGATTTATTAGATGTGTTCACATCTATTTCTCGAATTTCTTTAAATTCATATTTTACCACTGTATCATCAACAAGTGGTTTCGTCAAATATGTTCCACTGCGGACTAATAATTTTATTTACTGCCATTTATATGAGAAGGAAATTATTAAATAAAAATTATTTCAGGATCTTCAAACCACTTCCAGTCATTAACGTTTTGAATAAGTCTTGGCTTCTTTGATTTAAAATTCTTTTATTTGCACCGAGAAGATCCTTCATCGATTTTTTGTTTTGAATGACATCAATTAATTCTTTCTTGTTTACATCAATCAAATCTTTCCCATATTCTATTGCTGTATTTTTCAACAACTCAAATCTTGGTTTAATAATTCTATTATACATCGATAATGCGCCATCTTTTATTTGTTTTGCAGACGTTTGAAATATGTGAGAATTAGCAATGTTTTTAAATATACTACCAATTCCACTTCCATACTGTTTTTTTTTATAAAGTAATCGCTTATTATTAATTAACAGTTATAAGTAAATAAATTTATTTCAATAATCCTTTAAGCTTTTCTTAAATGCAATACGTATAAAACGTTATCTCCATTCAGATCAATCGGTCTTCCTAATTGATCAGTAATTATCATTCTCAAGAAATAAATATACTCCTTCGTAGTGATAGGAAGATAAATTAATTGTCTTGGGTTTTCAACAATTTGACAACCCGGTTCTGTATTCGGAACAAATGTCCAAATTACGTCTGATTTTCTTTTGTTTACTATAGAACTGCTTACAAGAGAGCAGTGAATTTGAATTTTATCAACGCTTCATGTAATATATTGTGCCTTCGTTGATTTTCCTAGAAATCTCACTTTCCTTCTCAAATCCTAAAATCTGACACAAGTCGCTATTAAATCTAAACACGTATTTTTCTTGTACTAAAATTACAAATCTCATAGATGCTGGATTTGATGAAATTACAACAGGAAATTTTTCTTTTGGAGTATCAAAGTACTGACAGAAAAAAATTGAAACAATCATCATTATACATCCCATTGGGAATTATAACATCAGTCGATTCATCCTCTTCAGATTTCCTATACTGAAATGTATTATTTTCAAATTTGTCAGTTATATTATGCCACGAATACCACAAAGTGCATTGATTCAAACCTATTTCACAATCGCAATGACGATTCAATTCGATTGGTTGACTAAATGTTGTATCAGTGATAATTTCATTACCTTCAATGTTTAACAACACCATTTATTAGAAAGATTTTTTATACAATAAATTATATCGTTTCTTTGTATAAATTTTATTTCGCAGAAATGAATCCATAATATCAATCGCCTCATTCCTCACCTCATCCGATGTATTTCCATTTATATAATTTTTATTCATTTCATCCGGATTCATATATATTGTTTGACTAATGACATATTAAATTGAATGGTTTTTAACCTATTCTTGTATTCTTTTATAAAATCAATCTGTTTATCATACCTACTAGAACCACTTTTACTTTTCAGACCACCATAACTTTGACTTATAGTTGTTAAATGATCCAGAGCCTCATCTATTTTGTTAGGATACTTAAGGTAATAATTAGGCATTTTAAAATAATTATCAGTATCATTCCAGTCTTCTTTATGTTTTAAGTTTATTTGTTGTAATAATTCTACATCAATCTTCAAGTTTACATTAACGTCATATGATTGTTCTGGTTTGGGTTCTAAAGCAGGAGTTGGTGCTCGACTCGCTTCTTCTGAATCTGAGATCTGTAAAGCTGTTTTAAACGTTTCACCTAATCTGACAAACCGTCTTCTTGAATTGTTATCACCTTCCTGTAGTTTATTAATGATAGTTTCGGTATTTTCTTGTTTTTTTTGATGGTATCTTTAGTGTTTTCTTTTTCTGCCATAACAGCTGGAGCTTTTAATTCTGAAGCATATTCCAAAACCATGCTATCTCCATCTCATATTGTTGAACCTTTTTGCTTTGAATTTCTCTGTTCTTAACTGTACCTGATAGCATATCACTCATGCGTCTTGAATCCATTTATATACAACTAATTTTATTTAACAATAATTTTTGAAAATTCTTTTTCATCCTGCCTGCCCTGCCTGCCCTTTCATCCTAGCCTGTCAATCCTCTGGTTCAACTTCGGGGAAGGAAACAAACCTGTAATCATAAAACCTGTAATGGATTACATAAAACTTGTAATGGATTACAGGTTTGTTTCCTTCCCCGAAGTTGAACCAGAGGATTGACAGCCTGACGAGGACCCTTGCCAAAAAGGGCCGAAATATCGCTGATGAAAAATCGTAGCTGACGTACCCGTTGTAAACATTGTTTGAATAAAAGATATGTTTTTCTGTTTTCCCATTGATTGTAATTTTTAGTATATGACTTCTGATAATTTTCTCTTTTTCAATTAGAAATAAACAAATCTTAAGGTTATATCAATTTTCAAATTTGTGTACATCTTTTGTATCCATTGGGAAGTTGATAATCCCTTTGAAATCAATTCGTGTTCATGTTGTTTGTATTTGACAGTTCTTTCCGCGTGAGTTTTAGCTGGATATAGATTTGCTATACCTGAAATCCATAAGCAAATGGCTTCTCTTCAGCCACTTTTATTGTTTTCTTACCGTGTACGTTATTGTATTCTTCATTATAAGACTCAAAGTCTGCTATTATGCAATAAGGTACTTTCTTTTGTTTTGCAATATTTTTATATTGTATACTTGAACCTTCAGGAGGCATTATATATCAGGATCTTCGCAATTATTTTTACTTTCATGTTTTTCAAAGTGGTCTTCCTTCTTAAAATGTCTTCCGTAATAAGTGCAGAGGTATATTTTAGTTTTCTTTTTAGAGATTTGAAGTACCAACTAATCTGCTTAGATCCTTTGCCAACGATTATCGAAATATAAGAAATAAATGATATGTCTTGCTGTTTTCCCATTGATTGTAATTTTTAGTATATGACTTCTGATAATTTTCTCTTTTTCAATTAGAAATAAACAAATCTTAATGTTATATCTATTTTCAAATTTGTGTATATCTTTTGTATCCATTGGGAAGTTGATAAACCATTTGAAATCAAATTCGTGTTCCTGTTGTTTGTATTTGACAGTTCTTTCCGCGTAGTTTTAGCTGGATATAGATTTGCTAAGATTGACCAAAGAAAGCATTTCTGATCGCTATTTTCAATATTCAGGCAAGCTCTTTTTTTTTTACGAAATCTGGTCGAGTCATTTGAAAATCAATTCTTTCGTATCGAATGAATTGTAGTCCTGATCGTGGTGTCTTACTTAAAGAACTAAGGATCTTGTTATTATCATCTAGATGGCTGTGCAGAAGTACACTATTTTTATTCAGAATCCAAGAAGTGCTATTGTAAAATACTTTTACTTCTTCATCATTTTCCTGTCGACTACAAACTGATATCCATATTGATAACTTTCATTCATTCTTCGTTGAGAATCTGCGAAAGTAAAATCAATGAGATTATGCTCGTCAACTCCATTACCTTGAACTGAAACGTTTACAGTATACATGTTTTCACTTTCTTTAAAAATAGTAGGTTGTTGTTCTTCTTCCGTTCTAAACAAATAATCAGGAACTGATTTTCTTCTTTTATCTGTTTCTTTATTTATAAAGAGAGTGGATAAATCGATTACTTTGTCTTTATTCTGATCACTCCTTTCTACTCGGTTTCTTATGAATTTTCTATTTTTCTTTATAGGTTCTTCATGTTTTTGAGTATTATTCTTATAGTAGTCTCTAACCCTTTTTAGAAATTCATCTCCGTTTCCGCTAGTTGATAGGTTTTTGTTCTTTAGAAATCTTTTTAATTCACTTGTATCTTTTTCTTTTATTCTTGTTTTCTCTTGTTTTATTTTTGTAATAGTGATATTACTTTCTTTTATCTCATCTTCCGGAATTGTTCGTAATTTCAGTTCTGGTTTATAGTCGGATGGTCTATTCTTATTATGAATCCTTTCGTCTCTTCGTAGAATACTAATTAAATCTTCAGATATTAAAATATTCTTATTAAGGTGTTTTACAATACTATTTGTTATTTCATTTTTCTTTCTTCCATCTGCTTTGAAATTATTAATTTTCGCATAGGTTTGCAGTTCATTATGCGTGTATTGCGGTAACCTCTGTATAATGGATTCGTTGTTAGATTTAATCCTTTTGAAACGTCGAATCTCTTCTGCAATGTTCATCATTTATTAGGTAAACATTTTATAAATGAATTTCTCTCGACTGAGAAAACTTAGATGTGAATAAAATCATTTGACCGGTATGCTTTACACGAGGTAGACGCTATCTTTATCTCCAACTTTGCTGTACAAGATCAAGAAAATCATATTGTAAAAGTTACCTAGATGGCGTAAATATTGAGGTAGACGCTATCTATATTTCCAGCTTTGATGCACAGGATCAAGAGTGTCATACAGTAAAAGTTACCTAGATGGCGTCAATGTTGAGGCAGATGCTATCTATATTTCCAACTTTGACGCACAGGATCAAGAGTATCATACAGTAAAAGTTACCTAGATGGCGTCAATGTTGGTGTTACGAAGTCATTTAGATTGTAGCTACCCTCAATAAATAATTTTTAAACAATTTAATTAGGTAATAAATGGAAGAATTAGAAAATAAAATGTTTGTGTGTTAATGTAAATGCGTAAAACGTAAATGTGTAAAACGTTTAGACGTTTTTTTAAACGTTTAAATGTAAATGCGTAAAAAGTTTAGATTTTTTCCTAGCGAAAAATACATGAGACAAGTCCGTCTGAATGGTTATAAATATTGTAATAAATCTGTAAAAAGTCAAGATAAATTACCAAAAATATAAAATTTTTGCAAAACCTCCCACCCCGGACTTTGAAGATTGAAGATATTGTCAAAATATTTTACATATATACGCATATAGATATGTCAGGGGTGGCCCCGTATGGGGAGGAAACTCATCTCTGAGTTTTTTTCGCCATCACTCACTATCAACAGATTGCTGGTAGTGGGATTTGACCTCACGACAGGGCCTGGGAATTCAGGTTGTAAACTCTAGTTCGCGAGCTTCTTCCGCCAATGCTTGGCCCTAGCATTTCTACCAAGACGGTACGTTCTGTTTGGCTGGTATGGACTTCGTGCGTCTTCACCTTCAGTACCGAGGACTGACGAGTTCAACGACTATCTTGAACGTTTGTCTCTATTTGGCTTAAAAAAAAACTTATAATATCTTGCTAGGCTTTGACTGGAACTTGGAAATCTGCGACAAACTGTAGAAGTGTAACGATAAAAACCTATTGAAAGCTTTTTTAAAGAATCTGTTCCCTGACATTTCCGTAGTATTATTATCAAGTTCGGTTTAATGTATTTGTGCTTTAACGGCATCGATTGCTAACTGCAATATATTTGTTAATGTGTTAGTTGCTTCTTTACCGCTTAAAGCGCTGTACGGTCTACTGTCGACTCTATAGGGCAGTGTTCTAGAAAAGCTATTAGGCGACAATCTTAACATTACACCTCTTGTCTTCTTTATAGATAGATGCCTGGCTAAGTTCGAGTTCTACGTTTTCCACCAAAAACCTGGAATCAACATGATAATGACGGACCTGGAAACGAAGAATGGTTCGGAAAGACCAGGAAATTCAAGCACTTAAAGAGAAGTTCCAAGGGGGCTCAGTATCAGTCAGAAGCTTCCTCAAGAAAGCACAGCGCTTTCGCGGCATCTAACCACGACGCAATAGGCTGCAAATGTTTCTTGCAAATAATAATAAACCAGTGTTATATTATAATTGAGAAACAAACGATTATCGTCATTCTGATACTCGGTCTACTGCTCCCGTCATCACACCTAATTAAGGAGTGAAAACGTCAAATTTATCCAATCGTGGGCATTTTGAGTCGTGGGCATTTTGAGTCGTGGGCATTTTGAGTCGTGGGCATTTTGAGCCGTGGGCATTTTGAGCCGTGGGCATTTTGAGTTGTTTGCATTTTTAGTGGGCATTTTGAGTCGTGGGCATTATGATCGTGGGCATTTTGAGTATTAACCCAAGTGAGACTCCTTCCTTCCGGAGTGAATCCCTTCGGAAATTCGGTGATTTAACCTGTTTATTTGGTCTCATTAGTTAGCGAATTCGGTAATTCACCAGACTTTTCTCAAGTCCGTATCTGTTCTATCACATTCGGTCAGTCCATTTCATAATTCGGTCATTAATCAGATTCATTTGGTTCTGATTCGTGACCGAAATCGATAATTCGTCCAACTTATGTTCAGTCCGCATTGGTTTCGTCACATTCGGTCCGTCCTTGTGTAAATTCGGTGATTTAACCTGTTTATTTGGTCTCATTCTTTACCGAATTCGGTAATTCGGTCGCATCCGGTCAGTCCATTTCATAATTCGGTCATTGATGAGGTTCATTTGGTTCTGATTCGTGACCGAATACGATAATTTTTATTCGTCCAACTTTTGTTCAGTCCGCATCGGTTTTGCCGCATTCGGTCCGTCCCTGCGTAAATTCGGTGGTTCGACCTGTTTATTTGGTCTCGTTCTCTACCGAATTAGGTAATTCGGTCGCATTCGGTCAGTCCATTTCATAATTAAATTCGGTGAGATTCATTTGGTTCTGATTCGTTACCGAATATGGTAATTCAACGGATTTTCCTTAGCCAGTTTCTATTACAAGACTTGCCGAATTCGGTTGTTTTAGGTGGTTCTAACTCGAGTGTTATTCCATACGAAATTCGGTTTTAATATCGCTCTCGAACTGTTCCTTATTTTCTTAGTTAGTTTTATGGCACCAGCAGCCTCTGGCCCAAGTGCCATATACCGATCACAATTCCGTCTGTCGGTCTGTCGGTCGGTCCGAGTTTTTTGTCCAACATATCCGAGTTAGGGTACTTCAAGATGTGCTAGGACAATGAAACTTGGCAGGCATATCAAGGACCCGACCAAACGAACCTGGAAATACTCAGTTTCGTGATCCGACCATATGCGGGGGATTGTGGGCGCTCGAAACTGGAAAATTTAGGGCATTTTGTCACACTTTTTCGAGTTAGGGTACTTCCGGATGAGCTATGACAATGAAACTTGGCAGGAATATCAGGGACCTGACCAAAGTAACCTGGAAATAATAAGTTTCCCGATCCGACCATATGCGGGGGAGTTGGGGCGCTGGAAACTTGAAAATTTAGGGCATTTTGTCACACTTTTTCGAGTGAGGGTACTTCCAGATGAGCTAGGACAATGAAACTTGGCAGGAATATCAGGGACCCGACTAAACTAACCTGGAAATCATCAGTTTCCCGATCCGACCATATGCGGGGAAGTGGGGGCGCTGGAAACTTGAAAAGTTAGGGCATTTTGTCACACTTTTTCGAGTTAGGGTACTTCCAGTTGTGCTAGGACCATGAAACTTGGCAGGCATATCAGAGACCCGACCAAACAAACTTAGAAATAATCAGTTTTCTGATCCGACCATTTGGGGGGGGGGGGGGTGGGGGGGGGGGTGGAGGGCAGGGGAATCCGGGAAATTGAGAAGTGTGTAACTTTAGAACGGATGATCGGATTGTAATGAAACTTCATAACTGAATAGAATATATAACTGTAATGTCCCGTTTAAAGTCTTGACCGGATTCGGTGGCCAGGGGGGAGTTGGGGGGGGGGGAGTTGGGGGGGGGGGAGTTGGGGGGGAGACCGGAAATTTCAAGAAACGGTTAGAATGGAGGGATCGGAGTGAAACTTGCTGGGAAGAACAAGCATCTGCTCTAGATAAGTCCTTTATACCATTGTACTGGATCCGGACACTTATGGGGGGGGGGGGGGGTCCTGGAATTCCGGTGATTGTGGTTTTGGGTATTTTCACGATGAAACTTGGCAGGCATATCAGGGAACCAATCAAACTGACTTCAAAATAAAAAATTTTGTCGATCAGATAATGGTGGGGGGAGTGGAGGGAGGGAAATCCGAAATTTTCAGTCATGCGTAATTTTGGAATGGGTGATCGGATTCGAGTGACATTCAAGAATTGAACAGAGGACATTTCTCCGATGATTTTTCTCATATCCGGATTGGATCCGGCAACTATTTGGGGGGGGGCGGAAAATACGTGACCCGTTTAGAATGGAGGGATCGGGATGGAACTTTATGGGAAGAACAAACAGATGCTCTAGGTAAGTCATTTGCTGAATCGGATTGGCTACGTGCACCGCGGGGGAGCTGGGGGGGGGGGGGGGGGGGTGGACCGGAAATCTCGAGAAACGGTTAGAATGATGGTATCGGGGTGAAACTTGCTGGGAAGAACAAACATCTGGTCCATGTAAGTCTCTTACATAATTTGACTGGATCCGGACACTTGAGGGGGGAGGAGGGGGTTTCCCGGAATTCCGTTTTTTGGGGGATTTTCACGACGAAACTTGGAAGGCATATCAGGGACCCGGTGAAACTGACTTGGTGTAAAAAAAAATTCTCGATATGATAATCTTCGGGGGGGGGATTGAGGGAGGGGAATCCGGAATATTGAGTCATGCGTAACTTTGGAACGGGTGATCGAATTCGAGCGAAATTTAATGATTAAACAGAGGACATTTTTCTCTGGTGACCTTTTTCATTTCCGGACCGAATCCGGCAATTATTGGGCGGAAAATACTTGAACCGCTTAGACTGGTGTGATCTGGATTGAACTTCGTGGGAATGACAAACAGATGCTCTGGATTAATCATTTACAGAACCGGATTGGCTCCGGTTATTGTGGGTGGAGTTGGAGGAGGGGGGGGGGGGGGGTCTGGGATTCCGGTGATCGCGCGTTAAGGTACTTCCAGATGTGCTAGGACGATGAAACTTCGCTGGAATATTGGAGACTCAACAACATTTGCTTAGAAATTGCTACTTCCAAAATCCGATTATTCCTTAAAGTACCAATCTTGACCGCAAAGTAAAAAAAAATACTTTTAAGCAATATATGCATTTTCGTGATGCCCATCAGCCCATTAGCAGTTTTGCCTTAAGGGTTTTGCTTACAAATGAATTTCCAGCTCCCTTAGAGTGCGCATCTCAACCGCAAAGTCGAAACTTACTTTTGATCAATCAAATCTTCTTGACCCATGCAAGTGCCATAAGAGCTTACAGCTCTTGTTCGGTACAGTACGAATTCATTAGTTGCTTCAACCCAGTTATTCAGTTCGGTAATTTAAGTGGCATTTATTTAGCTCTCGTTCTTTGCCATTTACGGTAGGTCAGCTAGTTGCTGTTCATTTTTTTACTTCTTAGGATTGCAGTACTTCAGGAAGAAGCACGTCTGTTGACGTGAAAACTAGCCTACTTTTATTTGCTGTAAATTCCGAACAAATCCACTTTTTTATCCACCTTACCCTGGATCGCCCCTTTCGTTGCCATACAACTCTGGGTGGAATATGTAATATTGGGATCGCAGAAAGGCACTTTTACCATCAGTGTTTCCACAAAATTTTGCCTGCGGTGCGTTTCGCAGTCTTCAATAGTTAGGCAAAGGTTGCCTTATTTAATTGGCGTTTGAGGCTTGGAATTTTGGGGGCTGGAAATATATTAAAAGCTAGAATTGCATGGGAAGTATTTAAATGTTGCCAGAAAAAATAGGCGGATTCAAAAAATTTCGCCTGCGGCGCCTTAATTATCATGGGCACAGCCATTAGTGACGTTGTCGCTGAGCAGCAACACCATTTGGTTGAGATTATTTCAAGTCCTGTTGGCAGACCCGGAAATGTCTTCAAAAGGTAAAACGCTAGTGACGGCTTATCCGTAAAAGAAAAAATCGACTTGTTTGTATATACTCCGCAACATTTTACATTGTAGATTCATGAAGGAAACTCAATGTGTTTTTACAATTTTTAAATTAGTAAAAATCCGGTACCGATTCGGTCAATTTTACCAGGTGCCCCCCCCCCCCATGAAGAAAGGCTCTGGACGCCCCTGACTATAAGGGTGCTAGGAATTAATTTCTAAGCAAAGCTCTTGAGGCAAAAAGGATCGTGTGCTCATGGCGACCGTGAAAAAGTAAATTTTCTTAAAAGTAATTTTTGTACTTGCGGTTAAGATGAATTCCTTAGGGGATGGTCGGATCGTGGAATTGACGATGTCTAACCCAATGATGTCAAGTATTTCATGCTCCAGCAAAGCTTTATCGTCCTAGCACATCTGGAAGTTCCTTAACTCACGATCACCGATATTCCGGACAACCTCCTACAGCTCCCCTCCTCGGTACCCGAATCCGGCCCGATTCTGTCACTGATATACATAGGACTTGTGTCTGTACTTCCCACCAAGTTTCATCCTGATCACTCCACTGTATGCAGGTCACAAGATTTCCGGTTTTCCCCTCGGACCCCCCCCCCCCCCCCCAAGTTCGTCAGATTCGGTCCGGACTTCAATTAGGACATCTGAGACATGAGATCTTTCAAGGTATCAAGTTTCATAAGATCCGATAACCATTTCGAAAGTTATGCTTGCCACTAATGTCCGGATTACGCCGTCTCCCCTTCCCCAAAGATGTCGGATCGGGCAAGTGACTGTTTCTAAGTTAACCTGGTCGGGTCCCTGATGTGCCTTCCACGTTTTATCGTCCTAGCCCAACTGGACGTACATTAACTACGGATCGCCGGAATTCCGGAACCCCCTCCAACTCCCCCCACAGTGTCCGATTCCGGTCCAGTTCTCAATTCAGATTCAAATTCAAATATTTTATTGACCTCCAAGATCGGAGTGTACAAAATGAAACAAATGCAAACAAATTGGCCCAATGTATAATACTACAAAAAACAATCTGGCCAAATAGTACTAAATATACAAAAAAATTAAATACACACGCGTTAAACTATATTAACTCTTTAACCGATAAATCTAGGTTATGAGGAAGAGAAGACAGTTTCGACAGAAAGTTTTGTTGCTTTTTTCGTATAATCTGAAGTGGATCTTTCAAATGGTACAAAATTATAGCAGATGAAGTAGAATGGAATGTTGAATTTCTGTCATTGATGTAAGTAGTATAGAAACACCGATACTACCCCAACCAACCCCCAATAAAATAAATCCGTAATTACATGAAATTTACCAGTTTTCTCATATTTTATATCAAATTAACCCCCTTTTCAAAGAAATTTTTAATTTCATCAAAAAATAAAGGCCCCCAGAAATGAAAATATTACCCTTTAATCTCAATAAACTAATGATTATGTACTATAAAAAAATACCGGTATCCTATAAACTACTACAGTATATGCTACTGAGTAAACAGTTCTAAATCCACATATGTTTCTATGTTCTTATTTTCCCGTACAATCGGTTGCAAAACTAAATTTTTCTTTAATAGTAACTCATTAGCTATAGCATAATGTTTCTGAGTTGTGAACAAATCACATGGTTCGTCATTATGATTAATAACTAAAACCAATTAGCAACCAATAGAAACTCTCATTTTATGTACGTTAGATTTCTTTCCTAATACCAATGGTTCTTTCTTGATTGTCTCATTGTATTTATTTATTCTGACTGTATTCAAGACCTCCTTCGTTGACTCCATTTCTTAGCGGATAATTTTATTAAATAAAAATCCAAACTCACAAACTCACATACATATTTTCATTGATAATATCCAATGTAGCTTTTCCTTCATAATATAGAACACAGTAAACATTATACGGTGCAGGTAGAGCGTTTTTTTTCAATGTTAAACTTCTTTCAGTATCAGCAGTTGTTCCATTATATATACTTGATTCGTGTTTGGAAACGTCAAAACAGAATAGTGGATACACTTCTTTAAATTCTTCTATACTAACAACACTGCCAGTATCAAACGCTAATTGACTTTAACCCATATGTAGGAATCTATTGTAGAGATTCGAGTATTTGCATTTGTCATAGCTAAAATCCCATTTAAGTGGTGCTTCAGGATATTTGTCCCCATAAATTCTAAGTTCTATGTCTATTAAGTTCATATGATCAAACACCATATTATTCATTAATTGGTTGTTATGCTTTTCATTTTTCTGTAACATTACAACTACTTTTGTCGGATGGTTTCTCTCAGAAATAACTTTCCACGTGTGTTCCTTATTTTGACTAACATCGCCTTTATAAGTATTGCATGCTTCCCACATCAGATTGTGCTTTCTATCTTTTGCCAATCCCTTTTCCATTTCACTCATCATTTCAATACTGGGAGCTATAATAGGGATCTTCCAGGATAAATATTGGATTACTACTTTCAATTTAGTATTTCCTTTTCGTATAATCATATTGTTATCATCATTTCTTCTCAGAAGGATTCTCAACAATTTGACAACCTGGTTCTGTATTCGGAACAAATGTCCAAATGACATCTGATTTACTTTTGTTTACGATAGAACTGTTTACAAGAGAGCAGTGAATTTGAATTTTATCAACGCTTCTTGTTATATTCGGAAGCTTTGTACCTTCATTGATTTTCTTAGATATCTCACTATCCTTCTCAAAGCCTATTAAATCTAAACACATATTTTTCTTGTAATAGTATGACAAATCTCATAGATGCTGGATTGGATGAAATTACAATAGGACATTTATCTTTTGGTGTATCAAAAGACTGACACAAAAAATAATTCAAACAATCATCGGTATACATCACATTAGAAATAGTAACATTCATCCATCCCCCCTCTTCATCTTTCCTATACTGAAATGTATTATTTCCAAATTTATCACTTAAATTATGCCACGAATACCACAAAGTACACTGATTCAAACCTATTTCATAATCCCAATTACGATTCAATTCGATTGGTTGACTAAATGTTATATCAATGATACTTTCATTACCTTCAATATTTTAACAACACCATTTATTAGAAATATTTTTTATATATTGAATTGATTCAATATATTTGCGAAAAAATTTATTTCACATTAACGAATCCAAAATATCAATAGCTTCATTCCTTACCTCATCAGATGTATTTCCATTTACTCTACTACCTATCAAAGTGTATAACTTTGAAATCATTTCATCCTGATTCATATAGATACCAGTTCCTTGCTGTTTGATAAAGGGTCTACTAGATTGATTTTTTTTTTTAATCTATCCTGATAGTCCTGAATAAATAAAATAATTTTATCATACTTACTAGAACTACTTTTACTTTTCATACCACCTCAGCTTTGACTGATAGGTCATAATTCAGACAAAGCATCTTCTATATTCTCTGGGTTATCAAAGTAATAATTAGGCATCTCAAAATATTCTCCTTTATATCTTGTATCATTCTCTCTATATTTTACATTAAATGCATTTAATAACTCGTTATCAACACCTTGATCCATATCAACGATTTTGATACTTGTTGGTGAATCTGGAGATGCTTCTAAAGCGGTAGATTGTGTTGACTGCGTTTCTACCTCTGAAACTGGAATCTGACATGGTTGTCTTTGTAAAGCTGTTTTATACGTTTCATCTAATTGGAGAAGCCGGCTTCTTGAATTAATATCCGCCTCCTCTAATTTTTCGGATAGCTTCAGCGTTTTCTTGCCATATTTTGATTCTATCTTTAGTGTTTTCTTTTTCTGCCGTAACAACTGGAGCGATTAATTCTGAAGCATATTCCCGAAACCCTGCTTTCTCCATCTCGTATTGTTGAAGCTTTCTTTTTTGAATTTCTCTTTTCTTCACTATACCCGAAAACGTATCGCTCAAACGTCTTGAATCCATTTATATACAAGTAATTTTATTTCATAATAAATTTTGAAAGTTCTTTTTCATAAAACCCTCCTTGAATTAATTCCCCACTTTTGTCAGATATTTCATAAGTAATGGGAATGGTCGGTGTAAAGGTTGCTATCTGGAATACTTCATTCGTATAATTGGGTAAATATCCTTTATCAAAAATACTTTTTTCTTTTTTTATTCTGACTAAATCCCCTAATTTGTAATTTCCTGTGATTTTGTAGTCATCTGCTGGAGGAAACAAAGCATTGTAAACCTTTTTCTGATTTACCTTTTTACTAGCATCACTTGGTTTCATTTGTATTGAACGATGGTATGAGTTATTATAATTTCTAACAAACAAAGGTAAAATATCAATCCATTTATTAGTGTTATTGTGACTAAAATATTTCCATAACTTTTCTTTCAGCGTTCTATTGAATCATCCAACGATTTGCGCTTTCAATTCACTTTCAGATGCAAACCAGTGTATGTCGTTATTTTTCAAAAAAGATTGAACATTTCTCATTAAAAATTCTTTACCTTTATCAGTTTGTAGTTTCTTAGGAATTCTTTCTTTAAATATGTGACTGAATGCGTTTATTATTTCAGCACCCGTTTTATCTTTCAAAGGAATACACCAAGAATATTTACTAAAGCAATCAATTTCAGTCAAGATGTAATTTGTTTTATCATTTGCTTTTTTATATTTCTGCATATCAACTAAATCAGCTTGCCATTGCTCATCAACAAAGTGAAAATAGACTCGTCTCCTTTCAAAATTGCGATAGGAAGGTTTGTGTAACGTATACACATTCTCATTTTGCAACACATTTTTTGTTTTATCTTTAGAAGTGTTCACTCCATTTTCTTTTAATTTTCTGTAAATATTATCAACACCTGAGTAGTATATAAAACCGGGTTCTACTCCACCCTCCCCCAAATTTCAAAACCCCATTTTAACATCGATTTCTTAAATTTTAACATGCTTTTTTCCGAAATTTCACCCTTTTTATAGATATTTGTATTTTCTTTTTTTCCAAATAAAGGTACCAAGAAATAGGAAATATTAACCTTTATACTACATATAAACTACTACTTTTTTTTTGCTTTTTTCAATTTTTATCCAAATACCCCCCAATTACTGAGTAAACAGTTCCAAGTCAACATATTGTTCCGAGTTCTTATTTACACGCAAAATAGGCTGCAAAATAAGATTGTTCTTTAGAAGTAACTCATTAGCAATCGAATTGTATCTCTGTGGTATAAACAGATCACACATCTTCTTGTTATGATTGATAACTACAACTAATTTGTCACCATATTTTGTCTTAGCCATTCTCATTTTAACGATGGTATATTTCAATCCTAATACCAATTGTTCTTTCTTGATTGTCTCATTGTATTTATTCAATCTGATTGTATTCAAGACCTCCATTTTTTAGCGGCTGATTTTCTTTAATAAAAATCCAAATCACAAACTCACATACATATTTTTATTAATGATATCCAATGTAGCTTTTCTTTCATAATATAGAACACAGTAAATATTGTATGGTACGGGTTGAGGATCATTTAAAGTTATACTAATTTCAATATCAGCAGTGGTTCCATTATAAATATTTGACTCGTGTTTAGAAACATCGAAACAAAATAGTGGATATACTTCTTTAAATTCTTCGATATTGACTACACTACCAGTATCAAACGCTAATTGCTTATAACCCATGTGTATGTATCTGTTGTAAAGATTCGAGTATGTGCATTTTTCCTCACTAAAGTCGCATTTGAGGGGTTCTTCTGGGTATTTATCCCCGTTAATTCTAACATCTATATCCGTCAAATTCATATGATCAAACACCATATTATTCTTTTTTTGGTTGTTATGCTTTTCATTTTTCTGTAACATCACAACGATTTTCGTAGGACTATTTCTCTCAGACACAACTTTCCAGGTGTGTTCCTTATTCTGACTAACATCACTTTTATAAGTATTACAAGCTTCCCACATCAAATTATACTTTTTATCCTTTGCCAAACCCTTTTCCAATTGACTCATCATTTCAATACTAGGAGCTATAACAGGAATTTTCCAGGATAAATACTCAATGACGACTTTAAAACTAGTATTTCCATTGTTTACAATCATATTATTATCATCATTTCTTCTTAGACATATTCTGTGTGATGCACCTCTAAAAAATCGTTTGTTTCTTTTCAAGAATCCAAACATCTCTGATAATGGTAAATACATATTAACTAATTTGCTGTCTTTAGTTCTATTATATCTCTTTTCAAATCCTTTATTATAATTGGGGTTAGGCTTAGAAGTGACATTCATATTTCCTGCTGTTAGTTTTCCTTCTGCAGGTACGGTAAATGAACTAGTTATAGGGTTGATATCAGTTCCTTGATTATAATCCTTGTACCAAAAATGGTTTCTAGCAGCACTTCTAGAGTAATCATCGGAGTATTCAATCAACTTTGTAACGGTAGTTGTAATACCAACATGATTAATTTTTTCAACTGGTGTATCGTTTATGACATACTCGGCGGTACTAAATAAATTAAATCCATTATTCGTCAACGTAGCGACATCAGTTGCAGGTATATTAGTTCCGTCAGCTTTTACTATCCTTACGCCTACCTCAAGATAACTTTCACTTGGATAGAACCAGGAATCTAATTTCTTTGTTACAAATTCAAACTCTGACTTATTGGATACATTCACATCTGTTTCTCGAATTTCTTTAAATTCATACTTGACCACTGTATCATCCACAAGTGGCTCATCAAATATGTTCCATTGCGGACTAATAATTTTATTTACTGCCATTTATATAAGAAGGAAATTATTCAATAAAAATCATTTCAGAATCTTTAACCCATTTCCAGTCATTAACGTTTTAATCAAGTCCTGACTTCTTTGATTTAAAATTCTTTTATTTGTACCTATAAGATCCTTCATCGATTTCTTATTTCCAATCACATCAATCAGTTCCTTCTTGTTGACATCAATCAAATCTTTTCCATATTCTATTGCTCTGTTTTTCAGCAGCTCAAATCTCGGTTTTATAATATTATTATACATTGACAATGCTCCATCTTTTATTTGTTTTGCTGACGTCTGGAATAACTGGGAATTAGCAATGTTTTTGAATATACTACCGATTCCACTTCCGTACTGCTTATTGTAAAGTAATCGTTTATTATTTAACAACATTTATAAGTAAATAATTTTATTTCAATAATCCTTTAAGCTTTTCTTAAATGCAGTACGTATCCTACGTTATCACCATTCAGATCAATCGGTCTTCCAAGCTGATCAGTTATTGTCATTCTCAACGAGTAAATAAAGTCTTTTGTGTTGATAGGAAGATATATTAATTGTCTAGGATTCTCAACAATTTGGCAACCCGGTTCAGTATTCGGAACAAATGTCCAAATGACATCTGATTTACTTTTGTTTACGATAGAACTGTTCACAAGAGAGCAGTGAATTTGAATTTTATCGACACTTCTTGTTATATTTGGAAGCTTTGTACCATCATTGATTTTCTTAGAAATCTCAATATCCTTCTCAAAGCCTAAAATCTGACACAAGTCACTATTAAATCGAAACACATATTTTTCTTGTAATACTATGACAAATCTCATAGATGCTGGATTGGATGAGATTACAATAGGACATTTATCTTTTGGTGTATCAAAATACTGACACAAAAAATAATTCAAACAATCATCGTTATACATCCCATTAGGAATAGTAACATTCATCCATCCCTCCTCTTCATCTTTCCTATATTGAAATGTATTATTTCCAAATTTATCACTTATATTATGCCACAAATACCACAAAGTACACTGATTCAAACCTATTTCATAATCCCAATTACGATTCAGTTCAATCGGTTGACTAAATGTTATATCAATGATACTTTCATTACCTTCAATGTTTAACAACACCATTTATTAGAAATATTTTTTATATATTGAATTGTATTCTCTCTTGTTTAAGAATTTATTTCGCATTAACGAGTCCAAAATATCAATAGCTTCATTCCTCACCTCATCAGATGTATTCCCGTTCACTCTACTACCTATCAAAGTGTACAATTTTTTAATCATTTCATCACAATTCATAAATATTCCAGTTCCTTGTTGTTTGATAAAGGGTCTACTAGATTGAATTTTTTTTAATCTATCCTTATAGTCTTGAATAAATAAAATAATTTTATCATACTTACTAGAACTACTTTTACTTTTCAAACCACCATAACTTTGACTTATAGGTGTTAATTCAGACAAAGCATCTTCTATATTCTCTGGGTTATCAAAGTAATAATTAGGCATCTCAAAATATTCTCCTTTATATCTTGTATGATTCTCTCTATATTTTACATTAAGTGCTTTTAATAACTCTTTATCAACACCTGGATCCATATCAACGATTTTGATACTTGTTGGTAAATCTGGAGATGCTTCTAAAGCGGTCGATTGTGTTGACTGCGTTTCTACCTCTGAAACTGGAATCTGATATGGTTGTCTTTGTAAAGCTGATTTATACGGTTCACCTAATTGGAGAAGCCGGCTTCTTGAATTAATATCCACCTCCTCTAATTTTTCGATGATAGCTTCAGTGTTTTCTTGTAATTTTTTGATGGTATCTTTAGTGTTTTCTTTTTGTGCCGTAACAACTGGAGCGTTTAATTCTGAAGCATATTCCCGAAACCCTGCTTTCTCCATCTCGTATTGTTGAACTTGTTTTCTTTGAATTTCTCTGTTCTTAACTATACCCGATAACATATCACTCAAGCGTCTTGAATCCATTTATATACAAGTAATTTTATTTCATAATAAATTTTGAAAGTGTTTTTTCATAAAACCCTCCTTGAATTAATTCCCCATTTTTGTCAGATATTTCATAAGTAATGGGGGTGGTAGGTCTAACGGTTGCTATCTGGAATACTTCATTCGTGTAGTTAGGTAAATAACCTTTATCAAAAATACTTTTTTCTTTTTTAATTCTAACTAAATCTCCTACATTGTAATTTCCTGTGATTGTGTAGTCATCTGCTGGAGGAAACAAAGCATTGTAAACCTTTTTCTGATTTACCTTTTTACTAGCATCTACTGGTTTCATTTGTATTGAACGATGATAAGAGTTATTATAATTTCTAACAAATAAAGGTAAAATATCAATCCATTTAGTAGTGTTATTGTGAGTAAAATATTTCCATAACTTTTCTTTCAACGTTCTATTGAATCGTTCAACGATTTGCGCTTTCAATTCACTTTCAGATGCAAACCAGTGTATGTCGTTATTTTTCAAAAATGTTTGAACATTTCGCATTACAAATTCTTTACCTTTATCAGTTTGTAGTTTTTTAGGAATTCTTTCTTTAAATATATAACTGAATGCCTTGATTATTTCAGCACCCGTTTTATCTTTCAAAGGGACACACCAAGCATATTTACTAAAGCAATCAATAATAGTCAAGATGTAATTTGTTTTATTATTTTCTTTTTTATATTTCTGCATGTCAACTAAATCAGCTTGCCATTGCTCGTCTACATGGTGAACATACACTCGTCTCCTTTCAAAATTGTGATAGGAAGGTTTGTGTAAGGTATACACATTCTCATTTTGCAACACATTTTTTATTTTATCCTTGGAAACACTCACACCATTTTCTTTTAATTTTCTGTAAATATCATCAACCCCTGAATAATTTGAATTATACGTCTTTAAAATATCTTTTTCTGCGTCGAGGTTTTTTTTAAAAATCGATTTTTCCTCGACCCACAAATAACACAATTCCCTTTCACCATTGGAACATTATTTTTCTGTGACACTGCTTTAAACATTGATTCAGTGTCAGTTTTCTTTTTACATTTCATACAATAAATCTCCATTTATTAGAAAACAATTTTTATAAACAAAAAGACGAGAGATGAATAAACTAAGAACTGCGCTTAATGTAGGAAATACAATGCAATCCACAGTTTAATTCATCTATATTCTGAACGGCAAGATTTTCATAAGCTATTTTTTTCTTTGAAGTTTTTAGATATTTAATTATTTCTTTTCCTGGGGGTATACCGAAAGAATCAAAAAATTCGACATAGGGTTGATTTGGTAGATTACAATAGGCAACCCAGTGAGTTCCAGGCATTCCGAGTTTATCATAATTAACTACACCACATTCCGATTCGTTTATATGTTTTGGTAGCGTATCTATAGAGAAAACACCTCTAAAATGTGGTATACTCTCTAATGCATCCATAATATCAAAATTGGTTAGAGGTCCTACTTTACTTTTGCTTCTTTTTTGATGTCCCCGTTTTTTGACTTCCTAGGCCTTCCCCGTACACCATGACCTACAACTTTTTGTGTTCCAGGAAGTGTAAGCGCACCACCTGTGTTGACATCATCGGTTTCCTTCTTAGGCCTTCCACGTCCCACGACTTTTTGTGTTCCAGGAAGTGTAAGCGCCCCACCTGTGTTGGTTATGTTATCCACCAATTTCTTACCAGCGAATGTACCCAAAGCAGCAGCTCCGCTTGTTAAAGCTGCCTTTCCAAGGGTAATTGCCAACGGTATTAGGAAAGGAAGTAATCCACCCTTTTGAATCGCTTCTTTCATCTGTTTGTATGATACATCAATATCACAGCCCTTATTATTCATTTTACATGTTTCAATTTTATCAATTTGTCGTTTACTTAAAAGTAACTTGACTGGTTCTCGTTCATTCTGTCTACTATGACTAACACGTATCTGACATTTTTGTTTAGCGCCAAAGCATTTCTTCAGCTTTCCTTTCTGAAGCTTTGACAAATAAACTGTATACTCCATTGTTTCAACCATTTATTAGAAAAATAATTTATCATATAAATTTAATATTTATCTTTCAATATTATCGATATGGGTTTGTTGGTCAGCAATTTTTGTTAGAATAGTATTGCTAAGGGTTTGTTGGGTTTCGAGCTTTTTTTCCAAATCTAAAAGATATGTAATTAACGTTCCTAAATTAACAGCGTCATTTTTGTTTCTAGGGTCTTGAACATTTGTTATCAACTTGTTTTCAGCGTTAATTTCTTTATCATTAACTCGAATTATTTCTTTTACAAATAACCCTTTATCTTTAATCCGTACCAATAAATTATCAAGAGAATCATGTACAGCAGTTAATCTGTTGATATCTTCGCTAAAATACTGATTTATCCCCACTTGTTCTGCGGTAATTTCTTCTTTAAATTGATTCAAAATAATAGTCATAGATCTGAAACTAATAGCGTCCTGGTCTGCTTTCGCATCCCCTAAATTAATAATTCTCTTATCCTGTAGGTTAATATTACCGTTGTCATCAGTAACTTTCGATTCGTTACTAACCTTTTTTCCAACACTACCAAATTTATTCATTTATTATAGAAATAAAATATCCGGTAAATTTTTCAAAGTTTTTCCTGTACTTCAGGGTTTTATCTTTTGTTTTTTAAATCTATGATGAAAAAACCGTAGCCCTTGGTTGCAGCCTCGAATTGTTTGAGAAATTTTTCATTGTCTATACTGGATACATGGCTTTGTCTTATTAATTTTACTTCTTTTGGATTAGAACACTGAAAGAATGCAAAATAATTACACTGAAGTCTTACCACCTTTGGCGTTTTATGATAGCTCTGTGATAAATAAACAATCGAAGCATTTTTCTTTCTTCCTCTTATGAATAAATCTTCTATTTTCTTCTGGTCTTTTTCAGTGACAAAATCGTCAAAGATAATCAAGTTCTGATACTTGGGGTCTAGGTCGTCAACATCGACAATGTCTTCAAGATTGTTACTTATTGTTAAGACTTTCGATTTGCATTGTGACTCCAAAGTGTTTAAATTGGCTATGAGATCTGTATATTTATCTTCTTCAAGATCTTTTGCATACAAGTATATTCGGTTGAAACAGATGTATTCATAAATTAAATTCAAGAGTAAATTGGTTTTCCCTGTTCCTGAACTTCCACAAATTAATAACCTAAATGGCCACTGAGGTGCAAGGTCGTGCTTATTCTGATAAGTGTTCTTTTCGCTGAAATCATACACTTTGATTGGTGCCTTTTCGTTCATTTATTTAGGAAGAATTTTTCATTATAAGATTTACCAACTAGGTACTTGAATTTTTTAACTAGGTACTTGACTTTTTTAACTAGGTACTTGACTTTTTTAAGTAGGTACTTGAATTTTTTAGCTAGGTACTTGACTTTTTTAACTAGGTACTTGACTTTTTTAACTATATACTTGAATTTTATAAGTAGGTACTTGAAATTTTTAACTAGGTACTTGAATATTTATTGTTTGTAACCTAATGGAAAAGTTGTGAATTTATCACTGGATACAATCCTTTTATCATCCTTAGGATCTAGGGCTTTTTTATTCTGTTCTTCTAGAAACATATTGTGTTTGTATGACCTTAAGTTGTACTGGGTTACTGAAAGGTTTCCAACGTTTCCAAACAGAACATCCTTGTAGTTTTGAATCGTAATTTTATCTTTCACTATGTTTGTTTTTATTCCTTTTAGTTTTTTGCTAGCTTTTGAAGGGTCTTGGTTGTCCTTTAAATAAGCATATACTTTCGACCGCAACCCAACAAACTCTGTCATCACTTGTCCTGCTAATTCATCTTTCATCATTCCTATCACTTTCTTGTTTACATTAGGAAACCCGTATGGATTATCTTTCGCATAATCAGATGTATCGAACCTCTCATTCAGATCCGGTTTAATATCTTGATAGAAATCCTCGGTTCGTATGTCATAGATGAAAGAATCAGTATCCATATAACATAAATCTATTTTATCCCCATATTTAGGTTTCATATAATCATAATGGAATTCATACATCAATAGTTTGGATAGTTCCAGTACAGCAAAACCGATGAACATGGGTTTGTCTAATTTTATCTTTTCCTTTGACATTCTTGCCACAGAAAAGTTTTCACTGAAAATAATCTCAGATTTAAAGTTGGGTTTCTTTACTATTTTTTCTCTAGTTTTATCGTCAGTTATTATTTCCATATCAGCTCGTTTCCTTACGTTCTCCATGGTTTTTCCAAAGCAAGCGTTATTCATCAGCTTAAAAAAGTCCTTTTCAAAATCATTTGTACCTTTAGTTCTAAGTGATGTGTTGTGGTCTATGTATCCCTTTAAGTAAGCACTTTCAGTGAATCCTAGTATTCTATGTACTTTTTTCAGTTTCAGACCTTTTTGTAAATAGAATTCTAGGTTCCTGTGGTGAACTACGTAGTTGTTTTTATCATATAAGGTCGTACATAGTTTGCCATTGAAATGTTCGGGTGCTAATGGTAAATCTTTGTGTAAGTTGAAAACTTCTTTCGGGTATTCCAAATCTACTTCATAGATAGCACCTACATTCGGTAATTGTATCACCGAGTTAACATGGTTTTTTAGATGGTTATAATACTCGAGTGAACTGTTTTCATTTCTCTCTTTCAAAGCTTCTGGTATGGAAATGAATTGGAAATCTTTTGCGGGTAATTTTTGCGACATCGCCCACCCATACAAATTATTCTTGTCAAAATACATTAGATAATTAGATGATTTATTCTTATCATAACCGCTCATATATTTATTATTTGCTTTCGCATATCTTTTTATACACTGAGATACACCACCTCTTATCCCCTTTTCAACGAATGTATACATGTCTTCCTTTGAGAATAACGGTAATTCTACTGTTGAATGCTTTAGGAAAGCGTCCCATGTTAGTCCTGGAGCTGAGAAGTAATGAAGTGGATCCAAGTCATAATTATGTATACATACATTTCTGAAATTCTCTACAACATCTGATAGTATTAAAACGTGACTTTTTAGGTACAACTTGGTATAATCAAGTAATGTTTCGCAATTAAATTGTTTCCATATGGACACCGCTCTTTTATAATCAGCTTTGTCAATACCTTTTCCCGTTAACCTAGAATAAAAGCTTTCTATGGATGGTAACTTTGTACAATCCATTTTACTGAAACTATCCACAAATTCATAAGGATAGACCCCCTTTTTAATTATTTCTTTAAATTCAGCATCGTTTCTGAAACTGTCAGATGTGTACTTGAAATTCTCTCTCAGATGATTACAGGATTCTTTGCAATCGCATTTTGCTAAATTTGCTGATAACTTGTCCAGCGATGAAGCCATGAATCGAATGGAATCTATGAATCTGATTTCATATTTTATTTCCTTATCCTGTCTTGGGATACTTATTGATTTCGAGAATGAGATGAAACTTTCTGCTGATTCAAATATTCCGTTATCAGGTATCAACTCTTTCACAAATAGATGGGAGTCATACTTGGATAAGTTGTGTAGGACTATAGGGATATGCTTGGGAATCCTGTATTTCATGTTACATTCAGCGTGTGTGAAACCTCTATCCTTTCCTGTCATATGGTCGTGATCAAAGTGGGGATTTTCAGTAATTTCTGTGTTACAGATATGGCAAGTCTTGTTCTTTAATGTGTTCCATTTTTCTTTAATTTCTTCGTCGGTATAAGTGTGATTTCTTTGTCTGTTTTCATACTTGTGTGCAATTTCTGTGGACACTTCTGTAATGGTTTTCACAAAATGTTTTGCAGCGTCTTCACCAAAATAATCATAGTATTTATTCTGCTTTGAATCAAAAGAACAGCACACCTGAATTCCGTATGCAAACGCTTTCTGTTCAGCCACTTTGATTGTTTTCTTTCCGTATACCTGGTTGTATTCTTCGTTATAAGACTCAAAGTCGGCTATTATACAGTACGGTACTTTCATCTGTTTCGAAACATTTTTAAATTGTATTTTTGAACCTTCAGGAGGCATTATAATATCAGGATCTTCACAGTTCTTTTTCAATTCATGTTTTTCAAAGTGTTCTTGTTTCGAAAAATGCCTTCCGCAATAAGTGCATAGGTATGTCTTTGTTTTATTTTTAGAGATTTGACTACCAATTAATCTGCTGAGATCCTTTATTAGTACATAGTGATTGTCGAAATACAGTAAATGAATGATATGTTTTGCTGTTTTCCCATTGATAGTACTTTTTAGTATATGACTTCTGATTATTTTCTCTTTATCCAATTGGAATAAACAAATCTTGATATCGTATTTATTTTCAAATTTGTAGATATCTTTGGTATCCATCGGGTAGTTAGTAATTCCTTTGAAATCAAATTCATTTTCATACTGTTTATATTTCGAAGTTCTTTCTGCATGATCTTTAGCTGGGTATAAATGTGCTAAGATTGACCAAAGAAAGCATTTTTGATCCTTATTTTCAATATTCAGGCAAGCTTTTTTATTTTTTACGAAATCTGGCAGTGTTTTATAGGTTCCTCCCATGTAGGATTCGATTCGAGTCATCCTATAGTCGATTGCATCATATCGCCTAAATTGTAATCCAGATCGAGGGGTATTACTCAAAGAACTAAGTCTCCTGTTGTTGTCATCTAAATGGCTACGAGTTAGGACACTATTTTTGTTTAAAATCCAAGAAGTACTGTTGTAAAATACTTCTACTTCCTCATCATTCTCTTGTCGATAGAAAATAACCTTGGTCACAAACTGAACTCTGTACTGGTATATTTCATTCATTCTTCGTTGCAAATCTTCAAAAACAAAACTAATGAGAGTATTTTCGTCTCTACCGTTGCTTTCAATCGATACGTTTACTGTGTAAATGTTTTCATTTTCTCTTACAATAGTGGGGTGTTGTTCTTCTTCTGTTTTAAACAAATATTTGGGAATCGATGTTTCTTCTTTGATTTGTTTCTTATTTATAAAGAGAGTAGATAAATCGATTAGTTTGTGTCTATTTTTATCACCTCTTTCTGTTTGATCTCTCAGGATACCTCTAGTTTTATCCATAGTTTGTTTCTGCTTATTAATTATCCTACCATAGTATTCCTTAATGCGTTCTATAACTTCATCTCTGTTCCCACGAGTGGGTAGGCCTTTGTTTTTTAGAAACCTTTTTCATTCACTTGTATCCTTTTCTATTATCCGTTTCTCCTCTTTTTTTATATTTCCAATAGCAATATTATTTTCTTTTATCTCATCTTCTAAAATCTTCCTTAATGCTGGCTCTGGTGTATAATTTGATGATCTATTTTTGTTCCGAATCCTTTCATTTCTACGCCGAATATTAATTGTATCTTCCGCAAGCAAAATATTCCTATTAAGTTGCTTTATTATCTTATTAGTTATTTCCTTTTTCGTTTCACCTTTTGTTTTGATATTGTTAATTTTTGCATATGTACGAAGTTCATTAATTTTGAATTTCGGCAACCTTTGAATGATCGATTCATTCTTAGATATTATGGTTTTACAACGTTGAATAACCTCTGCAGTTTCCATCATTTAATAGTAGAACATTTTTATTAATAAATTTCCACTGACTGAGTTTTCTCAGACGTAAAGAAATTCACTGGTTTCAGTATGTATTTCATGGAGCAAAGGCTCAATGCACAGAGAGCACAGTTACCGATACGGCTGATTTTTTTGTATTTCTCGGAGCATACGCGATCTAGATTGCCTCTGACCAGTTAAGAAAGAAATAGTGGAGTTGCGCAGGTGGCAGAAGTGTTTTGCGTTCACGTAGTATGCACCGTCTGGATTACATCCGACTGATCATGCTATCTGCAGTATTGTTTACGAGATGGCGTATGTGCTCCGAATTGCTAAGTTTGGAAGCAAGCCTAAGGAAGTAATTTTTTAAACAATTTAGCTATAGTATAAATGGAGGAATTGGAAAAGAAAATGTTTGTATATCGCCGAAGTTATAAATATTATAATAATGTCAGCAACGGTCTTCTTTTATCCAAATTTGCCTTTTCGGCAGCAGGATTAAGTGCGTTTCTGATGCTACCTTTAGCGTCTTTAAGCTTGGGTTCCGTCGTCATTGAAATAATCGAAAAACATTTAAATATTGCAGATAGAAAAGCTGAATACAGAACCACGTATAATTTTTACACTGAACTGGTATCCTTGCTCAAATGTGGTCAATTGTCGATCGAAGAGGTTATTCAACGCGAAGCGGAAATGCGTAAAACTTTTCGATTTTTTCCTCGCGAAAAATACATGAAACAGGTTCGCTTAAACGGTTATAAATATTGTAATAATGAATCGATGAGAAAACGAGAAAATTTACCAAAAATATGAAGTTTTTGCAAAACCTCCCACCCCAGACAATGAAGATTGAAGATGTTGTCAAAATATCTAACACACACACATATATACAGATATGTCTGGGGTAGCCCCGTGAGGGGAGGAACTCATCTCTGAGTTTTTTCGCCATCTCTCACTATCAACGGATTGCTGGTAGCGGGATTCGATCTCACGGCTGTTGATTCAATGGGTGACAAGATTGCAACAGCTTGGTCCATTGGACCAACGGGGCCCGAAAAATCTCTCGAACCAAATGTTTTCCGATGCTAAATGCTAATGCGCAAAGAGATTTTCTATTTTTTGCTATCCCAAAGAGCTTTTTCCGTACTAGAGATAGATCTTTTGGGTTTGTTGAGAAGATTTAATTTTGATGATGTGATGAAAAGTGAAGTTTGGATTTTTATTAAAGAAAATCAGCCGCTAATAAATGGAGGTCTTGAATACAATCAAAACAAACAAGTATAATGAGACAATCAAGAAAGAACAGTTGGTATTAGGATTGAAGTATACCATCGTTAAAATGAGAATAGCTAAGACAAAATATGGTGACAAGTTAGTTGTAGTTATCAATCATAACAAGAAGATGTGTGATTTGTTTATACCGCAGAGATACAATTCGATTGCTAATGAGTTACTTCTAAAGAACAATCTTATTTTGCAGCCTATTTTGCGTGTAAATAAGAACTCGGAACAATATGTTGACTTGGAACTGTTTACTCAGTAATTGGGGGGTATTTGGATAAAAAATTGAAAAAAGCAAAAAAAAGTAGTAGTTTATATGTAGTATAAAGGTTAATATTTCCTATTTCTTGGGCCCTTTTTTCGGGAAAAAAGAAAATACAAATATCTTTAAAAAGGGTGAAATTTCGGAAAAAAGCATGTTAAAATTTAAGAAAGCGATGTTAAAATGGGGTTTTGAAATTTGGGGGAGGGTGGGGTAGAACCCGGTTTTATATACTACTCACCTGAATAATTTGAATAATACGTCTTTAAAATATCTTTTTCTGCGTCGAGTTTTTTTTTAAAAAACAGATTTTTCCTTGATCCGCAAAAAACACAATTACCTTTAAACATGGGAACATTATTTTTCTGTGACACTGCCTCAAACATTGATTCAGTATCAGTTTTCTTTTTACATTTCATACAATAAATCTCCAATTATTAGAAAACAATTTTCTTAAACGAAAAGCTACCAACTGAAATCCTTCAGTTTGCGCTGGATGTAGGAAATACAATGAAATCCACAGTTTATTTCATCTAGATTTTGAACAGCAAGATTTTCGTAAGCTATTTTTTTCTTTGAAGTTTTTAGAAATTTAGTTATTTGTTTTCCTGGGGGCATACCGAAAGAATCGAAAAATTCTACATGGGGATGATTAGGTAGATTACAATAAGCTACCCAGTGAGTTCCAGGCATTCCGAGTTTATCATAATTAATGACACCGAATTCTAGGTTATTTATATGTTTGGGTAGCGCATCTATAGAGAAAACACCTCTAAAATATGGAATATCCCCTACTGCATCCATAATATCAAAATTGGCTAGAGGTTCTACTTTACTTTTGCTTCTTTTTTGATGTCCCCGTTTTTTGACTGGGTTTCCTTCCTAGGCCTTCCACGTAACCCTAAAAATTTTTGTGTTCCAGGAAGTGTAAGCGCAACACCTGTGTTGGCCATGGTGACATCATCGGTTTCCTTCTTAGGCCTTCCACATACCCCATTACCTACAACTTTTTGTGTTCCAGGAAGTTTAAGCACCCCACCTGTGTTGGTTATGTTATCCACCAATTTCTTACCAGCGAATGTACCCAAAGCAGCAGCTCCGCTTGTTAAAGCTGCCTTTCCAAGGGTAATTGCACAACGGTATTAGGAAAGGAAGAAATCCACCCTTTTGAATAGCTTCTTTCATCTGTTTTTATGATACATGAATATCACAGCCCTTATTATTCATTTTACATGTTTCAGTTTTATCAATTTGTCGTTTACTTAAAAGTAACTTTACTGGTTCTCGTAATTTTTTCTACTATGACTAACACGTATCTGACATTTTTTGTTGAGCACCAAAACATTTGTTTAGCTTTCCCTTCTGAAGCTTTGACAAATAAACTGTATACTCCATTGTTTGAACTATTTATCAGAAAAATAATTTATCATATAAACTTCTTATTTACCAGCCGTCATTTTTTCTATTCTGGATCATATCATATAAACTTCTTATTTACCAGCCATCATTTTTTCTATTCTGGAAACGAATGGTTTGTCAACAGGTTTTAGCTCTAGAAGCCTTTTTAAAATATTTACTACTGCTCTTACAATATTATCGATAAGGGTTTGTTGGTCAGCAATTTTTGATTCAATCATATTGTTATGGGTATGTTGACCAAGAAGCTTTTTGTCATACTCTAAAGATTCATAGTTAACGTTGCTAAATTAACAGCATCATTTTTGTTTTTAGGGTTTTGAACATTTGTTATCAACTTGTTTTCAGCGTTAATTTCTTATCATTAACTCGAATTATTTCTTTTAAAAATAACCCTTTATCTTTAATCTTTACAAATAAATTATCAAGATAATCATGTTCAGCAGTTAATCTGTTGATATCTTCGCTAAAATACTGATTTATCCCCACATGTTCTGCGGTAATTTCTTCTTTAAATTGTTTCAAAATAATAGTCATAGATCTGAAACTAATAGCGTCCTGGTCTGCTTTCGCATCCCCTAAATTAATAATTCTCTTATCTTGTATATTGATATTACCGTTGTCATCAGTAACACTCTTTTCATTCGATTCGTTCCTAACCTTTTTTCCAACACTACCGACTTTATTCATTTATAACAGAAAGAAATTATCTAGTAAACTTAATTTATTCATTTATAACAGAAAGAAATTATCTAGTAAACTTTTCAAAGTTTTTCCTATAAATCAGATCTTTATCTTTTGTTTTTAAATCAATAAAGAAAAATCCGCAGCCTTTAATTGCAACCTCGAATTGTTTCAGAAACTTCTCATTGTCTATATTAGAGACATGATTTTGCCTGATTAATTTTATTTCTTTTGGATTAGAACACTGAAAGAATGTGAAATAATTACATTGAAGTCTTACCACCTTTGGGGTTTTATGATAGCTCTGTGACAAATAAACAATTGAGGCATTTTTCTTTCTTCCTCTTCTGAATAAATCTTCTTTTTTCTTCTGGTCTTTTTCAGTTACAAAATCATCAAAGATAATCAAGTTTTGGTATTTAGGGTCTAGGTCGTCGACATCAGTAATATCATTCGGGTCATTACTTACTGATAAAATATTCACTTTACAGTGTGACTCCAAAGTGTTTAAATTGTCTACAAGGTATTTCTATTTATATTCTTCAAGATCTTTTGCATACAAGTATATTCGGTTGAACCAGTGTATTCATAAATTAAATTCAAGAGTAGATTGGTTTTTCCTGTTCCAGAACTTCCAGAAATTAATAATCTAAATGGACATTGAGGTGCAAGTTTGTGTTTGTTCTGATAACTATTCTTTTCACCAAAGTCATACACTTTGATCGGAGCCTTTTCACTCATTTATTAGGCAAAAATTTGTTTCATAAGATTTACCAACTACATACTTAAATTGTTTAACTATATACTTGAAATGTTTAACTATATACTAGAATTATTTAACTATATACTTGAATTGTTTAACTATATACTTTAATTGTTTAACTATATACTTGAATTGTTTAACTATATACTTGAATTGTATAACTATATACTTGAATTGTTTAACTATATACTCGAAATGTTTAACTATATACTTCAATTTCTTAACTATATACTTGAATTGTTTAACTATTTACTTGAATTATTTAACTATATACTTGAATTTTTAAGGTTATAACCTAAAGGCAAAGTTTTAAATTTATCGCTTGATACTATCCTTTTATCATCCTTCGGATCTGATGCTTTTTTATTCTGTTCTTCTAGACACAGATTGTGCTTGTATGATCGTAAACTATATTGAGTTACAGAATGGTTTTCAATTTGTCCAAATGGTACATCCTTATAGTTTTGAATCGTAATTTTATCTTTAACTATATTCGTGTTTTATTCCTTTCAGTTTTTTGCTAGCTTTTGATTGATCTTGATAATCCTTTAAATAAGCATAGACTTTTGATTGTAATCCAACAAAATCTGTCATAACTTGTCCACCTAATCATTCATCATTCCTATAACTTTCTTATTTACATTAGGAAATCCGTATGGATTATCTTTTTCATAATCAGACGTATCAAATCTCTCATTTAAATCCTGTTTGATATCTTGATAGAAATGTTCGGTTCTAATAATATATATAAAGCTATCAGTATCCATATAACACAAATCGTTATCTCCATATTTAGGCTTCATATAATTATAATGGAATTCATACATCAATAATTTGGATAGTTCCAATACAGCAAAGCCGATGTACATTGGTTTGTCTAATTTTATCTTTTCCTTCGACATTCTTGCCACTGAAAAGTTTTAACTGAAAATAATTTCAGATTTAAGTTGGGTTTCTTTATTATTTTGTCTCTTGTTTTATCATCAGTTATTATTTCCTCACATTTTCCATAGTTTTTCCAAAGCAAGCATTATTCATCAGCTTAAAAAAGTCCTTTTCGAAATCATTTGTACCTTTAGTGCTAAGTGCTGTGTTGTGATCTATGAATCCTTTTAAGTAAGCACTTTCAGTGAATCCTAGTATTCTATGTCTTTTTTTCAATATCAAACCCCTTTGTAAATAGAACTCTAGATTCCTGTGGTGAACTACGTAATTGTTCTTATCTAACAAGGTCGTACTTAGTTTGCCATTGAAATGTTCTGGTGCTAATGGTAAATCTTTGTGTAAGTGGAAAAGTTCTTTAGGGTATTCAAGATTTACGTCATAATAAGCACCTACATTCGGTATCACCGAGTTAACATGATTTTTTAGATGGTTGTACCCAATTGATATGTTTTCGTTTTTTCTCTCAAATCATCCGGTATTGGATATTATTCGCTGGTAATATTTGAGACATTCCATAACCATACAAATTATTAGCGTTAAATACACTAACTAATTAGATGGTTTATTCTTATTATAACTGCTCACACATTTATTATTTGCTTTAACGTATCTTTTTATACATTGAGATACACCATCTCTTATCCCCTTTTCAATGAATGTATACATGTCTTCCTTTGAGAATAACGGTAATTCTACTTTCGAATGCTTTAGGAAAGCATCCCATGTTAGTCCTGGAGCTGAGAAGTAATGAAGTGGATCCAAGTCATAATTCCGTATACATACATTTCTGAAATTCTCTACAACATCTGATAGAATTAACACATCACTTTTTAGGTACAACTTGGTATAATCAAGTAATTTTTCACAATTAAATTGCTTCCAAATTGACACCGCTCATTTATAATCAGTTCTGTCAATACCTTTTCCCCTTAAGCTAGAGTAAAAGCTTTCTATGGGTGGTAAGTTTGTACAATTCATTTTACTGAAACTGTCTACGAATTCATACGAATAAACCCCTTTTTTAATTCTTTCTTTGAATTCTTCATCGTTTTTGAAACCATTCGATGTATACTTGAAATTCTTTCTCAGATGATTACAGGGTTCTTTGCAATCGCATTTTTCTAAATTTGCTGATAACTTGTCCAGCGATGAAGCCATGAATCGAATGGAATCTATGAATCTGTTTTCACATTTTATTTCCTTATCCTGTCTTGGGATACTTAATGATTTCGAGAATGAGATGAAACTTTCTGCACTTTCAAATATTCCGTTATCAGGTATCAACTCTTTCACAAATAAATGAGAATCATATTTAGATAAATTATGCATCACTACAGGGATATGCTTGGGAATCCTGTATTTCATATTACATTCAGCATGAGAAAATCCTCTATCTTCTTCTGTCATGTGGTCGTGATCAAAGTGTGGATTTTCAGTAATTTCGGTTCTACGGATATGATAAGTCTTATTAATTAGTTTACTCCATTTTACTACAATTTCTACATCTGTATAAGTGTGTTTTCTCTGCCTGTTTTCATATTTGTTTGCGATTTCTATGGATACTTTTGTAACGGTTTTAACAAAATGTTCTGTAGCATCTTCACCGAAATAATCGTAGTATTTGTTCTGGTTTGTATTAAAGGAACAGCATATCTGAAATCCATAAGCAAATGGTTTCTGTTCGGCCACTTTTATTGTTTTCTTTCCGTTTACCTGATTGTATTCTTAAAGACTCAAAGTCTGCTATTATGCAATAAGGTACTTTCATTTGTTTTGCAATATTTTTATATTGTATCCTTGAACCTTCAGGAGGCATTATAATATCAAGATATTCGTAATTATTTTTACTTTCATGTTTTTCATATTGTTCTTCTTTTGTAAAATGCCTTCCACAAAAAGTGCAGAGGTATGTCTTTTTTTGTCTTGTAGATATTTCAGAACCAACTAGTCTGCTCAGATTCTTTACTAGGTATTTACTTGCCATTGATTGTACTTTTTAGTATATGACTTCTGATTATTTTCTCTTTATCAATTTGAAATAAGCAAATCTTAATGTTGTATTTATTTTCAAATTTATGGATGTCTTTTGTATCCATCGAGAAGTTGGTAACCCCTTTGAAATCAAATTCGTTCTCATAAATATTCTTTGAGCCCAAGCTGACTTTGAAACATTTATTCAAACACTGTTTACAACGGGTACGTCAGCTAGGATTCTTTATCAGCGATATTTCGGCCCTTTTGGCAAAGGTCCTCGTCAGGCTGTCAATCCTCTGGATCAACTTCGGGGAAGGAAACAAACCTGTAATCTCATATTGTTTATATTTCGAAGTTCTCTCAGCGTTGTCCTTGGCTGGGTATAAATGTGCTAAGGTACACAAAAGAAAGAATTTTTGATCTAAGTTTTTTATATTTATGCACGCTTTTTTATTTTTTACGAAATCTGGCAGTGTTTTAAACGTACCTCCCATGTAAGATTCTATTCGTGTCATCCTATAATCAATTCCTTCATACCGACTAAATTGTAGCCCAGATCGAGGAGTATTACTTAAAGAACTAAGTCTCTTGTTATTATCATCCAAATGACTATAAGTAAGTATGATATTTTTATATAAAATCCAAGAAGTACTGTTGTATAATACTACTACTTCTTCATCATTCTCCTGTCTATAGAATATAACACGAGTTACAAACTGAACTCTAGATTGATTTATTTCGTTCATTCGTCGCTGTAAATCATCAAAAAAAAAGCAATAAGAGTATGTTTTTCTCTTCCATTGCTTTCATTAGAAACGTTTACAGTATACAAATTTTCATTTTCCCTAGAAATAGTAGGCTGCTGTTCTTCTTTCGTTTTGAATAAATAATTAGGACTGGTAGTTTCTTCTTTAATCCGTTTCTTATTTATAAAGAGAGTTGATAAATCGATTACTTTGTGTTTATTCTCTTATGATATCTCTATTTTTCCTTACGGAATCTTCATGTTTTGTAATAATTTTATTATAGTATCCTTTAACGCTTTGTACTAATTCATCTCGGTTTCCACGGATGGATAGATTTTTGTTTTTTTTAAATCTTTTCAACTCACTTGTATCTTTTTTTATGTTTTTCTTCTCTTGTTTTATTTTTGTAATAGCGATATTCTTTTCTTTTATCTCATCTTCCAGAGTGGTTCGTAATTTAGGTTCTGGCTTGTAGTCGGATGGTCTGTTCTTATTCAGGATTCTTTCGTTTCTGCGTCGAATATTAATTGTAACTTCAGCTAGCAAAATATTCTTATTAAGATGGTTTATTATACTATTTTTATTTCATGTTTCTTAGCTCCATTTGTTTTGATTTTATTAATTTTAGCATATGTCCGCAGTTCATTAATTTGGTATTGCGGTTAAATTCGTATAACCGATTCGTTGTTTGATCTAATGGTTTTACAACGCTGAATAACCTCTGCAGTTTTCATCATTTAATAGGGGAATATTTGTATTAAGGAATTTCTCCCTTCTACGTTTTCTCAGCCGTAAAGAAAAGCACTGGTTTCAATATGCGTTTCACGGAGCAAGCGCTGTCTAGATTGTCTCCGGCCAGTCAAGAAAGAGTCAGTAGAGTTTCCCAGACGGAAGACAAACAATTTTGTTATATAATAAATGGAAGAATTGGAAAAGAAAATGTTTGTTCATCGAAGAAGCTACAAGTACTACAATCATATAAGTAATAGCTTACTTTTATCCAAATTCCTCTTTTCGGCAGCAGGAATGTCTGCGTTCTTAGTCCTACCTTTAGCTTCTTTATGTTTGGGTGCTGTTATCATCGAAATAATCGAAAAACATCTAAACATTGCAAAAAAAACAGAATATAGAACCGCTTATAATTTTTACACTGAATTGTTATCATTGTTAAAATGTGGGCAATTAACGATTGAAGAATTCATTCAGCGTGAAGCGGAAATGCGGAAAACATTTGGATCCTTTCCTCGCGAAAAATCTATGAAACAGGTTCGCTTAAACGGTTATAAATATTGTAAGAATGAATCTATAAGAAAACAAAAAAATTTACCAAAAATAGAACATTTTTGCAAAACCTCCCACCCCAGACAATGAAGATTGAAGATGTTGTCAAAATACCATACAAACACACATATTCAGATATGTCTGGGGTTGCCCCGTGAGGGGAGGAACTCATCTCTGAGTTTTTTTCGCCATCACTCACTATCAACGGATTGCTGGTAGTGGTATTCGATCTCACGACATCGTTGATACAATGGTTACTAAGTTTGCAACGACTTAGATCATTCTGCCAACGGGGCCCGAAAAATCTCCGCAACGAAATGTTTTGTGATGCTTACGTCATCTAATAAGCAAAGAGATTTCCTGATTTGTGTTGCCCTAAGAGCTTTATCAGTGCTAGAGGTAGAATTGTTGGATACGTGAGGAGATTTTAATCTGATGATATCGATTCGAATTTGTATTTAATAAAATCATCCGCTAATAAATAGAGTCCACAAAGGAAGTCTTGAATACAATCAGAATGAATATACAATGAGACAATCAGGAAAGAAGAACTAGTTCTAGGATTGAAATATACCATCGTTAAAATGAGAATTGCTAAGACAAAATATGGTGATAAGTTGGCTATTTAATCATAATAACAAAGCCTGTGATTTGTTTATTCCACAGAGATACAATGCTATTGCTAATGAGTTACTTTTGAAGAAAAATCTGATTTTGCAGCCTATTATGAGGGTAAATAAGAACTCTAAACAATATGTTGATTTAGAACTGTTTACTCAGTAACATCGTGTAGAATTGGTATTATATTTGAATAGAAATAGAAAAAGGAAAAATTTGATTTTGCAGCCTATTACACCGGTAAACAAAATCTCTGAGCAATTGTTGATTTACCAGTGATGTGGTTCAGAATTGGTGTTATATTTGGATACAAAATGAAAAATAAAAAAATAAAAATAAAAAAAGAAGTAGTATTTTAGTGTATATTGTAGTAGTTTGTATGTCTTTAAGGGTAATATTTCCTATTACTAGGGGCCTTTATTTTGGAAATAAGAAAATAAAAATATCTTTAAAAAGGGGGATAATTTGGAAAAAAGGATGTTAAAATTTAAGAAATTGATGTTAAAATGGGGTTTTGAAATTGTGGGGGGGAGGGGGAGGGTAAGCTAGAGTCGGCTTTCCTACTCTTCTGCCAATTTTCCGGTTTCGTCGGAATTCCGGAACTACTTGTCCTGCGAAAAAATAAAGCTAAAAAGAATTCAGCTTATCTCCTTACCCCTATATTCAACATCTAATCAACCTCAAATACAAACTTTACTTACAACAAATTTTCCGGTTTCAGTCGGATTCCGAGTGAACAATTTTGTGCGAGTAAAAATTCCGTATCACATACGGATTCAGCATCTCTTCTAATCCCTGAATCGGATATCTAAGCAACTACAAATACAAGTTATCCTTTAACAAATTTTCCGGTTTTGGCCGGATTCCGGGTGAACTACTTGTCCGGGTAGACAATTCCTTTCTCATCAGTGTTCAGCATGTCTTCTTACCCCTGACATTAATATCTAATCAACTTCAAACTTTTACTTTTAACAAACTTTCCGGTTTTGGTCGGATTCCTGGCGAACTACGTGTCCGGTGAGAAAATGGTTTTAATAATCGTGTTCAACATGTCTTCTTACCCCTTAATCAACTATTTCATTAGCTGTTTAAAAATATTATATTTGCCCCTTAATTTGATCCCCCTCCCCTATCCCTAAATGTAGGGCTACAGAGCTCATCTACAAACTTAACCTACCTTTTTTTCGTGGGTTTTAATGACAGGTTCGAGTTGAGCTGATTATTCCCCTGGGGTTGCGGCCCTTTATCATGGATTTAATGATCCGGCAAAGTTGGGTCAACTGTCGTATTTTGAAATTAGGCGAAGTGACGGATTCAGGAGTGGGCGAAGTGACGGATTTCAGGAGTGGGCGAAGTGACGGATTTAAGAAGTGGTCTAACTGACGGATTTCAAGGGTGGGTCAACTGACGGATTTCAAGAGTGGGCAAACTGACGGATTTCAGGAGTGGATGAAACTGACGGTGGGTCAACTGACGTTTGGGTCAACTGATGGTTGGACGAACTGACGGGTGAAAGAACTGACAGGTGGACGAACTGGCGGGTGGTAGAACTGACGGGTATGACGAACTGACGGGTGGATGGACTGTCGGGTGGACCAACTGTCGGATTTTGGAAATGGTCGAACTGACGTGTGGAGGTAGTGACAGCGACCCGTCTCCGGTTATTATGTCACTTGCCCTTTGGCCAAGTGCCACATAGCGATCGCAATTTCTGTCCGTCCGTCGGTCGGTCGGTTGGTTCGGGTTTTGCTAGTTCGGGCACTTCCACATAAGCTAGGACGATGAAACTTGGCAGACATATCAGGGACCCCAAAAGATTAAGTTGGAAATACTCACTTCCCCGATCCGAGCATCGCTGCGGGAGTGGAGGGAGGGGGGATCCGGAATCTTGAGGTATTTATAACTTTTGAACGGGTGATCGGAAATTTCATATTTGGAGAGATCTCTTGCCTCAGAGGGCCCGCTTAAAATCCGGACCGGATCCGGTGACTTTGGGGGGAGCTGGAGGGAGGAACCAGAAATTTTGGGAAACGCTTAGAGTGGAGGGATCGGGACGAAACTTGGTGGAAAGAACAAGCACAAGTCCTAGATACATCGTTGACATAGCCGGACCGGATTCGGGCACTGTGGGGGTGTTGGGGAGGCGGAATTCAGTGATCCCGCGAGTTCGTCTGTACTAGGACAATGAAATTTGGTAGGCATATCAGGGACCTGAACAGACTGCCTTGAGAATAATCATTTCCCCGACCTGACCATCGTGGGGGGAGTGGATGGATGGGGAATCCGGAAATTAGTGACGTGCATAACTTTGGAACGGGTAATCGGACGTGCATGAAAGTTTACAAGTGTCAAGAACAAGTACCTCAGCATTACCGGATGCGATAACTAGGGGGGGGGGGGCTGGAAGGGGGCACCGGAAATCGTCTGAAAGGCTCAGAGTCGAGGAATCGGGATGGAACTTGGTGGGAAGAACATGCTTAAACCCTAAATATATTAATGACAAAACAGGACTGTATCATGTCACTGTGGGGAGTTGGAGAGAGTTTACTGGAATTCCGGTGATTTCAAGTTAGGATACTTCCAGATGTGCTAGGACCATAAAACTTGGCAGGCATTTTAGGGATTCTACCATGTTAACTTGAAAATAGTCCCTTCCCCGATCCAATCATCGTGGGGGGAGTAGGGGGGGGGGGAATCTGGAATCTAGTGACAATCAAAACTTGGGGTGATCGGACGTGCATGAAACATGGTAAGTATTAAGAACAAGTGTCTCGGATGTTCAGTTCCAAGATAACTGAGGGGAAGCTGGAGGGGGGCACCGGAAATTTCATGAAACGCTTGAAGTCGAGGTATCGGAGTTGGACTTGGTTGGAAGAACAAGCGTAAACCCTAGATACATTCCTGACAAAACAGGAGCAGTTCATGTCATGGTGGGGAAAGTTGGAGGGGTTTTCCGGAATTCCGGTGGTCTCGAGCTAGGGTTCTTCCAGATGTACTAGGACCATGAAACTTGGCGAGCCTGTTAGGGACTCTAACATGATGACTTGAAAATAGTGCCTTCCCCGATCCGATCATCGTAGGCGGAGTAGAGGGATGGGAAATCCGGAATCTGGTGACATTCCTAACTTAGGAACGGGTGATCGGACGAGCATGAAACTTGACAAGTGGTAGGAACGAGTGTCTCAACTGTTCAGTTTCAAGTCCGGAGTGGGTCTGATCACTAGGGGGGGAGCTGGAGGGGGACAAACTGATAAACATGCTAACTGTTCCGACAAGTGCCATATGAGCTTTCAGCTGTTGTTCTTATAAGGCGTTTTTGCATCCAAGGGTGACTACACACCAGTCTTATAACCCATTTCTGAACTAACCGGTGTCCGGTTTTATCTCACTGATGCGGACTAACCAGAACCTGCTCGGAAGCCCGGCTTTACCGAGAAGTTAGCAAATTTTTGTCAATTGACGGGGTTTTCGCGCAAAACCCAGAATTTAGGTCGTTTTTGCAGGTGAACCAAAAACGCTTTACAAGAGAAGAACCGGAAACCGATGAGTTTCAAGTCGTCCAGCATTTCAAATACTTGGGTTTCACGTTTTCATCTTCGATGACTGCTGAAGCGCATGTTTCTTCGCTTATGAGGTCTCTATCTATTAGAGCAACTATACTGATAAGGAGGTTTGGTAGCTGCGAGGCCCCGGTAAAGAGTTTTCTATTCAGGGCTTACCTTCCTCTTGCTTGTAATGTAAGTGTGAAATGTGAGAATTCTTTTCGGGTTATGTATAATAATTCGTTCCGGTGGCCTCACGGTCTTCCTCTGAATTGTAGTGCATCGGGAATGTTTGTTGGTGATAGGGCTTCCATCTTTTGGTGAACTTCGGAGGCGGTCAATTCTTTCCCTTCAAACCAGGATCCTCCGATCCCCTAGCCCACTTCTTAGGATCCTTTGGGGGCCTCAGATGCTGCTTTCTCTGCCTGTATGGCTTGCGTGGACTCATGAGTTGTACGCGGGGCTTTTGATGGGAGTCACGTAAGTGACCTGGTATTTACATTTGTTTGTTTGTTGAGTGTGTTTTTTTTTGTTATAATGTGGCCCATGTTGGCCTTATTTGAAATAAAATAAACATAAATAAATAAAAAAAAACACTAGAGACAGCCCGGAGTGCAACGAGCGCAGCTTACGAGTGGAAGCCAAAAAGGAAGAAGAAAGCGAGGCCGTCCCCAAAACACGTTGAGTCGAACAGATGACCGAGATCTGAGGACGGCTGCGGCTGGTACTTCGCTAGCACCTAAAAGGGAAGACGTGACTGCTGCAGCATCAGCGCGGGACGAATGGAGAGGCTTTATCTTGATGGCTCAGGAGGAACCAAGGTCTAAGGTAAGGCAGGAAGTTTTGATCAATTTCGTCAAAGTAAATATGACTAATAGGGGTAAACACACATGCTGAATCCATACCTGAACTTGGTTTTCTCAGATGATTAGCCATTGGCCTTAATCTGTTTCTAAATTTTACTAGTAACACTTTTTAAGGAGTCGACGAATACCGGATATCTACAAGACCCAATTGTTTGGATCAAATATTAAATTCTGGGATCCCACCGAAACCTTTGGTCTTGTTGTTTATAGTAATTTACTTATCTTTTTAGCAGTGTTGTCGTGAATATTAACCGTTACTATTCGTAACAGTGACAATCTTTTCGCTTACCGTTTTTTTTAATATTCTGCAACTCATTACTTGTCAAATAGAGCCTCTGCCAATACCGGTAATTTAGTTCACTGTAAGAAATGTTGCATCTTGTCGATGGGAAAAGTCGATGGGAGTAGACTGGATTTGAATCATCCGTACGACATATTTGTTCCTCTATTGTAAACACAAACCTTTGCAAACCTACATTTCCGTAAGGTGTAATTTTTAGTGGAGTGTTCCTTGAAACAATCCACTATTGCGAGCGCTGTAGCAGCTTTCGGCTTTCGGTTTTAAGTAACTTTTCTTGAGTAACAACATAAGAAAAGTGGGTTCGTTGTCAGCTTTGGCTTGATGAAGCGAAGCTACGACTGCAGTTACTAATTACAAGCGCTTAAAAGAAAATTGACCAGAGTGCCGTGGGCGAAATTGTTTAGATTCGCCTTTTATCTCGCAAAATTCAACTACTTCCCAGGGAAAATTCTAGCTACTGTTTGGCTCAAACCCCAAAATCGCAAACCTAAGCTCCTCAATGTCGCGCCCTGCATTTAACAGAGAACACCCTAGTTTGACTAGCTCTTCTCGTCTACCGCAGTGGTTCCCAACCGGTGGCACGCGTACCAAAAGGGGTAAGCGGGACCCTTGCAAGGGGTACGCGAAGGAACCAAGATCGATTTAGCCTGTAGCTTCAAGTCTCGCCTTACTCACTTCTGATTGCCGAAAGCCTAATATTACCAGCAGAGGCATCACCAGCCAAAAGGTATTTTAAGGGGCAAGGTATTTTTACTGACCGACAGGTCATTTTTACCGACCTTTTTTTTTAAATAACTACTTTTACAAAAAATCTTTTTTTAACCATTTTCAGACACTTGGGGGGGGGGGGGGGAGGTGTTGCCAACCTTGCGCGACGCCTCTGATCACAAGCGCTAGTGAAAGCCAATGAAATAATGTTGATTCCCAAACAGCTAGCCTACTGCCGTAAAATCTGTTCCTGTGTCAAACAATATCGTGACAAGAAGAATCGAAGATTGCAAGTGATATTATCATTTAGGTTGCGAGATAAGCTAACGAAAAAGTTTGCAATGCAGCTTGATGAAAGCAGGGAGAACATCAAAACCAAACACAGAAACAGGCTGACTCTAAAAAATATTGCCGTTAATGACGTTGAGCCAAGATTCGACAAAATTTTAGCTATAGAAAGCAGCCTCAAGTGATCGCCTCATTGATTTTGTGTGTATTTCTACGCATGTATGCCTTATCAGTTATTATAATAACTATCGTGTTTTTCAAGTTTTGAAAAAAGTGGTACGCAATCTATTCGAACCTTGATTAGGGGTAAGCGGGACGGAAAAGATTGGGAACCACTGTTCTACCGTATTACAGTGGTGGCTTAGCGGGGGTCTAGGGTGACGAGAGTGAAACAAACGAGGATGACGTGTTAATGACTATGACTATGAAAAAAGTCAACCATATCAACTAACATACGGAGTAAGCAAGTCCAGTAGTAAACTCGCCGCGGACTTGGCGCATTCATACGCGAAAGAATGACTGTGTTTGTCGCCTGATTTTGTCGCTTCATGCTTAAAGAACAGTATAGAAACCAAGAATACGCTTGCGAATGTAGTTACACTATTGGTTAAGCCAATTTAGTATCGCTTAGCATGTAACGCTTTCGGCTATACCAAGTTCGAAACATATTCAACTTCGAACCTCGAAAAATAGTTGAAATCTGAAAAGATCGATTTTGCGATCATTACAGTTTAGAACTAAATTCATCCAAGTTTTCCCCTTACCAGACCTCCAACATTTTACGAGTTGTTTTTAGTAGCTTTATGTAGTGTCAGTCTCCTTTTGTTTCGACAGAAATGTACATATGACCCACAGGATGGGCAGCCGTAAACAACACTTGCACCAGCCGGAAAACAACCCAAAAGAAATCTGATACTGCGCAACTACTTTTTCAGGATTACCAATACTACCATGAACAGATGAACTGCACCTTCAGGACCGACACACTGCACTTTTGCTCTCCGACACCCACGCGAAAGTACCCAGCCGACGATACCATCCTGGAAGAGAGGACAAACAACTACTAAGGTCGTCTTGCTGGGAAGTAAGGGTGTCACACCCTTAAAACACTAACCAACAGATACCTCGGTACAGAACCAGGCCAGAGCAACATGCAAGCAGTAGTGTCCTCTATGCAGCCTTTCGCCAGATAAAGTACCATGAGTAGTGTGGGTCCGGATAGATTAAACAGTGCGGGTGATGTGAATGCAGTGAGTCATATAAAATCACGGGATAGCAAATACTACCATATTCAGAATTAGGTCTCTTTTGGTTCGCGAGCGGGCGCCAAAATGTGTTGTTCTTTAGAAATGTGGTGTATACTACAGCCTTTAAACGGCTATCTCCTATTCCACGCTCCCAGACTGGACTTGTCATCCGACGGTGAAAGGGGAGTAGATGGAACGCACAAGCACTAGTATTTATCGACGGCGAGAAGGCTGCCTGAGAGCCCCGCTTAGCACCAGTATAGCACAAGTGATATATAAATGCACAATTAAGGATAGTTTAGCGGCAGAATCCAAGCACTCCTTGAGAGGACTTGGAAAGAACATTCGCCGACATCATCTATATATTTTTTTTCTATTTTTTATTTGTATATGTACTTATTATTATTAAGGGACACCCTTCCAGGGGATCCCGCCTCTGATACCAAAGGTATCAACGATTTGCTGGATGTATCGGGTTCTTGTGTGATTTACCCTATAGAGAGACGTAGTTGATAGTTACCCCGGAGGGCTAAAGCTGGTAAGGTGGGAGGACTGTACTGACGTAGATTGTTGTAATTCTTAAACCACTGAACAAACGCGCACCTGCCGACTTGCCAACTCTCAGCACAGCGAGCTGGCGGGCATGAGTCGCAGCAGTGGGACTGCGACCTGCCCAGGCGCCCAGTTGACCGTGTTCGCGGACTTTCCAACTTCAAGAATAGCAAGTCGACTCTTTTATCGATGACGGGTGCAAAATTGGCAATTGCGAAGGTGGGCTAGTGCCTTATTGGGTAGAGCGGTAAATTGTATACATAAGTAAGAATCTCCACGTTTAATGAGAGGAGGTCAGATCAGGTCAGACCATCAGACAACTACTGTACAGTTGGTAGCATTTGTCATATTGTAAAGTGAGGATTATCTATTCATTCATTCATTCATTTATTTATTTCCCTCAAAGAATATATAACGAGGAGTACGAAAATAAAGTTTAAAAAACACTGTCACAAATAAGTTTCAAAACAATAAATAACAATTGACTCACTTTAAACAGCACACTGTACTTATTGAACTATTAACTCTTATCGAAAAACGGAAGCAGATTCTTCAGAGTCAGAATCTTTTTAGCTTTAGCTACAAAATTACCAAATTTCTGCTGAATTGCCAGGGCAGGATCTTTTTTCTTTTTTTTTTATCCCGCGTAGCTTCTTCTTCCATTTTTTCCTGTTTTAGATTGAACTAAAACAGTGGCTACGGCTCCACCTCCAACTCAGTGACGTTAATACCAAAAATACCTAACAGTTTACCCTACTTTAACGTCACTTACACTTTCATCATAAGCAATATATTTTATTTTCACATTTTCCAAAATCTAAAAAAAAATTAAAAAAGTACCTTAAATTTTCAAACTTTCCCTTTTCCTATCAAACATTCTCATATAATCTAAAATATTTTAATTATTTACTTTTTTTCTCTAAGGGTACTACCCCATATTCTATAGGATCTTTAGCTGAAAGGGAATTAATTAGAGGTGTATTTCTATCGAATTAAGGATATCCAAGCAAAAATTTACAATATTTAAAATAGCACACACGAACACTAGCAATTATACCACGATTAAAACCATTCACCACGAAAGTTGGAAAAATAACTATTGGTAAACCAGTTGACTGGTATGTACGGGCCAGAATATCACGTCTAAGCTTACCCCTCAGATGGATTAAAGCTCCAGACGTCTTAGTAGTAGTAGAATAGTTTTATTAGCAAGACAATCGAAGATATGTAAATAGCACAGCAAAAGCACTGCTTGCGAGGATGTGCTATTAAACAACACAAAAAAAAGAATTTGGATTTTCTTTTACTGAAGTAAGGGATAAGAGGATGAAACCATGAACCAAAGCACTCAACACAATTACTTACACTGCAATAAAACATTATGTTTTCTAATCCCAAAGCAACAACAACAACAACAAAATATAAATAACTTTCCTTAATCCATTTCGAAAGTGTACCTACCAAGCAACTCCAAACGTAGCTCTGACTTAAATTGATCAAAATTACCTAATTCCTTTGAACTTCTACTAAGCTTATTCCAAAGCTTAGACGCTCTATAAATAATCGAGAACGATGACCTACTGGAAATCAAACGAGGAACCTGAATATCACCTCTTGCCCGAGTATCGTGTTGGTGAACGTCTGACCTCTCACAAAATATACCTTCAAAACAATCTGGAACGTACCCATTATAATATTTGTAAATGAAAATCAGCGTGTAAAAATCACGCAATCCAGCTGCAGGCATTATATTTACTTCCCTGTATACCGATCTCATCGACTCACAATTCCGTACTCCACAAAAAGCTCTACTGGCGTTGTTCTGGATCACACGGATTTGACGAAGAATAGAAGGAAAAGTACCAAGCCATATCGATGAACAGTACAAAATATACGGGTGTATCAGTGAAAAATATAGTAACCGCAAAATATGGAAAGGGAAAATATATTTTAATTTACGGATAATTCCTAAATTACGTGATAATATTTTAGAAAGAGATTTCACATGGTCTTTAAATGATAAAGTCTCGTCAACATTTATTCCAAGGTACTTAACGAACCTAGTACGCTTGATTGTTCCCCGCTCAGAAGTTATTTCTGTAATCCATGGGTAATAATTCGGAGATCGTGAAAATATTACAAACTTGGACTTATCAATATTTAAATCAAGACGGTTTACCTTTAACCATGTGCATATTTTATTCATTGCCGAATTAACGGTCGAAATAAGCAGTTGTTCGGTCGGGGCAACACACATTAGAGTCGTGTCATCAGCAAATAGGGGCGTAGTTACCTTAGTTATAGGAGGTGTGGTGTCAACAACGAAAACGGATTTTTAGTTCAATATTTCTAACTACAATTGATTGAAAATTACGTTTCACTGAACAATAGGGAATGCCAAGGTAAGTCGCAACATCAAGAGATTGGAAAAGGTTCCCACCACCACAGTTAAGGACGAAATGCCATGCGGATGATTAATGACAAAATATTGGCACTTAGAAGGACTAACACAAAGTCCTTTTTTCCTCAGTTCCGCCACCAAAATATTAAAATTTACAACTAGTTGATCTTTACAACGAGCCATAAGAATTACATCATCAGAGTAAGCTATATATGTACAATCAACAGTCAGGTGTATTAAGATGTTTTTGAAAGCCGGAAACATTCACCAAGACAAAGATTGAAAATAAAAAGGTGAAAGAACCCCACCCTGCCTCACCCCCTTATTTACAAAATTTTTTTACACAGATAACACTGATCTAAAAACTACTCGGACACTCAAACCAGAATACCCAGCTTTAAAAACTTTTACCAATGCAAGAGGGATGTTAGCATAATAGAAATTTAACAGAGCAGAAGCATGCGAAAGATTATCGAAAGCACCCTTAATGTCTACCAGCAGGGCGTAAAGTGGCTAATATGGATTAACGTCAACTTAGAATCGAGTGAGTTATAACTATATTGATTAATAAAGTACATTGTAACCCTAGTTTGTTCAACTCTACATGCCCCTATCGTAGACACTGCAAGCTTCCCCCACGTCACCAACCGATTATGTACATCTTCCTCTCTATTACACCCCCCCACACACACACACACACATTGCACCGATCCGCTCCGTTTCTATCAAAAAAGTATTTACAACCTTTCCGGGTTCTTCTCACCAAGATTCGACCCGATCCCTCCACTTTAAGCCTGTCCCGACTAGGATATGTGCTTGTTCTTCCCATCAAGTCTACATCAAGTTTCTATCTCTAAATCTCTTCCCCTCTAGCCTTGATGATATGCGTCCTGTATCCATATCCAAGACTACGGCATTGGCCAAGCTATTAGAACGTTTTATGTATGATTGGCTTCTTTCTAAAGTATGTATAAGTTTGACCCCAATCAGTTTGGTTTTAGGCAAGGTAATCAGCACCTCACATTACTTGATTAGCCTGGTTCATGACATACTAGCTGTTCTTGAGGAAGATGATTCGTTTATTGACCTAATCCTTAAAAAGACCTAATCCAAACTTTCGGTGTACCTTCTCTTAGTGATTGCATGCCACGGGTTCGTTTAGATTTGAACTCGATTGTCGAGTTGCTGTTTTGGCTCGAGCAAAAAAACCACGCACAACGTCTTCTTTTCTAGATGGCGGAATTTTCCAGGATTGATTAGCAAAAAGTTATAAGACCCAACTTATAATTTTTGTATGTCTTCAGAGGTACCACGCTGGTTTTGGTTTTATAATTTATTTGTATTTGTAATAAACAGTTGGAGCATTAGATAAAAATTATTATTTTGACCCTTGGCTCCCTACGTACCATAACAGCTGTTCGGGATAATCGCCTGAGATTTAGTCCAGACAGAGTTATTTCAAACCTAGGAAATCTGGTGGGTTTTTTTTTAATTTGCTCATTGTTTTACGGTGCTTTTAGTGGTTTTGAACATTCATAGTGACAGTAGGGATGGTTAGCATTGTATGAGTGGTAGAAAGACCATTTTTTTGTGGCCCGCTTTAAACTAAATGGTTCCGTGTCCGCAGCTGAAACAATAATTTGCGGTACCCCCCAAGGTACCAAGTTGGGTCCCCTAATTTTTCTTTGTTCTGTTACTTATGTTCATAGGTACTAATTTGCAGATGATCTTTCCATTCTCGTTATTTCTAAGCTTTCTTTCACACTTCCAAACAGTCCAAATCTGGAGCAAGACTCCATCACTTCCCTTAAAACTCAACTGTCAAGCAAGAAAATGCAAATTAATGATAGTAAGTCTTCGGTTATGCGGTTTAGCAGACTGGGAATAGAAACTGCTAAATATCCATCGTCATTCAGGCAGTGTAAATCCGTTAAATTGCTTGGGATAATATTCGATGACGATTTGAAACGGAATTCTCATGTTGACAATATTATCCGTAGAACCAAGTTTTTAATTAAATCCCTCTCTCAGTTTGGATACTAGACTGTTATTTTAAAACTTATCTGTGTCCTCATTTAGAATATGCTTCACCGGTTTCGTATTCTTCTCTTTCTGCAGAGCTCTCTGATCGCCCTGGAAGATATTGCTTTCCACTTCTAGCTGCAAGCTATTTGGATAATCAACTTGATTGATTGATCAAGTTTCATCCCAATCCGTCCACTCTAAGCGTGTCACAATATTTCCGGTGCACCTCCCTTCATCTTCCCCCACAGTGTTTTTTCCATTTATCAAGTTTCATTCAGATCCGATCACCCGTTAAAAAATTACACATGCCTCAATATTTCGGATTCCACTCCGTCACATCCCCGAAGATGTTAGAATCGGGGAAATGATTACTTCCAAGTAAGTTTGGTCGGGTCCCTGATATGCCTGCCAAGTTTCATCGTGCTGGCACATCTAGAAGTACCCTAACTCGCGATCCCCAGACCGACCGACGGAAAAGTGAACGGTATATGGCACTTGGTCGGAAGGCAAGTACCATAACAAGAGCTGAAAGCTCATATGGCACTTGCAAGAATAGGCAAAATGTTGGCAGGAGTTTTTTGTTTGGGAACTTTGTACAGAGTCGAGTATTATTTTATTATACACTAGTAAGTAAAAAGTAGCCTCCTTGGACATTTTTCCCATTAAAATTCAAAAACAGATTAATCATCTGAGAAAACCAAGTTCAGATATTGACCTATAAGTCATATCTGTTATGACGAAAACTTCCTGCCACTCTAACTTTTAACAATTTTCGGTTTTGGCCGGATTCCGGGCGAACTACTTGTCTGGGTAGAAAATTGTTTTCACATAAGTGTTCAGCATGTCTTCTTACTCCTGAATCGAACATCTAATGAACTCCAAATAAAACTTTTACTTTTAACAAACTTTCCGGTTTTGGCCGGATTCCGGGTGAACTACTTGTTCGGCGAGAGAATGGTTTCCACCATTCTGTTCAGCATGTCTTATTACACCTAAATCGAACATCTAATCAACTTCAAATAAAAGTTTTACTTTTAACAGACTTTCCGGTTTTGGCCGGATTCCGGGCTAACTACTTATCCAGCGAAAAAACAGTTTTCACCATCGTTTTAAGCATGTCTTCTTACCCCTACATCTAGTCATCTTCAAATAAAACTTTTACTTTAACAAACTTTCCGTTTCTGACCGGATTCCGGGCTCAGTACTTTTCTGATGACAAAATGGTTATCACCATCGTGTTCGACATGTCTTCTTACCCCATAATCGACTATCACATTATCTGTTTAAAAATATTTCATTTGCCCCTTAATTTAAACCCCCTCCCCCACCCCTAAATATAGGGCTACATAGCCCATCTACGAACTTGACCTTACTCTTGACCCAAAGAATCCTCACACCAAGTTTCATCAAAATATCTCATTCCCTTCGAGAGTTATAGTGCGCACAGACGGACAGACGGACGGACAGACAGACGGACAACTTTTGCGATGTTGCTTACGTTTTGGGATCCCAAAAATTATTTTATTGTTGAACTTGGCTGTAATGATGCGGACTTTAAAGGCGCTAGAAATGCACCTGTAAGCAAACCCTTGAGGCAAAAACCATAGCAGGTTCTTAGGGATCATTGATATATACCGTTTGGTCAAAAGTAGTATCCTTGTGGCACAAATGATCATGGGTTGAGATGTACCGTTTGTAAGTACTTTTCGACCTTGCGGTGAAGATGCGCACTTTAAGGGAGCTAGAACCTCATTTGTAAGCAAAACCCTTGAGGCAAAAATGGTAATGGGCTCATGGGGATCATGAAAATGCATATTTTGCTTAAAAGTATTTTTCTTAATTTGCGGTCATGATTGGTACGTTAAGGAATGGTCGGATTTGGGAAGTGGCGATTTCTAAGCCAATCTTGTTGAATTTACAACCCCACTGTATTTCAGCTTGACATTATCACAATTATTCGCAATCTCTCAACAACGATTGATTTACCACTTAGGCTACTTGCTTTAACTGCTTGCTTGTTCGAACAAAGGCTATGCCATCAAACACAAATGACACAATAGACGTACACCCCACCAGTATTTCGTCGCAAGAAAACGTAGTAATTGCGTTGTAACGAATAGGGAAAAGTTCTGTCGTGTCACAACTGCGCGTAAGATCGCATAGAGGCCATCTAGCGTTTCAGAAATACATATACCCTGGTAGTTTTGTTTGGCCAGAAAAGCCGCTGACACTCGCCATGTTATTCCAAACCCCTTCGACCTTCGATTGCTCTAGCTCTCTCTGAACGAATTTAAGCAAAGAATGACTCAGCCACGAGCAGAGCTATACTAGTGTGAAGAAAGAATGACTCATCCACGCGCAGAGTTAGACTAGTGTGAAGAAAGGGGTAGGGGTTTGACAAAAACTAGAAAAGCGTTTCAAGAGATTTCGGGTGTCCACCTCCAGCCCCCTCCCCAGTCATCGGATCCGATCCGAATATCACAATGAACATCCAAGACACTTGTTCCTGATACCTATCAAGTTTTATGCACGTCCGATTATCCGTTCCAAAGTTATGAATGTTACTAATTTCCGGGTTCCCCATCTTGCCACTCCCCCATTGATGGTCGGATCGGGGAAGTGATTATTTCCAAGTTAATCCGGTTGGGTCCCTGATATGCGTGTCAAGTTTTATCGTCCTAGGTCATGTGGAAGTGCCCAAACTAGCAAAATGCGGACAGACCGACAGACAGACAGACATTACTATCGCTATATGTCACTCGATTAAGCTGAAGTGCCATAAAAACTTCAAAACGGTAAGATTTTTGTTTGTACGATTCAAGCGGTTGATTGGATAAATAGCAAACTGTTAACGAGGTCTGGTGAAGACTCGGAAATTCACAAGATCAATTGTCTGGACCAAGAAGTCCAGAAAAATTGAATTTTTCGGATCCCATCAAAACCTTTGGTCTTGTCTTTAGTTTCTTTGTATTGCCGTGGCCACCTTGCTTTTTCTGTAAATATATCATATCATATCCACGGATTCGAACGCGGGTTTTCTACCTCCGCCCAATGAACTTGAAGGTCCAATGATATTATGAGACCAAGAAAGTTTCAGATGATAAACAATATTTTTTAGTCTTCTGTTCATAGTTTGTTATTTTAATTTATTTAATAACGCCCAAAACTACTAGACTTGAATTGCCAGACTCAATATTTTCCAATTTGTCGATTTATCCGTCTCACTGGAGCCGTCTTCTTGCTAAAAAAAAAAACTAGTATCACTCATACAAACGACAACCGAAATCTGTAGACGGGCTCACCCGTGGTTATGGTATGCGAGAATGAGAGTTTGGTTCACATGGTTTGCGAGTGCATGGAGCTGAGTGGATGGAGGAAAGAACAGTACGGCGTGAGTGAGTTTGATGAAGAATGGTTAATTAGAGTTCTTAGGAATGAATGTTTTACTACGATTAAGAGATTGGGGCGATTCCTGAGGACAGCGATGGAACATAGAAGCAGATTTTTGGATTAGGGAAATAACAAAGAAATACTGAAAATGGTTATTAGAGAAGAGAAAGATTAAGATTAAGGAGGAGCTTTTTCTCTTTTTTGTGTTCTTATTTTGTTTTGTGCGTTTTCCTCTAGTATGTGATATTTTTTGTGATTTCTTGTTGCCATGGCCCTCGGGCTGCTTAGCAATTAATAAATCTATCTATCTATCTATCTATACAACACCTTCGCCACGATGTGTATCACACGCAATTAGTTATTATCACGTATCTTTATCGACTTTAGCCAATATATACGCCCTGTTACTGATTTGACTCGACCGATGAGCGCGCCCATATTTTCACAAATAAGAACGCGCTCTGCATTGACGTCACATATTGTCTCCACGTGCCAACACTGACCTTGACAATCTTACTTTGCTTTGGATGGACTAACTGAATCAGAGAACGGTCCTTCCTTCAGTCAGTCAGTGAAGCTCAAAGGAGAATGACAGAGAGATGACGTGGATAAGGATAGAGAAAAACAAAATGTAGGATCATAATCGGGGCCGACAGGTATAAGTTGTTTCTGAGTTAAAAGTTAAGATAAGGATGGACCATAACAAAACGGTGGGAAGTTTGGTGTTGAAAGGTTTAAGTTGTTTTTGACGAGTTCGATAATCAGATGGAGTTGTCCTAGTTTTCGTGTGATACCGGATCCAAAAGTGGCAGCTTGTTAGATCTGTTGATATTTCAGACAAACCTCTGTTTCTTCTGAGGTTACAGTAGATCCGAATTCAAATGAATTCGAATAGAGAGTTCGTATTCTTCTGACACCCTTCATTCAAAATACCATCTGTTAACCAATCTCAGGAGCAGTTCGAAGGGAGCCATGAGGGTGAGTCCCCCTCATAGTCCCCCAAGGGGTTACCCACTGCCCGGCTCATGTTGTACACCCTTTCCCGGCACCGGCCGAAACCAGGTACCGGGTATAAATTAGGTACCCCTTCTTCCAAACGCTCTAAACATGCTAATGCTAAAGTTTAACCGAAAAGAGCTTAGATAGGAAAATCTTGTTACCCGTCACTTACTCAGTTAAATAGGCTTGAAGACCCGATGAAAATGCGCTACTTCTTTGCTACGCGAGTGAACTTATTGCTTATCGGACCCGTGTTACCTGTGTGCGGTGTACCCTTGTTGTATGCTTGGCGAAAAAGATTTACGCCAAATTTGTGTTCTGGCACTAAGCAGTCTTCACCAAGCGCACCCCTGGCCACTGAAAAGTCGCATTAGTGTTGAGATTCAGACAGAATGCCTCATAGTAGAATTTGCGTTGTGGTGACGGCCGTAAATATTCTGAACGTCAGCACTAGAGCAAAAAAAATCCCTTAGCAGACTTAGCAATTCAGTGGATTCAGTTAAATGATTGAAAAATAAGTTGGCTTTTCGGTTAAACTTTAATGTTCTAACACGTGATAACCGTTGCCGGACAGTGTCAGCCGGTGCCGACACCGAGCAGGCACTTTTGTACACTAAATTTGATAGTGGGCAGCCCCTCGGATTCCTCTCCTCCCATGCCTCAGAGAATTGTGTTGACATCCGTATGATTTGAGCTTGTCAGTATGACAGTCTTATGTTTTGAACCTGCCAGAATGACATAAAGGCATTCACCAAAACGTGAATCTTGCCCGCAACAGACCAGTTTCTAATCGTGTGTTTTGAGCTTCTCAGAAACACAGTTGTGCATTGTCATAATGAGACAATGTACTAACATAGAACATGTTCAGAGCTTGCCTGAATGAGATTCGTATCTTCCGAGCTTGCCAGGATGATATAACAAGAGCTACAGGCTCATATGGCACTTGTTACGAGAAGGTGGTGTGAGAAACGAGAAGGTTAATCTGAGATTTTTTCTGGGAATTCCCCTCCCCATCGTGCTTGGATCCGGTCCATACCCTAACATATGTAATCTAAAGCATACGGTCTATCTTCTTTCCAAGTTTCATTAAAATCACTTCACTCGTATAACCCCTATGCGACCCACAACATTTTCAGGACTCCCCCCCCCACGGTGGCCGAATACGACTTGGACACATAGACTTCGCATCTCTAACATCTTCTCTTCCCGTCCATCAAGTTTAACTCGAGTCTGCAAATTTCCGGTTCCCGCTTCGTCCTCCTACCGACTCGGACGCCAAATAACAAATCTATGTCGCATAAACTTGGTACTGTCCAACTTGCATCCCATTTTGCCCATCCGTTTAGTTTTTGGGATCCCAAAACGTAAGTGGAGGGATACCTATGACATCGCAAAAGTTGTCCGTCTGTTTGTGAGCACGGTAACTCTCGAAGGTAATGAGATATTCTGATGAAACTTGGTGTAAGGATTCTTTTCGTCAAGGGTAAGGTCAAGTTCGTAGATGGGCTTTGTAGCCCTACATTTAGGGGTGGGGGTTCAAATTAAGGGGCAAACAAATATTTTTAAACAGCTAATGTGATAGCCGATTATGGGATAAAAAGACATGCTGAACACGATTTTCTCGATTTCTCGCCGGACAAGTAGTTCGTCTGGAATCCGGCAAAACCGGAAAGTTGGTTAAAAGTAAAAGTTTCATGTGAAGTTGATTAAACGTTTGATTTATTGGTAAGAAGACATACTGAACACTTCTTTGAAAAGTGTTTTCTACCCGGACAACTAGTTCGCCCGGAATCCGGCCAAAACCGGAAAATTTGTAAAAGCAAAAGTTTTATTTGAAGTTGATTAGATGACCGGTTTAGGGGTAAGAAAAAACGCTGATTCTGTATATGACAATCTTTTTTACCCGGAAATATAATTCGTCCGGAATCCGGTTGTAACCGGAATATTTTATAAGTTAAAGATTTATTTGAAGTTGATTAGATGTCCTTTGATTAGATAAGGATATATGTTGAATTCGTTTTTGAATTTCTCTCTTTTTGCTGGACAATTAGTTCGCTCGGAATTCGGCCGAAACCGGAAATTTGGCAGAAGTAAAGCAGGACGTTCGGTCAGTGTCGTCAAAATAGATATGGCTTATAGAGGTATATCTGAGATAGAGGTATTTCTGATGATTCGCCTGGCGAAGACTGGATCTGGCGAAGACAAGACCCAATTGTCTGGATCAGTAGTTAGATTTTTGGGATCCCATCGAAACCTTTGGTCTTGTTTTGTCTGAAGGGACTTTTAGCGCAGGCTTTGACTGCATCCAGATTGCACTTTTTTACCTTTTTCAAGTTTTACAAATGTATCGCGTATTAAAACTACTTTTTATTTTCGGAAAATTCTAAGCGGGTTTTCTAAAGCTAGTTCAGCTAGCTAGTTCATGATGCAGTTCTAATTTTTGCAAAAACTTTATATTTTGAACAAGAGCCAAAAGCTCATGTGGCACTTGCAAGGCTGGTTCAGAGGATTAAAGTAGGAGTTTGCCAATTCGTCGGTTTATCCTGATCATTTGTAAGCAAAACCCTTGAGATAAGAATGATCATGGGCCCTTCGGAATCACGAGAACTTATCGTTTGGTAAAACGTATTTTATTTTTGCACTTGGCTGTAATGATGCGGTCCGGTTCTGTAAATGATTTATCTAGAGCATTTGTTTGTTATTCCCACCAAGTTTTACCCCGACCTCTCCAGTCTAAGCTGTTCACGTATTCCCCCCCCCCCACCCCAACAAGTGTCGGATCCGGTCCAGACATGAAAAAGAACATTAGAAACATGTCATTTGTGTGAAATTTCACTGGAATTCGATCACTTGTTCCAAAGTTACGCATGGCTCAATTCCGGATTCCCCCTCCCGCATCTCCCCCCGCGATGATCGGATCGAGAGTTTTTCTTATTTCCAAGTCAGTTCGATCGGGTCCCTGATATGCCTGCCAAGTTTTGTCGTGAAAATGTGTCGGGGCTTTAAGTCTATTTGGTCACTACTATGCCTGCCGAGTTTTATCGGTCCTTAGCACATCTGGAAGTATCCTGTCTCGTGATCACCGGAATTCCGGGAAACCCCGTCCAACTCTCCTCAAAGAGCCCCTATAGCACCTGGTTCTGTCAAGAACATATGTAGAGCTTACGCTTGTTCTTTCCACCAAATCCCGTCCCAATCCCTCGATTCTAAGCGTTTCACAATATTTCTGGTGCCCCCTCCACCCCCTTCACAAGTATCCGATCCGGCCCGGACCTGAAGTGGAACATCTGAGACGATAGCTCTTTCCACTTGCCAAGCTTCATTCAAATCCGACCACCCGCTCAAAAGCTATGCCTGCCACTAGATTCAGGATTCCCCATCCCTCCACTCCCCCACGATGGTCGTATCGGCTGGAAACGACTATTCTTAAGTCAGTCTGTTCGGATCCCTGATGTGCCTTCCATGTTTCATGGTTCCAGTACATCAGGAAGTACCAAAGTTTCCTATCGAGGAAACAGGGGAGGTTGTATCTTTTTTTGTGCTGCTGTCAGGATATGAAGTTATTGGAGCCAGCGCTCGTGCACGACTGATTGAATTTCAGTAGGGACGTTTACCATCGCTGGTGGTGCTAGTTTCGCTGCTATTCGAGTGTGTGTCACTTTTGTAATGCCTTGACGCTACTCTCTAGTGTTACTTTGCTCTGGTTTCTTGTCTATTGTTTCTAACCTGTATAGTCTTTGAGCCTTGTCGAGAATTAGCCAGTCTTTTCTCGTTATCCCCCTCTTTCCGAAGCACTTGGAACACCCCTGCCCTCCGTTATGTAACACAGATGACCCGGATGACTTTATTATTGCTTTCGAACAACTGAAGGAGGGAGGATCCTTACCTCAAGAGGTCGCTTGCTTAGAAGTTACCTAGAGTCTTGTTACCAATAGCCGAGAAGACCGACTTCTGAGAGCCTTCTCTGCAGCCATCTTTCGGTGGGGTGAAGGGCAAGGGTGTGGCCGTAGAGTTGCCTATCTTGGATCTCCGAGTTACGTGGTATAAGTATACTTTGGGGGTCTCTCGATGACCTCAAATCTCAGATTTGTATCAACACTGCGATGCTAAAAAAAAACTCATGCAATTCTTTTGTTAGAAATCGAGTCTACGTGTACCAATCACGTAGAGTCAATAGATATGAATAGACCAGATATCAATCCCCTGTTTTCAACGAGGTTTTCAATTGGTGGACAATGCAGAAGGGTTCAGGAAATGCCTTGCATAACACATCCTCAGAAAGATTGCCCATCCCTTTGTCACTGTCCAGCAGTCAGTATTTGCTTTGCTGTGTAACCGAAAACGAAGAAAGAGTTTATATTTGCAGCAAAAGTTGAAAAAAATCAGCCAGATCGCTGAGTAAGAACATTGGCCAAAGAGAACAGATATTCTATGTTATTTGCTTCATTCGATCGAGGGGATATACGCAAGTTATTGTTTGAGGTAGAGGCAGTGTTGGGAGGTACTGCAAGTACTACTTGAGATATACTTTGGTTTTACTTGAGTATAACTTTCCTAAACTACTTGATACTTAAGTAAACTAGCTAGGTACTTACAGCCTTCAATAGCTACCAATCAATGTTCAAGTACTATCTCTGGCCTGTGTTGTATCGCCTTTTTTAAATACTATTGATGACTAACTCTTCGTACCGATGACGAGTCGCCGTTTGCCTAGCGTAAAGTCAGAAACGTCACCACAACAAACGTTGTTGATTGGTTTGCGTAGGTATTCCTTTGGCCCAAGCTGACTGCGAATCATATTTGACGGTGCAAAACGGATAAGTCAGCTACATTTTATTAGAGCTATGTTTCGGCCCTTCTTGACAAGGGTCCTCTTCAGGCTCAAGCCGCTGAAGTTCGAAAATGAACTTTTGGGATAACAATTAAAGATTCTTCCTTAAATGTCTGATTTGGTGAACTTCTTTTCTGAAAATTAGTTGGATAAAGCTGGTGCTGTGATTTCAATTTGGACACGGCTGGTGTTTTTGCTGTTGGATTGGGTCGTCGAAAGGGTAGAGATTCTAATGCATTTTGGATTTGTTGTCACCTGTACATGCAGCCGACAAGTATCCATCTTAGTTGGAAAAAAAAAGAAGAGACAGGTGATTCCAAATCCAATATGCAGAAGAGTGCAGAGCCTCGTTTTTGTTGCAATAGTACTACCGCATTGCTGCTGCAGCACTTCTTTGCTTCTGCACAAGATGCGTTTCTGGAATCACTGCCCGCACCATTTCTTCTTGAATGAAGCAGTACCTTGCAGGGAAGCATGGACTTGGTCGGTATGCAAGTTCGCGATCCTCGAGAAGCGCTGCCGTCTTCCCCGGAAGCACTGCAGTGCAAAAACGAATGTAGAAAGAATGAGCCCGGAAGCGGCCGAGACGTGGACCTGCAGCGTGCAACAAAAACGAGGCTCAGGTGCGCTACAGAAACAAGAACAATCCCACGTGAGATCTTGGTGTAAGTTATCTGAAAGGGGAATATAAGCGATTAGGCATTCGGTTCAAACTGAGCCATGCATTAGCCCCGTTGAAAAGCCAACCAGAAGTCAGCACTGAAGTCGGAAGCCAGAATTTACAAATTTGATAAAGTTGACAGAAGAAACTTTGGTAGACCACAAATAGAGGCACAGGCAATTTAATCAGTTTTTAAGGACCCCTCTCGCTTATTCTGCCTTTTATAGTATACCTAGCTCCCTTGTGTAATTATAAGCTTCTAAAATCCCCACCTTTCTCCATTGTTTCCTTCTTTGCCTACTCATTTTAGCGCTTTTTCGGCCATGCCGAGTTTTGCCCGTCACACAAAGCAAAGTTTGCCGGATTCTTTAATGTCCTCTGACAACTTTGTCAAACATAAGGAAATGAGAATCTTCTGTTGTTTACTTCTTTTATTTACTTTGTTTTCCAACTTTCTAACCACGGCGCGTTCAGTTTTCAAAGGTTTTGCTCCCGCCCGCCGCGTCGGAGAGCAGGAAGGCTGGTTAATATTGATAAGCGCTAAAAAGAAAATCGCTAATTTCAGGTGGAAAGTAATGTATTTTTGAAAAACTGTTTTGCTGATCCCTTTCATAAACAAAAGACCATTTCTAGTAAGAGTTGTGCTTTGAACATGGCTAGGCCTAAGAGGAATTGAAAATAGCTAAACAAACCTGGATAAACATACACCAAGATATAACGTGTCATTGTTTACTTTATGCTAGCGCAACTATAGCGGCCAAAAAATAACTAACCTGGAAGCAACTTTACGAAGGGCGTATTGGTGGCAATTCAGGAGTGTTGCAGATTATCAGTTAACTCAGAAATTAACATGGGCCCCCGAAATGAGGGCTGGTGGAATTCGGATTCCAAAAATACAAGGCGTCATTTCCCTCTTTTTTATTCAATTTGCTATTTGCCTTACATAGCCTACTGTTGTGTCCTACCGACCCTTAAGAGCTAAAATCAGGCCCGGGCACATATATCCGGCCCACTGGGCAGTCGGGGCCCTCTTTTTGGTAGTTTAACACAAAACCGCGCTTTTTTTATTCAACATGCGTAAAAAAAAAAGTTTTTTACCTAAAAGATTATCAGACAGTTAGGTTCTGGATCGGATTCGGATTCCGACCGGACTATCCATCCGAGGCGAGAACTAACAGTATTTATGGTTCACGGTGTGCTTGGTACACCTTGCCTTCCTACCAGTGAGTTTTATCGGAGGGTTGTTGTATGTCACTAAATTTCTAAGCCACTTTATTTTTACAAATTATATTTTTTACATTTCCCTGGTGGTGGCCCCATTCCGAAGTTGGGGCCATACGAAGCAGCCTAGTCTGCCTAGGCAGAAGTTTTCCGCTGGCTACAATTTACACTGTAAAAAGTATCTCCGAGTAAGGATTAAAGTTAACTGCAGTATTTGCTAGTGTTGGGCGATATTTGGATTTTTCGATACATCGATATTTTCACTTTCGATATTCGATAATCGATATCGATATTTTTTTAGCATGTTTGGCTATGGGATACATCTCGTTTCGCCAAAATTTACTAACAAAATTGTCGTTAACTAGCATCTTCGCATCATCTCAAACTCCGAATAAATAAGAAGCGAATTGCAGAAAACATATTGCTCCAATTTCGTATATATAAATGTAGGTTATGTTGGATTATTTACAATAATTGTGAATTAGAAAATATCGTTTTCGATATCGATATTTACGTTTCGATATTCGATATCGATATTTGGTCCAATATATTGATATATCGTTATCAGTATCAAATATCGCCCAACAGTAGTATTTTTTAAAGTGTATTTCGAAGTGTACACAGTAAAGTAAAATCGAGTAAAATACCCCTCTTTTTCTGAAATACGTTGCTAACGACACGGATACCGCTTGTCCAGCTTTATTTCGTGGGCTGTAGAAAAGGCATACGTCGTCAGATTGGGTTGAAATATATTGCAATGTGGCAGGACAAAGGTAAACGCGAAGAAAAGAATGTGAAGCAAGAAAATGAAATCAGTTTTCGTTACATTTTGAAACCCGAAAACTCTCCAAACAAAAACGTTACCGTTTTTTGTTTTCACACAAAGTTGCTTCGCTGAACTGTATTGTCAGTCCTTTGGTGCGCTACACCCTTGGAACTTCAAACTATAAAACCCTTCGGTTGAGTTGAACTGTACACAAATTTTTGTTTTTTTTCTGCCCGTTCCAACGTTTCTAGAAAAAGCGTTTCAGCTTGAAGGCTAATTTTTAACATTTTTCCTGAAACGTTTTTGTAAACGAAACTCTTTGTTAGAAGATTAGTTGCGTTTTTTGCCTTTCCTCCGTAGGTCGGTTAACCTACCTACTTGCCACCATTGACCGTTTTTTCGTCTCGCCGGTCGGTTCGACTGAGCTCTAAAAAACGGCTTACAAGAAAAAATGGCGTCTTCCAGTCGCAGGCGCCTATCTCTCCAATGAGAATTTTGAATTTCGCGCCGTGCCAACAGCGTAGGTTGGTTGGATGGAGCTCAGACCTTAGTCCACAGGTCGGTTAACCAACCGACGAACGGCGACGAAAAAACAGCTGATAAGGATTTAGGTCGGTTAAACGAAGAAAGAAAACGGCTTATAGAGAGAAATCTCTTAGGTCGGTTAACTGGATGACGGCAAAAAACGCAACTGTTGAAAAACAGTTTCACCAAAAGACTTTTCTTTCACTGCAAGTGATATTTTTAACCCGGGACGACAATTTGAGATAACCCTATTTCGAAAACGTTATTTTAGGCATGAACATTTTTCGCGATACGCGTATTTCAGAAATCCGTTATTTTTCTGCATTTTTAACATGCGAACTATTTTGAATTCGGTTGCCATCCCCGATCTAGTTTCAACCAATCAGAATCAAGCAAAAGCGAAAGAAATGTTTTGGAAGCTTTCATCGCCTGATTGTGATTCAGATTCAGCTGAGGAGAGATCATCTGTGAAATGAGGATAATTAAGAAGAATAACGGGTACAAATCAAAATATTGATAGTAATATCATCTATAGTATAGGAATATTGATTATTGATATAGTAATATTCATAGTCCCTGCGCATGCGTATCCCTTGCGGTCTTTTAGAGCAGTGGTTCCCAACCGATGGTACGCGTACCCAAAGGGGTACGCGAGACCCTTACAAGGGTTACGCGAAGGAACCAAAATCGGTTTAATCTGTAGTTCCAAAACCTCGCCTCATTCATTTTTGATTGCCGAAATCCTAATATTACCAGCAGAGGCATCACAAGCCAAAATGTTTCTGAGGGGCAAGGTATTTTTACTGACTGGCAGGTCAATTTACCGACTATTTTTCACAAAAAATAACTGTTTTGACAAAAATCGCGGCGCTTCGCGCCGATTGGTTTCTTTTTAACCGTCTGGCCGACCACTTTGGGGGGAGGGGTGTTGCCAACCCGTGCGTGACGCCTCTGATTACGCGCCTTAGTGAAAGTCAACGAAATAATGTTGATTCCAAAACAGCTAGCCTACTGCCGAAATTTTTGCTACAAAGCAGCTTCGAGTGTTTCATTGAGTTTGTATATATTTCTAAAAAATATCGTCTTTTTCACGTTGTGAAAAACGGGGTACGCAACCTTTTCGAACCTTGATTAGGGGTACGCGGTCTGAAAAAGGTTGGGAACCACTGTTTTAGAGCAGTGGTTCCCAACTGGGGGTACGCGTACCCAAAGGGGTACGTGAGACCCTCGTAAGGGGTACGCGAAGGTCCCAAATCTCTGAATTCGAAAGTGTCTGCTTTAATTAGAGTTTTGGGCTTACGAAGTCAGCGCAAGTGTCTTTTTGGCCCTTGACCAGTTTATGGACGAGAATGAAATTGACAGCCTTGCTGCCTCAAGTATCCCTTTTATTTATATATGGTTTTACACATTATTTGCTTACCATTTATGACAATAAATGACGTCTTTTTGCTGTTCCGATCTGGACAGCTCTTAGTAAAATAATAGAACAATGATTCTTCAAAAAGGTACGCAACCATTTTGAACCTTAATTAGTTTATATTATTATACGCGGTCTGACAAAGGTTGGGAACCATTGTTTTAGAGCGCTCCTTCTTTTCTAGAAAACGATGCAATGTTCTCGGCAAGGTTATTGTTGGTCAGGTTCAAATCCGGAGTCATCTGAAATGTGCGGAGACGTTGATGTAGCGGGGGTCCAGAAGGAAGACGAAAGAAAATTGCTGATAGACGCGGAAGAAGAAGCAGAAGACATGTCGCTAGAGAGTGATGCCGCAGCGAAATACAAGTGTGAGGTAACCACCCTTACCCTTGGTTCACACTGCTGCTTTGTGTGCGACACGATTTTTTCTTTGATGTTCCGACGTGCGACAGAATCGCACGGACGTTCCCACTACCACGCAGACGCAAATGGAAAACGAAATTTTTCGACGAGATTATTCTGCAAAAGGACAAAGAAACCCTGGGGAAACAGAGTCTGAAGATGCTGGGAGATTACCCATCTGAATACCACCCATCATTAGGAAATTTTCAGTCAAACCCCATATGTCATCTTGTTCAAAACAGGTCAATAGAACTTTATTCAGAAGATATTTTGCATTCAGCCATCCTAGGATTAGGCTACATTCAGACCAAGGTAGAGCAATTTTTAGTCTTGAAAAATAACTAGTCTTTGTTTTTATGGCACTTGCAGCCTCTGGCTCAAGTGCCATATACCGATCACAATTCCGTCTGTCGGTCTGTCGGTCTGTCGGTCGGTCCGAGTTTTTTGTCCCACATATCCGAGTTAGGGTACTTCCAGATGTGCTAGGACAATGAAACTTGGCAGGCGTATCAGGGACCCGACCAAACTAACCTGGAAATGATCAGTTTCCCGATCCGACCATCTGGGGGGGAGTGCGGGGCGCTGGAAACTTGCAAATTTAGGGCATTTTGTCACTTTTTTCTGAGTTCGGGTACTTCTAGATGAGCTAGGACAATGAAACTTGGCAGGAATATCAGGGACCCGACCAAACAAACCTGGAAATAATCAGTTTCCCGATCCGACCATATGCGGGGGAGTGGGGGCGCTCGAAACTTGAAAATTTAGGGCATTTTGTCACACTTTTTCGAGTTAGGGTACTTCCAGATGAGCTAGGACAATGAAACTTGGCAGGAATATCAGGGACCTGACCAAAGTAACCTGGAAATAATAAGTTTCCCGATCCGATCATATGCGGGGGAGTTGGGGCGCTGGAAACTTGAAAATTTAGGGCATTTTGTCACACTTTTTCGAGTGAGGGTACTTCCAGATGAGCTAGGACAATGAAACTTCAGGCATATCAGAGACCCGACCAAACAAAATTAGGAATAATCATTTTTCTGATCCGACCATTTTGGGGGGGGGGTGGAGGGCAGGGGAATCCGGGAAACTGAGAAGTGTGTAACTTTCGAACGGATGATCGGATTGTAATGAAACTTCATAACTGAAGAGAATATATATCTGTAATGTCCCGTTTAAAGTCTTGACCGGATTCGGTAGCCAGGGGGGAGTTGGGGGGGGGGAGACCGGAAATTTCAAGAAACGCTTAGAACGGAGGGATCGGAGTGAAACTTGCTGGGAAGAACAAGCATCTGCTCTAGATAAGTCCTTTAGACCATTGTACTGGATCCGAACACTTATGGGGGGGGGGGGGTCCCGGAATTCCGGTGATGGTGGTTTTGGGGATTTTCACGATGAAACTTGGCAGGCATATCAGGGACCCAATCAAACTGACTTCAAAATAAAAAAAAATTCGATCAGATAATGGTTGGGGAGTGGAGGGAGGGGAATCCGCAGGGGAATCCGGGAAATTGAGAAGTGTGTAACTTTCGAACGGATGATCGGATTGTAATGAAATTTCATAACTGAACAGAATATATAACTGTAATGTTCCGTTTAAAGTCTTGACCGGATTCGGTAGCCAGGGGGGAGCTGGGGGGGGGGAGACCGGAAATTTCAAGAAACGGTTAGAATGGAGGGATCGGAGTGAAACTTGCTGGGAAGAACACGCATCTGCTCTAGATAAGTCCTTTAGACCGTTGTACTGGATCCGGACACTTATGGGGGGGGGGGGGTCCCGGAATTCCGGTGATGGTGGTTTCGGGGATTTTCACGATGAAACTTGGCAGGCATATCAGGGACCCAATCAAACTGACTTCAAAATAAAAATTTTGTCGATCAGATAATGGTGGGGGGAGTGGAAGGAGGGGAATCCGAAATTTTCAGTCATGCGTAATTTTGGAATGGGTGACCGGATTCGAGTGAAATTTAAGAATTCAACAGAGGACATTTCTCCGATGATTTTTTTTTCATATCCGGACCGGATCCGGCAACTATTGGGGGGGGGGGGCGGAAAATACGTGACCCGTTTAGAATGGAGGGATCGGGATGGAACTTTGTGGGAAGAACAAACAGATGCTCTAGGTAAGTCATTTGCTGAATCGGATTGGCTACGTGCACCGCGGGGGAGCTGGGGGGGGGTGGACCGGAAATCTCGAGAAACGGTTAGAATGATGGTATCGGAGTGAAACTTGCGGGGAAGAACAAACATCTGGTCCATGTAAATCTTTTACATAATTTGACTGGATCCGGACACTTGAGGGGGGGGAGGAGGGGGTATCCCGGAATTCCGTTTTTTGGGGGATTTTCACGACGAAACTTGGAAGGCATATCAGGGACCCGGTCAAACTGACTTGGAATAAAAAAAAAATCCTCGATATGATAATCTTGGGGGGGGGGGGAGTTGAGGGAGGGGAATCCGGAATATTGAGTCATGCGTAACTTTGGAACGGGTGATCGGATTCGAGTGAAATTTAATAATTAAACAGAGGACATTTTTCTCTTGTGACCTTTTTCATTTCCGGACCGAATCCGGCAATTATTGGGGGGGGGGGGCAGAAAATACTTGACCCGCTTAGACTGGTGTGATCTGGATCGAACTTCGTGGGAATGACAAACAGATGCTCTGGATTAATCATTTACAGAACCGGATTGGCTCCGGTTATTGTGGGTGGAGTTGGAGGAGGGGGAGGGGGTCTGGGATTCCGGTGATCGCGCGTTAAGGTACTTCCAGATGTGCTAGGACGATGAAACTTCGCTGGAATATTGGAGACTCAACAACATTTGCTTAGAAATTGCTACTTCCCAAATCCGATTATTCCTTAAAGTACCAATCTTGACCGCAAAGTAAAAAAAATATTTTTAAGCAACATATGCATTTTCGTGATGCCCATCAGCCCATTAGCAGTTTTGTCTCAAGGGTTTTGCTTACAAATGAAGTTCCAGCTCCCTTATAGCGCGCATCTCAACCGCAAAGTCGAAACTTACTTTTGATCAATCAAATCATCTTGACACATGCAAGTGCCATATGAGCTTACAGCTCTTGTTTCTTTTCTTTCCCTCGAGAATCGCATGCGTTATGTCGGATCAGTTGAAATATTTCAACGCATTCGACACTGCGACAAAACGCAAAGTTCTGCGTTGCTTGTCGCACGATTTGTGTCGTATGTCGCATGACGCAGAATTTGCGCGAAATCGCAGCACTGTGAACCATGGGTGACTCATCAGAACGTGTTCAGTCCATTTATTTACATCCGCCAAAGCTGGCGAGTAGATAAAATGTCGTAAGAAATAAATGATATGTTTACATCTGAGCATTTATTTACCGTTGTGCGACAAAAATCTACATTCAATTCATTTAAATTAAAAAAAAAGATGCAAAATTAACATTCAATTCAGGTGCAAACAAACATCAACCTAAAACTTCGACCAAGATACAATCAATAAACAATCAACGTAATGCATCTGAAATATTTGCTTTAAAAATGTTCCCCGTTTCTCTTTATGGCACTTGCAGCCTCTGGCTCAAGTGCCATATACCGATCGCAATTCCGTTTGTCGGTCGGTCGGGCGGTCTGTCCCACGATTGCGAGTTAGGATACTTCCAAATGTGCTAGGACGATGAAACTTGGCAGGCATATCAGGGAGCCGACCAAACTAACTTGGAAATAATCAGTTTCCCGATCCGACCATCTGGGGGGGGAGTGGAGGGAGTGGGAATTCGGAAAATTTAGTCGTGCGTAACTATCGAACGGGTAATCGGACTGGAATAAAACTCAATAACTTAACAGAAGACATGTCTCCGATGTTCCATTTGAAGTCCGGACCGGATCTGACAGCTGTGGGGGAGTTGGGTGGGGGAGACCGGATATCTCGTGAAACGGTTAGAATGGAGGGATGGGAGTGAAACTTGCTGGGAAGAACAAGTATCTGCTCTAGACAAATCGTTTACACATGGATACGGACACTTTAGGTGGTGGGGGTGGAGGGGTGTTTCCCGGAATTCGCGTGATGGCGGTGTTGTGGATTTTCGGGAAAAAACTTGAAACAGATGCTACATCTGTCCTAGCACATGTGAAAACACAGAAACATGCCTCGCAGTACCATTTTTCAGAAAAAAATAGGCCTATAAGTAATTGATTAGCCTGTAAGAGCCGTATTTAATAATTGTTTGAAAAATAAGTTGATATTTGAATTTTATGCTAAATTCTAGAATAGAATATTGTGTCATATCTCCATTTTGCAAAGACATATTTTCTCCTACATTTTTGGCCTACACTTTTTAAAAAAAATATGTACGGCTTCACAGAAAAGTTGGAGCTTGGAACTTTACGGCAATGTGAACCTCAGTACTCAAGGCAAATTCTGGTAAAGTATAAAAAATTCTAAAAATATATTAAGTTACGAGATACGTGCCGAACCTGGAAATAAACCTTTGAATTCCGATATTTTCAGGGAAAATTAATAAATACTGGCCTATAGCTCCGAGACTATACGAGATATCGAAAAAAAATTAAATTCTTCTAAGAAACAGCATTGTTAAGAATAAAATGAAATGTCCTGAAACTAAATTTGGCTACTACAGCCTTAGAAAAAATAAACAGTCTGAACACGTTTTATAGGCCTAAAAAGGGTGTTTTTTCGCTTTTGGTAAGGCCAAGCCGTCATCTCCAGCTTTGCCACCACCCATATTCAGATTCAGCGTGGACTATTGTCAAACTGACTGTGTTTTTCTCTTCACCTCAAATCGGAAATAAGCGAGATACGTTCGAGTGGCACCCGGACTAATATCTTTAAGACATTTAGAGCGTGTTCCTTCCTACTTACCTTAGACGCATGACGTCACAAATTCTTCCTTTCTGTCGTCAAGGCTGGAACGATTTTTCTGATTTCCATCAGAATATCATGACACGGGCGAATCCGACCAATCACGTGACAGAGGTCCGTAGTTACTACGCTTACTACGCTCCCGAGCGTGGTAAGCAAATACTGACTATTAGTTACTATTTTGAGAAGGCTGGAACGGTCAGCGTAGTAACTTTTGGTGAGGTTGGAACGGATTTAGTAACTAATAGTTACAATTGGTACTAGGGTGGAACACGATCTTAGTGGAAGGCTTTTTCCAAGAAAAAGAAGAATGCAACGTACGAAGAGGAAGAAGGATGAACAAAAATTGAGAATAATTCCGCTATTTTACTCTTGCGCAATTGACATTGTTCATTCATTAATAGTGACGTTGTGCCGTATACGTAACTAAACAAATACACATCCACAATATCAACACTTCCAAGTGGCGGAGCCTAACTACGCAACTTAGTCACTCTTAGCTTCACGTGCCCCATCCATGTAATCACATATATTGATTATAACCGTTTCCGTGGTGCTTATCCGGATATCGGAAATATCCTGACACGCTTAGACTGGAGTGATCGGAGTGAAATAATGGGAATAACAAGCCTTTGCTCTAGATACATCATTTACAGAATCGGACTAGATCCGGTCTTTGTGGGGGAATTAGAGGTGGGTCCCGGAATTCCGGTGATCGCGAGTTAAGGTACTTTCAGTTGTGCTACGACGATGAAACTTGACAGACACATTACGGTCCAGACAAGACTGAATTGGAAACTGACAATTCCCAGTTCCGACCATTATGGGGGAATTTGAGGGAGGAAAAAGCCGGAAAAGTGTTCTTTGGGTTTTGGATTTTCGGGGGGGGGTCGAAGGGGTTGATATATAGATGTTCCTACGGCCCAAGCTGACTGCGAATCATATTTGACGGTGCAAAACCGATAAGTCAGCTACATTTTATTCAAGCAATATTTCGGCCCTTCTTGGCAAGGGTCCTCTTCAGGCTCAAGCCGCTCAAGCTGGAAAATAAACTTGTGGAAAAACAATTTAAGATTCTTCCTTAAATATCTGCTTTTGAGAACTTCTTCTCTGAAAGTTGGTTGGGGTTAAAGCTGGTGCTGTGATTTTATTCTGGACTCGGCGACTGTTTTTGTTGTTCGATTGGGTCGTCGAAAGGGTAGAGATTCTTCTGCATTTTGGTTTTAGAGTCCGAAAGAAATCCGGCATAAAGACTTTCCATAACTTTCAGCGACTGAATTTTATTTGATCTACTGTCAATTTTTCTCTTCGCTAACTCTCGAACTGTGTCGTTGAAAATCGCTGCGGGGTTACATATGTGGTTGTGGTCAGCCGTGGAAGTTACGTGTCATTACATTCGTTCCCTCATACTGGACACCCTTTGTCAGAGCATCTGTAGTAGCTGCTTTGAAATGTTGAAAGCAGAACGAACTTGTAGCCACCAGGAGCGTCACGACCGAGGGGGAGGCCTCCCCCCCCCAATATTGTCGGCCAGTCGGTAAGAAATAACCGAGTCGGCGCGAAGCGCCACGATTTTTCGTCAAAACAGTTGATTTTTTGTTCATGAAAACAGTCGATTTTTCTGAAAATCAGTCGGTTTTTCGTCAAAACAGTCGTTTTTCCTGAAAATCAGTCGATTTTTTCGAAACTGTATTTTTTTCTTGAAAACGTTCGTTTTTTCTGCAAAAAAAGTCGTAAAAGTACCAGCCAGTCGGTAAACTCCTTGCCCCCCCCCCCAAACATTTTGGCTAGTAACGCCTCTGGTAGCTACTAGTATGGACTGCAGTCCCCCCTCTTACAATTTTCACCATTTCGAACTGGATTTGGGTTGACATTCTGTTTCTAAAATCAAAACTGACTACTATCCTAACATGCACCCTCTACTATATTTGTTGTTAGTTTAGTTCTATTATTTCGTTTAATTGTTCAATTTTTTGTTAATTCTATTCTATCCGCTAGCTCACTATAGGCTGATTGTCTTAAAGGATGCCTCTTGCTTATTCTGACTTTTATAACTTATTTAGCTCCCATGCAGAATTATAAGCTTCTAAAATCCCCACCTTTCTCCATTGTTCCGTTTCGTAACTACGAATTTTTAGCGGTTTTTCAGCCTTGCCGAGTTTTCCCTTCACCCAACGAAAATTTTGCCGGAGTCTTCAACGTTCGATGACAACTCTTTCACACGTAAGGATGTGATAATCATCTGTTTATTACTTCTTTTATTTGCTTAGTTTTCCCACTTTTTAACCACGGCACGTTTAGTTTTCAAATGTTTTGCGCTCAGCCGCCGCGTCGGAGAGCAGGAAGGCTGGGCATAGTCGACAAGCGCTAACAAGAGAATCGCTAGTTTTAGGTGGAAAGTAATGATATTTCCAAAAACATTTTTTCTGATTCATTTCACAGGGAAAACATCATTTCTAGTAAGAGTTGTGCTTTAATCTTACTTTTCTTAATCCGGGTTGTCTCGTGGGAGGGTTGCCTAATGAATAATTGCTTCTCGAAGATTTTGTCTAATGCTCTGATTGCCTATCGTGCAGATTTGCCTAGTGACACTTGACAAAAGCCGATTGTCTCGTGGAAATTTGTCTCGGGATATGCTCCCATCTGAACTTGGTTTCTTCATTTGATTAGTTGTTTGGCCGTAAGCAAAAACTTCAAAGCGGTAACATTTTTTTTTGTACATATTCAAGCGGCTGATTACGGATAAATAGCAAAACTATCCAAGGGGTCTGGCGAAGACTTGTAAATGTACAAGATTATATTGTCTGGATCAAGAAGTCTGATAAACATATTTTGGGACCCCATCGAAACCTGTGGTCTTGTTTTTCCTGGGTTCCTGTTTTCGTCTGTCCGAAGGGTCCGGTGGTAAGGGGTCTTGGGTCCCGTTTGACAACCAATTTGACAAATTTGATGAAAGTGAGATGACTTTTCAGATACCTGATCAGGTACCACGGTCTGACCGTGGTATCTGAATATCAGATTCAAAATATCATATCTGAATATCAGATACCACGATAACTGGCCAGATTCCACGATAACTGCCAAAACGTCTTTTGACCGTGTATCAGATACCATGGTATCTGCAAAAACGCAACTATTAATCCTGTAGCGGCTATAGTGGTTTCCGCACTACAGCCGCGTTCAACACTGTCCTGATCCTATCCCAGTCTTGTCAGCCAAATGCCGTTCTATGATCTGGCTTGTCTCCCGAACGCTATTGTATTTGCCGTGTCGGCTGACAGTTGTCATTGCCATGTCAGACAAGTGAGACAAGACTTGATCAATCATGACTTGAATTACGGCAAATCTCGGTCATGTCTCAGATAGATTTTTTTACTGCGGTTTATTTGTGATATTTGTCTGCAGAGTCATTCACCTGACAAGGGTTGAATAAAATAGCATCAAATAGTACACTTACAAGAAGACAAGACTGAGACAAGGAAGACTAACTAGAACGCAGCTTATGTCTGAAGCATCGGTAGCAACGCGTCGCCCTTGTGATGACAGTGCCGCGGGTTCGAATCCCGCACCAGGCTAATTGTTCTATTTCCGTTCACTGCTTACAATTTACCATCTTAAGGGCACCCTTCATATTATAATATAAAAGCTTTTATTTCGCCAAACGACAAGACACGAGGAGACAAAAATACAACGGTCAATAAAGTCTCTGGTTGGATTTATCCACCCCCGATGAAAAATTTATCTCAAAATAGTACTATGAAGTAGTAAGAAAAAGTTGCATGCAGTACTAACGATGCTACTACATGCTTCTACTTCAAGGCTACCATGTTCCTGCATACTACTATGTGGTACTATTAGCGAGACTGGATGCTACTGGATGGATTGCTGGAAGATTGGACCAGTCTGAGGACCAGTCCAAATAATAGTATTCTTTGCTATTCCATAGTATTACATGCAACGTTTTCGTACTACTACCATACTACTACGCAGGCTACAAATTTTTCATCGGGCCAGGCTCTGCCATTTCTTATTTTTTCAACTGGACTGAATATTTCCAGGTTCATTGCCATGATTAACAAGTCCCTTGTCTAGTTTTCATCATTACGTAAACAAAGTCGCACCTTCCAAAATGAGAATTAAACACTTGCGTTACGTGCCCGTTCCTCCGTAATCTATTTCGTTACCTCGACTTCTTTTATTTACAATTTATACTCTGTAGAACATATTAAAAAGAAAACCTTTTCATGATTCACCTTGGTTAAGACCTTCCATTCTAACAGTTTTCAGATCATATCACACATACATAAGCTTCTTCCGATAATTATATTTGATGGTGCAAAACGGATAAGTCAGCTACATTTTATTAGAGCTATATTTCGGCCCTTCTTGGCAAGGGTCCTCTTCAGGCTCAAGCCGCTGAAGCTGGAAAATTAACCTGTGGAAAAACAATGAAAGATTCTTCCTTAAATATCTGACTTTATGAACTTCTTCTCTGAAAATTGTTGGGAGTTAAATAAATATAGCGAAATATAGCTCTAATAAAAATTTAGCTGACTTATCCGTTTTGCACCATCAAATATGATTCGCAGTCAGCTTGGGCCGTAGGAACATCTATATATCAACCCCTTCGACCCCCCCCCCCCCCCCCCCGAAAATCCAAAACCCAAAGAACACGTTTCCGGCTTTTTCCTCCCTCAAATTCCCCCATAATGGTCGGAACTGGGAATTGTCAGTTTCCAGTTCAGTCTTGTCTGGACCGTAATGTGTCTGTCAAGTTTCATCGTCGTAGCACAACTGAAAGTACCTTAACTCGCGATCACCGGAATTCCGGGACCCACCTCTAATTCCCCCACAAAGACCGGATCTAGTCCGATTCTGTAAATGCTGTATCTAGAGCAAAGGCTTGTTATTCCCATTATTTCACTCCGATCACTCCAGTCTAAGCGTGTCAGGATATTTCCGGTCCCGCTCGCGACCCCTCCCCCCGACAGTTGTCGCATTCGGTCTGTATCACCAAATAGAACACTTGTGACATATCCTCTTGTCAGTTATCAAGTTTTATTCGGATCCGATCACCCGCTCGAAAATTGTGCTTGACACAAGATTCTGAATTTCCTTTCCCTCCACTCCCCGCAAGATTTTCGGTTCGGGGAGATAACTATTTCAAAGTTAATCTGGTCGTGTCCCTAGTTTGCCCGCCTAGTATCATCATCCTAGCCCATCTGGAAGCACCCTAACTCGTGATTAGCGGAATTGCCGAGAAACCCCCTTCGATTCTCCCCGTAACTCACTGAACCGGTCATTTTCCGTCAATAATGTTTCTAAGAGTTATGCTTGTTTTTCCCACCAAGTTCCATCCCGACGGTTTGGATTTAGTTAGAGTGTGTCGGATTCAGTTGTATTCAGTTCCTTGGGTGTAGCAATCTCGTACGTGAGGCAGCTTGTTTTACTTCTATTTTGCTCAGAAAGTCGCAATTATCGAAACATCGGCACGATACTGTACATGAACATATCCAAATCATCAGTCTAGACCATCTGGCATCTTTTTTCTCTTTTCTTTTTTTGCTGGGGTTGGTGGTTTGGTACTAAAATTGTGGGTTTTCCTCAGAGGTGGTCCCAAACCCCAAAACAGATTTTTTACCCTATGGTCGGGGTGGGGTGTCTCCCTGTCCCTGATAATATCCGTAGCAATCAGCCGTTTGGCACAAGGACCCCTCGCACTATTTACTCTTCGACTTACAGCATCTTAAAACATTTAAATACTTTAAAACTAGGCTGTGATTTCAACAAATACTAGCCTTTTCCGAGACCCCTTGACTTACAACGAAAACAGGGAAACAATTTACGTAACCGGTTTTTGGGATCCCAAAACGTAAGTGGAGGGATACCTATGACATCGCAAAAATGTCCGTCTGTCTGTGAGCACGATAACTCTCGAAGGGAATGAGATATTTTGATGAAACTTGGTGTGAGGATCTTTGGGTCAAGGGTAAGGTCAGTTTCGTAGATGGGCTCTGTAGCTCTACATTTATGGGTGGAGGAGGGGGTTTCAAATTAGATAGTTGATTTAGGGGTAAGGAGACATGCTGAATCCGAATATGAAAGTTATTTTGTTGCCGGACAGGTAGTTCACCCGGACACAAAAATTGTCGACCAGTTTTCGCCTATAGCGGTCCTACCCCTTTACTCAAATGATTATAGCTCTGCGCACGTGGCCGAAGATCATTGAAGTTGTGTATCCAGCGACGTCATCGAACGTCGAAGGGGGTCTCCCGTCTCTAAGGTTTTATCCAGAGGCGAAAGAGACATGGGGTGAATGTGTTTATTTTTATAGCGGGTTTCGATAGGGAGGAATTGAAATAATAAATTAGTATGAGTGCTGTTTTTTTACCGCTGGGTGATAGGAGGAGGTACACGGGTAGGCCGATTGGGAGAAATGGTCCTTACTTCTGCCCGATGTGTGGAGATATGAATGAGTGTGTGCGACATCTTATTTGTGATTGTAGGAGATGTAGTAGGAATTGTAGGAATAAGTGAGGGGTTGCTCACTGAAAAAGGTGTACTTGGTAAGGGAGGGGTGACTCACTCGAAAAAAGATGTACTGTATAAGTGAGGGGTTGCTCAGTGGGTGTACTCAAGTTGTTTGGGGAGGGGGTGGGGTGAGCCGGTCCCAGGTATTCGTGAACCAATCCCAGGTGCACGCGAGGGGTTAGGAATTGGGTATACATGTTAAAGGAGTACTTGAGGGGCTAGACACTTGGGTCAGCCAAGCGAGGGGGTTGATTCATGGTGTACCAAAGAGGAACTGCTAGGGTACGCGAGGGGCTACCCACTGAAAGAAGGGTGAACTGGGTGAGTGAGGGGTTGCTCACTGAAAAAAGGTGTACTGGGTAAGGGAGGGGTTAGGCCTACTCATATTTGATGGTGCAAAACGGAGGGCTTACTCACTGGTCCCGCTGATCCGTGTCAGGCGGAATACCCAAAAACCAATCTGGAAGTGTGATCCTATGCTGAAAAAAGTTAAGAATAAGGCCAAATTCTGGTTAAGAATCTGGTCTGCATGTGGTCGACCGTCTCGGGGTACTGTGTTCGATCTAAAACAAAAGACGAAACTTGAATATAAGCGCCACCTTCGCGCCGTTCGTTATTCCGGTGAAACTTTTCCGAAAAGTAAAAGTGAGTGGCGAAAAGTGATAAATTGTGCCAAGTTTCCGGATACAAGTTCTAGTGATATTATACCTCGTCCATCTTGGATCGAACATTATTCAAAAATATTTTCAAAAGTTAATTATGCAGTGCATAAGCGTTTCTCATGTTTGCTCGAAAAAAATTTGCCGTCACGTATAAGTCAGAGACATGTGATTCCAGTTGAAAAGTCGGCTATTGTTAAAGGTATTAAGGGTTTAAAATCAAAATCCGTGGATCTTGATGGGATTAGTGTTTCGAATCTCGTTCCTAGTTCTTTTGAATTGGTATCTCATCTCCAACTGTTTTTTCAAATGTGTCTCAGTAGTTCGTGTGTGCCCGATTCGTTCTTATGCGGTAGCGTCACGTCACTTCTAAAAAAAGGAAAAGACCCGGTTTCTTGCAGTTCTTGTCGGCCCATAACGGTAGCATGTACTCTTAGCAAGCTATTTGAATACCTCCTACTACCTTATATCACTAAGCTTGCTCTAAATGATGATAATCAATTTGGTTTTAGATCTGGGCTAGGTTGTCAGCATGCTCACCGTGCTTTGACCTCTTTGTTAAAAGATGCCCATCGCACTCGTCGCGTACTTCATTTCGCAACCCTCGACTTGTCGAAAGCATTTGACAGTGTCTGTCATACTCAAGCATGGACAGCGTGATGCCAGAGAGGAGTAAATCCGTCGGTAATTCACGTGCTTCGTTTTTGGTACTCCCATTCTTACCTTCGCCTTAAGTCTTTAGATAATTCTTATTTTGGTCATATCCCTGTTCGTTGCGGAGTAAGACAAGGGGGAGTTCTTTCCCCGTATATTTTTAATGCTTGTATTGAAGATGTGTTGTCAAAAATATCGACTACGTGCCTACTAGGACTATCTGATATTTCATATCTGGCATATGCGGATGACCTTCTTCTGATTAGTCAAACTGAGTCTGGTCTTGCCCGTTCAGTGAACTCAGTTACTTCTTCTTTCCGCGATATCGGCCTGTACCTAAATATTGACAAGTGCGAGTTTCTTGTCTTCAACGGTAATAGTTGTTCAGAATCACTATACTGCGGTGGTTTTAGTATTCCCCGTGTTAAATCGTTTCGTTGGCTTGGCATAACAGTCTGCGATTCTATGAATGCTCTCCGGTCGCGTGCTGTAAAAGATATTAGTGATAAGCTGAGGCTCGGTTACTCTAAGATTGTTGCAAATCGTGGACACTATAGAAGAAGAGCGCTAACTCGGCTTTACTCAAATTTTTGTGATCATTCTGTACTGTTCTGTACTGGTATTCGGCCACTTCTGTTGACTGGTGATCTAAAACGTATTCGCATAAATTATTACCGGTACTGCAAATTTCTCCTATATCTGCCTCGTTCTTACCGGAATACAAAACTGATAAAGAAGTATTGTGCGACAGATATTACTGGTGTTTTTGAAAAATTATGTTCCAAGCTAGCCAGTGAAGCGCCTTATAGGCTAGGGTGTTTTCATCGCCTTATCCGTCTTTTTTCTGTATGTGATTAACTTTGTTTCTTGTTTTCTCTTGTTGTTTTTCTTTTTGTATTTACTCCACTTAACCTCTGTTCTATAAAGTGGGTGATAAATAAATTATTATTATTATTATTATTATTATTATTATTATTATTATAAAAGATGTACTGGATAAGTGAGGGATTACTCAGTAGGTGTACTAAAGTTGTTTCGGGAGGGGGTGGGGTGAGCCGAACCCATGTACTCTTGAACCAGTCCTAGGTGCACGCGAGGGGTTAGGAATTGGGTGTACCCGTTAAAGGAGTACTCGAGGGGTTAGACACTTGGGTGAGCCAATCCCAGGTGCTAGGTCTGTGTGAGCCAGTCCTGGGTGCTCGGTGAACCAATCCCAGGTCTACGCGAGGGGCTACCAGGGGTTAAGAACTGGGTCTTGAGGGGGATTCCCCCGGGGAATTATCGAATTTTTAACTTTATTTCCTTGACGGATAAGCTAGCAAAATTTGCAAGGTTCGGCTCCAGCGTCATCAGATCTTTTGCTCTGCATGCAGTTCGCCGGGAATGCTGCTAAAATACGAGGAATTTGGTAGAAAAACAACAATACAATTCTAAAATACCATTTTGAGGTTGATTAGATATCCCGTATGGAAATAATTTAGACGTTTCCAGCTGTTCTGACCAGTTTTCAGCTGTTTCAGTTGTTTTCAGCTGATTTCAGTTGGAAACACCTGCTTCCAACTGTTGAATTTACAGCTACTGGCGATAGACGTCGATGTTACAGCTGTTTGTAGCTGTGAACAGTCGTGTCCAGCTGTACTTCTTGCGTCTAGTCCGGATAGGCGTAGGAGACACAGCAGTATGTTACTGTATACACCTGTCTGGTGGCGTATACAGCTGTATTTCTTACGTCTAGTCGGGATACGCGTTGGAGACACAGCGGTATGTTGCTGTATACACCTGTCTGATGGTGGGAACAGCAGTTTCTAGTTGTAAGCAGCCGTTTACAGTTGTCAGGGTTTGAGACAAAGCAGCATGTCACTGCTTGGGTGGTGTGCACTGTTTTTTAAAAGCCGTGGAAATGCTTGAAGTTGAGAGCTGTCAACCGTGTTTTTGCTAATTTCACTTCTTTTCTTTGAAGCGCAAAATATTTCAGAAGCAGCTTTCGCAGTCGAAGGCGATAGACGTCGATGTTACAGCTGTTTATGGCTGCTTGTAGCTGTGAACAGTCGTATCCAGCTGTACTTCTTACGTCCAGTCCAGATACGCGTAGGAGACACAGCAGTATGTTACTGTATACACTTGTCTGGTGGCGTATACAGCTGTATTTCTTACGTCTAGTCGGGATAAGCGTTGGAGACACAGCAGTATGTTACTGTATACACCTGTCTGGTGGCGTATACAGCTGTAGTTCTTACGTCTAGTCGGGATACGCGTTGGAGACACAGCGGTATGTTGCTGTATACACCTGTCTGATGGTGGGAACAGCAGTTTCTAGTTGTAAGCAGCCGTTTACAGTTGTCAGGGTTTGAGACAAAGCAGCATGTCACTGCTTGGGTGGTGTGCACTGTTTTTTAAAAGCCGTGGAAATGCTTGAAGTTGAGAGCTGTCAACCGTGTTTTTGCTAATTTCACTTCTTTTCTTTGAAGCGCAAAATATTTCAGAAGCAGCTTTCGCAGTCGAAGGCGATAGACGTCGATGTTACAGCTGTTTATAGCTGCTTGTAGCTGTGAACAGTCGTATCCAGCTGTACTTCTTACGTCCAGTCCAGATACGCGTAGGAGACACAGCAGTATGTTACTGTATACACTTGTCTGGTGGCGTATACAGCTGTATTTCTTACGTCTAGTCGGGATAAGCGTTGGAGACACAGCAGTATGTTACTGTATACACCTGTCTGGTGGCGTATACAGCTGTAGTTCTTACGTCTAGTCGGGATACGCGTTGGAGACACAGCGGTATGTTGGTGTATACACCTGTCTGATGGTGGGAACAGCAGTTTCTAGTTGTAAGCAGCCGTTTACAGTTGTCAGTGTTTGAGACAAAGCAGCATGTCACTGTTTGGGTGGTGTAAACTGTTTTTTAAAAGTCGTGGAAATGCTTGAAGTTGAGAGCTGTCATCCGTGTTTTTGCTAATTTCACTTTTCTTGGAAGCGCAAAATATTTCAGAAGCAGCTTTCGCAGTCGAAGCCCCCTCTATACTGCTAACGCGTCTTCTGGTAATTTTTTTAATGCTGCCGTTTATTCGATAATTTTGAAAAAAAATTAATTGCATCTATATACCAGAATGCAAATATTGCTCCGTATTATCCTTGACTGAGTTGAATCACAGCAAATTAAGCATAAGTTGAAGTTGGAGAGAAGCAACGACACAGCCAGGGTTGCCACGGGTAGTACGAAAGTACTACTTTTAGTACTTTTTGATCAAAGTAGTACTTTTTTAATACTTTCTGTGAAAGTAGTACTTTTTTAATACTTTTTCGCGAAAGTAGTACTTTTTATCCTAAAATAGCACTTTATCGATAATTCTCCAAATAAACCCCAAATCATTTCGTGTCGTTGCTGACTTCTAGATTTTTCACTACATTTTGCATCCGCTGTTAGGGCTTTTTAAATTCCTTTAGCAAACTTCAAGATCTCAGGCATAATAGTAGCCAACGCCTTTCGTGGTATTCGCTATTTTATGGAAGGGCGCGTCATTTACGTGGGGTTTTAGCTTGTTTTAGGCTTGGGCTTTGGAAAACATTTAAAGGTAGAATCTGCATGGGAAATCTTGGCAGCAAAAAGATGGACTAAAAAAGCATCGCTTGCTGCGCTCGTTTTAACATGTTTTGGGTAGTCAACAATATCAGAAATGCTGCCGTGGCTTCGCTTCCTCCGGTGACAAACTTTCTGGAAATTAAGAGCCAGGATAGGAAGCAGCTGAATTTTGCAAGAAAAGATAATGCGAACTTGAAAATTTCGCCTGCTGCGCTCAGTTTCATTTGACTTGGATATAGTAATTAGAAGCTGCTGCTAAGAATCGTGCCGGGCAATATACTCCAAGATAGTCCAAGTGGTATTCGCAAAAGCGACTCTTAGTTGACTGCGAATCATGTTTGATAGTTAAGAACGGATACGTTAGCTGATTTTTTAGAGCTATATTTCGGCCCTTCATGGCCGAGGTCCTTTCAGGCTCAAGTTGGAAAATGAGCTTGTCAATAAGTCAATATAGCTGTAATAAGATTAGCTGACGTATCCGTAGCTGTCTTATCATCGTTCGGACTGCCTTTTAGTGTTTATACTTCATAATTTTTGTTTTTGTGGTTGATAGTTGACAGCTCGAATTGTCAATTGATCAGTTAAAAATTTGGCTCCCCCCCCCCCCCCCCCTCCACATGAAAATGCACTTGTGACGACCCTGGTTCCGCTCACCTCATTCAAATATGCGATTGGCGCAATTTATAAATAAACTTGCCTTGGATCCAAGCAAATGCTGAGAAAATTGACCGTTTTTATAACAAAGAAAAGATGAACAAGCGAAACCTGTTTCAAACATGTTTACTATGTGATAAGCTGAAGACCTGGTTCCGGCGCATTTTTTTTCAAAGTAGTACTTTTATTCCGTTCTGATTAGTACCATTAATTTTGTTCGAGTGGCAACCCTGGACACAGCTGGTCTGTGTTTCATACGGACACGGACCTTGGAAAACAGCCCGTTACAGCTATATTTGAGTCACCTGTTGAAAACGTCCGATAATACTTTTGTGTGTTTACAACTGCATACAGCTATATCCACCTGTGTTTGAGACGGCTGTTGAAAACGTCCCATAATACTTCTGTATGTTTACAGCTGTTTCGGCGACACCTGTTGGATAAACGAAAGTAATCGTTACAGCTAAATACAGTACGATACAGCAACTTACAGCTGTTTTACAGACAGCTGTAAATATTACACGTGTTGAAAGCGTCCCATAATACTTCTGTTAGTTTTACAGCTGAAAACGTCTAAATTATTTCCGTACGGGATGAGACATTGGAGTAAACATGCAATTGTTGAACCCGTATCTGGACTTGGTTTCCTCATTTGATTAGTTGTTTGCCCGTAAGCAAAAAACTTCAAAATGGTAACATTTTTGTTGTAGGCTACATATTCAAGCGGTTGATTATGGATAAATAGCAAAAATGTTAAAGTGGTCTAGCAAAGACTTGGAAATGTATAAGATTCGATTGTCTGGATCAAGAAGTCTGATAAACATTAAAATTTTTGGGATCCCGTCGAAACCTTTGGTCGAAAACTTCTCGCAGACAACCGTCGACAGCGGAGCGTGGTACGCATCGAAGGTAGCAAAACACGGCAAGTGAGAAAATCAGCGTGGTTTTTTTTAGAGGGTTTAGAATGTACCGTACGAAATTGGGGTCTCCGGGTTTAGAAATATATGGAGTGATTATGGAAGTAGGTTGCGTTAGTATTATAGGTAAAACAGGTCCTTTAAGACCCAGCTAATAATATTTTCGGTTGATAATGGGGAATAAACAAACACATTTGGTAATACATAATTTGTGTTTTGAATCTGTAGGGCGACATCCCTGGATGCTAGGCTTGAGTTTTTTTTTTAGTTTATTTAGTTAGTTATTTTATTTGTTGAAATTTAGCGATTGTGGGAGACTGGCGTGGACCTGGAAGTTCACTTCGATGATGGAGTGGTCAGTAAAAATAAAACAAATTCTTCAGTTGTTCTTTCTTTGTTTTATTTTAAAGTGAAGAGACTCGTTTTTATTTTGGTATTAACCCCTATGCAACGGGCCATGGAGCTTTGTAGGGGTCAAAACTTATTTTGTTCATTTATTTTTGCATTTTATAAAATTGAACTGAACGACGTGACCACTCGACTTGACTCAGGCATCAAATTATACCCCTTATAATCGCCAGACATGGGGTTGAGGATATAGGATCCCACGCGATTGCTTTTATTATTATCTTGGGATACGTGTCCTAGCAACACCTTTGACACGCACACTTGGCATGCTACATGACTACTTATTGACTAACTCGGAAAGTGCCCTGCACAGCTTTTTGGGATCCCAAAACGTAAGTGGAGGGATACCTATGACGTCGCAAAAGCTGTCCGTCTGACTGTCTGTCTGTGAGCACGATAACTCTCGAAGGGAATGAGCTATTTTGATGAAACTTGGTGTGAGGGTTCCTTGGGTCAAGAGTAAGGTCGAGTTCGTAGATGGGGTCTGTAGCCCTACATTTAGGGGTAAGGGAGGGGTTTTAAATTAAGGGGCGAAAACTTTTTTTTTAAAGCTACTGAGATAGTTGATTTAGGGGTAAGGAGACATGCTGAATCTGAATATGAAAGTTATTTTCTCGCCGGACAAGTAGTTCACCCGGAATCCGGAGAAAACCGGGCACAACATTTGTCGACCAATTTTCGGCTATAGCAGTCCCTACCCCTTTATTCTCAAACCGAAACTCTGCGCGTGGATGACGACATTCTTTTGTTTATTCTATGGACGTCGGAGCGATCTAGTGTAATCGAAGGTCGAAGGGGTTGATATATAATGGTCAAACGAGGAAATATGTTTTATGTTGTTCAATTTGGATTCACTGGTAAATTACAGGTGAAATTCGTAGATTGGTCCTTTAGTTTGCTTTAGTCCTATCTTTTGAGGCAGAGGAGGGGTTTCGAATTTATGGTAAAAACATGTATTTTTTATAAGCTAATAAGATATTCTTGCTGGACAAATGGTTCATCACCAATCCGCTGAAACTAGAAATTTGGTTGAAGCTCAAAGTTGTTTCTGAAATCGATTAGACTTGACTTGACTTGACTTACTTTATTTACTACTAAATACAAAATAAACTATAAAAACACGCAACCGCCCGGGGAAGGCTCAAGAAGCCTGATGATGGACGACTGCAATCCTCTGATTCTCAACCTATATCAAATTTCATAAAAAAAAAGAAAAAGAAGGACAAGAACACTCTCTGTCAATTAACCTTTAATACTAAAATTTAAAAAGAAAAAAAAAAGAAATCTAAGAAGAAGAAAAAAAAATAAGAAAATTAACTCCCTTCTCCCAATAAATGTTTTTTAAGTTTTACTTTAAATGACCCAATGTGTTCAGCCTCCCGAATGACAACTGGGATATCATTCCAAATAGTCGGAGCTAGATACCTAATTCCGAAAGCTGCACGTGTGGTGTCTCGGTACTCAACAACAAAATTATCCGCCTCTCTAGTCGCATACCTGTGGAGTGAACGATTTGCGCGAAAAAATTCAGTAAGAGATTCGGTACCGGGGCAAGGAGACATGCTGAATACGTTTTTGAATTTATTTTAACAGTAATAATGTTCAAGCAATCTGACGAAGACTGAATGGCGAAGACATGCCCAATTGTTTGAATCAAATGTTATATTTTTGCTGGATCCCATCGAAACCGTTGGTCTTGTTACATAACGGAGGGATTTGTAGTCTGCAATTGAAAATAATGAAAGAGCATCAGGTTTCAGTTCTAATATTTTTACTTATTTATTTATTTATCACCGATCATTTCAAAAAGGAAAAGGACGGAGTACAAAAACGAAAAGAAAAGCAAAACCGAAGAAAAACATGACACTCTCATAGGAAAAAAAGATCAGTAAATACGACTGAAAAACTCTCTGATTGACAACTTAAAACGATTACATACATGCACACTTAGACTTTTGCTCCAGGGGTAGGACTGGATTTTTGAGTTGTACTTGTTAATCAGGTTAGCAATAGCAAGCTCAGGAATGAATGAATGAACTTTATTACCCGTAAAGTGTAAAACACAAAATACGGAGTATTATGAAAGAAACAATTGATAAATAACGATTAAAACAACAACAAACAAACTAATAAAACAAGAGCTGTAAGCTCATATGGCACTTGCATGGGTTAAGATGATTTGATTGATTAAAAGTTAGTTTCGACTTTGCGGTTGAGATGCGCACTCTAAGGGAGCTGGAACTTCATTTGTAAGCAAAACCCTTGAGGCAAAAATGTTAATGGGCTGATGGGCATCATGAAAATGCATATTTTGCTTAAAAGTATTTTTTTTTACTTTGCGGTCTAGATTGGTACTTAAGGAATAATCGGATTGGGAAGTAGCAATTTCTAAGCAAACGTTGTTGAGTCTCCAATATTCCAGCGAAGTTTCATCGTCCTAGCACATAGTACCTTAACGCGCGATCACCGGAATCCCAGACCCCCCCCCTCCTCCAACTCCACCCACAATACCCGGAGCCAGTCCGGTTCTGTAAATGAGTAATCCAGAGCATCTGTCTGTCATTCCCCCGAAGTTCGATCCAGATCACACCAGGCTAAGCGGGTCAAGTATTTTCCGCCCTCCCACCAATATTGCCGGATTCGGTCCGGAAATGAAAAAGATCACCAGAGAAAAATGTCCTCTGTTTAATTATTAAATATCACTCGAATCCGATCACCCGTTCCAAAGTTACGCATGACTCAATATTCCGGATTCCCCTCCCTCAATCCCCCCTCCCAAAATTATCATATCGAGGATTTTTTTTATTCCAAGTCAGTTTGACCGGGTCCCTGATACGCCTTCCAAGTTTCGTCGTGAAAATCCCCCAAAAAACGGAATTCCGGGAAACCCCCTCCTCCCCCCCCCCTCAAGTGTCCGGATCCAGTCAAATTATGTAAAAGATTTACATGGACCAGATGTTTGTTCTTCCCAGCAAGTTTCACTCCGATACCATCATTCTAACCGTTTCTCGAGATTTCCGGTCCACCCCCCCCCCCCCCCCCCCAGCTCCCCCACGGTGCCCGTGGCCAATCCGATTCAGTAAATGACTTACCTAGAGCATCTGTTTGTTCTTCCCACAAAGTTCCATCCCGATCCCTCCATTCTAAACGGGTCACGTATTCCCCCCCCCCCCCAATAGTTGCCGGATCCGGTCCGGATATGAAAAAGATCATCGGAGAAATGTCCCCTGCTCAATTCATAAATTTCACTCGAATCCGATCACCCATTCCAAAACTACGCATGACTGACAATTTCGGATTCCCCTCCCTCCACTCCCCCCACCATTATCAGATCGACAAAATTTTTATTTTGAAGTCAGTTTGATCGGGTCCCTGATATGCCTGTCAAGTTTCATCGTGAAAATCCCCAAAACCACCATCACCGGAATTCCGGGAAACCCCCTCCCCCCCCCCCCCCCCCCATAAGTGTCCGGATCCAGTACAATGGTTTAAAGGACTTATCTAGAGCAGATGCTTGTTCTTCCCAGCAAGTATCACTCCGATCCCTCCATTCTAACTGTTTCTTGAAATTTCCGGTCTCCCCCCCCCCCCAAATCCCCCCTGGCTACCGAATCCGGTCAAGACTTTAAACGGGACATTACAGATGTATATTCTATTCAGTTATGAAGTTTCATTACAATCCGATCACCCGTTCGAAAGTTATACACTTCTCAATTTCCCGGATTCCCCTTCCCTCCACTCCCCCCCAAAACGGTCGGATCAGAAAACTGATTATTTCTAAGTTTGTTTGGTCGGGTCTCTGATATGCCTGCCAAGTTTCATTGTCCTAGCACAACTGGAAGTACCCTAACTCGAAAAAGTGTGACAAAATGCCCTAAATTTTCAAGTTTCCAGCGCCCCCACTCCCCCGGAAAACTGGTTATTTCCAGGTTAGTTTGGTCGGGTCCCTGATATTCCTGCCAAGTTTCATTGTCCTAGGTCATCTGGAAGTACCCTAACTCGAAAAAGTGTGACAAAATGCCCTAAATTTTCAAGTTTCCAGCGCCCCGCACTCCCCCGGATATGGTCGGATCGGGAAACTGATTATTTCCAGGTTAGTTTGGTCGGGTACCTGATATGCCTGCCAAGTTTCATTGTCCTAGCACATCTGGAAGTACCCTAACTCGAAAAAGTGTGACAAAAAACTCGGACCGACCGACAGACGGAATTGTGATCGGTATATGGCACTTGAGCCAGAGGCTGCAAGTGCCATAAATCATGAACAAGCTAACCAGCATCAATAAGAAAGAATGTCCGCAGAGGGTCGTACACGTGAATCAAGTTAATGGCCTTTTTACATAGCTCAGGGTCTCTTATGTTGCTTTTCTATTTTCTTAGGTTTGCGGAAAAGGATTTACCATCCCCGCTCGTCTTAACCGCCACTTTCGAACTCACACGGGGGTCCGGCCCTGGAAGTGCGACGTTTGCGGGAAAGCCTTTGCAGTCAAAGAAAATTTATCCGTTCACTTACGAGTTCACACCAAGGTAAGTCATCAAAAAATTCTCCGCATGTTGCAGTTGTAATACGGTAGAAGAGAAGAAGAAGAAGGGCATGTAGGTTGCGTTCCACCAACTTAACAATTGTTAACAATCGTTAACTTTACTTCGGGGCGGAGCTAACTGCAGCTTTAACGATCGTTAACTTTTCCCACCTCTACAATTCTTAACTATTTTGTAACGATGCTCACCCACCATCGTTACAAAATAGTTAACAATCCTTAAGCCCTGGAACGGAAATTGTAGGTGGGCGGAGCTTAAATTTCGAAATCAGAAATGTGGAACGCAAAAAGTTAACAACTGTTAACAATTTGTTAACAATCGTTTAGTGACGGAACGCAACCGTAGAGTTCCGTAAGCTCTTGTGTTCGACACAAACTCTTCGGGTTTCCATGGAAAAGCTCCAGTTCGTGTCCGGATCAGATCTGGCTTGAGCGGTGTCCCGGAAATCTCTTGACATGCATACCTCCGAATGAGCGACATGATTCGGATGCAGCAAGACAGTTGGGAAGAGCACACATCCAAGGAGGGGTCCTGTTTGAGGCCTGAACCATATCCGGACCCTGTGGGTGAGCCCTAGAGGGTACCGGAAATATTTCGGCACGCGAGTTAAGGTACTTCCAGACGGACTAGGGCGAAAAAATTTGTTAGTTTTATTATGGGTTCAGTGTTGCCACTTATGCCGCATTTCGCGGCATAATGGCGCGATTCTGATGAAGATGCCGTATAAAATTTTGATTATGCCGCATACCGCAATTATTCCGCTAAATGGCTTTTTTATTCCGCTTTCGTTCCCGTACTTTGATTGTCCAACTGAAGCTGCTTGATTTTTGTCTGGCAAGAAAAACAAGAATTTCAAAGCCGCGTTGATTCACGGAAGTCAACTACGGACCTGAATTATCGACCCTAGTCGGCAGCTTGTCCCGTGGGAGACCATTGTTCTCGACACTGGGTTGAGATCGCAGGTTTGAGATTCTCAGCTCTTCTGATGACATCTGTCAGCCCAGATAGTCCATTTCCACTAGATAGTTTTGTAGTTAACAATAAAGGACTGGCTTGTCTTACGTGACAGGATTTCTTGATGAAAACTATGTTTGCGTATACATCATCAGGTCAGAGAGAGTTTATTAGATAATTATATACAGAGGCGTTACTAGCCAAAATGCTTGGGGGGGGGGACGAGGCATTTACCGACTGGCTGGTAATTTTTACGACTGTTTCGATGGGATCCCAAAAATCTAATATTTGATCCAGAAAATTGGGTCCTGTCTTCGCCAGATCCAGTCCTCGCCAGGCGAATCATCAGAGTAAACCAAGTTCGGATATACCTCTATAAGCCATATCTATTTTGACGATACTGACCGAAACTTCCTGCTTTACTTCTGCCAAATTTCCGGTTTCGCTCGAATTCCAAGCGAACTACTAGTCCAGCAAAAAAAAAAGAATCCAGCGGATCTCTTTATCCCTATAAAGAACATCTAATCAACTTTAAATAAAACTTTGACTTAAAAAGTAGTAGTAGCTGTTTAAAAATATTTTGTTTGTCCCTTAATTTGAAACCCTTCCCCCACCCTCAAATATAGGGCTACATAGCCCATCTTCGAACTTGACCTGTACTTTGACCCAAAGGATCCTCCCACCAAGTTTCATCAAAATATCTCATTCCCTTCGACAGTTATCGTGCGGACAGACGGACAGATAGACGACAACTTTTGCGATGTCATAGGTGTCCTTCCACTTACGTTTTGGGATCCCAAAAACGACTGTTTTCAAAAACAAAAAATGAAAGTTTTGAAAAAAATCGACTGATTTTCAGAAAAATCCACTGATTTTCAGAAAAAAACGACTATTTTGACGAAAAATCGACCAATTTTCACAGAAACCGACTGTTTTCATGAAAAAAATCAACTGTATTGACGAAAAATCGCGGCGCTTCGCCCCGACTCGGTTATTTTTTACCGACTGGCCGACAGCATTGGGGGGGGGAGAGTCCCCCCCCCAGTCGTTACGTCCCTTATTAAATATACTACACGTTGGCCACCCAAAAGGACCTGACCTATCCTAGGCGGTAGGCGGTACCACACCCGGTATCTAAATAGTTTTGTCCTTCCTTTGGTCGAAGTTCTTTCACAATGGATTTACAGTTGATTCCAAATCCTTCCCTTAGATTTTAAGGTCATTTATATTTTGGTTATCTTGGCGTAATTGTTGTTAATCAACTAGTCAGGCTTACCGCCGGTTCAATGTTTTTGATGAATAAACTAAATTGAATTGAATTGATTTTCTGCTGTATACGGTTGTGTTTAACTCGTAGGGGAGGGGAGGCTTATGGCCTGTGATCTTATGCCTAAAAATACCAATTAACCCTGGATTTGGATGTAGGACACCAGAAACCAAGATGCATATGGTCGGATCGGGAAACTGATTATTTCCAGGTTCGTTTGGTCGGGTCTCTAATATTCCTGCCAAGTTTCATTGTCCTAGCTCATCTAGAAGTACCCTAACTCGGAAAAAAGTGACAAAATGCCCTAGATTTTCAAGTTTCCAGCGCCCAGCACTCCCCCGCATATGGTCGGATCGGGAAACTGATTATTTCCAGGTTAGTTTGGTCGGGTCCCTGATATGCCTGCCAAGTTTCATTGTCCTAGCACATCTGGAAGTACCCTAACTCGGATATGTGGGACAAAAAACTCGGACCGACCGACAGACCGACAGACGGAATTGTGATCGGTATATGGCACTTGAGCCAGAGGCTGCAAGTGCCATAAAAACATACAAAAATAATCATTTTGATAGGCTTTTCCCTCTGATCTATGTCTTTCTTGTACTTTTTTGTCCGACCCGCAGGCAACCCCCCCCCCCCCGAAATAAATTCCTGGATACGGGCCTGATAAGGGGCGACTGATCAAATTGCATTCCGCTCTGGCCTCAGCTAAGCTAACACCGTAATTCCTCTAAATGAAATCCATTCAACCATCCTTAGCTCTTATTTCTTTCTAGAATATCGTCATCTGTTTGAATCTCTTCGTTCAATTTGGTCAAACACATTGAAAAATCAAATGAGTGTCATCAGGGACCCATAAATTTCCTGTAATGACTCGCCATTCAGGGGGCGTGTCATTTCCTATGCTTCAATGTTTCTATGTTGCCCGAGCCTCACCTAGTTTCCAAAAATTCCGCTTGACGCGAATCGGCGTTCTTGCTCAGATAGACAAATTTGTTGGGACTATTCAGCATGCCACCAGGTACCTAAGCTAGGACAAAAGATCCAGGATACTCTTCCATTACAGAGAAATATTCCTAGTTCAGCAGAACAGCTGCGAAAAGTTGTGTCTATCTGGATAGTCGGGTATTTTATCCCCGTGGGTATTTCTCGAACTATCTGACTCTCGGTCAAAAGCGCATCAGAAACCTCTTATTGACAAGCCCCCTGAATGGCGAGTTATTACAGGAAATTTATGGGTCCCTGGTGTCATTAATCTCCCCTCTTCACTTCCTGTTGAGAGCCTTTGTTTTCCCTACGGGTTTAGCAGTCTCGATCATACTTATGATAACAACTCATGCTAGGAAGAATGTTTTAGGAAAATGTGACGTTTGGACAAAAGAAGGGACTGTAACTACGGTGAAGGGAAATTCAAAAGTCCCGTCCGTCTATTTTATACCTTACCATGTTAGCTACCGGTAGATTCCAAATTTACCCCGATACAGTCCACCCAAGTCGTTCATAAACTCGTAGCGGAAACTCAAACTTTTTCTTATTTTTACTCTACCTGACGAAAGGCGTGTCGGCTTTAAAAATTGCTCTGTTCTTTTCGTAGCCCTTAAAGGAACAGAAAACTTGACTCGGGGAGCTAGCTGACGTATCAAAAATGTACCCTGAGTCTATATTGAGAGTAAGAAAAATTCTCGTTACGACTATTGCAGTTTCCGGGCAGTTTCTGAGAATTCGACTTTTGAGTTAGTAGAAAAAAAGCAAAAGGTCTGTGTGCCGGGAGTAGGAATCGAACGCACGACCTCTTGACTACAATCCCGAGTCAACACGGCCAAAGGCGAACATTTATAGTGCATAAGTGCATAATTACAGTGCATTAGGGGCAAGGGCCTGCCAGACTTTGGGGACACTAAGGAGGGGGTTCGAGATAATAAAGAAGGGGGGCATGTCGATAATAAGTCCCTGTGACTTTATCTAAGCCCCCCAGGTAGGTTTGACGGCCGAAAGTTACGTAGTCAAGTTTTATGTGCCTTTAAAAAGTACTACTAAATGGGTATCTTGGAATTTTGCCGCCACCGTCGTGCTGGTCTCATAAACTTGAAGCACAAATTTTCTTTTAACATGGGAAAAGCGCATACCTGCTCTTAACGAGTCTAGACTAGCGTTCCCCCTTAAGAATGTTCTCATTACTGGTGGGTGGTAGACAGGCCCATGTCCAGGAATTTATTTCGGGGGGGGGGGGGTCTAGTCTAATGCCTGATATGTTTAGTGTTGGTCTTATAAGACCTTTTGTTAAAGCACAAGTCGTAGTAAATACTGATTATGTTCCAGTATTCGAACATAAGTGACTTCTTACGATGGACACTGAACTAGATTTCCGCACCCCTACCCAACTCCCCTGCCGAGTCCGTTCCGTACCTGGAAAAGGAACCATCCTTCGTATCTTCGAAGTTTCATCTCCATACCCCCATCCCTTTGGTTCCTAGACGTGTCAACAAAATTTCCGCCCCCCCCCCCCCCCAAACTCCCCTCACCATGGTCGGATCCGGACACATTAGCGGCAAACTTGAAGTATCTGCTCCTACCACCCAACAAGCATAACTCGCACTTGCGGGAAATGTCCGGTAACCCCTTTAGACTCTATTCGAGGTCGGATCCTGTCCAGGCCGGAAAACTACACATCAAGGACTTACGAACTATGTAGCTACCAGTTTTCGTCACAATCCCTCAATTGTTTTGTCCGTACACCTGTCACAACATTTCCGGGACACCCTCCACCGTTGTCGGATGCTGTTCGGACGCAGAGATCGGCTATCTCGGGCATCTCCTACGACTCATCCTCATCGCGTCTTACTTAAACCGGATCACCCGTTCGCAACAGACTGAAAGCGAACGGGATCCTCTGATCGCTATATAGCACTTGAGCCGTAACTAGCAGTGCTGCCAGATAGTGCGCATTTGTGCTATTTGGGCGCTTTTCTGAAGTGGATGCGCTTCGAATTTTTCAGGTGTATGCATTGCGCCATTTTTGCGCAAATCTCGGTGCAAATTGGACGCTTCTTGCTATCCAAATATCTTGTGAAAACTGCAGATATGGATGTGTAAATACCACTTAGTCATTTCATATTTAGAGCTCGAGGGTTGCGGAGATCCCAAATCTTTCTCGAATGTTAAAAATTTCGCTCGAGAATACCGTGTAATGGGCATGCTGGCTTAGCATGTGATGTCCCTTTCTACTGCTTCATAGCTTGTATGCCAGCGACCAACCGCAAGCTGAGTGCTACGACATAAAGGATAATTTGCTGGTGTGCAGTTTGCATTTGGAAATGTGGATTTTCGAGAAAAAAAATGATAGCTTATAGTTACTATTATTCTTCTTACAAACGACAAGACCTGATTGACTGTTCTCTTGTTTTGCCCACAATAGAACGGGAGGCATTCCTAGCCAAAATGTATTGGGGGGGGGGGGGTCAAGGTCTTTAACGACTGGCTAGTTATTTTTAACCGAATTTTCAAAGAAAAGGAATGTTTTTAAGAAAACAATATAAAAAAAATAGCGGCGCTTCGCACCGGCTCTTTTTGTGGCACTTGAGTAAATGGCAGAAGGTCCAGGACGATGAAACTGGACAGGCATATCAGGGACCCGACAAAACTAACTTGGAAATAGTCAATTTCTCCATCCGACCACCGTGGGGGGAGGGGAGGAAGAGGCATCCGGAATCTTGAGGAATGTATAACTTTTGAACGGGTGATCGGATCTTAGTGAAACTTGTTATTTGTGTCTTGGATGTCCCATACAAGTCCGGACCAGATCCGAATAATGTGGGGGGGGGGTCGGAGGGGGGAACCGGAAAATCTTGTGACACGCTTATTAGAGTGGAGCGATTGGGACGAAACTTGGTGGGAAGAACAAGCACAAGCCCTAGATACAGCATTTCCGGTGATCGCGAACTTCCAAATGAGCTAGGACGAAAGCATTTTTGCTTCTCTTACTGCACGACCTTGTGTCAAGCATCCGGCAAGACTTGCCGTAAGTTCCGTATAAGTAGTCGCTGAGTTTGCACGTGAAAAAGACAGGCACAAGTTGTGCAGTGATTCTAGTTCAATGTCCGTCATCATTGTTCTGCTCCATCATGTTCGTGGTTATATATATATATCACCTGATTATGTAAAAACAAGCAAATAAGACCAGTTTCGATGGGATCCTAAAAATTAATATTTGATCCAAACAAATGGGCCTTGTAGATATCCGGTCTTCGCCAGACTCCTTGAACATTTTTACTATTAAGATTTAGAAACAGAAGAAGGCCAATGGCTAATCATCTGAGGAAAATCAACTTCAGATATGGATTCAGGATGTGTGTATTTACCCCTAGGCAATGCGTCATATTTACTTTGACGAAATTTACCAAATCTTCCAGCCTTACTTCTGCCACATCTCCGGTTTCGACTGGATTCCGGGCGAACTACTTGTCTTGCAAAAACTAAAGCTCAAAAATGAATTCAGCGTGTCTCCTTAGCCTACCCCTATATCGAACATCTAATCAACTTCAGATAAAACTTCAACTCTTAAGAAATTTTCCGGTTTCAGCCGCGTTTCGGGCGAACTGTACGTCCGGGGTAAAAAATGATTGTCAAAGGCGGATTCAACATGTCTTCTTACCCCTAAATCGGACATCAAATCAACTTCAGATAACACTTTTAGATTCAACAAATTTTCATGTAAATGTTTAGCATATCTTCTTACCCTTGGACCGAACATCTAATCAAGTATAAATAAAATTTTGACTTTTAACAAACTTTCCTGTTTTGGCCGGATTCCGGGCCAACTACTGCCCGGCGAAAAAATAGTTTTCACATTCATGTTCAGCATGTCTTCTTTCCCTCAATCGGTCTGTTAAAAAAAATCGTTTGCCCCTTAATTTGAACCCCCTCCCCGCCGCTAAATATAATAAAATCGATCTGTTGAACAAAAAATCGTTCGCCCCTTAATTTGAACCCCCTCCCCCACCCCTAAATGTTGAGCTACAGAGCCCATCTACGAACTCGACCTCTCCCTTGAGCTAAAGAGTCCTTACACCAGGTTTCATCAAAATATTTCATTCCCTTCGAGAGTGATCGTGCTGACAGACTGACGGACAGACGGACAATTTTTACGAAGTCATAGGTATCCATTCACTTACGTTTTGAGATCCCAAAAAGACAGACCACGGTTACAATCTATGTATATATAGATAGGTACTGCTTTTGTACCGTTAAAGGAACAGAAAACTTGACTCAAACTTGACTCGGGGAGCTAGCTGACTAGCTCCTTGCGGCCATTGCAGTTTCCGGGCAGTTTTCGAGAATTAGACTTTTGAGTTAGTAGAAAAAAGCAAAAGGTTTGTGTGCCGGGAGTAGGAATCGAACGCACGACCTCTTGACTACTATCCCGATGTATTAGTCAACACGGAACTTTTACAGAGCATAAGTGCACAATTACAGTGCATAAGGGGCAAGGGCCTGCCAGCTATCTTTCGGAACACTAAGGAGGGGGTTCGAGATAACAAACAAGGGGGGGGGTCCTGTCGACAATAAGTCCCTGTATCTTTATCTAAGCCCTCCAGGTCGGTTTGATGGCCGAAGTTGCGTAGTCAAGTTGCCTTTAACACGCCTTTAACACTTAAAGACACGTCTGTGTCTTTAACACGCTTCGATCGGGCATTATTTTTCTGCGATTGGCGTGTTAAGAAGAGAGGGGATGGAAAGGGTTGTTATTTATATTCGTAAATACCGATGCATGCATTCGCTATATTCCAGTTTAGCGCTTCCAAGCGGGCTATTTTTTGTCCCTCAGTACCTCATTATCGAGCTCATTATCAACATTGGAAGGTTAAAGTTACCACGTTCTTCTCGCTACCTTATCGATCCATGTTTTACCATCTCTGTCACAACTCGCAAGTGTTGATGGTGCGACAATGGAAAATTTTCAGAAACTGGTCCACTTGGAACGCTGAATCGGAATAAGACAAATTTAGTTTCTGCAGCTGGCTAGGTAAAGTTAGATAGGGAAGATAGCAAAAAAAGAAATTCACTACAATAGATATATGCGAAAATGGAAATTTTCAGAAATTGGTTCACGTGGAACGCTGAATCGGAATAAGACAAGTTTCGTTTTTGCAGCTGGCTAGGTAAAGTTAGATAGGGAAGATAGCAAAAAAAGAAATTCACTACAATATATATATGCGAAAATGGAAATTTTCAGAAATTGGTTCACGTGGAACGCTGAATCGGAATAAGACAAGTTTCGTTTTTGCAGCTGGCTAGGTAAAGTTAGATAGGGAAGATAGCAAAAAAAGAAATTCACAACAATTAAATTTAAATATATGCGACAATGGAAAATTTTCAGAAATTTGTTCACTTGGAACGCTGAATCGGAATAAGACAAATTTAGTTTCTGCAGCTGGCTAGGTAGAGTTAGATAGGGAAGATAGCAAAAAAAGAAATTCACTACAATATATATATGCGAAAATGGAAATTTTCAGAAATTGGTTCACGTGGAACGCTGAATCGGAATAAGACAAGTTTCGTTTTTGCAGCTGGCTAGGTAAAGTTAGATAGGGAAGATAGCAAAAAAAGAAATTCACTACAATATATATATGCGACAATGGAAAATTTTCAGAAATTTGTTCACTTGGAACGCTGAATCGGAATAAGACAAATTTAGTTTCTGCAGCTGGCTAGGTAAAGTTAGATAGGGAAGATAGCAAAAAAAGAAATTCACTACAATATATATATGCGAAAATGGAAATTTTCAGAAATTGGTTCACGTGGAACGCTGAATCGGAATAAGACAAGTTTCGTTTTTGCAGCTGGCTAGGTAAAGTTAGATAGGGAAGATAGCAAAAAAAGAAATTCACTACAATATATATATGCGACAATGGAAAATTTTCAGAAATTTGTTCACTTGGAACGCTGAATCGGAATAAGACAAATTTAGTTTCTGCAGCTGGCTAGGTAAAGTTAGATAGGGAAGATAGCAAAAAAAGAAATTCACTACAATATATATATGCGAAAATGGAAATTTTCAGAAATTGGTTCACGTGGAACGCTGAATCGGAATAAGACAAGTTTCGTTTTTGCAGCTGGCTAGGTAAAGTTAGATAGGGAAGATAGCAAAAAAAGAAATTCACTGCAATATATATATGCGAAAATGGACATTTTCAGAAATTGGTTCACGTGGAACGCTGAATCGGAATGAGACAAGTTTCGTTTTTGCAGCTGGCTAGGTAAAGTTAGATAGGGAAGATAGCAAAAAAAGAAATTCACTACAATATATATATGCGAAAATGGAAATTTTCAGAAATTGGTTCACGTGGAAGGCTGAATCGGAATAAGACAAGTTTCGTTTTTGCAGCTGGCTAGGTAAAGTTAGATAGGGAAGATAGCAAAAAAAGAAATTCACTACAATATATATGTATGCGAAAATGGAAATTTTCAGAAATTGGTTCACGTGGAACGCTGAATCGGAATAAGACAAGTTTCGTTTTTGCAGCTGGCTAGGTAAAGTTAGATAGGGAAGATAGCAAAAAAAGAAATTCACAACAATTAAATTTAAATATATGCGACAATGGAAAATTTTCAGAAATTTGTTCACTTGGAACGCTGAATCGGAATAAGACAAATTTAGTTTCTGCAGCTGGCTAGGTAAAGTTAGATAGGGAAGATAGCAAAAAAAGAAATTCACTACAATATATATATGCGAAAATGGAAATTTTCAGAAATTGGTTCACGTGGAACGCTGAATCGGAATAAGACAAGTTTCGTTTTTGCAGCTGGCTAGGTAAAGTTAGATAGGGAAGATAGCAAAAAAAGAAATTCACAACAATTAAATTTAAATATATGCGACAATGGAAAATTTTCAGAAATTTGTTCACTTGGAACGCTGAATCGGAATAAGACAAATTTAGTTTTTGCAGCTGGCTAGATAAAGTTAGATAAGGAAGATAGCAAAAAAAGAAATTCACTACAATAAAATGTATATATATTCGACAATAGAATATTTTCAGAAATTGGTTTACGTGGAACGCTGAATCGGAATAAGACAAATTTAGTTTCTGCAGCTGGCTAGGTAAAGTTAGATAGGGAAGATAGCAAAAAAAGAAATTCACTACAATCAAATGTATATATATAGTTAGGTAGGCTACTGTTTGTTGATCGGGGAATCTATTCTACGCGCCTGGCGTGTCAAGAGGAGAGAGGGGTTGTTATTGATTTGGTAGAGCTGTTTGTCTTGTAGGTCTACCACTTTGTTATTCGCTTTTCCTTTCGAATGGGCTAATTTTGCTACCCAGAATAGACAATCAAAGTTGCTTTCACATTGGCTCAAGTGGTTCCGTGACCCTTTCTCGCTTGCTCAAGGGACTTCCGGTTGTTTTTCTCCCGTAACGTAGGAACGCAAATACGTATCTTAGCCGACTTAAAAACACATTTCGTAAGTAGACCTCAGCTATTCTTGGGACCGCGACTTTCAGAATTAACAAGTGCGCAAGCGCTCAGACGTAGAGTGTGAGAGTAACATCTGTATCAAATCTTGTAAACGAACAGCGTTAAAACCAAGATATTTCACATCCCCAATAACAAAAAAAAATATTGAAATAATGTATTTTGAAATCTTCCCAGTTTTTTAATGTAAAGAGACCGCATTCAAGGTCTTGCAAGAACGGTTTTCAGTTTCCATACTGTATGTCTTGCTAGCCAGTCCGACCCTGTCAACCTCATTTCCATTAGCAAGGTAAAAACAAGTGCTGTAAACCAAATCGTAGCAGCCTAATACACCTTTGTCACAACTTCATGAAGGATATCATCGATCATATGATCCAGTTTCCAGCTGATCATTAAGGAATGAGGTGCCGCGTGGTCTTATTTTTTTGCTGCTACACCAAAATCCGCACCTATACATACATGTCCACCAGTATGCAAGAGCTGAACTCAAGACGAGACAACTCGACACACTCATGGGAAATCTGGGCCCAGTTACCCATAAACGGGAGGCTGGGGGGGGGGGGGGTCGGGACTCATCAAATTACGTATCTAGACTTAAATATCCTCGACTAGACCAGCTTACAGTTTGACTCCGGTCACGGGTCAAAAACTTAACTCATGGGCAAATTTCCCCCTGAACCGGGTGGGGGTGGGGGGTGAGAACTCAAAAGGCACAACTAGACCCCAATACCCACAAGTGTACCAAGTTTGAACTTTATGCTTGCTATGGTTCACGAGTTATGAGCTCCACAAACTACAGTGAAAACCGGAAACCGAAAGCTGCTACAGCGCGCGCAATAGAGGATTGTTCCAAGGAACACTCTACTAAAAATGGTCTAAAATAGTTCGTTTTTAGAAATAACTACTTAGTAATCATTCACCCGGCAGGTGAATGACGACGAAAGTCAGGTAGGGTAAGTATAGTATGGTACAGTACAGTCAGGTAGGGCAAGTACAGTATGGTACAGTACAGTCAGGTATGGTAAGTACAGTAGGCTACTGTAACTAGATAGGCTACTATTTACTCAGGCCAGTTCGTCAATCTCAAATAATCTGAAGAGAAAATTATGTCTAAAAGACCAGCGTAATTGTGCTTCGATGTGAAAAGTTAATGTAAGGTGTGAATGGTTCACGTAACACAAGACATTTGACAGAAACTTAAGCTTACTTGAGGTAAAATCTTACGGATCCAATGTAAGATAACCTCAACCTTCTGGCGAATGTTAGCGTATGGTATCGGGCCTTATATATAGGGCCGTATCGGGGAATTTGTTTCGGGGGGAGGGGTCTCCCTGTGTTTCAAACCTAATCCCAACCTAACAGTAAAGCAAGAATATAGGTCAGAGGTTAAGCCTATAAAAGAACGATACGAGGGGGGGGGGGAGTTGAGCCCCATAATCCCGGCCTGGATACGACCTTGGGTGAAGATTCGGTGCGACATGACCGAACCTGCAATACGAAGCCTGGGGATTTTTGAACGTTCTGCGAGAGGCTCTTCGGAGGAAACTAATAGAAAAGTATATTTGATGCCCTTTTGAGAGTTCCGAGTTACTGTCGGCTTCTGGTCACACCGCTTGGAACACTAGCTGACCGTTCCCTGAAGCATTAGTTACGCATCTCTGAAAGCCATTGTCTGCTATGAAGGCTAGATCGCGGGGAGTCACGGCGGGAAGCGTAGCACCAAGATCTTGCACCAAGTAAATCCTATGATTCGTGGTCTTCTTCTCCCAGCAAAAGTCCTATATTTGAATGAGGAGCTTCATCGAATGTGGACTCCGTGAAACAAAAATCAAGTCCCATCGATGACCGTGGGAGTTTGCCTGAGATTGATTTATTTATTCTTGTTCGGTCTTTGTTCTTTAATGATTTTGCAGTGAAGTATGCTTACATAGTTTCCTTTTTCTGCTTTCTGTTTTGATTTCTCCACCATTAGCAGGAATTCCAGTACTCGACCGCCCAACCCTGGTTGTCTGTACGCATCTTAAGAAAATGTCTCCGGCGAGGTCGCTGTGGAAATGGTGGACTGTAAATCTCAGAGGGGAGCCACCGAGGCGGTTAATTGTACTTAGAGGACCCGTCGTACCTATCATGCCAAAGAAAACCCATACTTCCTTAATCGCTTCATCCATTCTTATACCCGGAGACCCGAATTTCGTATGGTATATTCTACCCCCCCCCCCCCCTGACGACAACTCACTGCTTTTCACACTTGCTCTCGCTATTTTCGATGCGTTTCATGCTCCTGACGACTCTTTCCGAGAAGCTCCGACGGCGGAAAAACAGGTTCTGGAAATTCTTCCCTACTTTTGCTAGAATCCAACTTTTTAATTTTTTTAAATCAGTCCGACGACTCTTTTCGAGAAGCTCCGCCGTCGGAAAAACAAGTTGTGGAAATTTTTCCCTAAATTTTCTAGAATTAAACTTTTTCATATTTTTTCTTAAATCAGTCCGGCGACTCTTTCCGAGAATCTCAGCCTTCGGAAAAAACAGGTTGTGGAAATTTTTCCCTACCTTTAATAGAATTCAACTTTTTAATTTGTTTTTAAATCAGTCTGACAACTCTTTCCGAGAAGCTCCGCCGCCGGAAAAACAGGTTGTGGAAATTTTTCCCTAATTTTAATATAATTCAACTTTTTCATATTTTTTAAAATCAGTCCGGCGACTCTTTCCGTGAAGCTCAGCCTTCGGAAAAAACAGGTTGTGGAAATTTGTCCCTACCTTTAATAGAATTCAACTTTTTAATTTGTTTTTAGATCAGTCCGACGGCTCTTTCCGAGAAAAAACAGGTTGTGGAAATTTGTTCCTACTTTTGCTAGAATTCAACTTTTCATTTTAAACAAAATAATTGAATATAAGCAGTAGCCAGTGCTTAATACTACAGATATGAACAGCAGACTATCTACACTTTTGTAGGCCTTTATTATCGTAGTTTTAAATTGTTTCTACTTTCAGGAGCGTCCGTATAGCTGCGATATTTGCGGCCGGGCTTTTGAACATTCCGGAAAGCTGCACCGGCACCGTCGGATTCACACCGGGGAACGTCCGCACCGCTGCCCCACCTGTGGTAAGGACTTTATCCAAAGTGGGCAGCTCGTCATCCACCAGAGATCCCATACCGGTGAGTCACATCTTTGTTTTCCCGACTTATTAGTTGCCGACTTGCCAGATAAGTTTTGCGGATTTTGTCTAATCTTCGACTGACAGGAATACACTGAAAAAAGTTTCTCCGTATAAAGATTAAACTTAACTGCGGTATTTGCTACTTGGATTCATCTTATCTCTATTTGGTATTAATCTTATCTGCATAGAGGTAAGGATAATCCGAGTAGCAAATACTGCAGTTAACTTAATCTTTATATGGAAAAACTTTTTACAGTGTAATCTTGTTTGGAGCTAGTTTTGGCCTCAAGCAGCACTCGTGAAACTGTATTTTAAAAGCTGACTGAGAACACAACACTGTAAAAAAAATCTTGCAGTATTTGCTATTGGGATTACTCTTGTCTTTATTGAGATAAGATTATCCCTATTTCGGATTAATTTTATCCCAATAGAGATAAGATTAATCCTAGTAGCAAATACTGCATCCTTATTCGGAGAAACTTTTGACAGTGAAGGCTCAATTTTTAAAGGACCTGTTTTTCTTATAATACTAATGCAACCTAATTCGTAATCACTCCATCCATTCTTGAAACCGGAGACCCTGATTTCATACGGCACACTCACGTCACTGATTTCCTCACTTGCCTTGTTACATCGACGCGTATCATATTGTCGATGGTTGTTTGTACCTTCGATGCGTATCATAATGTCGACGGCGAGGTCGACGGTTGTTTGTTATTCAGTTCTTCTTTATTTCTTCATTATCCATTATCCTCCTTGTTCTTGAAAGTGTGGCTTTCAGAAAAAACGGTTATGTAAACTTTCCCCTGTTTTGCTAGAAGTCAAAGTCTTCAAACAGCCAAAGAGCTGAAAGCAGAGACTAGTGGTAAACTATTTTGAAAAACAGGAACTTAAACAGTAAATAGTGAGAGTGTCTTGATAATGTCTCCGTACAAAACCAAAAACAAAGGAGGGTCGAGATCGGAGAAACAAAGTTGACTGAATCGATATCCGGTCAAAACCGCGAAAACTAAAACAGCGACTGCAGAAACAGCAACGGTCAAAAAAGCGAGGTCGGGGGGGGGGGGGGGCACACAATGTTAAAAAAAAAATATTCTCCGACCTACCAAAGGTTCAGGTTCTCTTACTGTAATTTCTAATCCTACAAAATAAAATTGACAGAATTCCGGCAGAGCACGAAAAGGCCGGAATTTAAATAAAAGCTGGAAGCTCATATGGCACTTGCATGGCTTGGTAGAAGGATAAAGTAGGAATTTGCCAATTCGTGGGTTTGTTTTGATCATTTGTAAGCAAAACCGTTCTGATAAGAATGTATCATTTGGCAAAAAAAATTTGGCTGTGATGATGTGCACTTTAAGGGTGCTAGAAAGTCATTTCTAAGCAAAACCCTTGAGGCAAACGTGATCATAGGCTCATGGGGATCATGAAAATGCAGATTTTGCTTAAATTTATTTTTTGTACTTTGCGGTTAAGATGAGTACTTTAAGGGATGGTCGGATCTGGGAAGTGACAAGTTTTAAGCCAATCTTGTCAAGTCTCTAATGTTAGGCTACGCTTGTTCTTCCTACCAAATGTCATCCCAATCGCTACACTCTAAGCGTGTCACAAAATTTCCGGTCCCTCCCCCCCCCCCCCCCCGATACCCCACATAGATCGGATCATGTCCTCACTTGAAATGGGACATCTGAAACATGAGTTCTTTCCGAATATCAGGTTTCATTAAGATCCAATCACCCGTTCAAAAGTTCGACATTTCTCAAGATTCCGGAGTACCCCTCCCTCCACTCCCCCAACGTTGGTCAAATTCGAGAAACGACTGTTCTTGAGTTAAAACTGTCGAGTCCTCGATACGCCTGCCAAGTTTCATCATCCTAGCACATGTGTAAGCATCTTAACTCGGGATCACCGGAATTCCGGAACCCCCTGCACTCCAACTTCCCCCCACAGTCCTCGGATCCAGTCCGATCTTGTCAACTATGTATCTAGGGCGTGTTCTTGTTCTTCGCAACAAGTTTCATCCCATCCGTCCACTCTGGACATCACAGGATTTCCGGTTCCCTCCTCGAACTCCCCACAAAGTCACCGGATCCATTCCGGACTTGAAGTGTGACATCTGAGACACGAGTTCTTTCCAAATATCATTTTTCATTAACATCCATTCCCCATTTAAAAGTTATAAATACGTCAATATTCTGGACTCCCCTCCCTCCACTCCCCCACGGTGGTCGAATGGGGGAAGTGACTATTTCTAAGTTATTTTAGTCGGGTCTCTGATATGACTGCCAAGTTTCATCGTCCTAGCACATGTGTAAGCATCTTAACTCGTGATCACCGGAACTCCGGAACCCTCCCTCCAACTCTCCCCACAGTGCTCGGATCCGGTCTGGTCTTGTCAGCTCTATATCTACGGGTAGTGCTTGTTCTTTCCGCCAAGTTTTATCCCGATCCGTCCACTCTGCAAATGTCACCCAATTTCCGCCCCCCCCCCCCCTCCAACTCTCCCCAAAGTAACCAGATCCATTCCAGACTTGAAGTGTGAGAGTGTGAGATCTTTCCAAATATCAAGTTTCATTAAGGTTCGATTCCCCGCTCAAAAGTTTTACACACGTTAATATTCCGGATTCCCCCTCCCTCCATACTCCCCAACGGTTGTCGGACCAGGGAAATGATAATTTCCAAGTCAGTTTGGTGTGATCCCTAATATGCCTACCAAGTCTCGCATCCTCCTAGCACATCTGGAAGTGCCCTAACTCGAGATGAGTGGACAGACCGACCGACCGACCGAAAAGTTATCAGTATATGGCACTTCAGCAGAGCTGCAAGTGCCATAAAAACAAAGAGCTACCGATATAACTGCAAATACAAATAGTCAGTAAAAATAAAACGTATGAACGCCTGCCTTACCCACCAACCATAAATCTCCAACCTAATAAAACAAGAGCTGAAAGCTCATATGGCACTTGTAAGAACAGTTAGCATGTGTCAGATACGGTTTGCAGTTGTCACGGCTGCATCTTTCTCCCGATATTCATTTCATCAGAAAATCGGCTTGATCTACTAAATTTGAAATGGTTATTCCACTCACTGATAACTGTTTCTCCCACAACTATGATCGGATCGGGGGAGGGACTGTTTTTAAGCCAATCTGACAGAGTCCCTAACACGCCTGCCAAGTTTCGTGGTCATAGCACAGACTGCCAAGTTTCATGGTCATAGCACATTTGGAAGTACTCCAGCTCGTGATGACCAGAATTGTGGAAAACCCTCTCAAGGTCCCCCAACTGTGACAAGATCCGGTCCTGTTTTGTCAGTATTGTCTCGTATTGTCTCTACGGCTTATGCTTGTTCTTTCCTCCAAGTCCCATCCCGATCTCTAGACTCTAAGCTTTTCACGAGATTTCTTGCACCCCCTCCAGCTCCCCCCCCTGTTATTGGATCCGTTCCAAACTTGAAATTGATCATCTGAGACACTTGTTCTTGACACTTGTCAAGTTTCATCCACGTCCGATCACCCGTTCTAAAGTTATGCATGTCACTAGATGCTGGATTCCCCATCCCTCCACTCCCCCCAACATCACCATATCGGGGAAGGAACTATTTTCAAGTCGACCTAGGAGAGTATCTAATATGTCTGCCAAATTTCATGGTCATAGTACATCTGGAAGTATCCTAACTCGTGATCACCGCGGAAGTCCAAGAAACCCCTCCGACACCCTCCACTGCGACACGATCCGGTCCTATTTTGTCAATAAAGTATCTAGGGTTAATGCTCGTTCTTCCCTTCAAGTTCCATCCCGATCCCTCGACCCTAAGCGTTTCAAAAGATTTCCGGTCCCCCCTCTACCCCCACCCCCAGTTATCGGATTCGGGCCAGATTTGAAATTGAAAATCTGAGACACTTGTTCTTCACACTTGTCAAGTTTCATGAATGTCCGTTTACCCGTTCCTAAGTTAGGTATGATTCTAGTTTCCGGATTCCCCATCCCTCTACTCCCCCGCGATGGCTGAATCCGGGAAGTGATTATTTCCAAGTTAACCTGGTCGGTTCCCTCGTATGCCTTCCAAGTTTTATTGTCCTAGCTTATGTGGAAGCGTTTCAGAAAATTTCCGGTGCCCCCTTCCAGCCCCCCCCCCCCCACAGGTATCGAATCTGGTCCGGATTTGTTTATTTATTTATTTGAAAATAGCCAACTGTGGCTGCTACACAACGACTCATTTTATATACACTAAAAAAGAGAAAAGGACAAAAAAATAAATATGCTGAAGGCACGAAGCCTCCAACAAACAATGTACTCAAAACTCAATCAGGATGGGTCGAACCCACAGGAAATTTCTTTCCCCTAAGCCCAGAGATTTGAAACTGAATATCCGAAAAACTTGTTCTTGACACAAGTCAAGTTTCACGCATGTCCGATTACCCTCTCCAAAGTTATGCATGTTAATAGTTTCCGGATTTTCAATCCTTCCACTCCCCCCACTATGATCGGATCTGGAAAGTGATTATTTCCAAGTTAATCTGGTCGGTTCCCTGATATGCCTGCCAAGTTTCATTGTCCTGTGGAAGTGTTTCACGAGATTTGTTTAGTTTAAGTTTAGTTAGCAAAATAGTTCAAGTTATTTTGCTCTGGTTAGCATTTAGCATGGGGTCAGACCACTTAGCCTGACTTTAATGTTTAAACCGTATGTCTTCTCGCAGTCGCTTCTAAATACATCAAGTCGTAGCGAAGAGGTAGAACACTGGACCTATGCCACAAAGGTTCGCGGATCGATACCGCATTTGGGCATCGCTCTTTTTGCCTGCTCCCCTTTTGCTACCGTTGTTCCTAGTTTCCGGACTCCCGAATCCGGGGAAAGTTGGATTGGGGAAGTGATTATTTGTAAGTTAATCTGGTCGGGTCCCTGATATGCCTGCGAAGTTTCATCGTCCTAGCTTGTGCGGAAATCCTTGATCTATATCAACCCCTACTAAGGTTCAACAACATATTATACCAACCCCTTCGACCTTCGATTGCTCTAGCTCTATCCGAACGAATTTAAGCAAAGAATGACTCATCCATGAGCAGAGCTATACTAGTGTGAAGAAATAATGACTCATCCACGCGCAGAGTTATACTAGTGTAAAGAAAGGGGCAGGGGTTTAACAAAAACTAGAAAAAGCGTTTCAAGAGATTTCGGGTGTCCCCCTCCAGCCCCCCCCCCCACAGTTATCGGATCCGATCCGAATTTGACAATGAACATCCAAGACACTTGTTCTTGATACCTGTCAAGTTTAATGCACGTCCGATTATTCGTTCCAAAGTTATGAATGTTACTAATTTCCGGATTCCCCATCTTGCCACTCCCCAGCTGATGGTCGGATCGGGGAAGTGATTATTTCCAAGTTAATCCGGTTGGGTCCCTGATATGCGTGCCCTTATCGTGTCTTCGCACTATTCCAAGCTATTACTTTATTTTTCTCGCCGTTTATATGTTAATCGATTCACGTTCTAGTCTCTTGCTTGACACACCTGTCTAAAGTGAACCGTTCTTGGAGAGGGGTGTTTCTATGACAACGAAATTAGTGGAAAAAAGGACACGTGGAGAAAATTGAGGGGTTCGGAATTTGTCGGATCCTCATTACATCTAGTGTGTGCCCTGTTGCTGTTGAAAGGTTGAAGCAAGCCATTTGAGGAGGGCAATAGGAAAGGGGTCCGAGGCTTTGCCGTTTGCTTTGAAATTTGACTGTAAAGAGAGATAATGGTCTAAACTAAGTTGTATCGTAACGTAATTCCATACAAGCGTGACGTCACACCCATTTGATCTATTTTACCTCAGAAAACGAAAAATTGTAGTTTATTCCTATCGGTGAGTATATATTTTAATATATATAGAAAGAGCCGAGCGACCAGTGAGGCGCCAGTCGCGTTTACATTTTTTACGGCCTAGGGACAATCAAATCCTATGTTGAGTCCTCAATCACACGACGTCACTAAGTGCGTCACGACTGTGTGGAATTCCGATACAATTATGTCAACACTGAGATAGCAGTGGAACAAAAGTACGCGCTCAATGTTAAAAAAAAAACCTTCAGTCCAAGCTAACTGCGAATCAATTTGACATTTCCGATCGGATACGTCAGCTACATTTTATCGGATCTGCATGTCGGCCCTTCTTGCCAACGGTCCTCGTCAGGCTCAAGCCTCAAGCTGCCAAATTTTGTTGGAATCGCTTGTATGACAAGAGAATAAAGTTCAGAAACAGATTCATCGCGTGTTCTTGCCCCCAATGCGAACCTCTAAATCTAATTGAGAATTCGGTTTCGGCCGGATTCTGGGCCAACTACTTGTCTAGCAAGAAACAAAAGCTCAAAAACGAATTCAACATGTCTCCTTATACCTATACCGAACCTCTAATCATATTCAGATAAAACGTTTACTTTTAACAAATTTTGCAGGAATGACTCAAAGCGGATAAATGAGCTATGATCGAGGCAATTATGTTCTTCAGCGTAAAAAATGGCCCCGAAACAAATAGGATACAATCTTCGGGCTTCTTTGAGATGTGCACCTTCTGAATAAAATAATTTAACCTCTTTTTCCTATTAAAAAAAAAACCCAAAACACTAGACTACCAAGAACTTGCAATACTGCAGCATAATATATTTCTCGCAGTTGTTCTATAAATAATTTTTTTCATGTATAAGGTTCAAAGCCAATCTGATTATTCATAATACAAGAAACAAAAACGAGATTTTCGTTTTTTTTTGCAGATCAGCTAATTCGAAGCAAATTAGCTGATTTAGAAAAACTCCGAAAATCTCGTTTTTGGTTTCCTGAAGACCGCCTGATGATCTTTCATTAGCTCTATTCCCGAGGCAGCAAAAGAGAATAACAGACGAAACACATACTGTAAATTTATTGGATCAGTGGATACTCGCTGCCAAAGCCTATGACTCATTTCGTAACATGTTTATGAACAGTAATAATCGCCCAGATTTGCAAAGGCCTACGTTGCATGTGGACTTGCCAATAATCGATAACAACTGCTCTCCGCCTTAGTGCATGAGCACTTGGACTTACTCGTGTAGGTAATAATCTATTATCCCCGAGAGTAGTAGCTGCGTTTTGCACTCCGGGCTGTCTCTGGTGTTTAGTCACCAGTGTCCGGTTCTTCCCTTAAAACGCGTTTTTTTTTTGTTCACCTGTGAGTTGATGAAAACTGGCTAACTCCTCGCTGAAGCCGGGCTCACGAGCAGGTTCTGGTTAGTCTGCACCGGTGAGATAAAACCGGACAATGGTTAGTTCAAAAACGGGTTATAAGCCTGGTGAGAAGTCACCGGTGGATGCAAAAACGGCTTATAAGAACAAGACCAAAGTTTTCGATGGGATCCCAAAAATTCAGTATCTGATCCAGACAACTGGGTCTTGTCTTAGCCAGATCCAGTCATCGCCAGAATCCTTGAACATTCTTACAATTAAAATTCAGAAACAGATTAAGGCGAAATAGCTAATCATCTGAGAAAACCAAGTTCAGATATGGATTCAGCATGTGTGTTTACCCGTATAAGTCATATCTGTTTTGACGAAAAGTTCCTGCCACTTCTGCCAATTTCCCGGTTTTGGCCGAACTCTAGAACTACTTGTCCGGCGGAAAAAGAAAGCTCAAAAACGAACCCAGGGCATATTCTTTCCCCAATAATGAACATCTAATCAACTTCAAATGAAAATTTAACTTATAACAAATTTTCCGACTCCAGCCGGATTCCGGTCGAACTATATTTCCGGGTAAAATATGATTGTCACACACGGATTCAGCGTCTCTTCTTACCCCTAAATCGGTTATCTAATCAGCTAGAAATAAAACTTTAACTTTTAACAATTTTCCGGTTTTGGCCGGATTCCGGGCGAACTACATGTCCGGGTAGAAAATTGTTTTCACATAAAAGTTCAGCATGTCTTCTTGCCCTAAATCGGACATCTGATCAACTCTAAATAAAACTTTTAATTTTAACAAACTTTCCGGTTTGGGCCGGATTCTGGGCGAACTACTTGTCCGTCGAGAAAATGGTTTTCACCATCGTCTTCAGCATGCCTTCCTACCTCTAAATCGAACATCTAATCCACTTCAAATAAAACTTTTACTTTTAACAAACTTTCCGGTTTTGGTCGGATTCCGGGCGAACCACTTGCTCGATTACAAAATGGTTTTCACCATCGTGTTCAGCATGTCTTCTTACCCCATAATCGACTATCACATTAGCTGTTTCAAAATATTTTGTTTGCCCCTTAATTTGAACCCCCACCGCTAAATGTAGGGCTTCAAAGCCCATTTACGAACTCGACTGGTCCGCCGACCCAACGAATCCTCACACCAAGTTTCATCAAAATATCTCATTCCTTTCGAGAGTTATCGTGCTTACAGACGGACGGACGGACGGACAGACGGACAACTTTTGCGATGTCATAGGTATCCCTCCACTTACGTTTTGGGATCCCAAAAACCGGAGACCCCCAGTGAGAGCTCCCGTGATAAAGAACGCAGCTAGTATAGGATCGCCCTTTGAAGTTGGTCATCAAATAAATATTGAGTTAGGTTTAGCCGACGGGCATTTTGAAACAGTGCAATGGTCGTAGGTTGAAGAGGTCACAGGCTGTGGATCAGTTTACACCTAGGGAAGATGATCGGCTGAGGACGAAAAGGAAGCAATGGCAGTAAGTCCGAGATTCAGTCGTGCAGGCTTTCGTGATGAAGCCCGTTAAAGGACCCCTCTTGCTTATTCTGCCTTTTATAATATACTTAGCTCCCATATGGAATTATAATCTTCTAAAATCCCCACCTTTCTCCATTGTTTCATTTTGTAACTGCGAATTTTTAGCGCTTTTTCAGCCTTGCCGAATTTTCCTGTCAGCCAAAGAAAAGTTTGCCGGAATCTTCAGCGTCCACTGACAACTCTTTCACACATAAGGATGTGATAATCTTCTGTTTATTACTTCTTTTTTTGCTTAGTTTTCCCACTTTTTAACCAAGGCACGTTCAATTTTCAAATGTTTTGCGCGGATTCCAGAGCAGGAAGGCTGGACGTAGTCGACAAGCGCTAACAAGAGAATCGCCAGTTTTAGGTGGAAAGTCATGGCATTTTGAAAAACGTTTTTTCTTATTCATCATCGTAGGGAAAAGATCATTTCTAGTAAGAGTTGTGCTTTAAGCACTCCGAGGGGTTGAAAAGACAGTTGACAGCATATATGGACTGACCGCATATTATTTCCTATCGTGTTCTCAAGCAGTTTCTTCATTAGTTTCAGTTAATAGGCTGACTGGTCCCAGTTGTACATAAGCCAGATGGAGGGGGGGGGGCTAAGGGTTTTATGAGGGTTCCTTTCAGATAAACCAGTTTTCGAAAAAAACACAATCTAGCCCTAATATGTAACATCTTCCAGAGCTGTTGCGAGTCCGAGACAAGTCATGCTCACGAGTCCTGGACAAAATCGTTGAGACGAGGCGAGACCGAGTCCTTGAAAACAAGACAAAGGTTTCGATGGGATTCCAAAATTTTAATATTTGCTCCCGACAATTCGGTCTTGTAGACATTTGGTCAATTCGGTCTTGTAGATATTCGGTCTTCAACAGACTTCCTAAACATTTTTACTTTTAAAATTTTCAAACAGATTAAGACCAATGGTAATAATCGGAAAAGAGCAAGTTCGTATTTGAATGTGCAAAACGGATGCGCCAGCTGAATTTCGCCAAGTTCAGATATATTCAGATATCCATTTTGCGCTGTCAAATATTCAGATATGGATTCAATACATGGTTTACTCTATAGCCTACGTCGTATCTCTTTCCTTCCTTACTTTTGCCCAACTACCGGTTTCGGCCGGATTCCAGACAAACTACTTGTCTGGCAAAAAACTAAAACTCAAAAATGTATTTAGCATGTCTCCTTGCCCCACATCCATCCTCTGATCAACTTCAGATGAAACTTTTACTTCTAACAAATTTTCCAGTTTCAGCCGGATTGCGAGCGATCTATACATCCGGTGAGAAAATGATTGTCATATACGGATTCAGCACGTCTTTTTACCCCCAAATCGAACATCTTATCAAATTTAAATAAAGCTTTTACTTTAACAAATTCTCCGGTTTTGGCCGGATTCTGGCCGAACTAATTGTCCGGCGAGAAAATAATTTTCATATTCGGATTCAGCACGTCTCCTTGCCCCTAAATCGAACCTCTAATCAACTCCATATTAAACTTTTACTTTTCACTATTTGTCTATTTGTCCGGAGAGAAAATGAATTTCATATTCGAATTCACCATGTCTCCTTACCCCTAAATCAACTATCTCAACAGCTTTCAAAAAATATTTTATTTGCCCCTTAATTTGAAACCCCTCCCCCACCCTCAGATATGAGGGTGGCCCATCTTCGAACTTGACCTGTACTTTGACCCAAAGGATCCTCGCACCAAGTTTCATCAAAATATCTCAGTCCCCTCGAGAGTTATCGTGCGGACAGACGGACAGAGGGGCAACTTTTGCGATGTCATAGGTATCCCTCCACTTACGTTTTGGGATCGTAACAGCTTTTGCGATGTCATAGGTATCCCTCCACTTACGTTTTGGGATCCCAAAAAACATCTCGAGACCCAGTCACGCCCTGAGTCCTAACGATATTTTTTTTCTTTAAATAATGAACTATATTCTTCATATACAGAGACTTCATCTGAGAATGAGCCAGGTGATATAAATCGACCGAAGGATGTTTTATGGAGAAAATGTTTGAGGTAGAATAGCAAACCATTATTTGGATCTGTTTCCGAGTCAAATAATCATTGGGCTGTTTAAAAGAGATATTTTCATCGAGGATAAAGCTAACATATTTTAAAATCGAGGATCTTAAAAGTTCGTTGTCTCCTTACCCCTAAATCAACTATCTCAACAGCTTTCAAAAAATATTTTATTTGCCCCTTAATTTGAAACCCCTCCCCCACCCTCAGATATGAGGGTGGCCCATCTTCGAACTTGACCTCTTGCTAAGAAAATGAGAAATAGGAAAGACGGATGTGATTTAAAAAAATATATTAATGTAAAAGAATTCAAATAGTATCGTTCAAAAACGAAATTTGCGAAATACTCAACGGAAGTGGAGATAAAGAATGAATGGGAAGAGTGACTGGCACTGCAATTTTAATAGTTCATCCAGGCAGAAGGTCCCGTTGTTCGGTTATCGAAACATCCAAACGACGGTTTGCGAGAGTTACTCACTGGTCTGATTTCTTATGCGGAAACACCTATTTATTCAACAACTATTTAAGATTTCTATTAACTGTGTATCCTAAATGTAATTCTGGTCAGTCGCAAGAAATGAAACTTTAATGGGAACCTCTGACCAGTTTTGGGGGAGTTGATTGAAGTGAATCCATAAAATTATTGATGTTTAAGTTACGAACGAGTGGTCCGATTCCAATGATATTTTGTGGGTGGTGAACTGAAAAGTTAGATATATAGAATCTGCCCAAACCACTTAATTTCAGCAGTGACTGGGTGAGTTTCCAGAAATTGCGTAAGCGCACAAGAAAGTTGGACAGTACCGAGTTTATGCAGCCTGAATACGTTATTTGGCGTACAGACTACATTGTCAGAAGTTTCGTAACAGATTGCGCATAACACTTTCAGGAATGACACCTTTTCACTTAGAAATAAAGTGTTATGACCAATTAAGTTTACACTATTTCGTGCCTAGATCTCCAACAACACTTTCAATTGGTAAAAATACTAACGGGAAGGAAAGAAACATAACATGTAACATCCCAAAGTGTTATCTGTTGAAACTGCGCATCCTGCTGTTGTTGTTATTTAACTTCTGACAGTGTAGTATTTTTACCTATTGAAGGTGTTGTTGTAGATCTGGGCATGAAATAGTATAAACTTAATTTGTCATAACACTTTTTTCTAAGTGAAAAGGTGTTATTCTTGAAAGTGTTATGCGCAATCTGTTATGAAACTTCTGACAGTGTAGATTCGGTAACGGTGAGAGGGATGAAGGGGGTGCCGAAAATTGGCAGATATGCTCCGATTAGAGCCAAACTTGGTGGACATGTGAGAGATGCGACATTTATTTGTCTGAGTCGTCTTCTGCCACAGTGGATCGGGAATTTGAGGGATAATCGCTGAAATTTTGTGTTTCGCATAGGGGTCAAACGAGTTTAGCAATATCAATGACTCTAAATCTAGTAGGATGGAAATTACATATTTTGGGGCTCAGACCCGATCTACCACGGTTGGGGGCACACGAGTTTCTCGAAATATGTCCAAATTTGAATGAAACTTGATGCGTGGCAAGAGATGAAGCCATCGGTGACTTTTCTATGTGTCCGAACAGAAAATAACCACGGGGATGGAGTTTGAGAAGGCATCCAGAAATATTTTGGCATGCTTAGGGATCAAACGAGTGGAGTACGGTTGGGATGAAATTTAGAAGCTCCAAAGGACATATGCTCAAGATAACCCATTTTGGTGTCCAAGACGCATTCGACCTCATCGGGGGGGGGGGGGGAGAGATTGGGCGGGACCGCAAATTTTCCGGAAACGCTCAAATCCGATTGCAAAATTTTGCGTGGTAAGTGCTCGAACCGGATTCTGTACTGCATGTAGGGAGTTTCATCACTTAGTCCTCCAGGGTATTACTTGATTTAGTCCTGCTGCAAAAGGTGCGACATAACCATCCACTGGCCAATCTCTTTAGTTGGTCACTGGAGACTTCGTTTTATTTTAAATTACCGAGCCCAGACGTTCACTTCGACTCCTGACTCGGCCGAGTCGAGTCTCAGACGAGTCCGAGTTCTGCTCCTTGAACGACGAGTCCGAGTCCTTGAAAAAAATGTCTCGAGGCGAGTCCAGAGTTCGAGCCCACCAGCTCTGACGTCTTCACCCAATAAAACCCTAATGCGGCTTTCACACTGAGAACGCAAGACGCTTGCGTTGCGCTGCGTACAGTCAGCGTTGCGTCTGTCTTGCGTCGGACCTTTCACACGGTGAAGGCTTGTGCGTTGCGTTTTCAAAAAAATGGCTAGTTCTGAGGAAGACTTAAAATGATGCCTGGACGGAACATGGAGCCTATAGGCAAATTCAGACAGTCTGTAGAATGTTTATAGGTAGTTAGGTAGTTTAATATTTTTTCTACAGATACTTATTCTTAATGTTTCTTTACCCTTAGCTTTTCTTTCTAGGCGAAAAGCCTTTCGTTTGTCCCACCTGTGAAAAGGGGTTTACTTGCTCAAAACAGCTGAAGGTTCATCAGCGTACGCACACAGGTGAGTGCCTTGACTATAATTTGCTATTGTGACAAAAAGGTTGTAATGTGAGGATGTCCCATTGATCAGTATAATAAGTTTAACTGAAAAGCCAACTTACTTTTTGTCATTTACTACTCTGCTAGTCAAATATTTTTAGAAAATGAAATTGAATCTTTTGATGTTATGAGGCGGAAAGCGATAGAGTTAGTTTTTTACAAGGTTAGAGTCTCCGAAAACCCATTTTTCAAGGCAATTCGTGAGAATGCAAAATGCGTTCCGGCCATTTCTACCGCCTTTTCCGTCGACTGTGCTATTGCCCCGAGCCGCCGAATGGATAAAATGATAGTATATATTTAGCAAAGAATATTCTTGTGTTAGTGTAATTTTATTATATGATGTATAATAAATAAATGGATTGATTGATTGAATTGAATGCACTAAATTATTTGGATTGAATGACTGAAAGAACGGTTTATTATAAAAAAAAAAACTAGAATCAAACCTGAAAGGGACTAATTATCCTCAAAACAAAACATTAGCAACAAAGAAAACTTTGACAAAAATAAAGAAAAAATAGGAAAGAAAGGAAAGTTGTTTGACTTAACCGGTTTGGGACTCCCAACCAAGAAAAAAAAAGTGTTTTCTTTTATTTTCCACTGTCTACTCTTTATGACGTTCAGAATATCTGCGGCCGTCCCCACAACGAAGATTCTACTATGACACGGAAAATTTTAATCTCAACATAAACGCGGTTTTTGGGATCCCAAAACGTAAGTGGAGGGATACCTATGACATCAGTAGTTATATAAAGCCGACTCTAGACCACCCTCCCCCCAATTTCAAACCCCGTTTTAACATCAGTTTCTTAAATTTTAACATCCTTTTTTCCAAATTATCCCCCTTTTTAAAGATATTTTTATTTTCTTATTTCCCAAATAAAGGCCTCTAGTAATAGGAAATATTACCATTAAAGACATATAAACTACTACAAATACTACTTCTTTTTTTCTTTTTTTTTCTTTTTCATTTTGTATCCAGATATAATACCAATTCTGAACCACATCACTGGTAAATCAGCAATTGCTCAGAATTTTTTTTTTACCCGTTTAAAAGGCTGCAAAATCGTCCTTTTTCTATTTTTATTCAAATATAATACCAATTCTACACCATATTACTGAGTAAACAGTTCTAAATCAACATATTGTTCAGAGTCCTTATTTACCCTCATAATAGGCTGCAAAATCAGATTTTTCTTCAGAAGTAACTCATTAGCAATAGCATTGTATCTCTGTGGAATAAACAAAGCACAGGCTTTATTATTATGATTAATAACTACAACCAGCTTATCACCATATTTTGTCTTAGCAATTCTCATTTTAACGATGGTATATTTCAATCCTAGAACTAGTTCTTCTTTCCTGATTGTCTCATTGTATTTACTCATTCTGATTGTAGACAAGACTTCCTTCATTGAATCCATTTATTAGCGGCTTAATTTCTTTAATAAAAATCCAAACTCACGAACTCACATACATATTTTTGTTAATAATATCAAGTGTAGCTTTTCTTTCATAATATATAACACAGTAAATATTATATGGTATGGGTTGATTATCTTTTAATGTTATACTTATTTCAGTATCAGCAGTTGTTCCATTATAAATATTTGACTCGGGTTTGGAAACATCGAAACAGAATAGTGGATATACTTCTTTAAATTCTTCTCTATTGACTACACTACCAGTATCAAACGCTAATTGTTTATAACCCAAATGTATGTATCTGTTGTACAGATTAGAGTACGTGCATTTCTCATCATTAAAGTCGCATTTGAGGGGTTCTTCTGGATATTTATCCCCGTTAATTCTAACCTCTATATCCGACAAATACATATGATCAAATACCATATTATTCTTTTTTTGGTTGTTATGCTTGTCATTTTTCTGTAACATCACAACGATTTTCGTAGGACTATTTCTCTCAGAACAACTTTCCAGGTGTGCACCTTATTCTGACTAACATCACTTTTATAAGTATTACAAGCTTCCCACATCAAATTATACTTTTTATCCTTTGCCAAACCCTTTTCCAATTCACTCATCATTTCAATACTAGGAGCTATGACAGGAATTTTCCAGGATAAATACTCAATGACAACTTTACAATTAGTATTTCCATTTCTTACAATCATGTTATTATCATCATTTCTTCTTAGACATATTCTGCGCGATGCACCTCTAAAAAATCGTTTGTTTCCTTTCAAGAATCCAAACAACTCTGATAATGGTAAATACATATTTACTAGTTTGCTGTTTTTAGTTCTATTATATCTCTTTTCAAATCCTTTATTATAATGTGGATTAGATTTAGGACTGACAACCACAGTTCCTGCTTTTACTCCATCTACAGGTACGGTAAATGAACTACTTATAGGGTTGGTATCTGTTCCCTGATTATAATCCTTATACCAGAAATGATTTCTAGCTGCACTTCTAGAATAATCATCAGAATATTCAATCAACTTTGTAACGGTAGTTGCAATACCAACATGATTAATTTTTTCAGTAGGTGCATCGTTTATTACATACTCAGCGGTACTAAATAGATTAAATCCATTATTAGTGAGCATAGCAACATCGGTTGCATCTATGTTAGTTCCATTCTCTTTTACAATTCTTACACCCACTTCAAGATAACTTTCACTTGGATAGAATCAAGGATCTAATTTCTTTGTTTCAAATTCAAAATCTGTTTTATTGGATACATTCACATCTGTTTCTCGAATTTCTTTAAATCCATATTTGACCACTGTATCATCCACAAGTGGTTCATCAAATATGTTCCATTGTGGATTAACGATTTTATTTACTGCCATTTATATACGAAGGAAATTATTCGATAAAAATCATTTCAGAATCTTCAGTCCATCTCCAGTCATTAACGTTTTGATCAAGTCCTGACTTCTTTGGTTTAAAATCCTTTTATTTGTACCTATAAGATCCTTCATCGATTTTTTGTTTCCAGTCAAATCAATGAGTTCTTTCTTGTTTAGGCTACATCGATCAGATCTTTCCCGTATTCTATTGCTCTGTTTTTCAAAAATTCAAATCTTGGTTTAATAATATTATTATAAATTGACAATGCTCCAACTTTTATTTGTTTTGCTGACGTTTGAAATAACTGGGAATTGGAAATGTTTCTGAATATACTACCAATTCCACTTCCATACTGCTTTTTATAAAGTAATCGCTTATTATTAATCAACATTTATAAGTAAATAAATTTATTTCAATAATCCTTTAAGTTTTTCTTAAATGCAATACGTACCCAACGTTATCTCCATTCAAATCGATAGGTCTTCCCAGCTGATCAGTAATTATCATTCTCAGGGTGTAAATAAAGTCTTTTGTATTAATAGGAAGGTAGATTAATTGTCTAGGATTCTCAACAATTTGACAACCCGGTTCTGTATTCTGAACAAATGTCCAAATGACATCTGATTTACTTTTGTTTACGATAGAACTGTTTACAAGAGAGCAGTGAATTTGAATTTTATCAACGCTTCTTGTTATATTCGGAAGCTTTGTACCTTCATTGATTTTCTTAGATATCTCACTATCCTTCTCAAAGCCTAAAATCTGACACAAGTCACTATTAAATCTAAACGCATATATTTCTTGTAATAGTATGACAAATCTCATAGATGCTGGATTGGCTGGAATTACAATAGGACATTTATCTTTTGGTGAATCAAAATACTGACACAAAAAATAATTTAAACAATCGTCGTTATACATCCCATTAGGAAGAGTAACATTCATCCCCCCCCTCTCTTCGTCTTTCCTATATTGAAATGTATTATTTCCAAATTTATCACTTATATTATGCCACGAATACCACAAAGTACACTGATTCAAACCTATTTCATAATCCCAATTACGATTCAATTTGATTGGTTGACTAAATGTTATATCAATGATACTTTCATTACCTTCAATGTTTACAACACCATGTATTAGAAATATTTTTTATTTATTGAATTGTAAACTCTCTTCGTAAAAAAATTATTTCGCATTAACGAATCCAAAATATCAAAAGCTTCATTCCTCACCTCATCAGATGTATTTCCATTTACTCTACTACCTATCAAAGTGTATAACTTTGAAATCATTTCATCACAATTCATAAATATTCCAGTTCCTTGTTGTTTGACTAAATGGAAATTAGTTTGAATGGTGATTAACCTCTTCTTATATTCTTGTATAAATTCAATGATTTGATCATATTGAGAGGAACCAGAGCTACCTTTTCTTCTACCATAATTTTGACCTATAGTTTTTAAACGTTCTAGAGCCTTGTCTATATCTTTAACATATCACTCAAACGTCTTGAATCCATTTATATACAAGTAATTTTATTTCATAATAAATTTTGAAAGTTCTTTTTCATAAGACCCTCCTTGAATTAATTCCCCACTTTTGTCAGATATTTCATAAGTAATGGGAATGGTAGGTCTAATGGTTGCTATCTGGAATACTTCATTCGTATAATTGGGTAAATATCCTTTATCAAAAATACTTTTTCTTTTTTTTATTCTGACTAAATCCCCTACTTTGTAATTTCCTGTGATTTTATAGTCATCTGCTGGAGGAAACAAAGCATTGTAAACCTTTTTCTGATTTACCTTTTTACTAGCATCAATTGGTTTCATTTGTATTGAACGATGGTATCAGTTATTATATTTTCTAAGAAAAAAAGGTAAAATATCAATCCATTTATTAGTGTTATTGTGAGTAAAATATTTCCATAACTTTTCTTTCAGCGTTCTATTGAATCGTTCAACTATTTGCGCTTTCAATTCACTTTCAGATGCAAACCAGTGTATGTCGTTATTTTTCAAAAAAGATTGAACATTTCTCATTACAAATTCTTTACCTTGATCAGTTTGTAGCTTTCTAGGAATTCTTTCTTTAAATATATTACTCAATGCGTTTATATTTCACCACCAGTTTTATCTTTCAAAGGGTAACACCAGGCATATTTACTAAAGCAAATCAATAATAGTTAAATTGTAATTTGTTTTATTGTTTTCTTTTTTAAATTTCTGCATAACAACTAAATCAGTTTGCCATTGCTCATCAACAAAGTGAACATAGACTCGTCTCCTTTCATAACTGTGATAGGAAGGTTTGTGTAACGTATACACATTCTCATTTTGTAAAACATTTTTTATTTTATCTTTAGAAACGCTCCCTCCATTTTCTTTTAATTTTCTGTAAATATCATCAGCACCTGAATAATTTGAATAATACGTCTTTAAAATATCTTTTTCTGCGTCGAGGTTTTTTTTAAAAACAGATTTTTCCTCGATCCGCAAAAAACACAATTACCTTTCAACATAGGAACATTATTTTACTGTGACACTGCCATAAATACTGATTCAGTATCAGTTTTCTTTTTACATTTCATACAATAAGTCGCCATTTATTAGAAAACAATTTTCTTAAACGAAAAGCTACGAACTGAAATCCTTCAGTTTGCGCTGGATGTAGGAAGTACAATGAAATCCACAGTTTAATTCATCTATATTTTGAACAGTAAGATTTTCATAAGCTTTTTTTTCTTAGAAGTTTTTAGATATTTAATTATTTCTTTTCCTGATGGAATACCGAAAGAATCGAAAAATTCTACGTAGGGACTATCGGCTAGATTACAATAAGCAACCCAGTGAGTTCCAGGCATTCCACGTTTATCATAATTAACTACGAAAAATTCTATACTATTTATCTGTTTGGGTAGCGTATCTATAGAGAAAACACCTTTAAAATATGGAATATCCCCTACTGCATCCATAATATCAAAATAGGTTAGATGTTCTACTTTACTTTTGCTTCTTTTTTTATGTCCTCGTTTTTTGACTGGGTTTCCTTCCTAGGCCTTCCACGTACCCCATGACCTACAACTTTTTATGTTCCAGGAAGTGTAAGCGCCCCACCTGTGTTGACATAATCGGTTTCCTTCTTAGGCCTTCCACGTACCCCATTACCTACAACTTTCTGTGTTCCAGGAAGTTTAAGCGCCCCACCTGTGTTGGTTATGTTATCCACCAATTTCTTACCAGCGAATGTACCCAAAGCAGCAGCTCCGCTTGTTAAAGCTGCCTTTCCAAGCGTAATTGCCAACGGTATTAGGAAAGGAAGTAATCCACCCTTTTGAATCGCTTCTTTCATCTGTTTGTATGATACATCAATATCACAGCCTTAATTATTCTTTTTACATGTTTCAGTTTTATCAATTTGTCGTTTACTTAAAAGTAACTTTACTGGTTCTCGTTCATTTTGTCTACTATGACTAACACGTATCTGACATTTTTGTTTAGCACCAAAACATTTCTTCAGCTTTCCTTTCTGAAGCTTTGACAAATAAACTGTATACTCCATTGTTGCAACCATTTATTATAAAAATAATTTATCATATAAACTTCTTATTTACCAGCCATCATTTTTTCTATTTTGGAAATGAATGGTTTGTCAACAGGTTTTTTCTCTAAAAGCCGATTTAGAATGTTTACGATTGCTCTTTCTATATCATTGCTATGGATTTGTTGGCTATGAGCCTTTGTATCATAATCGAAAAGAATCCTTAACGTTTTAAATTAACAGCATCATATTTGTTTCTAGGGTCTTGAACATTTGTTATCACTTTATTCCCAGCATCAATTTCGTTTTCACTAACTGGAATTGTTTGTTTTACAAATAATCCTTTATCTTTGATCCTTATCAATGAATTATCAGGGGAATCGTCTACCGCAGTTAATCTGTTGATATCTTCGCTAAAGTATTGATTGGTTTGCACTTGTCCTGCAGTAATTTGTTCTTTAAATTGATTAAAAAAAACAGTCATAGATCTTAAGCTAATAGCATCCTTATCTGTTTTCGCATCACCTAAATTAATAATTCGTCTATCTTGTAGGTTAATGTTACCATTTTCGTCAGTAACTATCTTTTCATTCGATTCGTTACTAACCTTTTTTCCAACACTACCAAATTTATTCATTTATAATAGAAACAAATTATCCAGTAAGTTTTTCAAAGTTTTTTCTTTTCTTCAGGGTTTTATCTTTTGTTTTTAAATCTATGAAGAAAAAACCGTAGTCCTTGGTTGCTATGTCAAATTGTTTCAGAAAGTTTTCATCGTCATATTTTGTCCTATTAACTTTATTTCTTTTGGATTAGAGCAATGAAAGAATGCGAAATAGTCACAGTGAAGTCTTACCACCTTTGGTGTTTTATGAAAACTCTGAGATAAATACACAATTCAGGCATTTTTCTTTCTTCCTCTTATGAATAAATCTTCTATTTTCTTCTGGTCTTTTTCAGTAAGAAACTCGTCAAAGATAATCAAGTTTTGATAATTGGGGTCTAGGTCGTCAACATCGATAATATCATTAAGGTCGTTACTTACTATTAAAATATTCGTTTTACATTTTGATTCCAAAGTGTTTAAATTGGCTATGAGACTTTTCATACAAGTATATTCGGTTGAAACAGATATATTCATAAACTAAATTCAAGAGTAGATTGGTTTTTCCTGTTCCTGAACTTCCACAAATTAATAATCTAAACGGCCGCTGAGGTGCAAGTTCGTGCTTGTTCTGATATTTATTCTTTTCGCTAAAATCAAACACTTTGATTGGTGCCTTTTCATTCATTTATTTAGGAAGATTTACCAACTATATACTTGAGTTTTTAAAGTATATACTTGAATTGTTTTAAGTAGGTGCTTGAATTTTTTAAGTAGGTACTTGAATTTTTCAAGTAGGTACTTGAATTTTTAAGTAGGTACTTGAATTTTAATGTTCATAACCTGTAGGTAAAGTTGTGTATTTATCACTTGTTACTATCCTTTTATCATCCTTAGGATCTAACGCTTTTTTATTCTGTTCTTCTAGAAACATATTGTGCTTGTATGATCTTCAGTTATACTGGGTTACAGAAAGGTTTTCAATTTGTCCAAATAGTACATCCTTAAAGTTTTGAATCGTAATTTTATCTTTAACTATATTGGTTTTTATTCCTTTTAGTTTTTTGTTTGATTGGTCTTGGTTGTCCTTTAAATAAGCATATGCTTTTGATCGTAATCTGACAAACTCAGTCATAACCTGTCCTGCTAGTTCATCTTTCATCATTCCTATCACTTTCTTATTTACATTAGGAAACCCATATGGATTATCTTTCGCATAATCAGATGTATCGAATCTCTCACTCAAATCTTATTTGATATCTCCATAGAAATCTTCGGTTCTAATGACGTATATGAAAAAATCAGTATCCGTATAACATAAATCAATTTGATCCCCATATTTAGGTTTCATATGATTCTTACATCAATAGCTTGGATAGTTCCAATACAGCAAAACCGATGTACATTGGCTTGTCTAGTTTTATCATTTCCTTCGACATTCTTGCCCCAGAAAAGTTTTCACTGAAAATAATTTCAGATTTAAAGTTGGGTTTCTTTATTATTTTTTCTCTTGTTTTATCTTCAGTTATTATTTCCACATCTGCTCGTTTCCTCACATTTTCCATAGTTTTTCCAAAGCAAGCATTATTCATCAGCTTAAAAAAGTCCTTTTCGGAATCATTTGTACGTTTAGTTCTAAGTGCTGTGTTGTGATCTATGTATCCTTTTAAGTAAGCACTTTCAGTGAATCCTAGTATTCTATGTACTTTTTTCAGTATCAAACCCTTTTGTAAATAGAATTCTAGATTCCTGTGGTGAACTACGTAATTGTTTTTATCTAATAAGGTCGTACATAGTTTGACATTGAAATGTTCTGGTGCTAATGGTAAATCTTTGTGTAATTCGTGTAGTTATTTTGGATATTCTAAATCTACATCATATATAGCACTCACATTCGGTAATTGTATCACCGAGTTAACATGATTTTTTAGATAGTTTAAATACACGAGTGATTCGTATTCATTCCTTTCTTTCAAACCATCTGGTACTGAAATGAACTGGAAATTATTCGCTGGTAATTTTTGCGACATCCCATAGCCATACAAATTATTAGCGTCTAAATACACTAAATAATTAGAAGGTTTATTCTTATTATAAGTGCTCATATATTTATTATTTGCTTTAGCGTATCTTTTTATACATAGAGATACACCACCTCTTATCCCCTTTTCAATGAAGGTATACATGTCTTCCTCTGAGAATAACGGTAATTCTACTTTCGAATGCTTTAGGAAAACATCCCATGCTAGTCCTGGAGCTGAGAAGTAATGAAGTGGATCCAGGTCATAATTCCGTATACATACATTTCTGAAATTCTCTACAACATCTGATAGAATTAACACAACTTTTTAGGTACAACTTGGTATAATCAAGTAATGTTTCACAATTAAATTGCTTCCAAATAGACACCGCTCTTTTCCAATCAGTTTTGTCAATACCTTTTCCCGTTAACCCTTGTAAAAGCTTTATATGGGTGGTAAGTTTGTAAAATCATTTTACTGAAACTGTCTACGAATTCATACGGATAAACCCCTTTTTTAGTTATTTCTTTGAATTCTTCATCGTTTTTGAAACTATTCGATGTATACTTGAAATTCTCTCTCAGATGGTTACAGGATTCTTTGCAATCGCATTTTGCTGAATTTGCTGATAACTTGTCCAGCGATAAAGCCATGAATCGAATGGAATCTATGAATCTGATTTCATATTTTATTTCCTTATCCTGTCTTGGGATACTTATTGATTTCGAGAATGAGATGAAACTTTCTGCACTTTCAAATATTCCGTTATCAGGTATCAACTCTTTAAAAAATAGATGAGAATCATATTTTGATAAATTATGCATCACTACAGGGATATGCTTGGGAATTCTGTATTTCATATTACATTCAGCATGAGCAAAACCTCTATTTTTTCCCGTCATGTGGTCGTGATCAAAGTGGGGATTTTCAGTAATTTCAGTTTTACAGATATGACAAGTCTTATTCATTAGATTTTTCCACATTTTTGCAATTTCTACATCTGTATAAGTGTGTTTTCTCTGCCTGTTTTCGTATTTGTTTGTGAATTCTGTGGATACTTTTGTAACGGTTTTAACAAAATGTTCTGCAGCGTCTTCACCGAAATAATCGTAGTATTTGTTCTGGTTTGTATCAAAGGAACAGCATACCTGAAATCCATAAGCAAATGGTTTCTTTTCGGCCACTTTTATTGTTTTCTTTCCGTTTACCTGATTTTATTCTTCGTTATAAGAGTCAAAGTCTGCTATTATACAATAAGGTACTTTCATCTGTTTTGAAATATTTTTATATTGTATACTTGAGTCTTCAGGAGGCATTATAATACCAGGATCTTCGCAATTATTTTTACTTTCGTGTTTTTCATATTGTTCTTCTTTTGTAAATTGCCTTCCACAAAAAGTGCAGAGGTATGTCTTTTTTTTCTTGTAGATATTTCAGAACTAAGTAGTCTGCTCAGATTCTTCACTAGCACATACTGATTATCAAAATATAGTAAATGAATAACCTGTTCTCCTGTTTTGCCATTGATTGTACTTTTTAGTATATGACTTCTGATTATTTTCTCTTTATCAATTTGAAATAAGCAAATCTTAATGTTGTATTTATTTTCAAATTTATGGATGTCTTTTCTATCCATCGGGAAGTTAGTAATCCCTTAGAAATCAAATTCATTTTCATATTGTTTATAATTTGATAGTCTTTCAACATGATCTTTAGCTGGATATAAATGTGCTAAGATACACCAAAGAAACCATTTTTGATCTTTATTTTCTATATTTATGCACTTTATTTTTTACGAAATCTGGCAGTGTTTTAAACGTTCCTCCCATGTAAGATTCTATTCGTGTCATCCTATAAGCAATTCCTTCATACCGACTAAATTGTAGCCCAGATCGAGGGGTATTTTTTAAAGAACTAAGTCTCTTGTTATTATCATCCAAATGATTATGAGTAAGTATGTTGTTATTTTTTTTAAATACAAGAAGTACTGTTTTAAAATACTACTACTTCTTCGTTATTCTCCTGTCTATAGAATATAACACGAGTTACAAACTGAACTCTATATTGATTTATTTCGTTCATTCTTCGCTGTAAATCATAAAAAACAAAAGCAATAAGAGTATGTTTTTCTCTTTCATTGCTTTCAATAGAAACGTTTACGGTACACAAACTTTCATTTTCCCTAGAAATAGTAGGCTGCTGTTCTTCTTTCGTTTTGTATAAATAATTAGGAATGGTAGTTTCTTCTTTAATCCGTTTCTTATTTATATAGAGAGTTGATAAATCGATTACTTTGTGTTTATTCTTATCACTTCTTTCTGCTTGATCTCTTATGATATCTCTATTTTTCCTTACGGAATCTTCCTGTTTGAAATAATTTTATTATAGTATCCTTTAACGCTTTGTATTACTTCATCTCGGTTTCCACGGGTGGATAGATTTTGTTTTTTTTTAATCTTTTCAACTCACTTGTATCTTTTTCTTTTATCTTTTTCTTTTCTTGTTTTATTTTTGTAATGGTGATATTATTTTCTTTTATCTCATCTTCCAGAATGGTTCGTAACTTTGGTTCTGGTTTGCAGTCGAATGGTCTGTTCTTATTGTGGATTCTTTCGTTTCTGCGTCGAATATTAATTGTATCTTCAGCTAGCAAAATGTTCTTATTAAGATGGTTTATTATACTATTTGTTATTTCATGTTTCTTAACTCCATTTGTTTTGATTTTATTAATTTTCGCATATATCCGCAGTTCATTAATTCGCTATTGCGGTAAACTTCGTATAACCGATTCGTTGTTTGATATAATGGTTTTACAGCGCTGAATAACCTCTGCAGTTTTCATCATTTAATAGGGGAATATTTTTATTAATGAATTTCTCCCGTCTGCGTTTTCTCAGCCGTAAAGAAAAGCACTGGTTTCAATATGCGTTTCACGGAGCAAGCGCTGTCTAGATTGTCTCCGGCCAGTCAAGAAAGAGTCAGTAGAGTTCCGAAGCGGTTGTGTTCCGAATCGCAAAGCTTTCATTCAATCAAATAATTTTTCGAAACAATTTTATTATATAATAAATGGTAGAATTAGAAAAGAAAATGTATGTTTACCGTCGCAGTTACAAGTACTACAATCATATTAGTAATAGCTTACTTTTATCCAAATTCCTCTTTTCGGTAGCAGGAATGTCTGCGTTTCTAGTGCTACCTTTAGCTTCTTTAAGTTTGGGTCCTGTTATCATCGAAATAATCGAAAAACATCTAAACATTGCCGATAGGAAATCAGAATATAGAACTGCTTATATTTTTTACACTGAATTGTTATCATTGTTAAAATATGGGCAATTAACGGTTGAAGAAGTCATTCAGCGTGAAGCGGAAATGCGGGAAACATTTAGATTCTTTCCTCGCGAAAAAGACATGAAACAAGTCCGTTTGAATGGTTATAAATATTGTAATAAATCTATAAAAATTCAAGAGAAATTACCAAAAATATAGACAATTGCTTTCATATACTGAATATTCTTTCCTACCTGTCAAACACATCTTTATTTCCTATGCGCATCAATGAGCTGCGTCATTCAAAGTTTCCGCGGCCAATTTGTGATGTAATTTCAGTCTCCGGCATGACTAACACAATCTCATCTTAAATCGAAAACTTTTGAGAATTAGACAAGGACCCTTGGCGCAGTGGTTCAACGCTTGGCCGAGCGTTGACTCATCGCCGTTCAGACCTTCGAATCCCACTGACCGCAGTTTCTGTTTGGTCGATAGTGGGATCGTAAAAACTTGCGGGTTCCCCTTTCAGGGCCCCTCAGACTAAGGCCAAATCACCACTAACACTACACCAATCGGGGTGTACTAACATCACACCTCTTAATTTTCAAAGTCTGGGGGTGTGGGGTTTTGCAAAAATATTTTAAGAATTTTTCGAAATGATTTAATCTTTTCTCATTTATTTGTTAAAGGTGCTCGGTTTCTGTTATCAAATGCTTATAAGTGATTTGTATTCTTATTTAATAAAATATTCTTTATTTCCTACGCGTATTAATGATTTGCATCGTTCACAGATAAAGTCTCCGGCATGACTAACGCATTCTCATCTTAAATTGGAAACTTAGCGAGTTAGACAAGGACCCCGATAGCTCATTTGGTTAGCGCACTGGCCCGTGCTAATCACTGTCTATCAGACCTTTCGAATCCTACTGCTGGCAGTTTCTGTTGGTAGCGATTCAAAAAACTCCTATAGTGACCTAGGAGTTTCCCTGTTCAGGGCCCCCCAGACTAATAGCCATCACAATATTTTGCTAGCGTGTGCTTAACGCAACTATTATACAAAGTCTGGGGATATGGGGTTTTGCAAAAATATTTATTTAGTTCCAAAATCGGTAAACGTCACATTATCACGCAAATTCAGTACCACGTCTACAATGAATTAATCTCTCCCATTTAGTGTCTGGTTTCTGTTATCAGATATTTATAAGCGATTTGGATTTTTATTAAAGAAATTCAGCCGCTAATAAATGGATTCAATGAAGGAAGGCCTGTCTACAATCAGAATGAATAAATACAATGAGACAACCTGGAAAGAAGAACTAGTTATAGGGTTGAAATATACCATCGTTAAAATGAGAATTGCTAAGACAAAATATGGTGATAAGTTGGTTGTAGTTATTAATAATAACAAAGCCTGTGATTTGTTTATTCCACAGAGATACAATGCTGTTGCTAATGAGTTACTTCTGAAGAAAAATCTGATTTTGCAGCCTATTATGAGGGTATATAAGAACTCTGAACAATATGTTATTATATAGAATATGGTATTATATTTGAATAAAAATAGAAAAAGGAAAAATCTGATTTTGCAGCCTATTACACGGGTGAACAAAATCTCTGAGCAATTGTTGATTTACCAGTGATGTGGTTCAGAATTGGTATTATAAAAATATCTTTAAAAAAGGGTGACTCTTTGGGTTGAACTACAGGTCAGGTTTGAAGATGGGCTCTGTAGCTCTATATTTAGGGGATGGGGAGGGATTTCAAATTAAGGGACGGCACAAAAAAATATTTTTTAAAAGCTAATTAGGGGTAAGGAAACATGCTGAATCCGAATATGAAAATTATTTTCTTTCCGGACAAGTAGTTCACCCGGAATCCGGCAAAAACAGAAAATTTTTGGAAAAGTAAAAGTTGTATCTGAAGTTGATTAGATGTTCGAGTCAGAGGTAGGAACACATGCTGAAACCGAATGTGAAAATTATTTTTACGTTGGACAACTAGTTCGCTGAATCCGGAAATTTGGCATGAAGTTTTAACATAGTCGAGATGGAGTGAGGAGAAATGCTGTTGCAACTTTCGAACATGCTAATGATAAACAATAAGTGTATGCGATCAGTTTAATATCTCTAAAGTCTCAACTGGCATTTACTTGGTCGAAAAGTTAGAATGCATCCCACAACTATCTGATAACAATTTAAGAAAATTTGTTGACAAATTTTTTACCATTGACCAGTCTCTACCCTACCCCTTGACTCACACATGCAAGCTCTGCGCGCTTGGATGACGTCATTTTGTTTAATCTATACACCCATTGGGAATGGTGACTTCGCTCCCGCGTATACGCGCAAAGTTAATTCGGTTTATTAGAAGACTGTTTAAACCTAGCGTACGTATTCTTTGGGTTTGGACTGTCGGGGGGGGGGGGGGGGTTGAAGGGGTGGATATATGTTTTTCAAACTCGTAGAAGGATTCACTGGTAAAGTACAGGCCAAAGTCCGTAGATGGGTCCTTTAGCCCTATATTTAGAGGCAGGGGAGGGGGTTTGGAATTAAGGGTAAAAACAAATATGTCTTATAAGCTAATGAGATATTCGTTTAAGGGGTAAGGAGGCTCACTGAATCCATATCTGAACTTAGTTTTCTTGCTGGACAAATAATTCCCCAGGAATTCAGCCAAAACTGGAAATTTGGTTGAAGCTCAAAGTTGTTTCTGAAGTCGATTAGAGATTCGGTACCGGGATAAGGAGACATGCTGAATCGAATTTTGAACTTCATTTCCTTGACGGATAAGCTGGCAAAATTTGTAAAAACCTGGAAATTTGGATTGAAAGGTTCGGCTCTCAGCGTCACAAGATCTTTTGCTCTGCCAGCAGTTCGCCGGGAATGCTGCTAAAATACGAGGAATTTGGTAAAAAAAAAAACAGTTCTAAAAGACCTTTTTGAGGTCGATTAGATATGAGATACTGGAGTAAACATACGTGTTGAATCCGTATCTGATCTTCAGAACAATTTTGTTTTAGGCTACATATTCGAGCGGTTGATTATGGATAAATAGCAAAAATTTTAAAGGGGTCGAGCGAAGACTCGGAAGTGTACAAGATTCGATTGTCTGGATCAAGAAGTCTGATAAATATTACATTTTTGGGATCCCATCGAAACATTTCTCTTGTTTAGTGGGCAGTGGTGAGATCGATGAAGATTGCTTAGCAACTCACAAAACTTTCTCGTAAGGCATACAACAAAAATACAAGTGCATAGAGGTCACACGGTAATTACACTATTTGAAAATCGATTATTCGGGAACAGCGGAACAACAAAGTAACGCATTTTAGGCGGGTCTTCAAGCCGATTTTAGTGAATAACTGATGGGTAAGTAGATTGTCCTATTCCAGCCCTTCTCGGTTAAACTTTAAAGCCAATTGTAATATATTCGATTTTTATTACTGTAATGACCAGTGCAATTTAACATCTTCTGCAAAAGATAGCTACGAAGTTGGTTTTTATCATTAAACGATGTAATTGTATTCAAAGCCAAAGGCCATATACAAGAAAATACATATAAAACAACACAACAAAATAGCTTTACATGAACTAAACTAAACTTCTCCATCCCTCTCTCGAAATTTCACCACACCATCAACAAATCTGCAGATTTTAGATATTACGCTTGGCGTCGTGCTCTTTAAGATGTCAGGAAGTAACAAAACCTCACCTCCCAGTAATTTCCTTCTTAACCCAGAAAGCTCTGGACACCGGCACAGGACATGGATCAAACCATCAACTCCATTACCACATAGAGGGCAAGCACACCCGGATGGCTGGTCTTCATCTTTTCTCTTCAAAAAGTAACTATGTCTGTGCACTGATAGACAGTTGGCCCGCAACTGGATCCAATACCGCAAATATAACTGGGGCAAATTTACCTTAAAATATACCTCTTCACCAAATACTTCTTTTACTTGTCTATAATATTTCAATGTCCCTGACCTACTTACCGTCCCCTCCCATTTTTGGATTTCTTGGTCTTTTAGCACTCTAATTGCTGTTGCCAGGAGATCTTGCGTACCTTCATCTGGGCCAAGGCCTTCATTCCATACATACGCTAGGCCTAATTCCTCCAGTAGACTCTTTACTTTAAACGGCCACGTTCTCTTTCTTCATATCTTTAATAATTCCATATAAGCCGCTTTCAAAAGCCTTTTATCAGGCAGTTGAGTTAACTTTACCCAAATCCTAAGAATTTGGGATAACCTTTGTATTTTCATAGAGAATATACCTGGGTCACCTTTAAGAACTTGGGTGTGGGTTGTTGGGTGCAGCCCATAGACTCTTTCATAGTATTGCAGCTGAATTGACTCTAGTTGCAGAGCTGGATTGAATCCCCATGACTCCGCCCCGTAATGTTGGCATAATTTTTGAGTTGAAAATATTCGTATGAATCTTCAGGTTTTTTACTACCATTAACGTTAAATTTCTAAAAACTGCCGCAATTTCATTGTCAGTCACTGCTAAATTTTTTACAAGAAAACAATTTCGGCATGTTGCCGCGTTTGGGCTGTTATTGAAAAACAAATAATTTGAACTGGAACTGTTTTGACTTTCCAGTTGTTAGAGCAAGTGGTTGAATTGGGTGCTAATGTCCGAAGTAGCACACCTCTACTCAGAGCTGCTGCGAGTCCAGCAAATCCGAGTCCTAGACAAGTCCGAGTCCTTGAAGAAGGCGGTTCGAGACCGTCTCGAGACGAGTCGGGAGTCCGAGTCCACCACCTCTGGCGGACGGACAGCTCCGTCAAAGACGAGTCCGAGTCCTTGAAAAAGGCGTCTCGAGACCGTCTCGAAACGAGTCCAGAGTCCGAGTCCACCACCTCTGCCTCTACTTTTTGCAGAAAAACATTTACTCATTTCTCTTTTATTCTAGGCGAAAAACCTTACACGTGCAACGTCTGCAACAAGTCCTTCGGTTATAACCATGTGCTCAAATTTCACCTTATGTCTCATTATGGCGAGAAATATTACAAGTGTACGAACTGTAGTGAAAGTTTCGTCAGCCGCGGATTACTGAAAGAACACTTGAAGGGGTGTCAAATAAGCTCCAAGCCTTCAACAAGTCGTGACGCCTTGAGCCGGACTAATCCGGTTTCGTCGGAAAATTTACCGGCGTCCACGCCGGGTTTTTTGGATGCACCTCAAGATCGGAATTCGGCGGATTTATTGCTGAAGAGTGGTTCCGGAGTGCTGGCAGTTAGTCCAGGCGGCTCCGGAGTGCGAGTTCCGAGTCCGCGAAAGGATTCGGCCATGCGGGTCAGTTTGAGCGAGTCCGGTGTGAGTGTTATTACTGCTACTGGTTCCGGGGTGAGGAATGTTAATCCGGGAAGTTTTCCCGGAAATTTGGTCACTGGATCAGGTGTTTCTTGTAGTGATTATAAGACGAATGACCCTTCGTCAATGAGCAACAGACTCTCTGTGATAGATATCGCACCTCGGACCCCTAGTCCGAGAGCTCCACACGGGTTTGCAATCCGGGCCGTAAATCCTGGAAAATCTTTCTACCTCTCCGACGTTGCCTTGCGTCCACAAGTGCACTATGGCGGCTCAAGTAGTATAGTTAGTAGTAGTTTGTTAAGTGACTGTACAATGATACCATCCTTAGCTCCTGGGACGAGCTATTTCCATCCCAACCTCCCCCAAAATTTCGATGGACTAAACGATATTAACCACACACAAAGATCCGAAATATGCTTTAATTTACCACGAATCGAAGTGACGTCCTGCAGACCCTCCAGCTCAAGCACATATCCCATTGCCATTGTACCTGATTCGCACGAAGGCCCCAGCTCCTTCTTCAGCATGAATGGTCATCCTTCGACCAATCAAGATACGAAAAGCATCCCATTCCGTAAACGCTCGTTTAAAGCTTTTGTAGATGACTCCCCGGGGGGAAGCAATCGGGGGCCTGAATTGTTGGACCCCGGACCCCGAATCATCGGATCTCCGGACTCACCTGGGACTGGTCAGACTTTGGGAGAACAAAGTCCCGATCCCGTCAGTTTACGCGCTCAGTCCGTCATAATGTTCGCGAAAAAATGGAAGGGCGATAAGGAAAGTCAGCAGTGAATTCAAGAGTATCTTTTCCGGCGGTTTCCGGCAGCATTATCCACTTAATATTTATGACTAAAATATTCTGTATTTTTGTTCCTAACTTGATTGGCTGCTTCGTAATGTACCTTTACTTGGGGATCCTTTCTTTGCTATGTGCTGAAAAGCTCCTAGGCAAGACCACTTAAAGTTTGACTGATTTCAAGGAAAAAAACGTTTAACTGAAAAAAAAAAAGATAACTGAAAAGGGCTGAGACAGGACAATCTCGTTTCTCATCACGTATTCACTTTAAGAAGATTGAAGACCCGATGAAGATGCGTTACTTCGTTGCTCCGCCATTCACGAAAATCAATTTTCATATAGTGGAATTTCCCTGTCGGATTTGTGGTACCTCTATGCGCTTGTACCTGTGTTGTATGCTTGACTAAAATGGTTTACGAAATATAAGTGTTCACGCAGTTAGCTACCTTCCGCCAGCTCATCATTGGCCACTGAAAAGCCGCGTTTGTACTGAGATTCAGATTTCCCACGTCATAGTAGAATTTAATAGATATTCTAAACGTCATACTAGAGCAAATAGTGAAAAAAGAAAAAAATCCCTCAACACAGTCCAATTGATGCAGTGTACTCAGTTAAACGATAAAAAAATAAGTTGGCTTTTCAGTTAAACTTTAAACCGCAAGTCGCGGTAGGCACTCCCATATTCAAACATACATAGACATCTTTGAAACTCTGCTGGGTTTCTCAAAGGTTACAAACCCGGCTAGTCCGTTTTCAGCCTCACGCAGCCCCTTTGGTTTTGATGATAAGCTTGAAAAAACGATAATCCTGACCAATCAGCGAGCGGGAGCCTGATCCGCGTCGTAAAACGTAAAATATGGAAAATGCAAGAATCAGTCTGTCGCCGTTCGAGTGGAGTCTGGAACATTGGGAATAGGGTCGTAGACTTAATCAGTTATGTAGGTTCGATGCGGGTCGTTTAAAAACTACCTGGAGTTATCCCAAAAATAGCACAAAATCGTCATAGCGTACGCGTGGAATTCCGAATTTTCATTTTAGCAAAATTGTCTCCTGGGATGCCTTTCTGGCCAGTGGCAACAAATTTCTTATTCTCCAGTCTTTGTTTTATGTTTAACAAGAATACAGTAAAACAAAAATGGATAAAATAATCATTCCTTCAAGGCTCTTTGGCTCGTAACAAGAGATAACTTCAGTCTTGATACGCAGACAATAAACTGTCCGAAAAAAAACAACTGATCTCAGAAACTAATATCCATGGCATCGAAAACATGAGCGTAAGACCAGAACCCAAAACAGTCCTTACAACAAAGACACGGTTAGCTCCAACCTTGTTTTTTGTATCTCTATGAGGATTATGGTATCAGTTTATTGTATGTGATCTATATTTATTTATTAAAGAACCTTTCTACTGAAACCAGGGACCCATAAATTTTCTGTAATGACTCGCCATTCAGGGGGCTTGTCAATAAGAGATTTCTGATGCGCTCTTGACCGAGCGTCAGATAGTTCGAGAAATACCCACGGGGATAAAATACCCGACTATCCAGATAGACAAAATTTTTCGCAGCTGTTGTGCTGAACTAAGAATATTTCTCTGTAATGGAAGAGCATCCTAGATCTTTTTTACTAGCTTAGGTACATGGTGGCATGCTGGCAATTTTGTCTATCTGAGCAAGAACGCCGATTTGACCCAAGCGGAAGTTTTGGAAACTAGGTGAGGCTCGGGCAACATAGCAACATAGAAGCATAGGAAATGACAAGCCCCCTGAATGGCGAGTCATTACAGGAAATTTATGGGTCCCTGCTGAAACCCAGGACAAATGCACCAAGGCTAACGGCCGAATTTGGTCGTCAGTCCGCTTCCTGTGAAAAGGTATTTTATCCTTATTTTGTAAGGAATCGGCACTGGCAAGAAGTCTATTTGAAACCTCACGATTGCAGTGAAAGCGAGATGTCAGTTTTATCAGCTTGACCATCCTCAGTGCTAAAGCCAAGGTTAGCCTGTTTTCCCCGCGTTCTTATTCCCTGACCCCCATCGTTCTGAGGGTCCTAGATGGTGACGGCAGGGTCGGATCTCCCACAAGGACAACCTAGGTCATAGCCTAGGCCGCAGCAGTCAGGGGGGCGCATACAGTCGAAACAGGGATCTTGCCTCAGAACAGACTGACTTAAGGAAGAAGAAATCCAAAAGAAGAGGGATCCTGACTTTCTCGATGTTTCGACGCGACTTGCTGACCCAGCTGCCGCAATTCCCCAACCATAAAATTAAGGCGTTTTACCGTGCTCCCACAAACAGTTGTGGGTCGATTGTGGCTCGAAAAGTGTGTTTCCGCGACCTTTTGTGCGGCCCACAAGTGTGTTTCTCCGACCACCAAGATTTTCGTGGCTCGCTTTGTGGCTCAAATTCGACAAACAACTGGCGAGGTGAATGTCGATTTTGTGGTTCGATTCTGGCGGGAAATTCAAATTAAGCAGCAGAATAGTGTCTAAACAATAAATCTAACTACTTTTTCAACTATATAGACTTAAAACTGAGGATACTTTATGGACAGAATGGTAAGGAAATAAGCCTGGAGTTCCATTTATTGAGGTTTTACATGAATTTTATTTTTATTTTCCGATATTTGAAATTACCGCCAAAAAAATAGACAAATCGGCGTTTCCGCGAGTTTCAACTAGTGGCTCGACTGTGTGGCACAGAATCGTGTTTCCGCGACAAACCTTCAGAAGTGTGTGGCCCACAATTGTGTCGCGGAAAAAGGCCTTTAACATGGCATGATCGTAGCTCGGTCACTATACAAAATCTGCAAAAACACTGTTTCGGCTGTTCATGACTCTATTCGTGTCGGATATGGAAAAATAATTTCCAACAGAGGAAGGTATAACAGAAAAACCCTTGATAACTTGTATAATAGCTTCTGTATAATAATATAATTGTTATTTGTATATAATAGCCCTCTGTCTGCACCTTTCCGGAATTGTTGGTATTCTAAGATTAGATATTTAAAACGTATTACGATTTTCTATTTTAACTCTTTACCATCCGACCCTTGTGCTATCTTCCATTGCTCTCACATCAAGTTTCATCTAAATATCTCGTTCCCTTTGAGAGTTATCGTGCTCACAGACAGACGGACACTTGTCCGGCGAAAAAATAAAGCAAAAAAACGAATTCAACGGATATCCAGCTCTAGTTCAGTTCAAATGAGGATTTAATATATAACAAATTTTCCGGTTTTACCCGGATTGCGGATGAAAAATGTCTCCGGCTAAAAAAAGGATTGTGATAGACGGATTCAGCATCTCTTCCTACCCCTAAATCGGGCATCTAATCAACTACAAATACAACTTATGCTTTTAAAAATTTTAGGTTTGGGCTGGATTCCGTGCGAAATACTTGTCCGGCGAGAGAATGATTTTCATATTCATGTTCAGAAAGTCTTCTTACACCTTTATCGACTATCTCATTAGCTGTTTAAAAATATTTCGTTTGTCCCATAATTTACACCCCCTCCCCCACCCCTACATATAGGGCTACAGAGCCCATCTACGAACTCGACCTTTCTCTTGCCACAAAGGATCATCCCACCAAGTTTCATTAAAATATTTCATTTCCTTCGAAAATCATCGTGCTCACAGACAAACAGACAGACGGACAACGTTTGCGATGTCATACGTGTCCCTCTACTTACGTTTTGGGATTCCATAAAGACCAAGACTGGGAAATAGCTACCTTTTATCAAGTAAAGAGGCTGCCAAGACCAAAGATAATAAGACCAGGGACCTACTGACACGATCTTTGGCCAAGACTTACTGTAAACGGTTCTTGATAGGGTTTGTTCCAATTCCTATTGTTCAATCCATGGATTGTAGTGGCTGTGTCCGCCATCTATCGAACAAAAGAAAGTACACTGATCTTCGTATTTAGTTGCATGGGTTCCGCTAGGCAAGACTACTCTCGACAACAGTCGCCTGAGTTTTATTGACGAAGTAGAAGATACAATTTTTCTAAAGTCGTGCAGGAGTATTTTTATAGCCTACATCTTTTTCTAAAAAAACAGGTTAAAACATGGCATCCAGGAGAAAACAGGAATATGAGAGCAATATTGAGACTGTCCAGATTGATGGTTTGGTAAGAAATTTTGTCAGCCTATTTTGTGTTAGTGTAAATGACAGTTTGATAACTTTTTTATGGTAAGTAAAGCCAGTGCTCCTCTTTTATGAATGTTACTGTTAATTGCTAAATATTTTTTGTTGACAATTCTGGCCTTTTTACCATCATCCAGTCAACCGACCTGCATGATTTCCCACTATAAGCCGTTTTCTTATTTCTGCTGTTTCTTCGTCGCCATTTGACGGGCAGCTAACCAACCTGTGGAGCTAAGTCCTACGACCTACACCCGTTCTGATACAGGAAGTTTGAATCTTTCATGTAATGATCAGATGCTGGAGGATGCGAAATAAGCCGTGTTTGTATCGCTGGGCGAATGGAATTGGAGGTTTATTCAAATAAAGTATACAACGGATGCGTCAGCTAAGTTTATTCAAACAATGTTTACAATGGGTACGTCAGCTACGATTCTTCATCAGCGATATTTTGGCCCGTTTTGGCAAGGGTCCTCGTCAGGCTGTCAATCCTCTGGTTCAACTTCGGGGAAGGAAACAAACCTGTAATAAATCACTGAAGCTTCTACCGACTATAAATATCTTATTAAAGTAAGTTATCTTCAAATACCACTATAATGAAAAAACTAGTCCTGAGATTTAATTTTTTACACGGACGCTGTTTTTAACGCTGTTTTTAAAAACAGAGTCTGTGTCAAAAATAAATCTCAGGACTAGTTTTTTCATTATAGTGGTATTTGTATTACTTTAATAAGATATTTATAGTCGGTAGAAGCTTCAGTTATTTATTACAGGTTGTTTCCTTCCCCGAAGCTGAGCCAGAGGATTGACAGCCTGACGAGGACCCTTGCCAAAAAGGGCTGAAATATTGCTGATGAAGAATCGTTGCTGACGTACCCGTTGTAAACATTGTTTGGATAAATGTTTCAAAGTCAGCTTGGGCTCAAAGAATATTCGTCAGCTAAGATGTTTTGCCAGCGATATTTCAGCCCTTTTTGGCAAGGGTCCTTGTCACGCTGGAACGGGATTTCAAAAAAATGACTTATAGTGATAAATAGGCCAATGAACTGGATGACAGAGAATTGGCAAACAATGCAGCTAGTGATGATGTAGATTCAGTGTTGATATCTGATATAGGTGAGACCAGCCATGATTGGTACAAACTTTTGGCTTGCTGAACTCCAAAAGTGTGAACTGATTTTCTTGTTGATTATGGCAAATGGAAGTCTATCATATACTCTGCTTATCAGATTTTTTCTATGTTGTGTTGCTGTTAGTTTGAGAGTAGAACGAGAAATAGCCAAGTCCTCGAAACTAAAGTTTATACAGGTCTCTGTAAACTCGGATTGTTGTCTTATAAAGACCACGCTTAAAAGCTTCTTGCAATATATATTGGTTAACAAGGGAGGCAAAAGCTTTGCTTACATTGTGACTAGCAAGCACCAGTCCAGAGTTTCTTTTTGGGAATCAGCCTCAATGAGAGCAGAACATAATGCACTTAGTGCGTGGGCGCATCCAACTCATTTTTGGAACCCACATTGACACAGTGGAACATAACACTTTGAACTAATCTCGTCAAGTGTGACTAGCTCAAAGAGTTTACATAAAACATGCAACACAGTTATTTACTGGTATGAGGTACATGAATCCTGTGGTTTTCCTTTTTCAGAACTGGGTAAAGCTTTCCTACAGCAAAACAATCTATTTGGTTAAGTTATGTTCCGCTTAGCAAAATGAAAGGAATACCAGATGGCAGTTGACAGCAAAGTAACAGCAAGTATTCAAACAAAGACTGGCATGTGTCAAATATATGAACAGATTAACTGTTTCGGATTCGGATTCAACATGTCTCCTTACCGCTAAATCAAACATCTAATCAACTTCAGATAAAACTTTTACTTTTAACAAACTTTCCGGTTTTGGCCGGATTTCGGGTGAACCACTTTTTCGGCGAGAAAATGGTTTTCATATTCGTGTTCAACATGTTGTCTTACTCCCTAATCGACTATCTCATTAGCTTTTAAAAAATATTTTTTCGCCCCTTAATTTGAAACCCCTCCCCCTCCCCTAAATATGCAGCTATCGGGCCCATCTACGAACTCGACCTTCCCCTTGACTCGAAGAATCCTCACACCAAGTTTCATCAAAATATCTCATTCCCTTCGAAAGTTAGTGTGCTGACAGACGGACAACTTTTGCGATGTCATAGGTATCCCTCCACTTAAGTTTTGGGATCCCAAAAACAACAAAAGGAGAATCTGATTTCATTTGCTATGTCACAAGAAAGCTGTAACACTTGTCTCTTAGCTGATGCTAGGTTCTTAATTTATTATTTCCATTTGTCAGTTGTAAGAGCACAAAACACAAGGAGGGAAACCTGGATGTTAAAAAAAGAATACCTCTACTTAATTGACTGTTCAAACCAGTTGTATGATTTCAGGTGGTCATGAAGATAATCAAGCACTGCCAAGACGAAGGTGCTGGAGCGATAGACCTAGCTCAGGGTGTTCTCCTTGGCCTTGCTTCAGACAAAAAGCTTGAGGTTACAAACTCTTTCCCATTCCCAAAGAACCTGGAAGACATAGGAGATGAAGGTATGTGCTTACCCTGAGTGGCAATTTCGGTTCAGTGAAACTGCATAGTGTAATAGTTTCTTGGCAAAAATCTGCACACATTCCCTTGTATAGCCTAACTGCCGAATCTCCTGCCGATCCGGATATACCGAATAATTGTGGCATCGAAAAATTACCAAATTCGCTCACCCATTTCGTGATAACTACCAAATCCTGGCAATTATACCGAATCCCGATCATTATACGGAATAGATGTGTGCCGGTAGCCTATTTGGGATTCTGTATAACTACCGAATCCCCGTAAATACACCGAATGGTTCTGGTATCGAAAAAATACTGAACAATTTTCCCGACTAATAAAGGTGGGGGCCCCGCACCCACCTCCCCCTTGCGACGCCCCCGTTTATACCTGACATTCGTGCAGTCCAAAGCAAGACTGCTAAAATAAGGGCACTCTCGTCTTTAGTTGAAGTTTTTCATGACCACGAGCTCATAAAATAACTTATCTGACTTCAAAAAAGACCCTGTAGTATTAGCAGATTTTAATGCCATTTCAAGTCACTTTCAGTTACTTCAGTTTTCAGTTCAGTTTAATTCAATGGGTTTATTAACAAATAACAAGATAAATCACACATAATAACAATACATAGATGGCACTTCAGACAAGGGACTTGTACCGTGACCAATAAACCATTTTTCGAATATAATTTAGAAGTCTAGGACTCCATTGTCGGAGCCATGTAGACATACCAGGACCCACAGGACGGGGTCTCATGGTGAAAACCAGATAATACTAAAGATATAATTTTAATGGGGAAGACGCCCTTGAGATGGAAACATTTTATAAGTAGTGAACTGATAGACAAAAATGCTCCTCGGCCGGGATTTGAACCCAGGACCCTCTGCTTACAAGGCAGTCGCTCTACCAACTGAGCTACCGAGGGGTTTGTGAACAGGAGTTCGCAAACCACTAAATTTCCGTGACATGGGGATGTGAACTGGTTAGATGAATTTGCCTTCGAGGGGGATCACTGTTCCTATGGCCGGCTTCTACCAGACTATTGTAGTGGTTTGCGAACTCTGTTCACAAGCCCCTCGGTAGCTCAGTTGGTAGAGCGACTGCCTTGTAAGCAGAGGGTCCTGGGTTCAAATCCTGGCCGAGGAGCATTTTCGTCTATCAGTTCACTACTTATAAAAAATCACACATAATCAAAACATTCAGTCCATTCCTGGACGCCGAGAACTACAATCTTTACATTCTAAACATAATACGTAAAGTGGTCACTGTTCCTACACTCAGACACAACCTTACCTTTCAATGTAATGTGTGCTTATCCCTATGCCAAAAAGGTGGCAGGCATGACCTACCAAGTTTTGCACCTACAGTAAGCAATTTGTAGTGAGCCCTAGTCTTCCTACCAAAGCCAGGGTTAAGATGCGAGCAAACTGTTTACCGCTATGTGGTGGTAATTCGTGGAATTCTAGGTGTCCGGATGGAGTACGTTTTTGTCCTCTTTGCCTTTCGCACTTAAGGGGTTCATTGTTTTCTCGGAATGGTGGGCATCTTCTTGGTATCTTACGTTCTACGTCACCAAGAGTGATTGTTTCTTTTGGTAATTTTGTGCAAAAAGCACTCGAGTTGAGAAGTGATGTTTCTTAGTTTGTTATTTTGTTTAGTTTCCTATGAGTTGTTTGTTTAACCTGTATATGGCCTTTGGGTTTTTCGATACAGATATAAATATATATTCAGGATCCGGTTCTTTTATTCATTGCATCCTTTAAGAGATAAGAAAATTAATAGTACCCATTAGTTCAGACTCACAGTAAAAGCATAATACTCATGAACAGTATTAATACTTGGAGAAAGAACTAGAACCGACAAGCCTATTGCTTCCATTAGGTTTTTATAATCTTGTCTGCTGTTATGGTGGTAGAGCATCATTGATTCTACAATTAGGCAAATTGCTACCTTAGCATTTTGCCATTTTGAATATAGTCTGATCTTCAACCGGAACCATCTCCGTGGCCACAGCTTGAAAGTCACCGGTGAAAGGTTCCACAGGAAATGGTGGTAAAGTGGTGGTAACGGTGGTAAGGTGGTATAAATCGGGTCGCTTTTCGTTGCAATTGCATCTCGGAAGAAACCCCGGATTGCCAGTCCATCAACATTTCCTTCTAGAGAGATCAAATGGGTGATATCAGTCCATGCCTGCCACTTAGAGAAAGAACAAAAGCTATTTTGGGTAGCCGATGGTCTTTTCTCTTGCCCAATGTGTGGACAGGCGCTAGAAATACTGAACACTTTTTGAAGGATTGCGAAGAGGAGGTTTTTGGGGTGGAATATAAGGGGGGGGAGGATTGATACGGGAGTTGGGAGAAACATCTTCTCTAGTACGGTAATTCCGAGTGTCTGAGAATGTCGCACAGGGAGCACCTTCTATAATCTTGCCCGGGTTCCGCTTTTGCTTTCGTTTTATCTTGTATTGTATGTAAATTTTGTTTGTTTTGGGGTGTTAAAGTTTAACTAAAAAGGGCTTAGATATGACAATCTAGTTACCCATCCCTTATTCACTTAAAGAGGCTTGAAGACCCGATGAGAATGCGCTACTTCGTTGCTTCGCTGTTCACGAATAATCGATTTTCAAATAGTGGAATTTCCCTGTCGGATTTGTGGTATCTCTATGCGTTTGTACCTGTGATGTATGCTCGACGAAAAAGATTGACGAAAAATTCATGTTCAGGATCTTCACCAAGTTCACCACTGGCCACTGAAAAGTCGCATTTGTGTTATGATTCAAATTTTCCGAGGTCATAGTAGAATTTGTGCTGTGGGGCCGGGTGTAGATGTTCTGAACATCACTACTGAGCAGATAGTGGAAAAAAAAAACCTTATCATAATCCAGATACTTCAGTGTATTCAACCGAATGATACAAATTAAGTGTGCTTTTCAGTTAAACTTTAATGGGGTGTAAAGAAACTTTAGTGTAAAGAAACTACTACTATTGTCGACAACAGTTTTGAGAAGTAGTGTTCGAATTGGATAGTTTCAGAAGAATTTTGTAGAGACTTTGTCGCTCTCTTTTTTGCAGTGTTTACTTTTAATTTTTAGAGGAATATCAGATGGAGATGATGAGGCATCTTCGTAAAGTCAATGTTGACCATTTGCAAGTGGGCTGGTACCAGAGCACACAGCAAGGACAGTTCCTCACCCCTGCCTTCCTTGAGTCCCAGTATACCTACCAGACTACCATCGAAGATTCTATTGTCATTGTGTATGGTTAGTATTAGTTCAGATTTCAGTTTCTTCAAGTAGTAGATTGTGGTTTCATTCCAGTCGAGTATCCTGTATAGGTCTTTGTTGAAAGTTCAAAGCTGATTGCTCGTTTAGTAGGAATTTGAATGATAGAGATTTGAGAAAATGATAGAGTTTTGAAGGATTAATTTATAATAAGTTTATATTTTTTATTTAGTTATTAGGGGGAAGAAGGTAAATGTAGTATGGGCTTTAGTCTTAAAAGTTAAGTGACGTAAATAGTTTAAAAGTGGGTAAAAGTAGATAAAAGTTAACGTCACTGAGGGATGGAGGAGTAGCCACAAAAAGTACGAAACATGATTTTCTTTGTTTTATGTAAATAATATAAAAATCAGTTAAATTAGAAAAGATGCTACGGAAAAAAAGCAGGTTGCTCGTAGCCTACCAAATCGAGGCCGAGGGCGTTTTTCCGCGACACAATTGTGTGCCACACACCTCCGAGTGTTTATCGGGGACACACGATTGTGTGCCACACAGTCGAGCCAGAAGTTGAGACTTGCGGAAACGCCGTTTTGTCTATTTTTGGGCGCTACTTTCAACCGTTTGAAAATAAAAATAAAATTGAGATAAAATCTCAGTAAATAGATTTACAGGCTTTCGTCCTTACCGTTCTGTGCACATATCTGTCTTTATGCCTACAAGCTTGTGAAAGTAGTTAATTTTATTATTTTGACATTATTTTGCTGCTAAATTTGAGTTTCCCGCCAGAATCGAGCCACAAAATCGACAATCACCTCGGCAGTTGTTTGTCGAATTCGAGCCACAAGAATCTTATTGGCCGCGTAAACAGAATTGTGGGCCGCAAAAAGTCCGCGGAAACGCTCTTTTTGAGCCACAATCGACCCTGTTGGTGGGAGCACGGAAAAACGCCTTTAGGGTGTGCTCCAACATCCTATCATAGCTATTCCAGCCCTGCGAAATTAGGTGTTTCTCCGTGGCACGTTTGTCTGCTGAGTGTTTAACACGGAAACCAGTGTGTGTTGCAGTTGAGACCCGCGGAAACGCAGTTTTGTCTGGTTTTTGCGGTCAAATCTGTGAAAATCAAATTCAGATATAATCTCAATAAGTAAAGCTCCTGGCTTACGTCCTTACCATTCTGTACTGGAAGGATCCTCAACTTCATGTCTATCTGCTTGATAAAATTTTAGTATTTGGACGTTAATTTTGCAGCTAACTATTAATTTCCCACCAGATTCCAGAAAATTACCTCGATAGTTGCTTTTTTAAAATCGAGGCACAAAAACCTTGGATAACTTTCTACCTATCATACTGTGAAGAGCTGTGAGGAAAGATGATGAAGGTAAAGTTATTGTCTATGTGATAAAACATCGGGAAAGAAAAGAAAAACAAGGGGAATAATAAATAGACAATAGCAAGGCCGTATCCAGGGTGGGGGCAAGGGGGTTGAACCCCTCCCCCCCCCCAAACTTACAAAAATAATCATTTTTACATGCTTTTCCCTCTGATCTGTGTCTTTTTTGTACTTTTTTGTCCGACCCGCAGGCAACCCCCCCCCCCCCCCCCCGCCCGAAATAAATACCTGGATACGGGTCTGGACAATAGCTAACTGTTCAGAACAAATAAATCTCAAAATCATGAGCAGGAGTCCAAAAATAGTGAGATACACATGAGATTTTTGCTAGAAAATTCGTGAGATTTTCTGGTGCAGATGACGAAAAACCATGAGATTTTCGAAAAGGCATGCGGATTTTAGCAACTTATCAGAAAAAAGTTGTAAAAAAGTATAAGAATCTGAAAGGGAGTCCTTATTGATGATGGTGTTGATAACCGGAGCTTTCTCGGTCCGTGGATACGGGGAGTGAGTCCCCGGGACAAACAAAAACGCGGGGGAGTTGGGGAACGGCGAGAATACGCCTATAGTGACACCGAGAATATGGACAACGTCTCGACACAGCAAAAATCAGTTCGACCGCAAAATTCGAACTTCATCGAGGACATGCTGTTTCATCATGTAAAAGGAATCTGACAGAAAATGTCGAGAAAATGTAACCGATCAATTTATTCTAAGCGAGGTTAAGTTTACGAAAAATAACACTTCGGATTACGAACGCCCACGTTTCAGTAAAATATAGTATCACAGAACCCACCTGGACACTTCCCGTAATCATTGTCCAGCTATACAGTCGTCAGAAGACGCTATCGCTCCCCAGCAAGGGGAGCGACGAAAGCTTCTTCTCTTCTATACGGTGAATGAAATGAAATCACTTTTAATGAAATACGCCGTAAGGCTAGAGCGGCACTTCTGTGCCGTCTTTTGGATTCAAAAATTGAGGTTACTAAATTTCCCACTGTGCCAGTTTTCATTGCCTGCCTGTATGGCAGTCTCTTCTTGCTGCAACACAACAGCAGGAACAGACTGCTTGATTTTGTTGTTCCAGAAGAAGGTGATGAAAAATTTGTTTGTTTTGCAGATCCACAAAAAACATCAAGGGGCTTCATGTACCTGAAAGCATACCGGCTGACCCCCTTAGCTGTTGCCTTGTACAAAGAGGGAGACTTGACATATGAAGGATTCAAGAACCAGAAAGTCACGTTTGAAAACCTATACACTGAAATCAAGGTTACCATCCACAACTCTCACCTTATGAACGCACTTTTGTGTGAGCTTGATGAGAGGAAAGGACCGTGGGAAATCCCCCAGGCTCTGGACTTGGGAGTATCGTAAGTTGAAATTCGTAGTATGGGGGCATGCGTAGTTTTTGTATTCGCTGTTATCTTCGGCGTGTTACGACTTGTACGTCAGGGGGAGGGGGGTTGCGCTGGATACAATCTGCGCCTTGCGGAGGCTGACAGACCACGTCGTTACACGAGTCCCTGTGTATGTTATTATTTATTTGTTTCCGCATATAAATACAACATGTGGACATTCATGCAAAACCATCACCTCTTAAAAAAACTCATAAAAAAAAGACCTTTATTCCTTTATTGGTGCCAAGTAACGATCAATATAAGTGAGTTTTTAAAGCACAACTCTTACTAGAAATGATCTTTTCACAATGAAATGGATAAGAAAAAAAGTTTTTCGAAAATGCCATTACTGTCTACCTGAATTTAGCGACTTTCTTGTTAGCGCTTATCGACTCTATCCAGCCCACCTGCCCTCCGACGCGGCGGCTGGGCGCAAAGCATTTGAAAATTGAACGTGCCGTGGTTAAAAAGTGGGAAAACTAACCAAATAAAAGAAGTAAAAAAAAACAGAAGATTATCATATCCTTATGTGTGCAAAAAGTGTCAGCGGAAGTTGAAGATTCCGGCAAACTTTGCGTTGTGTGACGGGCAAAACTCGGCAAGGCCGACAAAGAGCTAAAAGTTCCTAGGCACAAAACGAAACAATGGAGAGATGTGGGGATTTTAGAAGCTTATAATTCTGTAAGGGAGCTAGATATGTTGTAAATGGCAGAGTAGGCAAGAGGGGTCCTTTAAGTTTATTTGATTCCTTATTTTTAACAATTAGCAAATCTTTCGTATCATATTAGCTAAATGGTTAAACCGGCAACAGCTATCAATGGCTATATTCGAACAGTGGCTACAAACAGATAGTCAGCTACGATGCTTTGGCAGCGATATTTCGGCCCCTTGGCAAGGGTCCTCGTCAGGCTGTTTCGTTTCTTCGATTCTTTCTTTCGATTGCAGGTTCGGGTTTCAACCATTCCAGCAACTGGAAGTATTACTGGGAGTATTTATACCCTAGGATAGTCATTTTACTTCTGCGTGTCAGATCAGAATTTTCTTTAGTAAATCTTTCTTGACTTGGGCTTCCGCCAAGGGGTTAAGAGCGTGTTCCAACCTTCTAACAAAAGTAACTATTAAGGAAGGTTTTCGCGAGATCTCGGAATCACATTCCGGCGAGCGAAGCGCATCGCGAAAACTGTTGGAAAGTGATTCCTGGAATTACTTTCCACTTTCCCGCTGGACTGATCGCGAAAACGCATGGAAAGCTGATATCGCCGAGAAAATGTTGAATTACACACTTTTTCTGCTAAATATGTTTGTTAAAAGCAAAAGTTTTATTTGAAGTTGATTAAATGCTCGATTTAGGGGTAGGAACACATGCTGAACACGATTATTCAAACCGTTTTCTTGCCGGAACTGTAGTTCGCCCGGAATCCGGCCAAATCCGGAAAATTTGTTAAAAGCAAAAGTCTTATTTGTATTTGATTAGGTTCCGATTTAGGGGCAAGAAGAGATGCGTATGTGACAGTCGTTTTTTTACCCAGACGCATAGTTCGCCCGGAATTCGGCCGAAACCGGAAAAATTGTCATGAGTTAAACCTTTATTTGAAGTTGATTAGATGTTCGATATAGGGGTAAGGAGATACGCTGAATTCGTTTTTGAGCTTTGTTATTTTGTCGGATAAGGAGTTCCCGAAAGTTTTTATCAGTTTCGTCAAAACAAATGTGACTTATAGGGTTAAACACACATGCTGAATCCATATCTGAACTTGGTTTTCTCAGATGATTAGCTATTTGGCTTTAATCTGTTTCTGAATTTTTGTAGTAAAAATGCGTAGGAGTTTGGAGAAGAAAGGACCAAATTGTCTGGATGAGATGTCAAATTTTTGGGATCCCATCGAAACCTTTGGTCTTGTTATATTTATTAGTGACACTTGCACTGTTTTTTCTCCACACTTTTGAAATTCCCGCTGAAACACTCAACTTTCCGCGGAGCTTTCCACTAACCTCGTGGAATCACTTTCCGGGAAAGCTGCTTCGGTTTCCAAAGCGCGAAAATCGGGTTGGAAAGTTCGGCAACTTTCCGAATTAGTGCGAAAACGATTGGAAAGTGATTCCGACTTTGCTTTCCAGCTCGCGAAAACCCTCCTTTAGTTACTATTTTCGTTCAGTCACTACGCTGAATGAATTTATTACATGCAGACTAGTAATAAGGCATTTGCATAGTACATACAGAAAAAAAGGTAAATGAACGCTTAACAAGAAATACAGAGTTTACACAAAATCTACAACAACAGCAAAAGATAAATGAACACAAAACAAGAAATACACACAAAACACGAAAAGAACAATAAAGTTACTGCATTAGCTGGCGCATTGGGCATTGGGACAGGAAGGCGGTTGGATGATGGCAGAAGATGTTCACTTATTTCTTCTGACTTGAGTCGAGGGATTTTGAGCGTGTTCCACCCTTCTTACAAATAGTAACTACTAGTTACTATTTTCTTTCCAACCTCCTCAAAAGTTACTACGCTGACCGTTCTAGCCTTCTCGGAATAGTAACTATTTGCTTACCATGCTCGGGAGAGTAGTAAGCGTGGTAACTACGAATCTCTGTAACGTGATTGGTCCGATTAGCCCGTGGCATGATATTTGATCGAAAAAAGAAAAAAGGTTTTCCAGCCTTCTCGGAGTAGTTAATTATTTGCTTACCATTCTCGGGAGCGTAGTAAGCGTGGTAACTACGCATCTCTGTAAAATGATTGGTCCGATTACCTCGTGGCATGATATTTGACCGAAAAAAGAAAAAGGTGTTCCAGCTTTGACGCCAAGAAAGCCAAAAATTGTGACGTCGTGCGTAGTAACTACGATAAGTAGGGTGGAGCACGCTCTAAATAGTACGTCAGCTTGATATAGCTCTGCGTCCGTTGAGGCAAACGCTACTCAAATGCGAAACAGCGCGTTTTATAACAACCACACACAGACAGACAGATAGTTGAACCTTCCCTGTTGCAGATCTGTGTTGGAGAAGAACATGCGTAACTTGATGGACAATCTCGACGAGATCATCGGCGAGATTGGAAAGTTCAACAACTACCAAAGACAGTTGCAGAAACAACAGATGGAAAAGACGAAGTATATCCAGAAACGGGTAAGTTTTTAAGGCCTTTTCGAGCAGGATTGGAAAAATTATCGTCTGACCTCTTTCTTCGCATTCTTTGGTCGGCACCAAGTCTGAAAGTCCCCTGAGATCCCTAGGCGCCAGATAGCGGCAGATCGTCCGATAGTCGAATGCATTTTACCGGGGTGACACCAGTTTATGTAACCTTATTAAGAAAAATTGCAACGATTTGAACGGGTGGTAACCTGATAGACTATAATGATCGGGTATGTCCCTAATTTTGTGTAGTCCTGGTTTATAATAGTTGCGTTTTTGATCCGAATTATCTCTTTTGAATTCTCGATTCTCGTACAAATTACCGTTTTTGCTCCTCTGACTTCTCCATTCTCGCTTTTGACAAAAACACTAATTTTACAGCTCGTCCCCAACCCGGTACACGTATTTATGCATATTGAACACCCGCGACCAATCAGGGAGGAGAACGGAGAGAGGAGAATCGAGAATTCACCATCTGAGAAACTTCTCGATTCTGCAGGATCGCGAGGCTTTCCCCGTTCTCGATTCTTACAAAAACGCAAGAAAAGGAGAGTTCACTTCATCTGAATAGTCCAAAAACGCGAAATAGGAGAATTCGGAGGAGAATCGCGAGGAGAATTCGGATCAAAAACGCAACTAATAATCCTGCGAGTGTACTTCCTCTTTCTGTGTCTATTGTCCTGATACCATCAACTTCCGCACCGCACCATCAGTTCCTTGGTATTAAAGGTTGAGACATCGAGATTGATATCGGAAAATAACACCGAGACGGTCATTGAAAAGAACCTATCCGAGCCGAAGGCGAGGTTGATATTTTTAAATGGCCGTCGAGGTTGTTTTTCTGATTTGAACCGAGATGGAGGTATGTTAACTATTATAACTTTTTCGAACAGAATATTTTTATAGGTAGGACATATTCTTCTTTTGTTGTACTTTTTATGGTGCCATATACCGATCACTTTTCGGTCTGTCGGTCTGTCTGTCAGGCCACTCATCTCGAGTTAGGGTACTTCCAGAGGTTCTACGACGATAAAACTTGGCAGGCATATTAGGGACCCTACAGAACTAACTTTGAAATAGTCACTTCCCCGATTCGACCACCGTGGGGGAGTGGAGGGAGGGGGAATCCGGAATGTTGACGTATTTTTTACTTTTGAACAGGGAATCGGATCTTAATGAAACTTGATATTTGGAAAGACTTCCTGTCTCAGATGTCACACTTCAAGTCCGGAATGGATCCGGTGACTTTGGGGGGAGTTGGAGGGGGGGGGGGGGCCGGAAATCGTGTGACATGTTTAGAGTGTATGGATCGGGATGAAACTTGGTGGGAAGAACAAGCACAAGCTCAAGATACATAGTTGACAAGACCGTATCAGATCCGAGCACTATGGGGGGAGTTTGAAAGAGGGTTCCGGAATTCCGGTGATCCCGAGTTAACATGCTTACACATGTGCTATAACGATAAAACTTGGCAGGTATGTCAGGGACTCGACAATTTTACCTTAAGAACAGTCGTTTCTTCGATTTGACCCTGGTGGGGGGAGTGGAGCGAGGGGGAATCCGGAATCTTGAGAAATGTTCAACTTTTGAACGGGTGATCGGATCTTAATGAAACTTGATATTTGGAAAGAACTCATGTCTCAGATATCCAATTTCAGGTGTGGACAGGATCCGATCAATGTAGGGGAATCTGGGGGGGGGGGGGAATTTGTGACACGCCTAGAGTGTAGCGATTGGGATGACACTTGGTGGGAAGAACAAACGCAAGCCCTAGACACACCAGTAACAGAACCGGACCGGATTCGGGCAATCTGGGGGGAGTTGGAGGGTGGTCCGGAATGCCGATGATCGCGATTTAAGGTACTTCCTGATGTACTAGGACGACGAAACTTGGCTTGAACATTAGAGACTTGACAAGATTGGCTTTGAAATTGTCACTTTCCAGATCCGCCATCCCTTAAAGTACTCTCTTCACCGCAAAGTACAAAAAATACTTTTAAGCAAAATCTACATTTTCGTGATCCCCAAGATCCCATGATCATTTTGCCTCAAGGCCTTTACTTAGAGATGACTTTCTAGCACCCTTAAAGTGCGCATCTTAACCGAAGAGTAAAAAGAATGCTTTTGACCAGACTAATATATATTCATGGTCCTGGAGGGCCCAGGATCATTTTTGCCTCAAGGGTTTGGATTACAGATGAATTTCTAGTACTCTTAGTGCGCATCATCACAGCCAAGTGCAAACAAAAATACTTTTTACCAAACGATACATACTCGTGATTTCCAAGGGTCCATCATTATTCTTGTCTCAGGGGTTTTGCTTACAAATGATCACAGCAAACCCACGAATTAGCAAATTCCTACTCCAAGCCTTGCAAGTGCCATATGAGCTTCTGACTCTTGTTGCTAATGGGGTAGGGAATTTTATTTTAGTAAAAATTTAGTTTTATTTTAATTACTGTAAGACCTACTAAAATGACTAGTGTTGGGATCCAAGCACTTTCATCTACCGTCTTTTACTTTTTGGCGATTCAGATGCCATCTAGCGGTCGTGAAAGCCTACTATATATCCACTAAAATGACTAATCTGTGGGTCGTCGAAGTAAAAAGTAAACAATAACAAAACCACCTGTTGGCTCTTGAGAACATGAAAATTCCAGAACAAAGACAGTGATCAATGCTGAATAACTAGCTTTTGGAAAGCAAAGGTAGTAGGATATTGTTTCAGTTGATAAGCTGGATTTTCGGTGGAAATCTGATTGTGACAATGTTGTCTAAGAGTGTAATTTTTTCAACATTAATTTTATTTTTTCTGTAATTTTAAGTTTTTTTTTTGTATGTGTTCTTACTGAAAGTATTGTTTTTAATTTATTTTTTGGAGGTCAGCTTCTACTTCCCAGTATTTGAGGAAAAGTGCTCTATGAACATCTGCGGAGGCTGATACAGCTTCGTATCAGCCTCTGTGGAGGATGATACGAGGTCGTATCAACCTCCACAAAAGTAATTGTCATGTGGGACATAGGATTATTTAAGGTTAACTTCCGACATCGAGGTTGATATCAGGAAATAATATTGAGACGGCCATTTAAAATAACCTTTCCGAACCGGAGGCAAGGAAGCCTATGCAAAATACCTAAATGGCCGTCGAGCTTGTTATTCCGATATCAACGAAGATGGAGGTATACTAGCATTATACATTTTTTCGAGCAGAACCATTAACCATGCTTGGCTACCCTGTAGGTAGTTAGAGTTTGATAATCGTCACACAGGAAGCTATGACTTATATGACTGAAAACCAACCTCTCTGGAGGTAGATATGAACTCATATCGACCTCCCTGGAGGTTGATAAGAAAGTCATACCCAACGCTAACTGTCTGTGATAACTGACCGTGGTCGGTAGTATATAGGATGATTGCATTACATACCTGTTCGAGAAAAGTCATCGTAACTGACGTCACTCGTGTCTTCCTCGTCCCCAGCTATGGTCGGTCTTCGTGCTAATCCAAGGCCAAGCTGCGAGTGAATGGACAGGCCTGTCAAATACAATTCAAAATACAATTTGGCTACTAGAAAATTGTCGCTAACCGTGGGCGGTATAATAGACGAGCTCTTGGTCGGCTGTATTCAACTTTTTGCGACCATTCTATATTGTACGTCTCTGGACTTTATCCTCTTCTAAAAAAGAAAGACCTTCTTTCTCTCCGAAAAAGTTATTTTCGCTACTGTAAATTCCTTCTTTACCTCCCCCCTTGGCATCGGAATAGAGTAATTATTCGTAAGTTCGGTGTTCCAGAAATTTCGGAGAAATTACTACTGCTACACAGGAAGCTGTCGGGTTCAGCATACTCTCGGTTTTCACCACACCACCCCCTTACCCCCCTGTTTATGTGCTAGTGTTTTTGTATGTATATTTATTTTAGTATGTTCTTCCTTTCCTTTTCTTTATTGTACTCCACTTGTTTTTCCTCTGGAATTTGTGGGTAAGAAATAAATTATTATTATTATTATTTGGGAAAGTCTCTGTAACCCATTAGATGACCTTTAAACCTATTCCAGACCGTCGAAAACACACTGCGACAGGCCAAGGGTGAAGGCCCCCTTCCAGATGAAGATATTAACAAGATATTCAAGCCTTTGCCTGCGCCATCTAAGATCGAGTGCGCTGCTTTGGCTGCACAGAGCAATGAGACCTGTCGGCAAGTACTGGCATTCTGCGCACAGAGTATAGGGAAAATGTACGTTTCAGAAGCCCTGCAGAATTCCGACTCGGCCTAGGTGTGTGTTACCGGTTTTTTGGTAATAAATGTTCTTTGGTTACGAGTCTCAGGTTTTGTTGTCTGAAAGACGATTTGGTTTGCTTTATTTGTAAAAATGAAAAGAAATCAACAGACGAATCCCAGAACTGACAACATGCCAAAGGCTCTAAACGGCCAGTTCAGGAACTCAAACGAATTAATGCCTCTAAAGAAGACAAATTTCATCTCTTACGAAAACCACTTGTGAGTTATGACAACCCTATCCGCGTCAGACGCGACAACAAATCCATATTGAAAAGAGAACAAGGAAACTAAATAAATAACACTAACTTTCAAGAATCAAGAAGATGTTTTTTCATCTTTTTCTGGAAAGCGCTCACAGACACTGATTCTTTTACACAGTACGGCAACACGTTCCATATTTCTACGCCAACATGTCGTAACGAAAGAGCTCCGCGATGAGTATGGCGTATTTCTGACAGGAGTAGATTTCTCTCAGAAGAAGTAGTTGGGTATGGATGGTACTCCGAGGTCACATGAAACATATTTAGTTCTCTTATTCCTAACGGTGCTAATGAATTAATACATGAATAAACTAAAGAGAAGGGTCCTATGGTTTACAGTTATATACAGTAGAGGTATGTTAATTTGAACAGTTACTGAAATGTGAACAGTGCTGTTTTTGCTTGTATGGTATGAAGATCCAGAATACCTATTCAGGTGTTTCCAGAGGCCCTTAATTACCTACTCTGGCTAACTATAGTTGAATTTAGTCACAGCAAGTGTACAAAGTCCAATGTCAACAAACGTTCGTATAAGCATACCTCTACTTTACGGACCATAAAAGAGCTCGAAAGAAGACAAATCATAGGTAACTAATACGTCAGCTGATTTTATTCGATTTCGGCCCTTCTTGGCAAGGCTCCTCTTCAGGCTCAAGTTAGAAAGGTGTGGGGCACGCCTTTGTTGATTTGGGAACAATCGCCGGGTGTCCAGCTACCATCTACACTGACGTTAGATTCAACTGAGGCCCCGAAATGCATAACCTAGCGCATGTGACCTCCAATCGCTCAAGTTGTATCGTATGGTCCCTAGGAGCGTGTTCCACCCTTCTAACAATAGTAACTATTGGCTACTATTTCAGTATCAACCTCACGAAAAGTTACTACGCTGACCGTTCCAACCTTGTCGAAACAGTAACTATTTGCTTACCATGCTCGGGAGCGTAATAAGCGTGGTAACTACGGATCTCTGTAACGTGATTGGCTGGATTACCCCATGGAGTGATATATTACCGAAAATTTAAAAATGCGTTCCAGTCTTGACGCCAAGAAGCCGAAAGTCGTCACGTCATGCGTAGTAACTACGGTAAAGTAGGGTGGAACACGCTCTAGGTGTGTCGCAAAATTCAGAACTCCCATAATAAAGAAAACTGGAGTCTCAATCCGTTCCATCTTGAATTTTGAACTTCTCCGTCAATGTATACGAGCCTACCAACGTGTTTTACCATAACTGTCCCCAACGAACGCCGTTGATTGCTTGCACTGCAAGTAACTGATGTCTAAGTCAACAATTTCGAAGCGCAATTTTTGAAAATTGAATAAATGTGACAAACATACTAGGTTGAAGCACCTCTGCTTCCACCTTCCATATGCTCAGAGCGTGTTCCACCCTCGTACCAATAGTAACTATTAGTTACTAAACCCGTTCCAGCCTCACGAAAAGTTACTACGCTGACCGTTCCAGCCTTGTCGAAATAGTAACCAATAGTAACTATTTGCTTACCACGCTCGGGAGCGTGGTAAGCGTAGTAACCACGAATCTCTGTCACGTGATTGGTCGGATTCACCCGTGGTGTGATATTTCGCTGGAAAATAGAAAAATCGTTCCAGCCTTGACGACAAAAAGGCAGAATTTGTGACGTCATGCGTGGTAACTACAGTAAGTAGGATGGAACACGCTCTCAGTTCCCACAGCCTTCATACAAAGGAGATGGCGGTAAACTCGCTCCTCGCAATCTATTAGCCTCTGCGTCCTTTGAGTTGGATACCTCGCACTTTCAAGTCATTCTTTGCTTAAATTCGTTCAGAAGAGAGCTCATAAAGTTCTTATTTTCCTTCTATAAATTACCGTGGGTGAATTTGGTCTAAACTAAGTTATATCGGAATTCCACACAAGCGTGACATCACACCCATTTGATCTATTTTACCTCAGAAAACAAAAAATTGTAGTTTATTCCTATCCGTGAATATACATTTGAATATATACGTGTACAGAGCCGAGGCGCCAGTCGGTTTACATTTATAAAACGATCTACGGACAAGCAAATCCTATGTGGGGTCCTCAATGACGTCACTGTGTAGAGTCTTGACTCGTGACGACTGTTTGGAATTCCGATACAAGTTAGTCGACGCCGTGGATTTGGGCGCATAAATGAAACTTATGGGGCTTCATTTTCTCTTCCATGCATTAAATTCACTCCAATCTGATGACACGTTAATTTAAGCGTGCCACAACGTTTCGAATTCACCATGGAATCCAGAAAACGTACCTTTCTTGCGTTATGCTCGGTTTACACACTGCGTAAAATCTAAGCGTATTTTACGCTCGTATTTGAGCTTGAAAAGATTTCTAGCAACACGCACGTATTTAGACACAAAACGGACCGATTTCTCAGTCTGTACTGCTAGAAATCTTTTCAAACCCAAATACGTACAAAAATACGCTCGGATTTTATGTGTAAATGCACCATTATTGGATAGGGTCCGTTATACGCATGCCGAGTTGTATCACCCTAGTTTTTGCAGGGCCGAAACCAGAAAGAAGTGTGACCGACGAACATAAATTAAGATCGCTTGATCGTCGGAGGCTGCAATAAATGTTAACCCATTGTTAACTGTTTCAAACTTTATATTACGGTAGTATTTCCAAAAAAAAAGAAAAGAGTACAGCTTTGACAAGATGCTATTCTATCACCAGAAAATCTCACAGTTTTGGACGAAATCTCACAGTTTGCCAGTTAGGCTGCCCTCTTGGTTCTGACGTCAGGCTTTTTGGGCGCCGAATTTGGCCATTCGGTTATTGAGCGGTAGACGGAGGAACTTGTCGGAATGCATGTACTTCTTAATGTTCTCGTTATCTTCAAATCGCTGTACGAACGCCTTCAGGGTTGGGAATGCATCCAAGCACGTTGGCTCGAAGATCTTGTGCTGGTCGAACATCTCGTAGAGGATGAAATCCGGGAATGTGACCTGAGGGGAAAAGAGGTTGCAGAAAAAGGTCACGTGCGTTGCTGGATATCCCCAGTTAGGTAAAATGTTCGCATGAGCGATATTGTCAACCTTTTTCATGATAGAATTCGCAAGGCATTTGGTCTTCTAATTCGTTCTGATGGGTCATACAGAAACAATTTCCTCGGGCCATTGTTCTCTGCTGTTGCTTTACCTCATCTTCTTTCTGCTGCAACAATTCTAGAGAACAGATTTGCTAGAGCTAGAGATGTGCAACGTATCTACTGGTGAAGTTTAACTGAAAAGCCAACTTATTTTTGTGTCATTTAACTGAATACACTGAATTATTTCTATTCTGCAAAGGGATTTTTTTTTTCCACTATTTGCTCTAGTTATGACGTTCAGAATATCTGCGGCCGTCCCCACAGCGTAAACTCTACTGTGACGCGGGAAATTTTAATCTCCACACAAATGCGGCTTTTCATTGGGCAGTGGTGAGATTGGTTAAGATTGCTTAGTGCCTGAAGAAAAAATTATAAATCTTTCTCGTAAGCCATACAACAAAAATACAAGCGCATAGAGGTACACAAATCCCACGGAAATTCCACTATTTGAAAATCGATTATTCGTGAATAGCGGAACAACGAAGTAACACATTTTCAGCGGGTCTTCAAGCCAATTTAAGTGAGTAACTAGATTTTCCTATCCTACCCCTTTTCGTTTGAACTTAAAAATATCGTATCTGAATATTTAAATTTCTCCTTGGGTTCCCTATTTCTTTCAAAAATTCTCGGTTATAGTTTTCGACTTTTAAATTAAAAGATCCAGTTTTAATTCTAAAGAAAAGGTTGAAAAACTTTTACAAGAAGCTTCGTAAGTCCTCAAAACCAGAAACATATACCTATTATTTCATAAGTGTAAGATATTAGTATAATCTTAATTTAATATTTAAAACTAGTGTAATTTTTTCCAAGTATTTACAGTATCACTGGACGTAGTGGACGTTGCCACTGGCATGTCTGATGCTTTTGAGAAACTCTAGGTTTATTCATATTTGCTATTAAAATTGTACCTTACCTTACCTTACCTTACGTATCAGTTGATTCGCTTAGCGTTTTGTTTAAATATTAAATTATGTTACTCCTCAGATATGAGGGAAATAAATGAATGAATATAAAATAATAAGCGATTTCCCTGTTACTGGTACCCGGCAAAATCAGGCAGGACGGATTTACACAAAAGTAGTTCATTCTCGCGCAAGCTGTAGGAGTACTGCAGGAACTTACGTGATCACCGGCGAAATACGGCCTATCTCCAAGGAAGTCGGCAAACTGTTGCAGTTTATTTGGCAGCTCCTTTTTGTAGCTTTCACCTTGTGTATCCTAAAACAGAAAATGTCCTACTGTCAGACGACAAGTTAGGAAGAGGCAGAAGTAGCGATTAGTCTATTTCTTAAATCAGGTAAATCACCAGAAAATAAACTAAAAGCTTAATCGGTCGCGGAGCGATCCCGATCATCAGACTGATAGAGCGTTTACACGGACAAGAATCCCCGTCGAGTCGAAAGGGATTCTGGTCCACTCGATACGATTCCATTCGCGAAGACGACTAGAAAATAAGTCGAGCAGACAGGAATTCCACTGAAGTTGAAAGGAATTTCGGTCTACTTGAAAAGAATTCCGTTGGCGACGCTGGTGACCAAGACAAAAAGTCTAGCTAGGTATTGAGCGCAGCCACCATCAATACTCATGTCAAAAATGGTGTACAAATATTTTATTGTTGGTTATTTTAATCTGTGCCTTTAATTTTGTCAGATTTTCTGGATTCTATTCTAGTTTTCCTCTGCTTGTGAACGCTTCATCAAATCTAATTAAATTATGCAGCGTTTACAAGTACAGGAAAACTTGAACAAAATCCGATCTCGGAGACAATATTATGTTCACACGCAGATGGAAAAAATTAATTCTTCAAACCAAAAAATATGACAAAAATAAATTCACTAGCCAACAAAAAAAATGTTTTGAGAGCATTTATGACATCAGTGCTGATGACTGCTGCTCTCAAAAGCTAACTAGACTTTTATTTAGTCTTTTTACCAGCGCGCCGAGGAGATTCCTTTCAAGTAGACCGGAATTCCTTTCATCATGAAAAGATTCTCGTCCCGCTAGACTATTTTTTCTAGTCGTCTTCACGAAGTGAATCCTTTCGAGTCGACAGGGATTCCTTTCTACACGACGGGATTTCTCGGCCGTGTAAACGCTATATTACTCTTTCAAAATTCTTTATTACCATAGCAGTCTCAAGGTGAAAGAAGACAGCAACGTGGAGTAATCGAATACAATCATCTTCCTGAAAGCTCCGTGGACGCACGAAATATTAAGCACGAGTTAAGAAGGCAGGAGTGGACCATCACCTGGCTGACTGCAGTTTTGTTTCAACAGATGATGTGTAACTTATATTAAAGGTTAACTTCAGACATCGAGGTTGATATCGGAAAACAACACCGAGATGGTCATTGAAAATAACCTACCAGATCCGAAGGCGAGGTACCGTAGGTTATGAAAAATATCTACCGAGCCGAAGGCGAGGTTGATATTTTCTAATGGCCATCGAGGTTGTCATTCAGATATCAACCGAGATGGAGGTGTGTTAGCTGTTATAACTTTTTCGAACAGGAATCTTCTCTGGAGGCTGATATGATTTATATCATCCTCTCCGGAGGCTGATATGACTTATATCATCCTCTCTGGAGGCTGATATGATCTATATCATCGCCTCTGGAGGCTGATATGATCTATATCATCCTCTCTGGAGGCTGATATGACTTATACCATCCTCTCTGTAGGCTGATATGACTTATTTCATCCTCCCATATCTACCGCTAAAGTAGCGTGCACACACAGTCCGAATTTTGCAGTCCGGTGCGAATTTCCTTCTCGCTCCGGACGCATCGCATGCGGATTCGGTCCGATAATTTCGTTCCGATTTGAGTAGAAAATATTCTACTTTTACCGGAGCGAATTTTAAACGCATGCGAAATTGTGCCCTGAGAATTGAAAAATTAGAAGCTGTGTTTGAAATTGCAACTGTTTATACGACCTATTTAATGTCAGCTGCATTCATTCATTCGGCAATCAATCAGCATCATCTCACTGTAGGCTAAGCAGTGGATTTTTCAAACCTGGGGCCAAGTTTCACGTCTGAATTTCATTTTATCTGAAAAACCTGTCGGGCATCGTGATGCGAATTTCGTATGCGCGTTTTCGCGTGCGGAATCTTACCGGTCTGTGTGTGCACTTAGCTTAACTTTCTATGTGAAGATTTTCGTAATATAACTGACCGTGGGTCATAGGAGGATAGCATTACAGATCTGTTCGAGAAAAGTTATAGCCTACCATACAATATGATGCACTACTATTTTTTATGGCTTTGACCACTCGATAGCTCTACCGAAGTGAAATAGAACTGAGGGGCAAAGAATAATTAGCTGCGTTTTTGTAGATACCATGGTATCTGATACGACGGTAACTAGATCTGCATTTTGTCGTTTCTGCAGTTAACGTGGTATCTGATACTACGGTTGCTCTGCAAAAACGACAACTGCCGAAACTGCGCTTTTCGGAGTAATCCCAAAAGAAAAACTGATATCCAGTCACATCACTAAGTGCCAAGCTTCTTTCCCACCAATTTGACAAAATCCTAGGCTCTATTGTTGGTGATATGAAAGTGAGATGACTTTTTCTGATCCCACGATAACTGAAAAAACGCCTTTTGACCGTGGTATCAGATACCACGGTAACCGCAAAAACGCAACTATTAAGTCTCGAACCAAGCTGACGGTTTGTTCCACGGTTATTTCCACCTCAACTTTGAAGTTTAACTGAAAGCCAGGTTATTTTTGAATCTTGAATGTGAACATGCTGAATGACTCTGATCAGATATTTGTGTACTTCTAGTAGTGATGTTCAGAGTATTCCGTTCAATTCACTTTATTTTTCAAAAAAAAATCGAAAAGAAAAATAGCATCGGAAATGTCAATAGGATGTGCACTGACCTGACAAGACAAAAGTTCACCGCGATACGCCCGGTTTAGATTTCGAAGCTGCTCAGTTTCAGATTGTAAAGTCAATTCTAGAGAAAGCTCGCTATTGCATGTGACCCCCCCAAAAAGGTTTTTTCTTTCGGCAATAGTTTACCGCTGTAGTTGCTAAATATTTCGAGAACAGAGGCATAAGCATTCAAAGGTAGCACAAGCCCAAAAGAAAAACATCATTCGATGAAAATCCATTACATAAATAGTGGAGCAAACAGCAACGCATCTTCACCGGGTCTTCAAGCCTATTTAAGTGAATAAAGGATTGGTAACTAGTCTGTCGTACCTCAGCCCTATTCCCCTGACAAGACCAAGTTCATTCCGACGCGCCCGATTTGAATTTCGAAGCTTGTGGACTGTTCAATTCCAGATTGTAAGGTCAATTCTGGAGAAAGCTCGCTATTGCATCTGATGTGACCCCCCCCAAAAAGGTTTATTCTTTCGACAATCGTTTACAGCTGTAGTTGCTAAATATTTCGAGAACAGAGGCATAAGCATATAGAGGTAGTGCAAGCTCAACGAAAAAGTACATTCGACGACGAAAATAGATTACATAAATAGTGGATATAAGGTTTGAAGCCAAGCTGACCATTCATTTCAAATAAAAATAGAAAAACGAGATTTTCGAGGTATTTCTTGATCAGCTAGCAATTTATGATTTAGTTTTGTTTCTTTCGCTGAGGACTGCCGGAAGTGCAACCGAAATATCCGATACTGTATTTATCCCTCGCACATCATCTTGGAGGGGTAACTAGCTGATCAAGAAAAACCTAGAAAGTCTCGTTTTTTCTATTTTTATTTATAAATAGTCGAGCAACTAAGCAACGCATTTTCATCGGGTCTTCAAGCCAATCAAGTGAATAAGGGATAGGTAACTAGACTGTCGTATCTCAACCCTATTCGGTTAAACTTTGATGCCAATTGTACCCACGACAACTTGGAGATCCCCCCCCCCCCTCCAGGTGAACATGGACAGTTGACTCCCAACCCGGTGTACCCAGCTGTAATTGTTCCTGAATAAAGATGTTCGAAAATCTTACGAAACTGGCGTAGCATAATCGGACAAAACCACTGCGGAAGTCTCCTGCTACATTTTCAATGAGGTCGACTCTCCTCATCTCTTCTTCCGTTTTCCCGAGCAAAGTTGGGTCGTACTTGCGAGCAATATACCTCAAGATGGCATTGCTTTCCGTGAGCTTGTCGTCGCCGTCAATGTAATAGGGTAGCTGAAAATAATACAAACTTATTAGGAACAGAGCGAATGGTTGGGAAGCGAGAATGAAGAACGGATGTGCAGCGTCATGGGAATAGTTGTTTTAGTACTATAAAACAGTTTGTTAGGTTCCTCAAAACATATTAATCGGATTCAAATCCTATAAAACAAATCAATCACAGCAATTTATGGTCTTCCGTTTCCTTCATGAGTTTCTCATACCCTGCATCGTCTTTTTATCTTAAATATCCGTCAAATTAGAGACTGGATTATTGCAACATTTGTTTACCGTTATCTACTAGAAGATTCACTACCTGCTGATTTAAAAAATCTTTCTTATATGAACAGGCAATTTCATAATTATAAGACGATACGGCGTTCCAATCTTTCTACCAATCAATATCCTTGTACAAGGTCTAGTTGTTCTATTCGTCGTACAGGTATAAAAATATGGAATTCACTGCCCGAAACTGTTAGAATGTCCGAAGACAGAAAAGTTTTTAAAGGACCTACCTTACCTATAATACTAATGCAACCTACTTCCCTAATCACTCCATATATTTCCAATCTCGGAGACCTCAATTTCGTACGGTACATTGTTACCTCTCTAAGAAAACCACGCTCGTTTTCTCACTCCGTGTTTTGCTACCTTCGATGTGTAACACGCTGTCGACGGTTGTCTGCGAGAAGCTTTTCCATCAGTAAAACCGGTTATGTATATTGTTTCCCTGTTTTCGCTACAAGTCAACGGGTCTCGTAAAAGGCTTAAACCAGCCAAAACCGTGGGTTATTTGTTGAAAGCTCACACTTTTAAAGTATTCAAATATTTTAAAATACTTCAAGTTGAAGAGTAAACAGTGAGAGGGTCCTTTAAAAGGGCTCTCAAAAGGTACGTGTTATTTTTATTTTATTCATTTTTGTGTGTGCTCTGAGGAAGATCATCCCATTACCGCAAGCCTTTTTTCTTTTTCTTTTTTTCTTCTGATGTATGCTTTTGTCGCAAATTCTCGTGTTGGTTTTTGTGTTTGTTTGAGTTATTAATTATCTTGTCCTAAAATTCTTGTGTTGATGTGTGTTAACTGTTTGCCTGTTTTTCTTTATAACGCCTTAGGCTAGGATTTTATTAGTAATTTTACAAACAAATCAGAATTAGTGAAGCGTCGTTTTCTTATGCACTGGCATGTCTGACGGTTTTCAACATGGGGTTTATTTATATTTGTCAATAAAATTGTACCTTACCTCAGGGTAGCCCTTGCCCATAGGGATCGGTGTCTGTAAAGGGTGTATTTACTTTTTTTCTTAATTTTCACGCATCTTGCCAGTTTCTTTGAATGAATGATATTTGAGCATGTTCCACCCTACTTAATGTAGTTAGTACGCATGACGTCACGAATTCTAGCTTCTTGGCGTCGAGGCTGGAACACATTTCATACAGGTATAAAAGTATGGAATTCATTGCCCGAAACTGTTAGTGTCCGAAGGTAGAAATGTTTTTAAAAGGGCTCTCAAAAGGTATATCTTATCTAGCAATTAACGCCTTCTGTCTGATTTGATTTTATTTGATTCTTTTGTGTAAGTAAGTAATTTATTTCTGACCCGCCATTTGAAAAGCGGGGTTTGTAAAATAAAAAAAAAGAATTAAATAAAACGCAACAAATACAATGCTCGGAGGAAGATCATCCCATTGCCGCAAGCCTTTTTTATTTTCCTTTTTTTCTTTCGTTGTTTGTCTGTTGTGGCTTGTGTTTTCTATTTTCAGCAAAAGATCTTGCCGTGGGCTAATCGGACCAATCAGGTCAAAGAGGTTCGTAGTTACCACGCTTACCACGCTCCCGAGCGTGGTAAGCAAATAGTTACTATTTCAAGAAGGCTGGAACGGTCAGCGTAGCAACTTTTCGCAAGGCTAGAACGAAATTAGTAACTAGTAGTTACTATTTTTGGAAGGGTGGAACACGCTCTTTATGACGCGCAGGCTAGTATAGTAGGCCTACATACAAAAAAGAGAAACAAACGAGAAGATGTACACTAATGTAAACGAGAAAAGTAAGCTACACTTTTCTGGTGGCGGAAGTATATAGCCTACCTATGTATAGGGTGCTCTGGCATTTTCTTACCAGAAGCCATGCACAGTTTCAACCAACGGGACTCAAGGGACTCGAGTTCGAATTTCTGGAGGAGATCGTTATAAGGGATTTTGGGGGATCTTGACATAATCAGTAGGGCATGCTTCGAACCGATAAGACAGCAAACTTCGGGATCTCGTTGACTGCGGGTGCGGCGAGGAAAGTACACTTATTTCTTGTAATTTTCATGGCTGTATCCAAGACAGCAAACTTCGACATTTTCGTTCATTGCGGGTGCGGCGAGGAAAGTACAGAAGAAAACGGAGGTACCTTCAAGAAACAAGTTAGCGTGTGACGGATGTCTTTTTCCTAAGAATCGGATAAAGACCAACAAGGAAGATCACAAATAGAGGAGGAGAAAGACCTCGATTGTACCTGGCTCTAGTTCGTACGATTTTCCACAGCCAAACACATCAATGATTAAGACGAAACAGTGATACAAGTTCATACTAAGGAATTGCAGCTACACCCTAATATGAATGAATGAACTGATTACATGCAGCCTAGTAATAAGGCATTTGCACAGTACATACAGAAAAAAAGCTAAAGGAACGCTTTACAAGAAATACAGAGGGTACACAAAATCTACAACGACAGCAAAAGATAAATAAAAGCAAAACAAGAAATACACAACGAACACGAAAAGAACAAGAAATTTACTGCATTAGCTGGCGCATTGGGCAATGGGCAGGAAGGCGAATGAATTATGGCAGAAGATGTTCACTTATTTCTTTTCGCTTGACAGTTGGATTAAAGACAAAAAACTTCTCCATGATTCGGTGATTGCGCATGCAACGGGGAAGGTACAGAAGAAAACGGAGATATTTGAAAAAAAAAGAATGCATTCGACTGGTGTCTTTTTTCCTGAGATCCGGTACACACCAGCGAGCGATACATGTTAAATATAATGCAAGCTTTGCAGGAACCATTCCCTTTAGGCAGGCCATATTTGAAAGCGTTCTTCAACTGAACTTTACAAATGTACCAAAACATTAGTGAAAGCACAGGCTGCTAAAAGAATAATTATGGTACTCACATTAGGAAAATCCAGCCCAAGACTTTGCTTAATGCCAAACCAGCAAGACTTGTCGAAAGTAGGCGCTTCACCACAAACATAATATTTGTCTTCAAAGTCTGTGCCTGTATAAGCAAGAAGAAGTCGAATCGGCTGGGCAAGCTAGAAAGAGAAATAATCAACTAACGTTCACTTAAAACTTCTTATAGTAATTACGATGATACGTTTATATTTCTATAGGCACTCAGCAGACGAACTAGCCCACTTTCGGGGGGGGGGGGGGCAAGCCCAGATTTCTCCGACAGGACTTGACAATTTACCAACAAAACGCGCCTTTGCCACGGGGAACAACCCCGACGAGCGTATCATAGAGCCCCCCCCCCCCTGTTTTTTTTTAAATTATTTTGATAGAGTGATGCTTTCATCAATTGTATTATGGACTGATGTATTGTTTACATCAATTGTGAATTGGGGGAGGGAATGAGACAATGGGCCATTTGTCCATTTGTGGCCTGAGTTTCGGCTGGAGTGTCTAGCCTACCCCACAGAATAAATAAAAAATCATAGAGCCCATGTAATAATAATCTGTAACTAAGTTGAGATGATGTTCATACTGAAGATTTGTGTAGGCTATCCATCATTCCCTCCGTGGGTCAACCGTTCGCAGAGTTCCCACATGGAACCACAATCATAATGCAGCAGAAAATTTGTCATAGACACTGCACTAGATGCACTGCACCACTTACAGATTTATGGTGGGTAGAGTTGGAGCTTGGTCCCTAGAACTTATTTTCAGGCACAAGGACCAAACAAGTGGAGTATTTCAGTTTTCAACAAAGAAACTGTTTCCCAACTTGAGGATAAAACCTTTTGCAGTCACCATATCAAAAGCAACAAACAAAATGAGGTCAAGTCACTATTTGGTCACAGGACAAAAAACAAGGTTCGTCTGTGCTTTCAGTGTAGGGGAGAGTCGGGTAGTATGATACATTTTTTTCTCTGTTTTTTATTTCGCTGAAATTTGTATTTATGTCGCCAAATTTTTGGCAGCACGTACTGGGTTCCCTATAGAATCTTTGGGATTTTTTTCAGATTTTTGTCCCCGACAGATTTTCAGTAGTTGGCTAAATTCTGGACATGGTCACTGTGTCATACTACCCGCCAGTGGAGGGTGGTATGACACACCCTGGGTTCAGAATGACACATTTTTAATTTTTGTGTTTTCTTATTATATTTCACTCAAAAACTTTCTTTAAAAAAAACTAAAAAGCTTGGAATCAAGAAAACGATGTTTTCAGCAACATTAACTAAAAAATAACATTCCAAGTTTCATCCCAGTCACCCCATCGTTTGATCCCTAGCTAAGCATACCCAACAACTTTCGAGACTCTTGCAACCCTTCCCCCAAAGTGGCCAAATCGGTTCGGACAGATTATCTAGGCTAGGGGCTTCTTCTCATACTTCCTATCAAATTTCACTTAATTCTGAGTTTCCAGGAAATTTCCTATTCACCTCCAACTCACCCTCCGCCCTACCAATGCGATCCGACCAGGACCATGAAATGGTTAAGCTCTCTTGGCATATGAGCTCCAAACCCTTAAAGTTTTATCCCAATCGCTCCACACATTTCATCACTGGGACTGCAGAAAGATTTCTGGTGCTGGTGCCCATCGTGGCCAAATCTGGTTCGGACAATGCATCATCTATGGCATCTGATTTTACCATCTATGATGTTTCACTTGAATCTGAGCATTTTTTTATATTTATGGTTAATCCCAACCCCAACCCAAACTCCCCCAACCGAGGCAGCATCCGACTGGAATAAAAAATTGGATCATCTGGAGAATATGACCTTCATAACTTGTAAATTTCATCCCAATCACTCTGCTCGTGTCATCCCCAGGGCTACCACAAGATTAGTTGTGTCCCTTCAACTCTCGCAGTTGCAGAATCTAGTTTGACACATATATGGGATATGGGTCCTTTAGGTAATTTTTTTTTACCACCTATTTTGTTTCACCATAATCCGTTGACCCGCTTGCAACCTATGCATGTCATAAGGTTTCCGACTCCCCCTCCTCCAGCCCTCATGGGTGAGTGAACCCAAAATACGAAGGTTTCAGTACATTTTTATTGCATATTATGAGTCTCGTTACCTATAATACTGAAGAAATAACAGAAAAATCCAGGTACAACAGAAATCTTACATGTCAAAAAGTCAGTCGGGTACTATGACACATGTCATACAAGCCGACAAGAAGTGTGTCATACTACCTGACTCCCCCATTTTTATGGATCTGCATTTCCTCTTAAATTATGTGAATATTGTGCAGTTTCTCAACTGCTTATGATAATTAAATACCTTACCTAGGTCCCTGCAAGAAATGGTTATTCTATGTCATAACACCTTATCCACATGAGATATCGTAGTTAGACAATAAAAATTTACTTTGAGGGTCAAAAATATGTATTTTAGCATAAGTTGTGAGTAAGTAAGTATTTTTTCTTGAAAACTGGTTTTCAGCTTTGTATAGTAGATGTCTCTTAGCTGCTGGGAGCATAGATGAATAAAACCAATAGAACCAGTGGTTCCGAGAGTGACCCGCCGTTGTCATACTACCCGACTCTCCCCTACCGATAAGATATTTCCTGCAACAGCATCAAAAAGTGACGAACAAACGAAATTAGGATCCCGATTTGCTGATAATACTTTTTCCGATAATCAATGTGCAGGATGATCACAGAATATGCAGGATACTATGTTATTGGCTCAGAACCCCATGAATGAAATATATCCACAAAATTCCCAGCCTTTCTTTCCAGCCTCTACACTTGACAAATATGTGAAATTGGGCATTGATTAGAAGCTGTAATTGTTCTCTAGCCTACAACGTTATATTTTCTCTACAATGTTATATTTTTTCGTTTTCCCTGATTGTTTGTTGCAGCCTTATCAAATGTCTTTCTTCTAAACATCTGCTGACCATGGCCAAATCATTATTGCACCGGCTTCCTTTTGAACCTTTTGCAGATTTATTTGCCTTACCAGGTTAACCCAAATAAAATAGCTTGAGTGTTAGGCCAGGCTAAAGAAAGAGAAAGATAATGTTGATAGCTGGACATGATAGCTGGACTGCAAACAGTTATGCTTCTCTTCTAAATGATAGACCAGTGATAGAGCACCCCTGGTTTTGTTTTACACCTTGCGAACAGTATAAAGCTGTGTTTGGTTTATCCTTGTCTTGGTCCTTTCAGCTAAGTGCCGTTTAGACTTTGGTTTAACTGCCTTGTCCGCTTAATGCTGTTTTATTTGTCTTGTCAGCTGAAATTGCCAGTGCTATGTCAGACAGGACGCCATGAAGATGACATGATCTCGGAGCAAGTTTCAATCCAGTCTCGGGTAGATTTCTCGACTATGCTTTATTTGTGATGCGTGTCCATTGAGTCATTCACCTACCAAGGCCAAACAAAATGGCTTCAAACCATGACAAGGCAAGGAGACAAGACCGAGACATGCAGGACTCAAACCAAACGCAACTTGATAATGGCAATGTAAATCAAAATAACCCATTGATAAGAACTTACTTTCAGCTGAGAGTGAAGTTTTTCATAAAAGAGTATTTCGATAATTCATCATCAGTAACTTTCAACTTATGCACTTACTTACCCCTCTGATATCCCAGTATGCAATAACCGGCTTTGACATTTTGGAAGATTTAAAAAAGTTGCCTTACTCTTTGAATCTCCACGGTCCACGTCTACAAATTTGACGGTGTTGCCAAAAGAGAAAATAAATAGCCGCGTTTTTGTAAAACTCTATTTTCCTTACGCCGTTCTGCCTATAAGCCCGTTTTTGGGGTCCCAGAACGTAAGTGGAGGGATACCTATGACATCGCAAAAATGTTCGTCTCTCTGTGAGCACGATAACTCTCGAAGGGAATGAGATATTTTGATGAAACTTGGTGTGAGGGTTCTTTGGGTCAAGGGTAAGAGGCGTGTTCTAGCCGTTCCCCGAGGACTCTACTTGAGGAGTCCCCGCGTTTCTGTTTGTCCCGGGGACTCACTCACCGTATTCTCGCGAGTCCTCACGGACGGGTAATGCTCTGATTATCATCACCATCAAAATCAATTTTTGCTGCTGTTGGTGCAATGTAAAATTCATTAAAAACAATCAGAATAACAAACAAAACATAAAGTAGATCCAGACTAATTTCGTCAACTGGATATTTTTTTTCGAACAAAGTCCTTTTTGGAAGCATTCTCCGTGTTCTCGCTGGTTCTGTACGCGGAGTCGGCATGGAGTGACTCCCTCTATTCTCGCCGTTCTCTTCGATTCCCCGAGGAGTCCTCGGGGAACGGCGAGAATACGCCTAAGGTCAAGTTCGTAGAAGGGCTCTGTAGCACTATATTTAGGGGAGGGGGTTTCAAATTAAGGGAAACAAAAATGTTTTTTAAAAGCTATTGAGATAGTTGTTAGGGGTAACGAGACATGCTGAATCCGAATATGAAAGTTATTTTATTGCCGGACAAGTACTTCACCCAGAATCCGACGAAAACCGGAGACAAAACTAGTCGACCAATTTTCGGCTACAGCGGTCCTACACCTTTATTCTCAAATGATTATAGCTCTGCGCACGTGGGTGCCGACAATCATTCTTTGTTATTGTGTGGACGTCGTAGAGAATTATGTAATCTAAGGTCGAAGGGGTTCTCTAAGGTTTTATACAGAGGCGGAAGGGACATGGGGTGAATGTGTTTATTTTAAACCGGGTTTCGGTAGGGAGGAATTGAAATTTTTAATTAGTATGCGTGCTGATATTTTACCGCTGGGAGATAGGAGTTACACGGGTAGGCCGGAATGAGTTTGTGCGACATCTTATGTGTGATTGAACGGAATTGAATGATTTGAGAAGTGAAATATTTGTAGTAAATGAGTGTGATCAGGAATGGATGGAGCAAATGTTTAAGAGCGAGTGTTATGGTATTATAAAGAAAGTGGGTAGATTCCTCAAGCTGTCAACGATTCATAGAGATAAGTTTTTTTTAAATATTCAAGGAATCTGATGAAGACTGAATGGCGAAGACATGACCCAATTGTTTGAATCAAATGTTAGATTTTTGGGATCCATCGAAACCTTTGGTCTTGTTTACTGAATGAGTTTCAAACTCGTTCTCAGTTGTAAAAAAAAATGCCTATGTCACCAATTTTAAACTTAGTGGCTAGTAACTTAAAATATCAGCATTTGCGGACGATGCCACCCATTTTTTGTCCACTCACCTGCAGCTGATGAACACAACTTTTACTGCAGGAGCATCATTTGCGTGTGTGTGTGTGTGTGGGGGGGGGGGGGGGGGGGGCAGATGCCTTCTAGAAGCGCAAATTCGGCAATTGTCGTTTTGCAAAGCAACCACAGTATCCAGATACCGTAGTATCTTCAAAATCGACAAAATGCAGATGGAGTTACCGTGGTATCAGTTAATTGCCTAGTGGCCCTGGACCGCTATGGCCGGGCATAGGGCAGGGAGTTCTGTTAAATTTCGGGACTTTTGGCTTACTATATTGGAGCTGTATTCAATAAAAAATACAGTTTTCGCTCCATAACATAGGTATGCGAGGAACTGGCGAGGAACGTGAACTGGCAGGAAAACAACAGAAGAGTCGTGGAAGCTTTAAGAAAACTGCATCGTTTTATTTCGCTATAATGCAGCATTCCGCCCTTCGTTATAATCATTGTACAAATACTTGCAGAATAAAAATTATGCAAACGATCACAGAATACGACAAACTAAGTATAAGATATATTTCATTCTATGGAAAATGACTCGTTTCCAACTGCTAATGCCCCTTGTTTCAACTTCTCGGTGAGGATTTCCACGGCGTTCGGTGGAACGAGGGTTCCTAAAAAGAAGAAAAAGACCGATGAAGTCTAGGGGTCACTTTCCAGAGGTGGGAGAATCTGAATCTGGATTAGGATCTAAGATTCAAGGATTTCGGTCGGATTCAAGCCCTGTTTCTTTCAAGTCGGATTTGTAGAATCAAATCAAGAACCTTCTCTGCTGTTTTTCGTTTTTGGCAAATTCCCGCAAACAAATTCTTAACGCCGACTTGCACACCTTGAATGTTCCACCCTTCTTACAGTAGTAACCATTAGTTACAATGTTTTTCCTACCTCGTGAAATATTAATACGCTGACCGTTCCAACCTTGTTGAAATAGTAACTGAAAGTAACTATTTTGCTTACCACGCTCTGGAGCGTTGTAACTACACTGTAAAAAAAAAAATTTGCAGTGTTTGCTACTGGGATTAATCTTGTCTCTACTGAGATAAGATTATCTCTAATTCTGATTAATTTTATCCCAGTGGAGATAAGATTAATCTCAGAAGCAAATATTGCAGTTAGAAGCCGTGAATGAACCCAGAAGCCGTGATGTCATCCGTAGTTACTACGTAAAATAGGGTGGAACACGACCCTTAACTCGAGCTTGATAATGTGAATCGAATTTTGGTACTATGATTTCCAGTTGCAGCAAAGGTTCGACTGACACCGTCTTCTTTCTACATTAGTACAGTTTGAGATCGTGGCTTCTAACAGATCCTATTACTTCTAACTAGCTCTTTTCATTGACGTCGAAAGCCGGATCAGGGTTCTAATCCTGCCTTCTCGGGAGCTGCTCATCTTTGGTCTTATTACCATGTATTCCGCCTTCCCACACTCCCACAGGTAAAAACCGGGTCTAGTCGTTACTATTATATACGTTCCTTTGATATTCGACTACTTTATAAACTGTACCCAGGGCTTAGAATCACATACCAAAACCGGAGCTTGATGCTGCATTTATCTAATCTAAGAAACACAATCAGTGGTCAAATGGAAATCGGCCACTTAGCAGTCCCGCGTTATTCCGTTGTTGTTTTCTCGTGCTGATTTATGTGCCTGTATGTTCAGTCGGTCCATTAGCTCATGTGATATTGGGTGCAATTTACCCTAATTTGTACGTCCCCTTTCCACTTTTATCTGTCCTCTTGAATCCGTCCACTTCAGTCTCTCCACTTTAGTCTGATAAACTTTAACTGCCTTTAACTGTTACAATCATTGTTTAGCCGGAGATATGTTCGCCCGGAATCCGGCTAAAACCTGAAAATGTGTTATGAGTTAAATTTTTGTTTGAAGTTGATAAGATTAGATTACCCCTATGGGTGAGGAGATGCGGCGAATTCATTTTTGAGCTTTATTTTGCTCCCGGACAAGTAATTCGCCCGGTATCCGGCTGAAACCGGAAATTTTTTTGAAAGTTAAAGTTTTATCTGAAGATGATTGAGATGTTCGATATAGGGGTAAGGTGAGAGGCTGAATTCGTTTTTGAGATTTAGTTTTTGCCGGACAAGTAGTTCGCCCGGAATCCGATCGAAACCGTAGATTTGGCAGAAGTAAGGCAGGAAGATTTGATCAATTTCGTCAAAGTAGATATGAAGTATAGCCTAGGGGTAAATATAAGCAAGCCTAGGGGTAAATATAAGCACATGGTGAATCCATATCTGAACTTGGTTTTCTCAGATTTGACCTTCTTCTGTTTCAGTCTGGCGAAGACCGGATACAAGGCCGTATCCAGGGGGGGGGGGGGTTGAACCCCCGCCCCCCAAACTTACAAAAACAATCATTTTTACAGGCTTTCCCCTCTAATTATATGTCTTTTTTGTACTTTTTTGTCCGACCCGCAGGCAACCCCCCCCCCCCCCGAAAGGCGACCCCTCCCCCCTTCCTGGATACGGGCCTGCCGGATATCTACATTGTCTGGATCAAATATTAAATATTTGGGATCCCATCGAAGCCTTTGGTCTTGTTCTTATCGAAAACATAATTTCCTTTCTTCTTTTTTCTTTCCTTTTTTTGGAGGGGGGGCAAGGGCGCTTTGTTGATGGAAGATCGTTCGTTACTATCGTTAGTTGATTTTTCTTCTCAGTTTGTTATGTCTTTATTCTTCTTCTTTTTTCTCTCCTTTTTTTTATTTGTTTGGTTTGTTTCCCTTAAGACTATATGAATAAAGAATAAGCCCCGCGCATTGCCAGGCCTTATGGCGGGCCCATAAAGAGTTAATGGTGTTTAAGATTTTTTATGAATAAAGCTGAAACATTGTACGTCCTTGCTTTGACATGTGTTACATCATGACAGCCATTCTCTGTTGAGCTATTATGGAAATAAAGAAACCATTCTCAATCTAATAATATTAATAAGAATAATTTATTTTTGCCCCGCTACAAAAATTCAAAGCGGAGTATCAATAAAAAGAAACAAAACAAGCACATCACAAAACAAAAAGCACAAGAAACTAAAGCAAACGAGAAAGGCCACTGTGGGCGGGCAGATTCTTATAAGTTGACTGGGGCAATTTCCCAGCAAGCTCCGTAAGTTTTGACCCGATATCCGGAAAACTGTAAATAGATATGAGATTCCGACTTCTGAACCATGGAGGCAGATATAATAGAAAGCGGGAAAACCGGAAATAATAAGAAGGAACTGAACTGATATCTTTTTTATGAAAAATAGGGTAAATACCAGAAAGAAACAAAACCGAGTGATCTTTAAAAGCCGAATATAATGTAGCAAGAGATTTTCTATTGTATCTACCTCGATTAGCAACAATTTCAGATCAACTTAGTTTGATTTTCTTCTGGCAATCCACGACGGCGAAAGTCCGGAAGGGTTTTAGTGTTTTACTAACATTAATTCCCAGACACCGAAAAGAGGAAACCAGGAGGAAACGAGGAAATCTATTCTAAGTTCTTAGCGGACTTTTACAATTTTGTAAAGATAAAATCGAAAGCGAAACTTAGGTCCACAAAAACAAAGGTAAGGACAACTTACCAACCACTCGCTTAGTCTTCGTCTTCATTCTTACCACCTGTAAGAGCTGGCTCTGCTGTGTGATTTGCGCCACTTCTTCGACTTTCGGCCATACGGCGAGAATACTTCCGGTGAGCATCCAGTAGATGCAGCGACGCTTTCCATGGGTGCAGCCCCCGTTAAGGATTGCAGTTCTGCACCGGCCCGTCAAGTACATATGAGTGCAGTTGTCCAAGGAGTATTCAAAGTGCCTGACCCAGTGTTCTTTCGCCTCGTCAGCATGGACTCGGCGGTAGCGTCGCTTCAGCTCACTCAATGGCATCGGTTTCGTCTAAAAGTAGAATCCGAAATGAATTTCGGGACACAAGGATGCGGTTTCAACTATCAACCAGCCACCTTCGCAAGTCCACGATGAAGGATACCCTAAGATCGACAGCCCCATCACAAAACAGGAAGACCATACCCTCACAATTCAGAGACAGACAGAACAACGCCTACTGTACTACAGACTTAAGACTGAGTCAATACTTCTCAACAAAACACTGTTTGAGTGGAAACTCAGCCCATCCCACAATGCAGAAACAGCGGAGTGGACGAAGAAACACTGCAACACATTCTGTTCCAGTGCAGAAGTACCAGTCCTATGACGTGGCAACTCAATATCATGTGCATCGAGCCAGGGGCGTCACTGATGTAACTGATGTCTGATGTAACTGCGCATCCTTGCGTTTTCTATTATCAATCCTTTGACAGTGTAGCGCATCGAGATTTTGACTGATTTTACCTTGAAGTTTAGCCGAAAAGGGCTGAGATAGGACAATCTAGTTAACCATCAATTATTCACTTAAATAGGCTTGAAGACCCGAAGAAAACGCGTTACTTCGTTGCTCCGCTATTCACGAACAATCAATTTTCGAATTTCCCTGTCGGATTTGTGGTATCTCTATGCGCTTGTACCTATGTTGTATGCTTGACAAAAAAAGATTTACGGTTTTCGCGTCCAGACACTACCCGCCCCCTCTACCTAACCCGCTCACCAGTGCCCACTGAAAAGTGCGTTTGGGTCGAGATTCTGTAATCTTTTTCCTAATTATTCAAACCGGATGTTGAGTTATTTTTAGCAAATTTTGTTTGCCAGGTTACCGTGTCCTTGTTCTGTACGACTACATTTTCTCAACGTAGACGGGTGCATTGTTTTACTGGGCGAACTAAGGAACCAACGAGTATTTTCCCAGAGAAAATTAGCCAATAGAACTGAACTCGGACAACCCCCTTTTCGTTCGAAGTTATTACGGATAAGTTTGAAAAGGGAAAGTCTACTCTGTTTTCTGGATTTGTTCCTCAGATTCGATCCGGCATTTATTCTGTGCATTCTTCCTCTGTGTATTCTTGCAGTGTGTGATATATTTTTTTCTTGAGGCAAAAATGATCAAGGGCTCATGGGATCATGAAAATGTATGTTTTGCTAAAAAAAAAATTGTACTTTGCGGTTAAAATGAGTGCTTTAAGGGATGGTCGGATCTGGGAAGTGACAATTTCTAAGACAATCTTGTCAAGTCTCCAATGTTCAAGCCAAGTTTCATCGTCCTAGCACATCTGGAAGCAGCCTACCTTAAACCGCGGTCACCGGAATTCTCGACCCCCTCCAACTCCCCCAGATTGACCGAGTCCGGTCCGGTTCTATCACTGACGTATCTAGGGCTTATGCTTGATCTTCCCACCAAGTCTTATCCCGATCGCTACATTCTAAGCGTGTCACAAAATTTCCGGACATCTGAGACACAAGGTCTTTCCAAATATCAAGTTACATTAAGATCCGATTCCCCGTTCAAAAGTCAGAAATACGTCAATATTCCTGATTCCCCTCCCTCCACCCCCCCCCCGCCCCACGGTGGTCGGATCGGGGAAGTGACTATTATATTACTATTATACAGTTGTGCGCACGCTCATCACATATTGACAAAAATGATGAAACAGGCTACCCGCGACAAGTCTTCTATACACATATGTTCTATAGATATAGCTGGTGCTTTTGACAATATAACGCATTCTCAGGCCCTATTTTCTCTCATTACTTCTGGCGTGAATCTGTCTGTTGTCTATCTGTTAAAATTTTGGTATGGTCATTCTTCAGTAAGGTTCAAATGGCAAGGTAGCTTGTCAGAGATTATTCCTGTCCGAACTGTCTTATCTCCCTACATCTTCAAATCGGCCATATCTTCTTGTCTCGATTCTTTGCATCCTGCTTACTTCTATAAAGACTATGCCTTCAGCTACATAGCCTACGCGGACGACTTGCTCTTAGTAAGCCGTAGCCGATCCACACTCACAAAAAATGTAAGTAAGCTGTCGTCGGAACTTCTCAAAATTGGCCTTGAAGTTAACCTGTCAAAATGTGACTACCTGCATTTCAACCCTTCGTCAAATGGTTCGAATGCATCTAAAGCTTCTATATCTCTTGGATCGTTCATCGTCAAATCAACAGACTCTCTACGGTGGTTCGGCATAACATTCAAATCTTCGATGTCAAAATTTTGCTCTTCGGTTGTTCAAGAAGTTTATAAGTCAATCAGTAGCGCCTATGGGCGCATCGTCCCCAACCGGGGGCGCTATAATCGTAAAGCTTTGGGAAATTTGTACAGCACCTTCTGCACTCCTTCTATACTATTTCGTTCTGGAGTCACTCATGTTCTACGAAAGAAGGAGATTAAAAAGATGAGATCATGTTATTTTAAATATGCAGATTATGTCATAACCATACATTGACGGAGAAATTCAAAATTCAAGATGCAAGTGTTACCCTTTTGGATGTTTCCTCATCGCTTTCAGAAATCATGGACAACAGGGTCCAACCAGCGCACGACGTCGTCCACTGCTTCCTGACCGAAGATTAAAAATTAAGTGTCTTTTCTGTGTGTTTATGTGTTTTGTTTATTTTCTTCATTTACTCCGCCTTTTCAAAATGGCGGGTCATAAATAAATTACTTACTTACTATTTCCAAGTTAGTTCAGTCGGGTCCCTAATATGTCTGCCAAGTTTCACCGTCCTAGCACATGTGTATGCATCTTAATGCATCATGCATCTTAAGTCGAGATCACCGGAATTCCGGAACGCTCCCTCCAACTCCCCCCACAATGCTTGGATCCGGTCCAGTCTTGTTAACTATGAATCTAGGGCTTGTGGTTGTTCTTCCTACCAAGTTTCATCCCGTTTCGTCCACTCTGAACATGTCACACGATTTCCCCCCCCCCCCTCCAACTCCCTAAGTCATCGGATCCGTTCTAGACTGCAAGTGTAACATCTAAGAACCGAGGTCTTTCCAAATATCAAGTTTCATTAAGATCCAATTCCCCGTTCAAAAGTTATAAATACATAAATATTCCGGATTCCCCCTCCCTCCAATCCCCCACGGTGGTTGGATCGGGGAAATTACTACTTCCAAGTTAGTTTGATCGGGTCCCTAATATGCCTGCCAAGTTCCATTGTCCTAGCACATCTGGAAGTACCCTAACTCGCGATCACCGGACTAACCGACAGACCGACAGACGGAAAAGTGATCGGTAAATGGCACTTGGCCGGAAGGCAAGTGCCATAAAAATCTCACCCGCATCTTGAGTAATCGTAAAGGACCCCTCTTGCTCATTCTGCCTTTTATAATATACTTAGCTCCCATATGGAATTATAAGCTTCTAAAATCCTCACCTTCCTCTATTGTTTCGTTTCGTAACTACGAATTTTTAGCGCTTTTTCGTCCTTGCCGAATTTTCCCGTCACCCAACGAAAAGTTTGCCGGAATCTTCATTGTCCGCTGACAACTCTTTCACACATAAGGATGTGATAATCTTCTGTTTATTACTTCTTTTATTTGCTTAGTTTTCCCACTTTTTAACCAAGGCACGTTCAGTTTTCAAATCTTTTGCGCCCAGCCGCCGCGTCGGAGAGCAGGAAGGCTGGATATAATCGGCAAGCGCTAACAAGAGAATCGCTAGTTTCAGGTGGAAAGTAATGGTATTTTCGAGAATGGTTTTTCTGATCCATTTTATAGGGAAAAGATCATTTCTAGTAAGAGTTGTGGTTTAAACTACGTAAATTCATAAAGCTTATCAGGTGATAAAAAAAAAAAAAAAATGAAAATCAACTGTATTATAATTGTTATTTTATGAATTTTACGTAGACTAAGTTTACTCCAAGATATGGGTAATAAACATGGATAAACATTGTAAACACGGATATGTCCCTACCTGGAATCCTGTATTCGGCCTAAACGTTACGAATGATACGTCTCCAGTAGTTTTCCGGATGGAACTCTTCGTGGCCAGGATTGGAGCATGACGACTGTTTCGCGGATCTTTCAGCAAGTAAAAACCTTCGTAGTTGTCGCTCATTACTTCGTATCTAAAAGTAACAAGAGCTAGAAACTGATATGGCCCTCGCAAAGCTGGGTCAGAGGATGAAAATAGGAATTTGCCAATTTGTGGGTTGGTCGTGATCATTTGTAAGCATAATCCGACAAGACACAGTCTACCACAAATCCCTGACTTTTGGACACCCTATGCCAAACGCTGGGTATATCTAGCATTTGGCATAGCCTATGCCTAACGCTGGATACCCTATGCCAAACGCTGGATACCTGTTGGTAACCTAACCTTGACCTAGCACAATATAGAGGAGTTCTGATTGGTTGATTTTTTAGATTCACTCAAATCATCAGTATTTTACTGCGTTACAGTATCCAGCACCTGGCATAGTGTATCCAGCGTTAGGCATAGGGTATCCAAAAATCAGGGGTTTGTGGTTGACTGATAAGATAAGAATGATCAAATCACGAGAATGTATCGTTTGGTAAAAAGTATTTTATTTTGCACTTTCACATTATCTGTTCAGAAATATTTCATTTGCCCCTTAATTTAAACCCCCTTCCCACCCCTAAATTTAGGGCTACAGAGCCATTCTACGAACTCGACCTTACTCTTGATCAAAGAATCCTCAAACCAAGTTTCATCAAAATATCTCATTCCCATCGACAGTTATAGTGCACACAGTCGGACAACTTTTGCGATGTCATGGGTATCCCGCCACTTACGTTTTGGGATCCCAAAAACAACATTCTGAAGCTTATCATGTCCTTATGCGGGGAAAAGTTGTCGGCGGACCTTGATACTTTCGGCGAAGTTTGCGTTGCGTTGTGTGCCTAGCAAAACTCGGCTAGGCGGAACAAGCGCTAAAAAGTAGTAAGAACAAAACGAAGCGATGGGAAAAGGCGGGGATTTCACAAGCTTATAATTCCATAAGGGAGCTGGGGATAACATATTTATTTATTTAACTTCATAATCCACCTTTACGACATATCACAAAAAACAAAAGAAAAAACAAGAAAAAGAAACAAACAAACAAAACGGAAAACACGAACGCTCTCATCACAAAATTCAGCTAAACGCTAACCTCCATCGAACACAGACTTATTCAATGCGATCCAAGCGGGAATCGAAATTTGTAGCCAAATCGAGCATATAGCAGCAAGTAAGTGGTTATCACTAGCAATCAACCGCCTCCTGAGAGATTTCCGGGAATTCACCTGAATTTCCAGGAGAGTTGACACTTGGAAATCAGCAAACATTTCCGTAGCACTGCAGAAAGTAGGAATACCATGTAGAAACCGGAAAGAATTATTCACTGTTCCTAAAAACGATCATTGTTCCTAAAAACGCAGAATAACCAAGAGCCTCTAACAAATTTTATCCCATGGGGATGTGAACTGGTTAGATGAATGTGCCTTCGGGCGGGAGCACTGTTCCTATGGCCGGCTTCTACCAGACTAGTGTAATGGTTTGCGAACTCTGTTCACAAGCCCCTCGGTTCAAATCCCGACTGAGGAGCATATTTGTCTTTCAGGTCACTACTTATAAAAAAAAAAATTATCCCATCGGGTTCAAGTCGCGGCCTCACAAGCGATCGGTCCACATGGTAATAGCTAGCCCCGGGATTATACTTGACGCAACAATGTAGTGTGAAATAAATGACCAGCTTTCAGTAAACATTTGCTCATAATAAAAAGACCAAAGGTGTCGATGGGATCCCAAAAATCTAATATTTGATTCAGACAATTGGGTCTTGTCTTCGCCAGGCTAATCATCAGAGAAAACCAAGTTCAGATATACCTCTATAAGCCATATCTATTTTGACGAAACTGACCAAGACTTCCTGCTTTACTTCTGCCAAGTTTCCGGTTTCGCCCGAATTCCAAGCGAACTACTAGTCCAGCAAAAAATGAAAATTCAGAAACGAATCCAGCGTATCTCCTTATCCCTATAAAGAATATCTAATCAACTTTCAATAAAACTTTGACTTAGAAAAATTCCGGTTAAAATAGGATTCCCGACTAATTGTATGTCCGGGTAAAAAACGAAGAACTCCAAATAAAACTTTTAATTTTAACAAACTTTCCGGTTTGGGCCGGGTTCCGGGCGAACTACTTGTCCATCGAGAAAATGGTTTTCACCATCGTCTTCAGCATGTCTTCCTACCTCTAAATCGAACATTTAACCAACTTCAAATAAAACTTTTACTTTTAACAAACTTTCCGGTTTTGGCCGGATTCCGGGCGAACTACTTGTCCGATTACAAAATGGTTTTCACCATCGTGTTCAGCATGTCTTCTTACCCCATAATCGACTATCACATTAGCTGTTGATATATTTTGTCTGCCCCTTAATTTGAACCCCCTCCCCCACCCCTAAATGTAGGGCTACAAAGCCCATTTACGAACTCGACTGTTCCGCCGACCCAACGAATCCTCACACCAAGTTTCATCAAAATATCTCATTCCCTTCGAGAGTTATCGTGCTTACAGACGGACGGACAGACGGACAACTTTTGCGATGTCATAGGTATCCCTCCACTTACGTTTTGGGATACCAAAAAATGCATTCGTTCAACATTTTATAGGTATTGCAAATGTCTTCTAGGACTACCTCCGTAAGCCCGTAATTCTAGATTGTCTGCAAAGTATAATGTCACTGATCCATTTATTGCAGTATCTGAGCGAATTGCAGGTTTTATTCGTTCGCTTGATGCTATATACAAAGTGTGGCTATAGCCACACTTTGTATAGGGCTATGTTGCCCCATGTGTAAATAAGAGTATCAAAATCTGAGCGTTACATGTTGTCTGTTCTTGTTTTTTTTTCTTTCTTTTCTTTCACACTCCGTTTGTGACTTTTGTCTTAAAAATGGGAGATAATTTTCATTCATTCATTCAAACTACTAATCGATTCAGCAGTAATCGCAACTTCGGTAAGGCTGTTCCAAGGATCAACAATTCTGTTTGCAAAGCTATTTGCGGTTAACACCGAACTGATTAATAGCTTCAAGTATACAAAGCTTATAATGTACGAATGCGACAGGAGAACTAGAGCGTGTTCCACCTTACTACCGTTGTTAGTTACTACGAATGAAGTCACGGATCATGGCTTCTTGGCGTCAAGGCTGGAACGCATTTTTCCATTTTCGTAAGAATATCATGCCGCGGGCTGATCGGACCAATCACATCACAGAGGTCGGTTACCACGCTAACTACTCTCCGGAGCGTATGGTAAGCAAATAGTTACTGTTAGTCAGGGACGTCACGACTGAGAGGGGGGGGGGGGGGCCTTGTCGGCCAGTCGGTAAAAAATAACCCGAGTCGGCGCGAATCACCGTGATTTTCGTCAAAACAGTTGATTTTTTTTCATGAAAACAGTCGGTTTTTCTGATAATCAGTCGACTTTTTTTCAAACTGTCATTTTTTTTTCCTGAAAACAAGTCATTTTTTCTGCAAAAACAGTCGGTAAAAATTACCAGCCAGTGGGTAAATGCCTTGCTCCCCCCCCCCCCCTAACATTTTGGCTAGTAACGCCTCTGCTGTTAGTTACAATTTTGAGAAGGATGGAACGGTCAGCAGTAACTTATCACGAGGTTGGAACGAAAACAGTAACTAATAGTTACGATACTTAGTAGGGTGGAACACGCTCCAAGAGAGAAGAAATTCTTTTTTGTTTTGTTTTTTACCTGGAATAAGCAGCCTGCCAGGACATGCCTCTTTCTACTTCAACTTTGAACAGGATGATCTTTGACCGACCCGTAGCATGTGTGTGAATGAACCAATCTGACTGCACTACTCTGACATCCTCGCCACCTAGAATTGACACGAAGAGGTTTATGAAAAAGATACAAATATACCCATTAATCTGGGAGCCTTGTCCTGTGATTCATCGCAAACCTATTAAAACGCCCACATCTGCGCACTCTTTTCATCTTTAACATCCATAATCACACAATTTCTCGTCTTCCCACAGACAAATGATATACTTAATTTCTCCCCTTCCTGACTCCTTCAGCCTATGACTATACTTGGCCACCGCAAAGAAATGTTCGTCGATTTCGTCGGATAATAAAGGTTAACTTCAGACATCGAGGTTGGTATCGGAAAATAACACCGAGACGGTCATTGAAAATAACCTATCCGAGCCGAAGGCGAGGTTGATATTTTTATATGGCCATCGAGGTTGTCATTCAGATATCAACCGAGATGGAGTTAACTGTTATAACTTTTTCGAACAGAAATCATCTCTGGAGGCTGATATGACTTATATCATCCTCTCATATCTACCGCTAACTTTCTGCGTGAAGATTATCGTAAAATAACTGACCGTGGGTCATAGGAGGATATGCATTACATACCTGTTCGAAAAAAGTTAAAGTCCATTAATATGTCCCAGCTGGTATCAACCAAGACCGGAATGAGTTTCACTTTGTCTGGTTTCGATTTCAGCCGGGATATTTCCGTAAGTGCTCGAACAAAGATCTACAGTAGAGGTATGTTTATGTGAACAGTCATGTTATTGTGAACAGTGCACTTTTGGGCCTTTAAATTACCAACTTTGGCTAACATGGTAGTTAGCTTTAGATACAGTGTTACGGTGGTGCCCTCTGCACCCCGCACTACCCACTTGGGCCGCCGTTAGGCAGCGCTAATCCCTTTCCGTTCAGTATCTTTAATCTTCTATACTGCCGTGATTCTTGCATTATTTATGGTGTATTTACACACTGCGTAAATCCGAGCGGATTGTAAAACCCGAGCGGATTTTCCGACCGTTTTTTTGCTTGAAAATTTGTCTAGCTCTCCGCTCGGACTTGCTTGATCTGGTCGGTTTTTAAGCATCGTTTTCAAGAAAATGAGTGATGATCAGAAAGTTTTAGATCTGTTCATTCTGGTCCAAGCGCATCCCAGCTTATATGACCCTACTGATCCTGGCTTCAAAAAAACAAAGAAGAAAGGCCTAATATGGGATTCTACTGCAAAACAGCTCTCTGTTGAAGGTAAGGCTCACATGGTCAGGCTTCATACAGCCTACTATCCTCATCCAGTCTTGAAAGGGTCAGTTCCATACTTGACCACACAGAATCCCTGAATTTTTGGATACATTATGCCAAACGCTGGATATATATAGCGTGTGGAATTCCATATGGAATCCCCTATGAACTCGCCATAAACGCTGCGTTTGATCGATTATAATTTGCAAACCCATTCGAAAAGGACCGAGCGGAATTCCGCTCGGATTTACGCAGTGTGTAAATCCACCATTATTAACTCATGTTCACGACTCATGGTGCATTTACACACTGCGTAAAATCCGAGCGTATTCGAAATCCGAGCGTATTTTACGCACGTATTTGGGCTTGAAAAGATCTCTAGCAGTACGGACGTACTTGAGAAATCGGTCCGTTTTGTATCTAAATACGTCCGTACTGCTAGAAATCTTTTCAAGCTCAAATACGTGCGTAAAATACGCTCGGGTTTCAAAATACGCTCGGATTTTACGCAGCGTGTAAACCCACCATCATCCGGCGAGCATGAGTCATCACCTTCTTCACACTTCTTTTCCGGGCCTCGACCGGGGAACAACCCTTTTGACCAAAAAAGTTGTTTTTATCTTTGTAGGTACATTTATACCAGAGAATAAAACCTTTTGTTTCCGGACCATAGGTCATTATTATGAGTCTTGTTTAAAGCTCCTTGGAGTGGGCTGGCCTGCAAGGCCTAGTGTATGATGGGTGGTTTATAACCTATTGTGTTTCGGTACGCAGACCTTAGTGTGAATCGACCCGGGGAATCCACAATGAACCCGTGAAGCTGCACGTGTAGTAGGCCACCAGACGCCCTAGGCTGTCCTGACTCCGATGACTGTATCTAAGGACATTTACCATCTATGTCTGGCCTACTACACCCCTCGCCATAACATCAGGTTGAGAGTGCTTCTTCACATGCAAATACAGTCGTAACAGCAAGTGCACGAACTTCGAACTACTTTGTGACGCGTCCAAACTATCTTATGGTGATATTGGCAAGGAATAAACTGAACTGAACTGAAAACTGAACTGATGTCCAATGTCAACAAACGCTCACATACGCACACATTCCGTAGGTCTCAGAACTGAGACCTACAGTAAAGATAATCTCTACTTTAACTATAACAGCCCTCAGCTTTCAACAACAAATCGAATCAAACACAAATTTTTCTTCACATCTTAATTTTTGCATCCCCTATCTCTGAATAAAGGGCTATAGATCCCATCTATCAACTTGACCTTCGCTTCGGCCTAAAAGACCTAACACTACATGAAGTTTTATCAAAATATCCAACCAGTTATCGCGCTTACACTGTAAAAAAAAAATCTTGAAGTATTTGCTACTGGGATTAATCTTGTCCCTAAAAAGATAATCTTGCTTCTAATTCGGATTAATCTTATCTCAGTAGAGATAAGATTAATCCCAGTAGCAAATACTGCAGTTAACTTCAATGCTTACTCGCAGAAACTTTTTACAGCGTACAGTCAGTGCATGCCAAAAATTCTAAGACGTAATGGGTATCCAAACCGTCACTGCTGTTTTGGGATCCCTTCTCCCCCCCAAAAACCGAACTTTTTCTTACCGCCTCCAAGATCCCTAATACCATGGTCATATCGTCCCGTTCTCTTTGCTTGGTTGATTACATAATTAAGTGTGTCCATATAGAACTTGAAAATGGCATTTTGAAGTTTGGCTTTGACCCCCAGTAGTCTGTTCAGGAACTTGACCATCTTGTTGTGGTCCTTATCAAGCTCGTAGCCTCTCGTCTCGGTGTCATGGAGCATGCCAACAGCCGCAAGAGCAGCACCAGCGTCTATAGAAAAAGAAGAAAAAATTAGTGGTTGTATGTAAGTAAGTAAGTAAGGTTTATTAGACAGAAACTTGCTAGCTAGCTAATTTGGTTGTCTTTACACAAATTACTTTCTTTTAAACACTCACGAGTAACATAAACACTAAATACGGTACTACAAATATTAAAGTCACACTGACATTTTATTGAACGTGTTGACGAAAAATGGCACAAATGTGTCACTCTGTCTCCTTGTTTTGGTTTTTACCGTTTTTAGTTTCAGCTGCGAACGCGTACGCTTGTTCATTGGTGCATCAGGTGGGAGGATAGTTCGGTGTTGGACAGATGTAAGGATTTTACACCCAAACTTAAGAATTAGTATGTTACGACGTTCATGCAGTGAGGGGAGGGATAATTCAGTTAGAAGAGACCCATATGAGCCGGAAGTCACTTGCCGACCCAGTATAACTGAGACTTCTCTCTTCTGTACACGTTCAATCTCGTCAGACACGTAGGCTGTATTTTGGGCGAAAGGGCCTCATAAGGGGCATGCGTACTCGATTACAGGTCTTACGTATCACAAATAAACGACAATGATCTGGCGTGGATCCCCGGAAAGGAGGGCCTTCGCCTCGGTTCCAGCTGCGAGCGGATTCCTTCCTTCAACTGGAATTGGCGTTAATTTGAATTGGATTTTACTTTTATTTCAAGCTTTTTGATTTACCAATATATAAAACGAAAAAAAAACGGCGTTTCTGCGAGCTTCAACTGGTCCGTGCCGAACGTTCAGAAATATGTGAGACAGACTTATCCTGCAGGAAGACACCTTTAAAGCACAGCTCTTACTAGAAATGATCTTTTCCCTATAAAATGGACCAGAAAAACGTTTTCGAAAATACCTTCACTTTCCACCTGAAACTAGCCATTCTCTTGTTAGCGCTTGTCGATTATATCCATCCTCCCTGCTCTCCGACGCGGCGGCTGGGCGCAAAAGATTTGAAAACTGAACGTGCCTTGGTTAAAAAGTGGGAAAACTAAGCAAATAAAAGAAGTAATAAACAGAAGATTATCACATCCTTATGTGTGAAAGAGTTGTCAGCGGACAATGAAGATTCCGGCAAACTTTTCAGTGTGTGACGGGAAAACTCGGCAAGGCCGAAAAAGCGCTAAAAATTCGTAGTTACGAAACGAAACAGTGGAGAAAGGTGGGGATTTTAGAAGCTTATAATTCCATATGGCAGCTAAGTAAATTGTAAAAGGCAGAACAAGCAAGAGGGGTCCTTTAAGGGTCTCCCGGTTCCCCATTGGGAAAATTTACCTGAAAAGCTAAATTGGCAATTCAACAATCAATTCAACTGATATATGAACAAGTCGCTTTAATTCAGTAAAATCCATATACCTACAATACGACACCATAAACACAATAGTTTAGCCTGGGTAAGGTGTAGCTTGAACGAATGTATAATTTAATTCAGCAAAAGCCATATACCTACTATATTTATTTTATTTATTTATTTCAAAACATAGCAAACTAGGGCTTCTACACAACGACTCATTTTAAAAAAGAACAAAAGACAAAAAAAAATATGCTGAAGGCACGAAGCCTCCAACAAACAAAGTACTCAAAACTCAATCAGGATGGGTCGAACTCACTCAATCAGGATGGGTCGAACCCACAATAAATTTCTTTCCCCCAAGCCTGCCACAGAGGCACTATACTGCCACTATACGAAACCATAAACAGATTACTGAAGACTGAGAAAATGTAAATTTCTTTCATATACCCTGCATTCCAAATGGCGGGTCACAAATAAATTATTTAATTGTTGTTTATTTTGTTTATATGTTCTTGTCTGTATGGTCTTTCGGCTAAACAAACGTAAATAGTTTATTATTATAGACTCTTCAGTGCGGACACTGTGAACTAAGAGCGTCTTCCACCCTTCCAACAATAGTAACTATTATATAGTTACTACTTTCGTTCCAACCTCGTCAAAAGTTACTACGCTGACCGTTCCAACCTTCTCGAAATAGTAACTACACTGTACAAAAATCTTGCAGTATTTGCTACTGGGATTAATCTTGCCTCCAAAAAGATAATCCTTATTCGGATTAATCTTATCTCAGTATAGATAAGATTAATCCCAGTAGTAAATACTGCAGTTTACTTTAATCCTTACTCGGAGAAACGTTTTACAGTGTAATAATAACTATTTGCTTACCATGCTCGGGAGCGTAATAATCGTGGTAATTACGGATCTATGTAACGTGATTGGCTGGATTACCCCGTGGAGTGTTATGTTGGCAAAAATAGAAAAATGCGTTCCAGCCTTGACACCAAGAAGGCAAAATTCGTGAGGTCATGCGTAGTAACAACAGTAAGTAGGGTGGAACGCGCTCTAAACTAGCACGTACCTTCCATGAAATTCCCTTTGTAATCATCAGGTACCTTCACAACCGGCTCTTCGTGCCCAACAATAGCGCGCATCATCAATTCCAGCGCCGAGCGCCCATATTTGTCATCAATGTTGAACTGGGATAAGTCGCGCGCTTCGCCGGCACGCCGATCGCCGTGCGTCAAAGCGCCGAGCGACTCAAGGCGTTTTGCGACAACTGAAGCGAATCGGCGCTCGCCGGCAAGGTCAGAGATCAGAAAAACGTACTCGGGAGGGCAGACCTGGTTGGATCGATGAGTTCGGCCTAGGAAAAGAAAATGTTGGAATTTAGAACTCATTAAAGGACACCTGAATGAAGAGTACCAAGTATCATCCCTATAGGTCTATTCTCGCGTTCCCTGAAGATTCCACTTGAGGAGTCCCCGCGTTTTTGTTTGTCCCGAGGACTCACTCCCCGTATTCTCGCGAGTCCCCATGGACGGGGAATGCTCCGATTATCCTCACCATCGTCGAAAAGGAGTCCCTTTCGGAATCAATTTTTGCCGGTGTTGAAGTAAAATTAATCAAAAACAATCAGAATAAACAAAACCAAAAATAAAGTGGATCCATCCTAATTTCGTCAATCGCATATTTTATTTTCGAACAGAATCCATTTTGGAAGCATTCCCCGTGTTCTCGCTGTTTCTGTACGCGGGGTCCGCACGGAGTGACTCCCTCTATTCTCGCCGTTCCCTTCGATTCCCCGAGGAGTCCTCGGGGAACGGCGAGAATACGCCTTATCTGTATGACTTCCGTTAACATTGCCTGCAGAAAACCCAATCCAAATACGAAATAGTGTTTCCAAGCTATGATTTTTGCTCCATTTTGCATCTGTCCTTATTTCAGTACCGAACAATTGTAGAAATGTACAAATGTCTCCAATCAACCCTTCTTCTCGAATATTTTTTAACCAGTTAAGCCCAAACGTATATCTAGAAGAAATTCCAATACGATCCGGCCAGCGCTGTACAAGATTTGAATGAATTGCGCTTTTTGTCTTGGAGTCTGCATATGCAAACCTCCAGAAACGAACATCCCTATTTTGAAAACTTCACGCTAAGGAGAAGAATGCTCTCCGTGGCCATGTCTGTAAATGCATTCTCTATGGTGTGTTCAAGTATGGTTTCATTGTTCAGGTGTCCTTTGAAGGACCTGTCTTACCTATAATACTAATGCAACATACTTCCATAATTAACCCCCTCTAACAAAACCATGCTGATTTTCTCTCTTGCCGTGCTTTGCTACCTTCGATGTGTATCACGCTGTCGACGGTTGTCTTCGGGAAGTTTTTCCATCAGAAAAACCGGTTATGTAAATTGTTTCCCTGTTTTTGCTACAAGTAAACGGGTCTTGGAAAAGGCTTAAACCAGCCAAAACTGTGGGTTATTTGTTGAAAGCACGGCATAGTTTTAAAGTATTCAAATATTTTAAAATATTGTAAGTTGAAGCGTAAATAGTGCGAGGCGTCCTTTAAAATGCTCAGTAGTGTAACTGGCCTTTTTTTTTTTTTGCGTTAGTTGGTTCTAGCCGAGCAGGTCTGAGATACTCTAGTGTAGTTACCCATCACTTTTTCACTTGCAGATCCGGTGAAAATGCGTCACTTCGTTGCTCCGCCATTCGTCTAATCGATTCTCATCGAAGCTTCAAATGAAGCTCGTTTGATGACTGAATTCACGGCAGCGTAACAACAACCATATCATGGCTCATAACCCAATTTTTCAAATGAAAAGTATATATAATTTTGTCTATGTTTCCTAGTATTCTACATTCGCGCAGTAAACATCAACTTACAAACCCTGAACTACTTTACCCGAAAGAAAAAAAGCTAACAAAAATAGCCTATAAAAAAATGACCGACGATCAAGTGGCCAACGAAAGTGATTTCCAGGCTAATACACCTCAAAGTTATAATGGTTGCGTTTTTGCAGATACCATGGTATCTGTTACAACATAAGTCAGCTACATTTTGTTACAGCTATATTTCGGCCCTACTTGGCAAGGTTCCTCTTCCGGCTCAAGCTGGAAAATGAACTTCTATGTTTCGGCCGTTCTTGGCAAGGGTACACCTCAAAGTGGTTTCCCCTGGGGTAAGGTGCAGGAAGGTAAAAAGGAAATTGGTAAGTTATTTTGTAAGTTGAGAGGTAAGGTTGTGTCTGAGAGTCGGAGCAGTGACCACTGTGCGTAATATGTTTAAAATGTAAAGATTGTGGTTCTCGGCGTCCAGGAATGGACTGAGTGTTTTGATTATGTGTGATTTATCTTCTTATTTGTTAATAATAATAAACCCATTAAACTGAAAGTTATAATTTAATTTAATTTATTTATCACCCACATATGGTGGAGTAGGAATAAGTAAAGAAACACAAAAAAATAAAATGAAATATACAGAAGATCAACGAAAGAAACGGATAAGACGGTGGTGAGGGGATAGGCGCGCATAAGCCGTACCGGAGAGTTTTCTCTGCAGTATCTCCAACTTTAAAGTTACATCAGGAACTGAAAATTTGCGAACAAGAATCCGGTTTTTTGTCCAAGGTGGAAGATACAGAAGAAATTTGCAGAATTTGATGTACTTTTTCCAGATTCTTTTTAAATTACCTTTCTTAAGAAGGGGGAAAAGACCTGAAGCATAAAGGACAGAATGGTCACAGAAAGTAGAATAAACTTTGGCCAGCGCACGTCTGTTATACTTCCCTCGGTTTGCAACAATCTTTGCATAACCAAGCTGGATCTTTTTACTGATATCAGAAACAGTACGCTGACGTTGGGGTGAGGATATTTTTTTTTAAGTGGATCACAGCAAACAAAGAAAATAACAAACGAAACACTTCTTACCAAACTGCTGAATGGCTCTATCTGCACTCCAGGGTAGTTCCAGGGTAATGTGTATTCTTTTCTTCGTATTTACAACCCGCCGATCGGCATGGAGGGATATACCGGAACTGGCGGCTTCACTGATAATGGCAACATCCTTTTCGCCGTTCATGAAACGTTCTTTCTCTCGAACGTTCAGCAGGTCAACAGGCCCTTCTGAGTCAGCACGGGTTTCGTACGTCACGTTGCCCATGTCGTTTTGCACCATGCGACCCTTGCGGCCGGTCATTTCTGCCACCTCCTCCGGGCCTGGAAGAAACGTGCTAGTACCAAGAACAAATAATCTGATAGAACTTCTGTCTGTAGTCTCATGTTGCGACTATGAATACCCCGACAAAACTGAGCGGACCTAGAGGTATTTACTCTAGCTTTGAGCTGATGTTGATGCCCGTTTACTCATCTTCCGTCTTCGCCGTTGCTTATCGCGGAAAAAATAGTGAAGGAGGCTGGCAGGAGGCTTACTCCGCGCGCTGACCCGCTATCTGGAGCGCGGCCATAGAACCAATCAACTTTGACTTCTAGTTTTACTCATGGGCGGTTCCAGAGCGATTCAGCTATCTGTAGAGGTAACGATACGTGATGTGACGCGAAGCTACTAACCTCCGCTCGTTCGTAGCGGACAGGGAATGGAGCAATATTCGACTCCGCATAGTCATATTGCAGAGATCAGATTATTTGTTATTGCTAGTACACTGTCAGAAGTTGCAGAGATCAGATTATTTGTTATTGCTAGTACACTGTCAGAAGTTTCATAACAGACAACACAAGGATGCGCGGTTTCAACAGACAACACTAAAACAACGAAGAAAAACAGGCGAAAATGCGGTTTTTTAAATGCCAACGAAAATACTGAAACAAAAAGCGAATATTTCTCGAGGACAACGTGCCGCCTCCTTTCTTCAGCGCAGACGGAGAATTTGGAGGAAAAACGCCAAAACGTGGATGACGATCGACAAACGAGAAAACCAAAACAAAGCGGGAAACCAACAACCATGAAACCGTTGTGAAGCTTATGACAGTCTAGGCCTACTCAACAAACCCCACGAGTCCCAAATCCCTGAAGTAGGCCAATTTCTGGTGTGGCGATGTAGGTCACTAACAGACAGTAGTGGCGTTTTTTGATCGCCGATAAGTTCGGCGATAGCGTGGCCGTCTGACTGTTTGTCGTTTTTTGACGTTCGCCGGAAGCCGATTGCCGTAGCTGTATATCTTAATTTCTGTTTTTGTTCTGATCGGCTAACGTCCATCGCCTGAACTCCTGTCCGTCGCCGATCGGCCAAGGACTCGCCGTTTGCCGTAGACGTTGGGATTTCTTTTGACGATTTGGCGTTTCTTTCAAAAATGGAGGGAAATGACGATTATGTTCTTTATGTTCTGAGTTATGAGAACAGCCTCTTTGAAGTCCAATGTGAGTTTATGTTATAACAGAAATACACTGCCAGCAAAACAAAATCCCGTTTTTGCGCACCCAAAAACAACGGCGAACGCCAAAGGCTATCGGCTATCGAAAACAGTAAATAAGCACGAATCGGCAAACTCGCTTCGTCTACTGGTGAAATTTCATCGGCGATCAAAAACGCCACTAGTGTTTCCCCTCGCGAATTTTCAATCACGAGCACAAGCCGACAAATATTACGTTACACATGAGATAGTTTGTTGGCTACTTGAAAATCATGAGATGTTATACCGAAAGTAGAAAAAAAATCACAAAGAGTCTTTCAGCAGCATAGTCGTAAGATTTTCGAAAACAGCATCTTTCAGCAACTAATCATAATAAAAGTTAGTAATGGTGAAATTTGAACATCTTTTGACCAGAGATAGGAATTCCCCGGAAAATGGAGTATAAGTTCTCAAGACAGTCAAGACTCCTCATAGCAAAAAAAATTTCAAAGACCAGGTGACTTTAACATGAGCTATGAGCTCATACGGCACTTGTTACGAATAGGTAGAACAAGGAAGTAGACGAGAACGTCACAGAATACCCCACCATCCAAAAATGCGGTACGGACCTAGAAGTAGGATATCTAGTTTAAATCAAGTCTGAGCATTTCCGTCATGGCCTCTGATCATCTAGGGCAAATGACTTTTCTGCCTTCCAAGTTTCAACCCAACAGATCTACTTATTTGGTCCCTATATAGACGTAGCCCCCTCCAACTCCCCCCACCTCGGCCGAGTCTGGTCCTTACTCCTAAATGGATCATCTGAAGCATTTCTCGTACCACCCACCATCACCTATCATCTGAGCCTTTTAAGGGAATTTCCGATAACTCCCCCCCCCCCACCGTGGTCGGATCCGGTTAAAACCCTGAAGTCATGAAATATGTGATCTCTGCATATTTCAAGTTTCAATCAAAGCGCTCCACTTGTTTGACCCCTATGCGAGCCACAACATTTCTGGGACTCACCTCCCAACTCCACCCACCATGGCTGAATACGACTCAGAAACAAAAATTTCGCATCTCTGACATCTCTTCTTCCTGTCCATCAAGGCTGACCGGAATCGGAGCATAGCCTATCCACAAATTTCTGGTTCCCTCTTCACCCCCTTACCTTGGACGGATCCAGTCCGGACGCCAAATAACAAATCAAGGCCGCATAATCTTGGTACTGTCTAACTTGCATCCCATTCTGTCCATCCGTTCAGATTCTGTACATGTCAAAAAGTTTGTCCTTAGTACATCTGGAACTATCCTAACTGGCAATCACCGGAATTCCGGGAAAAACCCTCCAACTCCCACGAAAGAGCCCCGATACGATCTGGTTCTGTCAATTACGTATCTAGGGGTAATGCTTGTTCTTCCCACCATTTCCATCCCAATCCCTGGAATCTAAGCGTTTCACGAGATTTCCGATGCCCCCCTCCCTAAGTGTCAGATCAATCAGGACTCGACATGGAACATCTGAGACGATAGCTCTTTCTACTTGCCAAGTTTCATTCAATTCCGACCACCCGTTCAAAAGTTATGCATGCCACTAGATTTGGGGTTCCACATCCCTCCACTCCCCCATGATGGTCGGATCGGGGAAACGAATATTCTCAAGTCGGTCTATTCTGGTCCCTGACATGCCTTCCAAGATTCATCGTCCTAGCACATCAGCAAGTACCGAACTCGCGGGGTCACCAGAATTGCGTGAATCACCCCCCCCCCCCCCCCAACTCCCTCACAGTACTCGCGTGGAAAGACAGAGAAAAAGGTGAGGATGATAATGTAATAATGAAAGTCAAAAAATGTTGGGAAATGATAAAAGGTAGTAATGATAAAGTAGGAAATTTTTTGGTATTAAAATTTAATATTGAGGATTTAATTTGAAATTTAATTTAAAAAAAAATAAAAAAATAATTTATGTAAACGGTAAATTTTAATGTTTTAAAAAAGGGATACATTTTTAAAGGTCTTTTTTTGGCAACCAAAGTAGTTTTATATTAAGAAAATTGGTAATTGTTAAAAGTTTTTCATTTAATCGTACTAATTAATTTTGTGTGTAAAGTACGATCAAATGAAAGTTTATTTATATCTAATTTTTTGATTGTATTTGTTTTATAGATTAAAAAAAAGGGTTTTGGTATCGGAGACGGAAATGAAAAAGATTATAATAAATGCAAGGAAACGCAGGAAGAGCGAAGAGGTAAAACAAATTTTGTGTTGTTAATGTCTCCAGGATAAAACCCACCTTTTGGTTTGGTTGCGAACAAAAAAATAAACAAAAAATAATGAGGGATAATATTTTTATAAATAACAAGTTTGAATTGAAAAAAAGAAACAAAATTTAGGAAAGGAGATTTTAAGAAAGGAAAAAGTAAAGAAAATTTCAAGGTTTTAAACATGAAAATGGGAAAATGAGAAATAAGTGATAAAAGAGGAAATAAGAAAGAATATTAAAAAATTAAATGTAGAGATAGAGGAAAGTGTAGGTGACGCTAAATATATAGGTCGGTCATTGAAAAAAAAACAAGAGCTGTAAGCTCATATGGCACTTGCATGTGTCAAGATGATTTGATTGATCAAGAGTAAGTTTCGACTTTGCGGTTGAGATGCGCGCTATAAGGGAGCTGGAACTCCATTTGTAAGCAAAACCCTTGAGGCAAAACTGCTAATGGGCTGATGGGCATCACGAAAATGCATATATTGCTTAAAAGTATTTTTTTTACTTTGCGGTCAAGATTGGTACTTTAAGGAATAATCGGATTTGGGAAGTAGCAATTTCTAAGCAAATGTTGTTGAGTCTCCAATAATCCAGCGAAGTTTCATCGTCCTAGCACATCAGGAAGTACCTTAACGCGCGATCACCGGAATCCCAGACCCCCCTCCCCCTCCTCCAACTCCACCCACAATAACCGGAGCCAATCCTGTTCTGTAAATGATTAATCCAGAGCACCTGTTTGTCATTCCCACGAAGTTCGATCCAGATCACACCAGTCTAAGCGGGTCAAGTATTTTCCGCCCTCCCCCCGATAATTGCCGGATTCGGTCCGGAAATGAAAAAGGTCACAAGAGAAAAATGTCCTCTGTTTAATTATTAAATTTCACTCGAATCCGATCACCCGTTCCAAAGTTACGCATGACTCAATATTCCGGATTCCCCTCCCTCAACTCCCCCCCCCCCCAAGATTATCATATCGAGGATTTTTTTTTTATTCCAAGTCAGTTTGACCGGGTCCCTGATATGCCCTCCAAGTTTCGTCGTGAAAATCCCCCAAAAACGGAATTCCGGGAGACCCCTCCCCCCCCCCCCCTCAAGTGTCCGGATCCAGTCAAATTATGTAAAAGATTTATATGGACCAGATGTTTGTTCTTCCCAGCAAGTTTCACTCCGATACCATCATTCTAACCGTTTCTCGAGATTTCCGGTCCACCCCCCCCCCCCACCCCACCCCACCCAGCTCCCCCGCGGTGCACGTAGCCAATCCGATTCAGCAAATGACTTACCTAGAGCATCTGTTTGTTCTTCCCACAAAGTTCCATCCCGATCCCTCCATTCTAAACGGGGCACGTATTTCCCCCCCCCCCAATAGTTGCCGGATCCGGTCCGGATATGAAAAAAATCATCGGAGAAATGTCCTCTGTTGAATTCTTAAATTTTCTCCCAAACACTCCCCCACCATGATCTGATCAACAATATTTTTATTTTGAAGTCAGTTTGATTGGGTCCCTGATATGCCTGCCAAGTTTCATCGTGAAAATCCAAAAAACCACCATCACCGGAATTCCTGCCGGAGTGACCCCCCTCCCCCTCCTCCAACACCACCCACAATAACCGGAGCCAATCCTGTTCTGTAAATGATTAATCCAGAGCATCTGTTTGTCATTCCCACGAAGTTCGATCCAGATCACACCAGTCTAAGCGGGTCAAGTATTTTCCGCCCTCCCCCCGATAATTGCCGGATTCGGTCCGGAAATGAAAAAGGTCACAAGAGAAAAATGTCCTCTGTTTAATTATTAAATTTCACTCGAATCCGATCACCCGTTCCAAAGTTACGCATGACTCAATATTCCGGATTCCCCTCCCTCAACTCCCCCCCCCCCCCAAGATTATCATATCGAGGATTTTTTTTTTATTCCAAGTCAGTTTGACCGGGTCCCTGATATGCCTTCCAAGTTTCGTCGTGAAAATCCCCCAAAAACGGAATTCCGGGATACCCCTCCTCCCCCCCCCCCTCAAGTGTCCGGATCAAGTCAAGTTATGTAAAAGATTTATATGGACCAGATGTTTGTTCTTCCCAGCAAGTTTCACTCCGATACCATCATTCTAACCGTTTCTCGAGATTTCCGGTCCACCCCCCACCCCACCCCACCCAGCTCCCCCGCGGTGCACGTAGCCAATCCGATTCAGCAAATGACTTACCTAGAGCATCTGTTTGTTCTTCCCACAAAGTTCCATCCCGATCCCCCCCATTCTAAACGGGGCACGTATTTCCCCCCCCCCCCCCAATAGTTGCCGGATCCGGTCCGGATATGAAAAAAATCATCGGAGAAATGTCCTCTGTTGAATTCTTAAATTTCACTCGAATCCGATCAACCATTCTAAAATTACGCAAGACTGAAAATTTCGGATTCCCCTCCCTCCACTCCCCCCACCATTATCTGATCGACAAAATTTTTATTTTGAAGTCAGTTTGATTGGGTCCCTGATATGCCTGCCAAGTTTCATCGTGAAAGTCCCCAAAACCACCATCACCGGAATTCCGGGACCCCCCCCCCCATAAGTGTCCGGATCAAGTACAATGGCCTAAAGGACTTATCTAGAGCAGATGCTTGTTCTTCCCAGCAAGTTTCACTCCGATCCCTCCATTCTAACCGTTTCTTGAAATTTCCGGTCTCCCCCCCCCCCCAACTCCCCCCTGGCTACCGAATCCGGTCAAGACTTTAAACGGGACATTACAGATATATATTCTGTTCAGTTATGAAGTTTCATTACAATCCGATCATCCGTTCGAAAGTTACACACTTCTCAATTTCCCGGATTCCCCTGCGGATTCCCCTCCCTCCACTCCCCCACCATTATCTGATCAACAATATTTTTATTTTGAAGTCAGTTTGATTGGGTCCCTGATATGCCTGCCAAGTTTCATCGTGAAAATCCAAAAAACCACCATCACCGGAATTCCGCCCCCCCCCCCCCATAAGTGTCTGGATCCAGTACAATGGTCTAAAGGACTTATCTAGAGCAGATGCTTGTTCTTCCCAGCAAGTTTCACTCCGATCCCTCCATTCTAACCGTTTCTTGAAATTTCCGGTCTCCCCCCCCCCAACTCCCCCCTGGCTACCGAATCCGGTCAAGACTTTAGACGGGACATTACAGATATATATTCTGTTCAGTTATGAAGTTTCATTACAATCCGATCATCCGTTCGAAAGTTACACACTTCTCAATTTCCCGGATTCCCCTGCGGATTCCCCTCCCTCCACTCCCCCACCATTATCTGATCAACAATATTTTTATTTTGAAGTCAGTTTGATTGGGTCCCTGATATGCCTGCCAAGTTTCATCGTGAAAATCCCCAAAACCACCATCACCGGAATTCCGGGACCCCCCCCCCCCCCATAAGTGTCCGGATCAAGTACAATGGCCTAAAGGACTTATCTAGAGCAGATGCTTGTTCTTCCCAGCAAGTTTCACTCCGATCCCTCCATTCTAACCGTTTCTTGAAATTTCCGGTCTCCCCCCCCCAACTCCCCCCCTGGCTACCGAATCCGGTCAAGACTTTAAACGGGACATTACAGATATATATTCTGTTCAGTTATGAAGTTTCATTACAATCCGATCATCCGTTCGAAAGTTACACACTTCTCAATTTCCCGGATTCCCCTGCGGATTCCCCTCCCTCCACTCCCCCACCATTATCTGATCGACAATATTTTTATTTTGAAGTCAGTTTGATTGGGTCCCTGATATGCCTGCCAAGTTTCATCGTGAAAATCCAAAAAACCACCATCACCGGAATTCCGGCCCCCCCCCCCCCCCCATAAGTGTCCGGATCCAGTACAATGGTCTAAAGGACTTATCTAGAGCAGATGCTTGTTCTTCCCAGCAAGTTTCACTCCGATCCCTCCATTCTAACCGTTTCTTGAAATTTCCGGTCTCCCCCCCCCAACTCCCCCCTGGCTACCGAATCCGGTCAAGACTTTAAACGGGACATTACAGATATATATTCTCTTCAGTTATGAAGTTTCATTACAATCCGATCATCCGTTCGAAAGTTACACACTTCTCAGTTTCCCGGATTCCCCTGCCCTCCCCCCCCCCCCAAAATGGTCGGATCAGAAAACTGATTATTCCTAATTCTGTTTGGTCGGGTCTCTGATATGCCTGCCCAGTTTCATGGTCCTAGCACAACTGGAAGTACCCTAACTCGAAAAAGTGTGACAAAATGCCCTAAATTTTCAAGTTTCCAGCGCCCCGCACTCCCCCCCATATGGTCGGATCGGGAAACTGATTATTTCCAGGTTAGTTTGGTCGGGTCCGTGATATTCCTGCCAAGTTTCATTGTCCTAGCTCATCTGGAAGTACCCTCACTCGAAAAAGTGTGACAAAATGCCCTAAATTTTCAAGTTTCCAGCGCCCCAGCTCCCCCGCATATGGTCGGATCGGGAAACTTATTATTTCCAGGTTACTTTGGTCAGGTCCCTGATATTCCTGCCAAGTTTCATTGTCCTAGCTCATCTGGAAGTACCCTAACTCGAAAAAGTGTGACAAAATGCCCTAAATTTTCAAGTTTCGAGCGCCCCCACTCCCCCGCATATGGTCGGATCGGGAAACTGATTATTTCCAGGTTCGTTTGGTCGGGTCCCTGATATTCCTGCCAAGTTTCATTGTCCTAGCTCATCTAGAAGTACCCTAACTCAGAAAAAAAGTGACAAAATGCCCTAAATTTGCAAGTTTCCAGCGCCCCGCACTCCCCCCCATATGGTCGGATCGGGAAACTGATTATTTCCAGGTTAGTTTGGTCGGGTCCCTGATATGCCTGCCAAGTTTCATTGTCCTAGCACATCTGGAAGTACCCTAACTCGGATATGTGGGACAAAAAAACTCGGACCGACCGACAGACCGACAGACGGAATTGTGATCGGTATATGGCACTTGAGCCAGAGGCTGCAAGTGCCATAAAAAAAAATAATAATTTAAAACATGAGATGTTAGGACCGTTGGCGTCACCGAGGGAAAGTGGAAGCGTAGTCACCTGGCCAAATCATATTGGACAGGAAGAACCGAAAAGATACTACGTGGCAAAAAAAAAAAAAAAAAAGCCTTTTGTTTCTATAAACTTCTCGAGACACTATTGCAGAAGAAAGATCTTACATGTTTCACGAAACAGAGAGCACTCTTGGTTTCAAGAAGAAACAACGTATTTTGAGACCGTCTATAAATCATCGACAAAAATGCATCTCGGAAACAAAAAAAATCTTAATCCCCCGAATAGTTCGATTCTGACGTGTTTCAGTGCAAAAAACAGAAGTCAAGAGTAACTGCACCTTTTTCCTATTCACCGAAATTCTGCCATATACAAAAGCTGGAATAGTATACCCACACATCTTCACCAATCAACAGATTTCACTACCTTTTTCAAAAATACCCTACTTACTCAGTTTCTCTCAATAAATCTCTTCTTTTTTCTCTCTTTTTCTTTTGTTCTGTTTTCTTTTTTGTGTCTTTTTCGGTTGTGTTTCATTTCCTTTAATCTTTAAGTTAGCTAGGCCTACACAAGATTCTTTTCCTTCTACGCCAATAGACCAAGTTGTGCAGCGTTGTAGCATTTTAGTACATAATAAATACTTGAATAAATAAACAATTGAATTCAAGTCACGCTACACCCTTAAAATTACACCGGCTACACTAAAGGTACGTTCACACACAGTCTGACTTTCTCAGTCGGATGCGAATTTCCTCCTTCGCTCCGGAATATTGAAACGGAAGCGAAACCTTTGTGTGTGTGATTTGGTTTCGAGGGTGGTGAATAAGGCTAGGTCTTGAATAGGGTCACTGGGAACTTGTGGATAGCGTGATTTTCTTCTGAAGACCGGCGGGCCTGACCTTATTCTCCACACTCAAACCAATCAACAAAACGAGGGGTAGGGATGTCCTGGGTAGCCTAGGGCTCAGACGCACTTTCTCTCTCAACAAAAATAAATGTAGACTCAGCTACTATGTACAAAAAGTCTCCTTTGTCAACCAGATGGTAAGTTGATGACTAATTGCTACCGGACGTAATGAATCTGATGGCGATCAGCATCATAGTATCAAACAATATCACAAAGACGATTAGAGACATACGTCATCTACCAGCAATAACCTGAACTTATTGCATGCCTAGATGGCGTATGTGTTTACACCATTGTTGGGAATGATAACAAAATGGATGTGGCCCTTTTGAGCCACAACATTGCAGGTAGCTTAATAAAGTTTGGGCTCCACACCGGGTAGTGTGGAGCCCACAACACAACCATCAAGGAATACCATACCTCCTAGCTCGTCGATGAGCTGATCCAGGGTATTTGGGGGCAGCTTCTTCCCAAGGTCCTCTATCCTCTGAAGTAGTTCCTTTTTCATCTGTACGACCCTATCGACACTCTGAGTAGGAAGGGGGGCAGGGGTAGGTTTAACGCGAAGGAAGTCGTCCGACTCTAATCCAAAGGAGGACTTGGTGGGTTCTGGAATGGATTTCTTTTCCTTTTTCTTCTTCTCCTTGGGCTTTTTCTCCTTTTTCGGTTTTTGTTTTCCGTTTTTCTTCTTTTTCACCCAAGGATCTATAATTATTAAGGAGGTCGTAACTAACAGGAAACAAAATCTTTTAAAGGACCTATCTACCTATAATACTATTGCAACCTACTTCCAGAATCACTCCATATATTCCTGAGCCCGGCGACCCAATTTCGTACGGTACATTCTAACCCCTCTAACAGAACTACGCTGATTTTCTCACTTGCCGTGCTTTCTATCTTTGATTGTATCTTGCTGTCGACGGTTGTCTGCTAGAACTTTTTCTATCAGAAAAACCGGTTATGTAAATTGTTTCCCTGTTTTTGCTAGTATTCAACGGGTCTCGGAAAAGGCTTAAAACAGCCAAAACCGTGGGTTATTTGTTGAAACTACAGCCTACAATATTTTAAGATACTGTAAGTTGAAAAGTAAATAGTGCAAGGGGTCCTTTAAGGATTCTACGTTAAGGCACGGGAGATTCCAAAACTGGACCCTGGAACCTGAGCAGAAATCCAGGGTCATTTTAAAAAATGAATCTTATCTATATGATTATACATATCAGACGAGCGTCCCCTCACGTCTTGACAACGCTTTAAGCTTGGTGCCCACAGAACCCAGATTTACATTCGTCTAGGCGAATTTTCGGTGTCGATAGCGCGAAAACGCAACACAGCACCCATTCCGACTCAAGTCGGATTTTGTTTCGCGTCGCAAATAGGATTCGCATTCTATGGGCAGCAGGCTTTGGTCTGGGACCCGGAGACAAGTCCATACCAGGAGCTGTATAAGTTTGACGAGTTTTTCTAGACTTTAAGTAGTGACAGCGACGAATCGTACTGCACCACTCCGCACCGATGGAGGTGACTGATTTGACGAGTTTTTCTAGACTTTTAAGTAGTGACAGCGACAAATCGTAAAGCACCACTCCGCACCGATGTAGATGGTTGATTTGTGTAGGCAATAAAAGAGATTAGGCCTACAAAGACCAACAGTATAAAAAAAATCTGTCCTATATAGCAGGACCAATTACGCAAAATCCATCAAACTATGCATATTCCAGGTCCACTTCCGAATTGTGTATTTCAATTTTCTTAAACCCATCGATCATTTTCAGAAACGTCTTGGGAACGAAGAGAAATAACACAAAAATCTTACATTTTTGTCGGTATAAAATGTTACTTTTCTGGGAAAACTTCCCCTAAACTATATATTTTTATTATTATTCTGGAAAGATTTTAGCCTGCAGAAAATGAAAAAGATGGATTTCGAATTTTTTTTTGTCCAATTGTCCGAGCTATCAGAAACATTTCTAAGCTGCGAGCAACCATGTTTCCATCAACGAGATACAATGGAAATTTTAGTTCGAGGGTAAGTTTGCGGTCAGTTTTTGACGCTGAGTTCAATTACGAGATCATTTTTCTGGAATGATAAAGGCCGTATTGGCCACATATGATATGATATGTTTTACTTAGGACCCCTCGCACTACTTACTCTTCAATTTAAAGTATCTTAACATATTTGAATACTTTAAAACTAGGCTGTGCTTTCAACAACTAGCGAAACAATTTACATAACCGGTTTTTGGGATCCCAAAACGTCAGTTGAGGGATACCTATGACATCGCAAAAGTTGTCCGTCTGTCCGTCCGTCCGTCCGTCTGTAAGCACGATAACTCTCGAAGGGAATGAGATATTTTGATGAAACTTGGTGTGAGGATCCGTTGGGTCGGCGGACCAGTCGAGTTCGTAAATGGGCTTTGTAGCCCTACATTTAGGGGTGGGGGAGGGGGTTCAAATTAAGGGGCAAACAAAATATTTTGAAACAGCTAATGTGATAGTCGATTATGGGGTAAGAAGACATGCTGAACACGATGGTGGAAACCATTTTGTAATCGGACAATTAGTTCCAAAACCGGAAAGTTTGTTAAAAGTAAAAGTTTTATTTGAAGTTGATTAGATGTTCGATTTAGAGGTAGGAAGACATGCTGAAGACGATGGTGCAAACCATTTTCTCGACGGACAAGTAGTTCGCCCGGAATCCGGCCCAAACCGGAAAGTTTGTTAAAATTAAAAGTTTTATTTGGAGTTGATCAGATGTCCGATTTAGGGCAAGAAGACATGCTGAACTTTTATGTGAAAACAATTTTCTACCCGGACATGTAGTTCGCCCGGAATCCGGCCAAAACCGGAAAATTGTTAGAAGTTAAAGTTTTATTTCTAGCTGACTAGATAACCGATTTAGGGGTAAGAAGAGAGGCTGAATCCGTGTGTGACAATCATATTTTACCCGGACATATAGTTCGACCGGAATCCGGCTGGAGTAGGAAAATTTGTTATAAGTTAAATTTTTATTTGAAGTTGATTAGATGCTCATTATTGGGGAAGAAGATACCCTGAGTTCGTTTTTGAGTTTTCTTTTTTCGCCGGACAAGTAGTTCTAGAGTTCGGCCAAAACCCGGCAAACTGGCAGAAGTGACAGAAACTTTTCGTCAAAACAGATATGACTTATACGGGTAAACACACATGCTGAATCCATATCTGAACTTGGTTTTCTCAGATGATTAGCTATTTGGCCTTAATCTGTTTCTGAATTTTAATTGTAAGAATGTTCAAGGATTCTGGCGATGACTGGATCTGGCTAAGACAAGACCCAGTTGTCTGGATCAGATATTGAATTTTTGGGATCCCATCGAAAAGTTTGGTCTTGTTCTGGTGGAAAAACTTCTCTCAGACAACCGTCGACAGCGGGATACACACCGAAGGTAGCAAAACACGGCAAGTGAGAATATCAGCGTGGTTTTGTTAGAGGGGTTAGAATGTACAGTACGAAATTGGGGCCTCCGGGTTTAGAAATATATGGAGTGGTTATGGAAGTGGGTTGCATTAGTATCATATGTAAGGCAGGTCCTTTAAACGCCGAGGGCCATCGTATAAAAAAAACAAATACAAAAAAAACATATCATACAGGCTTAATAATCTCTAAAAAACACAAGTATTAGCAGAAGGTTTAAAGAATTTATGTAGATCAACTTTTTGTTATGAGAACGCACCATTCGCACTTCTGCAGGTAACCGACTTTTTGGCCTGTAAAACAATTTAGGCCTATAAAGACCAGCTCTACGAACTATTTTCCTCGTATAACAAAATAAGCAAAATTCAAGAAACTATATATTCTGAGTCTATCGAATAGTATATTCAGTATTTTTGTGTACTCCATCAACTTTACAAGAGATTCTATAGTTGCGTTTTTGAGATAACATGGTATCTGTTAAAACGGTAACTGTATCTTTAATTACTCGTTTTTGCAGTTACCGTATGGTATCTGATACACGGTTGCTCAGCAAAAACGACAATTGCTGAAATTGCGCTTTTCAAAGTCATCCCAAAACAAAACTGATTTCCAGTCACATCACTATATAAGTTCCAAACTTCATTCCCACCAATTTGACAAAATCCTAGGCTCTTGATGAAAGTGAGATGACTTTTTCAGACACCACGGTCGGACCGTGGTATCTGATACCACGATATTTCAGATACCACGGTCGGACCGTGATGTCTGAATATCAGATACCACGATAACTTCCCAGATACCACGATAACTGCAAGAACACCTTTCGACCTAGGTATAGGTACCTAGGACCGTGGTATGAGATACCATGGTATCTGCGGAAAGCGCAACTTATGTTGAAATCAATCAATTAAGCGATCGATGTCTGTTCCCAGCTGTTTCGGAAAGCGTAAACCATTGAGTAAGGCTACTCACCTGTGTCTGAATCAGAATCTGAACCGAAAAACGGATTATCTGAATCGCTTTCTTCAACGGAATGATCACTCTCCTCCTCTGACTCACTGTCCGATGCTTCAAAGTCGGAGTCCGCCTCGTGCTCGCTCGAGTCAGAGTCATCTCGTTTCATTTTCTTTGTCTTCTCGGCACCAGCATTTGCTGAAATAATATAATTTTGTTAGTGATGTGGTTTCAAGGGTGGTTGATAAGACTAGGTCTTAAATTGGGTCACTGGGACCTTGTCGATAGCGTGATTTTCTCTGAAGACCGGCGGGCCTGACCTTAATCTCCACACTCAGAACCAATCAACAAAACGAGGGGTAGGGATATCCTAAGTAGCCTAGGGCTCAGACGCACTCTTCTCTTCTCTCTCGATAAAATAAATGTATACTCAGGTACGTATTTACAACAATTCTCCTTGGTCAACAAGATGTTAAGTTGCCATTTCTACCGGACATCAAGTGATGATCATGATGATGCCTTAGCATTATCAGTACCAAAGAATATCACAAAAGATTAAGAGACATACGTCATATATCGGCAATAATCTGAACTTATTGCCTGCCTAGATGGCGTATGTGTTTACACCTTGGTTGGAAATGATAACAAAATAGACGGGGCTTTCTAGCCACAACAGTTAGCAACGAAGGCATCAGTGCCGTCACCTTTCTTTACAAGAGGTAGGCAGGCTTTATGGTACAATACCAGTGGCCAAGCACACAGAGTAAACCGACTCCTTGTTGTTTTTGGGATCCCAAAACGTAAGTGGAGGGATACCTATGACATCGCAAAAGTTGTCCGTCTGTCCGTCTGTTAGCACGACAACTCTCGAAGGGAATGAGATATTCTGATGAACTTGGTGTAAGGATTTTTTGGGTCAAGAGTAAGGTCGAGTTCACAGATGGGCTTTGTAGCCATATATTTAGGGGTGCGGGAGGAAGTTTCAAATTAAGTGGCAAAAAAAAACATTTTTTAAATGCTATTGAGATAGTTGATGTAGTAATGAGACATGCTGAATTCGAATATGAAAGTTATTTTCTTGCCGGACAAGTAGTTCAGCCTGAATCCGGCAAAAATCGGACACAAAATTTGTCGACCAATTTTCGGCTATAGCAGTCCCTACCCCTTTATTCTCAAACCTGTATAGCTCTGCGCGTTGGATGACGACATTCATTTGTTTACTCTATGGACGTCGGAGAGATCTAAGGCGTATTCTCGCCGTTCCCCGAGGGCTCCACTTGAGGAGTCCCCGCGTTTTTGTTTGTCCCGGGGACTCGCTCACCGTATTCTCGCGACTCCCCACGGACGGGGAATGCTCAGATTATCATCACCATCATCAAAAAGGACTTCCTTTCAAATTCGGTGGGGAATCAATGTTTGCTGTTGTAGGTGCTTCGTAAAATAAATTAAAAAGAATCAGAATAAAGAAAACAAAAAATAAAGTGGATCTAGACTAATTTTTTCAGCTGCATATTCATTTTTCGAACAAAATCCATTTTAGAAGCATTCCCCGTATTCTCGCTGTTTCTGTACGCGGAGTCCGCGTGGAGTGACTCCCTCTATTCTCGCCGTTCCCTTCGTTTCCCCGAGGAGTCCTCGGGGAACGGCGAGAATACGCCTCTAGTGTAATCGAAGGTCGAAGGGGTTGATATATAATGTTCAAACGAGGAAATATGCTGTTCAAGCGAGGACGAGGATGTTGTTCAACGAGGATTTACTGGTAAAGTACAGGTCAAGTTCGTAGACGGATCCTTCAGTCCTATCTTTAGAGGCAGAGGAGGGGTTTCGAATTTACGGTAAAAACTTGTATGCTTTATAAGCTAATAAGATATTCATTGGGGTTAAGGAGGTCCGCTGAATCCATATCTGAACTTAGTTTTCTTGCTGGACAAATGGTTCATCACGAATTCGGCTGAAACTGGAAATTTGGTTGAAGCTCAAAGTTGTTTCTGAAACCGATTCGAGATTCGGTATCGGGGCAAGGAGACATGCTGAATCCATTTTTGAACTTTATTTCAGCAGTAAAAACATTCAAAGAATGTGACGAAGACTGAATGTTTATCCAAACAATGTTTACAACGGATACGTCAGCTACGATTCTTCATCAGCGATATTTCGGCCCTTCTTGGCAAGGGTCCTTGTCAGGCTGTCAATCCTCTGGGTCAACGTCGGGGAAGGAAACAAACCAGTAATAAATAAATGAAGCTTCTACCGACTATAAATATCGTATTAAAATAAATTACCTTCAAATACCACTTTAATGAAAAAACTAGTCCTGAGAAACTAAAGTGGTATTTGAAGGTAATTTATTTTAATAAGAAATTTATAGTCGGTAGAAGCTTCAGTTATTTATTACAGGTTTGTTTCCTTCCCCTGCGTTGACCCAGAGGATTGACAGCCTAACGAGGACCCTTGCCAAGAAGGGCCGAAATATCGCTGATGAAGAATCGTAGCTGACGTATCCGTTGTAAACATTGTTTGAATAAATGTTTCAAAGTCAGCTTGGGCTCAAAGAATATTTGACGACTGAATGGCGAAGACATAAAACAATTGTTTGAATCAAATGTTAGATTTTAGGGATCCTATCGAAACCTTTGGTCTTGTTCTAGTTGAGAGTCTAAATCTCCACCTCGACACAAACCAGCCTCAATCGCTTTGTCCAGCGACGAAGTGGGTCCTATGTTATCACTTTTAAGAGATATTTGGAAATATATGATTTATTGATTGATTGAATCCTCCTCAGGACGCAGCCACAACGGTCAAAATATCGGTAGGATGAATTTTAGATTGCTTATCTGTTTAACTCTGGCCCCTGGCTGATATAAAGGTATCTATATATATGTATATAGTAGAACCATCAAATATGACCACCCTTAGCCGTTTTCGTCCGTTTCCAGTACGACGTGACCTTCGCAAAACGTCGAGTGCAACGTCGCTTCGCTCTGTTACCCGCCTACGTTAAAGACCTAATCCAAACATTCTGTTTACCTTCTCTTAGTTATCGCATGCCACGGGTTTGTTTAGATTTGAACTCGATTGTCGAGTTGCTGTTTTGGCTCGAGAAAAAACCCACGCGCAACGTCTTCTTTTCTAGATGGCGGAATTTTCCAGGATTAATTAGCAAAAGAATTATAAGACCTAACTGATAATTTTTGTATGTCTTCAGAGGTACCACACTGGTCTTGGTTTTATAATTAATTTGTATTTGTAATAAACAGTTGGGGGACCCGTCTATTCGCCCACCCGTCGATTCGCCCAACCGTCATTAGACCCAAAAAATACGTCAAATCCCCCACTTTTTCCGACAGTTCGCCTAACCGTCAGAAGACCCAAAATATCCGTCGATTCGCCCACCCGCTGATTCGCCCACCCGCTGATTCAACCACCCGTCGATTCACCCACCCGTCGATTCGTCCACCCGTCGATTCACCCACCCGTTGATTCACCCACCCGTTGATTCACCCACCCGTCGATTCGCATACCGTCGATTCGCCCAACCTCGGTTTCGTGAAGCGTCGATTCACCCACTTCTAAAATCCGTCGATTCGTCCACCCGTCGATTCCCCACCCGTCATAAGACCCAAAAAATCCGTCACAACCCCCACTTTTTCCGACAGTTAACCTACCCGTCACAAGACCCAAAAAATCCGTCGATTCGCCCAAAAAATCCGTCACAAACCCCACTTTTTCCGAAAGTTCGCCTACCCGTCACAAGACCCAAAATATCCGTCGATTCGCCCAATTTTCAAAATCAACCTCTGACCTGGCGCGGCCTTTATCATTGAACGCGGTATCAGAAAGCGACTGAGTCGCAGGGGAGTAATTAAGAAGGTTACGATACCGTCCCATGTAAATAAGGGTGAAAACTAGTAAATATAGCTGGCGGCAGATTGATCAGAATCATCAAAAAGAGGATGAATGCAAGAGTAAAACATCAGAAAAAAGAGCTACCGTTTTTATGGCACTTGCAGCTCCGCTCAAGTGCCATGTACCGATCACTTTTCGGTCTGTCTGTCATGCCACTGTCCTCAAGTTAGGGTACTTCCAGACGTGCTAGGACGATGAAACTTGGCAGGTATATCAGGGACCCGACCAAACCAACTTGAGAATAGTCATCTGCCCGATCCGACCATGGGGGGGGGGGGAGGGGAGACCGTGGAATCCGGAATTTAGCAGCATGCATAACTTTCGAACAGGTGATCGGATCTTAATGAAACTTGATATTTGGAAAGACCTCTTGTCTCAGATGTCTCCCTTCAAGTCCGGAATGGATCCGGTGACTTTGGGGGGGGGGGGGGAGGGAGTTGGAGGGGGGAACCGGAAATCGTGTGACATGTTCATAGTGGACGGATCGGGATGAACTTGGTGGGAAGTACAAGCACAAGCCCTAGATACATAGTTGACAAGATCGAACCGGATCCGAGCACTGTGGGGGGAGTTGGAGGGCGGGTTCCGGAATTCCGGTGATCCCGACTTAAGGTGCTTACACATGTGCTAGGACGATGAAACTTGGCAGGCATATTAAAGACCCGACCAAACTAGCCTGGAAATCCGACCCAGTGGTCGGAAGATCCGACCTCCGTGGGGGGAGTGGAGGGAGGAGAAATCCGGAATATTGACGTATTTACAAATTTTGAACGGGGAATCGGATCTTAATGAAGCTTTTATACTTGGAGAGACCTCGTGTCTCAGATGTCACAGTTCGAGTCTGTGATAGATCGGATGACTTTGGGGGGAGTTGGAGGGGGGACCGGAAATCGCGTGACATCTTCAGAGGGGACGGATCGGGATGAAACTTGGTGGGAAGAACAAGCACGAGCCGTAGATACATAGTTAAAAGACCGTACTGGATCCGAGCACTGTGGGGGGAGTTGGAGGGAGGGTTCCAGAATTACCGTGATCCCGACTGAAGATGCTTACACATGTGCTGGGACGATGAAACTTGGCAAGCAGTTAGCGACTCCACAATTTTAACTTAAAGGACCCCTCGCACTATTTACTCTTCAACTTAAAGTATTTTAAAATATTTTAATACTTTAAAACTAAGCTGTGCTTCCAACAAATAATCCACGGCTTTTGCTGTTTTAAGCCTTTTCCGAGACCCGTTGACTTGTAGCGAAGACAGGGAAAAAATTTACATAACCGGTTTTCCTGATGGAAAAACTTGTCGCAGACAACCGTCGACAGCGTGATCCACATTGAAGGCAGCAAGACACAGCAAGTGAGAAAATCAGCATGGTTTTATTAGAGGGGCTAGAATGTACCGTACAAAGTTGGGGTCTCCGGGCTTAGAAATATATGGAGTGATTATGGAAGTAGGTTGCGTTAGTATTATAGGTCAGACAGGTCCTCTAAGAACAGCCGTTTGTCCGATTTGACCACCGTGGGGTGAGTGGAAGGAGGGGGAACCCGGAATCTTCAGGTATGCCTAACTTTTGAACGGGTGATCGGATCTCAGTGAAGCTTGATATTCGGAAAGAACTCATGTCTCAGATGTCCCATTTCAAGTTCGGACAGGATCCGATCAATGTGGGAGAGCCGGGGGGGGGGGGGGGCGGAAATTTTGTGACACGCTTCGAATATAGCGATTGGGATAACACTTGGTGGGAAGAACAAGCGTAAGGCCTAGATACATCAGTGACAGAACAGGACCGGATTCGGTCACTCTGGGGGAGTTGAAGGGGGATCCAGAATTCCGGTGGCCGCAATTTAATGTAGGCTACTTCCAGATGTACTAGGACGACAAAGCATGGCTGGAACATTAGAGACTTGACAAGATTGGCTTAGAAATTGTCACTTCCCAGGTCCGACCATCCCTTAAAGTACTCATCTTAACCGCAAAGTACACAAAATACTTTTCAGCAAAACCTACATTTTCATGGTCCCCATGAGCACATGATAATTTTTGCCAAAATGGTTCTGCTTAGAAATGAATTTCTGCACCCTTAAAGTGCGCATCTTAACCGAAAAGTAAAAAAAAATACTTTTGACCAACCATATAAATTCATGATCCTAAAGGGCCCATGATAATTTTTTGTCAAGGGTTTTATTACAGAAGAATTTCTAGCGCCCTTAAAATGCACATAATCACAGCCAAGTGCAAAAAAAATTACCAAACAATACATTCTCGCGATTCCCAAGAGTTATAATATTCAGTATGTACCCAACAATTGCGAAATCATAACAGAAAATATCACAAGTGTAGCGAAGTGTTATTTGTTATTGAACTAAATTACGTCACAGATATGTAATTTTTGATGCTAGTAAGACCATCCGCCTTACATGACGGGTAGCTGGAGGGGGGAGGAGAGGGTATGGCCACAACATGCCCTTTCAACATCCTAACCACAGGCAGTTACGGTTCGGACCTAGAAACGGGTCAATTAGCTCATCAGCTCTTACGACAAGTCTCATTAGAGCCAAGCATTTTCCGGAAATGTCTTCCCCACTTTAAAACCTCCCGCAAATGAGTTTTTCATCAATTCCACACGCAATCTGGCGATCTACTAGTGGAAATCCGGAATATTGACGTATTTACAAATTTTGAACGGGGAATCGGATCTTAATGAAGCTTTTATACTTGGAGAGACCTCGTGTCTCAGATGTCACAGTTGGCGTTCCCAAAATCAGCACGATCTTTTTGCCCACCTCACAATGCCCACGACTCAAAATGCCGTAATTCAGGGTGAAATCAAAATTGTCAAAAATGTCATTCCGACAGTTGAAAATGCTCTCAGGGAAGGCTAAAATCGTCCTGGTTCAAAGTGCCGACGACTAACTGTCGGTAGGGGAGGTCAAAATGATCTGGGACAACGGACAGCGAGATTAAAAGGGACAGGATTACTACGGAAAATTATGAAAGGATTATTTTATAATTCATCAAACTAGAATGATTTGCGCGAGAGTACGAAGAAATGGCGACCTTGCACCCTGAACGTAAGAATCGTTAAAAGTAAGTTTTGAGCTCACTGTTGGTGTTTCATTTCTATTTTCAGAATTCGAAATTACATTGTAACTGAACAGTTTCAATGCACGATTACCGCCATCCTGATACTCGGTCCGCGCCTTTCGTTTCACATTCATCACTAGGTCCAATTTACTACGGCCTGAACACCTCAAACTGTACGATCGTGGGCATTCTGAACCGTGGGCTGGGTCGTAGGCATTTTGAATCGTGGACATTTTGAATAGTGGCATTTTGAGTCGTGGGCATTTGAGTCGTGGGCGTTGTGATCATGGTCATTATGAGCGTCAGCCCATTTTTCCTGCTGGACCGATTCAGCTAAAATCAGGTTCAGCCCGGAACAACAAAAGAAATCCGGTAATAACTTAAGTGAAAAAGTTGACTTATAATTGTCGTCGGCCAGCTGTTCTGCAGAAGCTTGTAAAGCTACCGACTAATTAGTACAATTTCCGATTCATCCGACAAGGGTCATATATAAGGAAGCCTAAAATGGATCAGAATATCCCTTGGAGCTTCAGTATTCCAGCTGTAATAGTTTCATAAATATTCTCCTCTGGGTTTCCGTCGGAACCTTTGGTATTCCTGCCGCCCAACTTCTAGCCGACTTTGGGTCGAGTCTGCCGACCAAAGGAGTACCAGTCAAATTTTAATCTATTGAGAATCGAATGATCGTGTGGCGTTATAATTTCCTTTAACCGACCAAATAATCGCAACATGTAGCCTACCGCTTTCGGTACATGTTGTACTTAAAAACATGGTGGCTCATTGATGCTTTACTCTTGCATTCATCCTCCATTTCCTCTTTCATTATCAGCACCGAGGTCTTAGATCATGCTTCTCATCATTCTGGCTCAAGCTGTATTGACTAGTTTTCACCCTTATTTACATCGGACGGTATTGTATCCTTCTTAATTACTCCCCTGTGACTCAGTCGCTTTGTTCCATCGCGTTCAATGAAAAGAGCCGCGCTGGATCAAAGGTCGGTTTTGAAAATTGGGCGAATCGACGGATATTTTGGGTCTTATGACGGGTGGGCGAATCGACGGATCATAGAATTGGGCGAATCGACGCTCAAGCAACAGGACGTTGGGTGAATCGACATTGGGCGAATCGACGGGTGGGCGAATCGACGGGTGGATGAATCAGCGGTTGGGCGAATCAGCGGTTGGGCGAATCAGCGGTTGGGCGAATCAGCGGTTGGGCGAATCGACGTTGGGCGAATCGACGTTTAGGTGAATCGACGGTTGGATGAATCGACGGATTTTTAGATTGGGTGTATTGACGGGTGGGTGAATCGACGGGTGGGGGTAGTGACGGCGACCCAACAGTTGGAGCATTAGACGGAAGTTATTATTTTGACCCTAGTTATTTCAAACCTAGGATTTTTTTTTTTTTTTATTTGCTCATTGTTTTACAGTGTTTTAAGTGGTTTTGAACATTCATATTGACAGTAGGGATGGTTAGCATTGTGTGTGTGGTAGAAAGACCGTTTTTTGTGGCCCGCTTTAAGAACTTACCCGCTTTCCGTTTTCCGTAACTATCACTTGGCAGTATGTTCAACTCTTCCAGAATGCTCCGCCCCTTTCCAATTCCCAGCATCTTCTTGATTTTATCTCCTCGGTCAGGGGCTGGAAACTGCTTTTCGACTAGATTTTGAATGACACCTTTCGCCGTTGAGACGAATTCGGTCAGGTCCTCTTCCTGCTCGATCATGTCGAGCGTCCGAGCTTCGCCTGTCGACTGAAGACCGATGACGGCGCAATTACCGTCCTTAATAGCGTCCCTGAAATAGGAAAAAATGAACCTTAAGTTTTGTTTTAAACTCTCATAACTTGGTGTCTCTCATCAGGTACATATTATAAGTAAGTAAGTACTTTATTTACCGCCATTTCCAAAAAGCGGAGTAAATGAAGAAAATAAATAAAACACGTAAACGCACAAAAAAGACACTTAATTTTCAATCGTCGGCCACGGAAGCAGTGGATAACGTCGTGCGCTGGTTGGACCTTGCTGTCCATGATTTTTGAAAGCGACGAGGAAAAATCGAAAAGGGTAACACTTGCATCTTGAATTTTGAATTTCTCCGTCAATGTATGGTTATGACATAATTTAGACAAGTGGAGCAGGTGCATTGCATATTTAAAATAACATAATCTCATCTTTTTAATCTCCTTCTTTCGCAGAACATGAGTGACCCCAGAACGAAATAGTATAGAAGTACCGGTCTTTACTAATAGTATCAAAATCCCCCAAAATCCCGTACATTTCCCTTCTAAACGAGTTTGGTCTCGCATCCTTGTCAAACCGTAGGCACCAACTTTCTACAAAGTTTGTGACCAACTACTGGAAGACCCTAACCATCGGCACATCCTTCCCCCTCCCCACATTCCCGACGCCATAAGGCCACAGAGAATGGCAGCACAACCAGTTCCTAAGATCCAACCCATTCGGGCAATTAATGCGCGGTACGACAGAAGTTTTGTCCCCTCCTTTTTGAGTTTTTTCAACGCGAAATTTTAAATTCTTTTCCTAATTTTTATGTTAATTATTGAAGTTTAGCGCTTTAATTTGTTGCAATTCTTGTACTTGTGTAATTATTGATTATTTGACTATGTAAAAGCGCAATTGTATTTAATTATGTTTGACGAGAGAACAAATATTCGGTTTTTTGTTAATACCGTAAGGTATGTTTTTCGAATAATAAAGATTGACTGATTGAAGGAGCGCGGAATATTTATATAGGCTAGAAATATTCAGATGATATCTAAAAAAAATGGGCTTGTTCCAGATAAACAAAGTCTACAGAAATGATTGCATGCAAGGTAGCTACTGCGGTTTTTATACCCGACAAAACTGAAACGAGATAGAACAGTGGAAACGAGGATAAAAGTGGAAAAAAGCAAATATAAACTATTTATTATCCCCAGACAATTACCACAAACAATCAATGTGACAATACAAAATACTCTATATGACTAAGTCCAAAGCACACCAGTGCTCCTCGGAAAGAAGGAGTAAACGACTCCGTAACGACTCAACTCAACAACTCAAATCCTGTGTCAAACAATCACGGCGATCTTCGGGAGCAGCTGTGATACCCGAGGTGATATCACTTCTCGCTCTTCCGCTAGGTACCCGGCGATTGTGCATCGGCAAGGAGAGTTAGTCATCAAGAGTATTGCAAAACCGCAAGAAATAAAAAACAGTGATTTTCGGGGTTTTTCCTTGATCAGCTAATTATCCCTCTAGGATGATGTGCGAGGGATAAATATAAATTCGGATATTTCGGTTGCACTTCCGGCAAACCGTCCTCAGCGAAAAACAAGAAAACAACTAAATCATAAAATCCAACACAACACCAACAGAAAAATGATGCGGAACCAACAAAACATACAACGATATGTAACTAAAAACCAGAAGAACGATGCGGATTGAAACGACAAACAAATTCAAATAAAATAATGAATATTAAAATGTGCGTGTTAAAAGTGTAGGCTATATGTACAAATCTGTGACTATTTTACAATTCTGAATTCTGTGTCTATTTACAATTTACCAATTCCCTGGGAAAGCACAAAAGCTTTCACCCAGCAATTATATAATCCTTCGCTTTTCCCATCACTACACAAATAATTTCACAGAACTCAAAATTAGCTGATCAAGAAAAAAAACCCCCGAAAATCACTGTTTTTTATTTCTTTCGTAATGAATGGTCAGCTTGGCTTCAAACCTTATATTTGCAAAACCGCAGCTATATTTCGAGTTGGATCGGGTGTGAAACGTGCAGTTTCATACAAAATACCAAAATGACGACCGAGAGAATACGAATTTGGTTCAAGTTTTGCAGATTACATGGATAGACTCACTTTACCACTTTAATACCACTTTAATAATACCAAACGTACAAAAAGACGGAGTAATCAAATAAAGAAGAAGAAAAAGAACAAAGAAAGAGTTGAAAAAAATAAAATTACTGTCAACAACAATAATGAAAAGAACGCAAGAAACTTAAAAAGAAAAATAAACACACTGACAGAGTTTACACTGAGTAAAGTATCCCGATTGCTAATTCGACCCCAACTAGCCCAGAACAAGATCTGCTCCGTTTTTATGTTTCTTTTATACTTTCGGGGCTACAATACCTGCTGGAAGCTTGGCACTTTGGCCTTACTAGGGACCAGGCTTATCGGGTCGAAAAAATACAGAAGCGTTGCCCTACTGATTATGTCAAGATCCCCAAAATTCCTTATAACGAGCTCCTCCAGAAATTTAAACTCGAGTCCCGTTGGTTGAAACTGTGCATGGCTTCTGGTAAGAAAATGCCTGAGCACCCTATCCATAGGTATATACTTCCGCCACCATTTGAGACTGCTCGCAAACGACCTGCAAGAGCGGCCTCAGTGGCAATCCCAAAACTCCAACAGGTAAAATGTGACCATGTACGGTATGAAAAGACATTTGTACCGTCTTTCGCGAAAATTTTTAATCTTTATTAGTGTTTACATTAGTATATATTGACGATTTCGACAAATTTGGTTTTACCATGATAGTTCGAGCAGAATATTCAAATAATGCATAAAACGGGTATGTCAGCTACGATGCTTTGGCAGCGATACTTCGGCCCTTCTTGGCAAAGGTCCTCGTCAGGAAATATCACTGCCAAAGCATCGTAGCGGACATATCCGTTTTATGCATTATTTGAATAAATAAATATATTATTTGTTTCCATAATAGCACAACATAATATGGCTAGCAGAGGACAAGATGACGTAACACATGTCAAACCAGAGACGCACAATATATACAGTATATGATAATAATGAACAGGCCTACATAGTATAATCAGGGACCCACAAATTTCCTGTAATGACTCGCCATTCAGGGGGCTTGTCATTTCCTATGCTTCTATGTTGCTATGTTGCCCGAGCCTCACCTAGTTTCCAAAAATTCCGCTTGGATCGAATCGGCGTTCTTGCTCAGATAGATATAGATAGCCATCTTCAGTCAGGACTATTCAGCATGCCACCAGGTACCTAAGCTAGGACAAAAGATCTAGGATACTCTTCCATTACAGAGAAATATTCCTAATTAAGCACAAAAGCTGCGAAAAATTTTGTCTATCTGGATACTCGGTTATTTTTTCCCGTGGGTATTTCTCGAACTATCTGACGCTCGGTCAAGAGCGCATAAAAAATCTCTTATTGACAAGCCCCCTGAATGGCGAGTCATTGCAGGAAATTTATGGGTCCCTGGTTTAATGCATGTCACACAACACGAATTAAAACGGGAAATAATATAAGGAAGCATCAAGAGTTAAAATGAGAAATAAAATAAGGTACGAATGATGATAAATATCGCTCAGACGAATTTACTAGGGGCGGGGTAATTTTGAGCCGATTTTTTTTTTCAGTTTTAGTCTAATAATGGACTGATTGGGGTTGGGCGATTGGTAATCTGGTAGAATAGATCTGATTATCTGAAGACAGACATTTCAGTCTAAAATCCATGGTGTGCTTGTGTCTACGGCACGCCAAAGTAGGAAGACTAAGTTTTGTTAGGCTATCTTTATATGTGAAATAATCTTGCCCAAGGATAATCTTGCAAGCCCGCTTCTATATCCTCTCTAGTTCCTCCGTCTGACTTTTGGTAAGGCCCGGATGACAAACAGGACATGAGTATTCCGTAATATGTTTCAAAGTCACCTTGGGATCAAGGAATATTTATTCGAGCTGAATAAAAGCGACATCTATCTATCCCGAAATAAACAAAAATCTTACCGCGCTACTCGGACGGCGTGACTAACTTTTGACGCAATGCACATATACTTGAAGAACCGCTGGTGGGCGGACCAGAACTGGGACCAAATATTCTTTTTTGACGATTTCTCTTCTTCTTGGGGGATCATAATCTCGATGGCTTCTTCAAACATCCGAGTCATGTCTGTCCACTGAAAAGAGAGGTTTACAAGCTAAAGTTCAACCGAAAAGGGCTGAGATAAGACAATCTAGTTAACCATCGCTTATTCAGTCAGTCAGTAATTTAGTTGTCGAAATCATGTGTATTTTCTATATATAGTACTTTTTTCTTTTTTTTACGGTGCAAAACGGATAAGTCAGCTACATTTTATTAGAGTTATATTTCGGCCCTTCTTGGCAAGGGGACCCTTTGCCAAGAATAGGGCCCTTGCCAAGAAGGGTCGAAATATAGCTCTAATAAAATGTAGCTGACTTATCCGTTTTTCACCGTCAAAAATGATTCGCAGTCAGCTTGGGCTGAAGGACTATCTTTCTGTAGTATTTATATATAATTGAATGGATCAGTTGGTTTAGGCATAGTTCCGTTTTCTACTTTATATTTTGTACTCCTCAGTTCCAAGGGTAAGAAATAAATAAATAAATAGAAATAAATACTTTTCTTCATTGCTCCAGAATGATTAATTTTCGTATAGTAGAATTTATCTGAAGGATTTGTGGTAACTTTATGTGCTTTGTGTTGTATGAAAAAAATTTGTGTTCACGCAATGAGCAGTACACCTGGCGCACCGTCGGCCACTGAAAATCGGCATTTGTGTCAAGATTCAAATTGTCCGCGTCACAGTAGAATTTACGTTGTGGGGACGCGGTAAATATTCTGAACGTCACTAGATAGTGGAAAATTAAAAGATCGCTCAACACAATTCAATAACTGAGTGTATTCAATTAAATGGTACAGAAAATAAGTTAGCTTTTCAGTTTAACTTAATGATAACCTATCCAGCCAGTTACAATTCTTCCTATTCTAGAGTGCCAAAATCTCGGTATTCACGATATTGAATAGCGAAAGACATCATACCGTCCTTCTGTCCACTAGAGTTCTTCCGTTCTCCTGATAGTTAGATTACTTATTATACAAATCGTTTAAAAAATTCTATATAAAAAATTACAATTGTTAAAAATCTATCTTCTTTGATCAGAACGGTTATAAAAACATTCCAACTTATTCACAGGATGTGAACAAAAATGTTAAGCTGCGAACACATATATTTAAAGAGGACCCCGGGTCTAACGGGTATACCACAATACAGCCCTGAGACCACGTCCTGAGAAGTAGAGGTCACGCCTGAAGTCATGTTAAACTTCTTCGAGGAGCTACACACTGTAAAAAGTTTCTCCGAGTAAGGATTAAAGTTAACTGCAGTATTTGCTACTAGGATTAATCTTATCTCTACTGAGATAAGATTAGTCACTCACCTCAGGATTAATCTTTAGGATTAATCTTATCTCTACTGACATAAGATTAATCAGAATTAGAAATAAGCTTATCTTTTTAGAGACAAGATTAATCCCTGTAGCAAATACTGCAAGATTTTTTTGTACAGTACACTGCTAGAAAACTTTATAACAACTATTAAATGTTTGCGCTTTCTTGTATTAAATGTCTGTTGGATGACGCGGCTATTTCTGTTATAATCAATCTTTTAAAGTATTATTTTGCCACCAAAAATAGTTATTAGTGTTGGGAAGACCCTCTCTGGCACGCCATTTCCTCCACTCCAACGTTAAATAATGTTTACTGTAAAGGCAATGACTATTTAAAATGTACAAGCCAGGTATACGTGAAGTCAGGAGAGTCAGGAGCCCTATAAATAATGAATCTTTACTTTATTTATTTATTTATTTATTTATTATCACCAAAAGTGGTAAGTCATAAAGACTTGTCACTACATACAATGTGAACATAAGGCACTAGTAATACAAATAAATCTATACAATGAAAAATAAACTGAATTAAACTTAAGTTGGCAAAAATGGGTCTGCATAAGCACTCGAATAAAATGTGGACGAAACAATCGATCGTTTGAAAATATCTACGTTTTCCGACATAACAGTTTCATCTGGTAGTGCGTTCCAATCTTTACAAACCCTATTTTGAAAACTATAAATGCCAACACGTCGGTTTGGCTTTGGCTGATAAAGTTTAAATCTGTGCTGACGTGTTGACGGGTAATTTGAAAAAGTAAATAAATCTTCAGGGTTAACATTGTCAACTCCTCGCACTATCCTATATACATTCAACAAATCAGCACGTTTACGCCTGAAATCTAGGCTAGGCAACTCTAAACTTTTCATTCTTGATATGATTTTACTTTATGAATTAATACTTCAGTTCATAATTTATAAATTAACAATAAATAGCTTAATTATATAACTAATATAATAATCCGAAAAAGGTTTACCTTAAAATTACTGCAAATCCACTTTAAATATTTCAAGCCATTAATCTGGTTAAAGGCTGTCTACCAACTGAACTGGTGACGCTAAGAAGCGTTACTATTAATTTTACCCAAACACTGCTAGATGGCCTTATTTCTGTCCGATGTGTGGGTGCGTGGATGAGAGTGTGATTCACATGCTTTGCGATTGTATTGAGGTGAGTGACTGGAGAAAAGAAGAGTATGATGTGTGCGTATTTGATGAAGAGTGGTTAAAACGAATTTTTAAGGCTGAGTGTTTTGCTGGTATAAAGAAAATGGGGCGATTTTTTAGGCTAGCGATGGACCACAGAAGTAGGTTTTTGGAATAAGTAAAACAAATTAAACGGAAATGAGTATTATTATATGTTAGTGTTTTTTTTTGTATGTTAAATTTTTGCCATGGCCCTCGGGCTGCTTATAGCAATAAACTATCTACATATCTATCTATAAATGGGAAAAGCGCCGAATATACAATTAAGGTGAGAAACGGAATCGGATGATTCCCAACATACAGAAATATTCTCGGCATTGAACATTAGATTTAACACAAAAATGCACCGCAATGGGTTAAACGTTATCAAACTTTTGACGGTGTATAGCATACGAGCTGGCCGGGTCTACAAATTTTAAAATTTGCCGGAAAGTTGCAAAGGTCCCAAGGACCAAGATCAATATTAAAGTTCCCCTTCTATTAATAATAAAACTTACTATATCCACCGCTTCGTCGTACGCATCGACGAATTTGGGCTGTAGTTCCACATCTTCGATATTGAACTGAACGCCAGCGAAGGACAACTGACGAGCAATGTAAACTCCGCGAGCTTTCATGTCCATTGCAACTAATTCCATAGCACCGACACCCCTGTTTAAAAATAAATAAAATAAACCTAATTTTTTTTTAGGTTTAGTTTACGCAGCGTTTACAAGTACAGGAAAACTTGAACAGACTCCGATCTCGGTGACAAGATTATGTTTACACGCAGAACGAAAATAATAAATTCTTCAAACCAGAAAATCTGACAAAAATGAATTCACTAGCTAATAAACAAATGTTTTGAGAGCATTTACGACATCAGTAGTGATGACTGCTGCTCTCAAAAGCTAGGTAGACTTTTTTTTAGTCTTTTTACCAGCGCCGCCGACGGGATTCCTTTCAAGCAGACACGAATCCCTATCATCATGAAAGGATTCTCGTCCCTCTAGACTTTTTTTTCTAGTAGTCTTCACGACCGGAATTGCTTTCTACTCAAAGGGACTTCTTGTCCGTGTAAACGTTACGTTACTCCATGTCCCAAATACTTGACAGAACATCGGGACTATAAGTACCGTTGTTCTATTTAAAGGACCTGTCTTACCTATGACACTAAGGCAACTGACTTCCATAATCCCTCCATGTATTTCTAAGCCCGGAGACCCCAATTTCGTACGGTACATTCTAACCCCTCTAACAAAACCACGCTGATTTTCCCACTTGCCTTGTTTTGCTGCCTTCGATGTGTATCACGCTGTCGGAGGTTGTCTGCGAGAAGTTTTTCCATCAGAAAAAACGGTTATGTAAATGTTTCCCCTGTTTTCGCTGTAAGTCAACGGGCCTCGGAAAAGGCTTAACACAGCCAAAACCGTGGGTTATTTGTTGAAGCACACAGCCTAATTTAAACAATTCAAATATATTGAAATACTATAAGTTGACTAGTAGCCTAAATAGTGCGAGGGGTTCTTTAACACTCAGGTCCGATGACTATGTGTCGTGCCATGACATTTCCCCTTTTCTTCCCCAGCTTCTGCCCCTTAATTCGTCTACCCTTTTGGAATTTAGTTCGGGTCTTCATTCATTTTGAACATAGTAAAAAGACCATTAACTTGATTCACGTGTACGACCCTCTGCGGACCTTCTTTCTTATTGATGCTGGTTAGCTTGTTTATGAATGAATGAATGAATTTATTGCACAAAAAACCCTTGGGGTCATGGCAACAAAACAAAACGGAAACACTTTTTGTTAGTCTGTTTGTTTTTTTTTTCGCTATTTATCGTTTTGTTTTGTTTTCTATAATACTCCATATTTTTGGTTTTACACTTTACGGGTAATAAAGTTCATTCATTCTTAGTTTAAGAGTCGGCTCTACTCATATAAGGGGCGGGAAGTCGGAAACAAATTAATACCAAATAATCAGTCAACTCGTCAATCTAAAGAAGGGATTCCTATTCAGGCCATTAGAAAAGGTTTGCATTCGGAATCGCTGAAGATGAAAGCTAGTGCTTCCCCTCCAGCAATTTTTAAGGGCTATTTGACAGCGAGCGTCTTGAGACTGAAAAGCCGTTGAAATTATGAAAAGCCGTTCAGGGATCAACAGAGACGCAGGCAAATACTCACTACCAGAAACATGGAACGGCATCATCATCGAAAGGAAATTCAGACCCCAAGCTCAACTCTACAACAAAACGAAAGTCAACCCAAATGCAGAAAAATCTCTACCCGATCAACGACACAATCGAGCAGCAAAAACAGCAGCCGTGTCCAAAATGAAATCACAGCAACCTTTTTAACTCCAAGCAACTCTCACAAAGGAATTCCCGAAGTCAAATATTTAACGCTAAGCTAGAATTTTTAGTTTGTTTTCCCACAAGTTCGTTTTTCCAACTTGAGCGGCTTTGATCCTGAAGAGGACCCTTGCCAAGAAGGGACGAAATATAGCTCTAATAAAATTCAGCTGACATATCCGTTTGCACCATCAAATATGATTCGCAGTCACAAACCTGTGATTACAGGTTTGTTTCCTTCCCCGAAGTTGAACCAGAGGATTGACAGCTTGACGAGGACCCTTGCCAAAAAGGGCCGAAATATCGCTGATGAAGAATCGTAGCTGACGTACCCGTTGTAAACATTGTTTGAATAAATGTTTCAAAGTCAGCTTGGGCTCAAAGAATATTTAGCTGCTATGACTTTCATTTTGTTTCATTGCATGTTCGCTTTCTGGCTAGAGCCCTTGCCAAAACTGGCCGAAACATCGCTAAAATAAATTGCAGCTGCACTATCCGTTTAGCGCTACCGAACACGATTCGCCGCCAGCTTGGGCTGAAGGAATATTGCTCCTAATCAGGTAATCTGAAAAAGGCACATGTGTGCTTACCACCCGAATGTATGACCCAACGGGATCTAGGGGTCCTGATCGATGGGGGTCTGCGTTTCTCTCAACATTACAACCTTACCATGAAAAGTGTAATAGAATCATTGGTGTAATTCGAAGAAACTTTACATTTAAGCAGGATGGTTTGTTCTCACTTCTTTTCAAGTCGATGGTTCGCCGATCGCTGAATATGGCCACACCACAGTGAGGCAATATCACAATTGTGACATTGAGACTTGCCAAGTTGCGCTTTCCCTCTATTGCATACATTAGAGGAGACCTGATTGAAACATTCGAATTAATCAATGGAAGTTACGCCAATTTTGAAGTGAATGATTTAGTAAGATTCAGCATTAATCGTCATCATCGGGGGCACGTGTACATGCTTGCAAAATCAAGGTTCCCCAAGGACATTTTTAAGTGGGATTTTGGCAACAGAATTGTTGATCCTTTGAACAGCCTTACCGAAGATGCGGTTAATGCTAAATCGATCAATAGTTTTAAGTGCATTGTTGACGGGATTTTTAACTCTGTTCAGTTCGAATACTCAGAGTTTCTTAGAGTTATTTAGAGGCGAAAGCCTTTTCTCTTGCTTTGTATTATTATTATTATTATGGAAAATTGACTGTTTAGTTGTATAGTAGTTGTACGAAACAGTTGCATGTATTGATATGTTGTACGGAATACTTTTATTTAACATGCCAACTAGGTTAATCTTAAGTAGTTAAGTAGTTCGATAGCATCCAATCTTGCTGTAGTTGCATCCAGCTTGCTACTAGCAGCATGCAGTGGCAAAATTTACTACTGCAGGCTACTTTTGCCTCCACACGAATAGTTCTCGAAAAATTTCATCGGACAGAGCAAAATAACACGAAGCAGCACCAAGACTTGAAAAAAGTGATACACATTCGAAAAGCAGCGACACTAGCTTCACTAGCGATAGAGAATGTCCCTTCTGAAACTCAAGCAGTTGTGAAACAGCGCTGGCTGCAACAACTTCATATCCTGAACTCAGCAAAAAAAAGACACAACCTCACCTAATTCCACGATGAGCGCATCTTAACTTTATCAGAAGTTTTAAACCTGCAAATTTGTCTCGCTCTAAATGCCACAAGCTTACCTTCTTTCAATGGCATCCAGGAAATCTCTAGGCCTAGGAAAGGTGGTTCCAGCCCCCCAAAGGCCTAGTCGGCTCATATAGAACATATTCCGAGGCTCAGTGGCACCGGTGGCTGAGGCATAGACTACGCGGGCATTTGGCAACGCCTCTTGTAGATCATGTACAGTTTTGGCCGTTTTCGTCGGCTTTGCAGAGCCAGACGGGAACAAATTCTTTGCTTTGTGACATTCGTCGAAGATAATCTAGATAAAGAGACACAATGTAATGCGAGTGCTATGTTGTTGTTGTTTGAAGGTTGACGTCACGTGAGCTTCAGCCCAAACACCCTCGTGCCACTGGGTTTATATATTCTTTTAAACACCCTTCAATACTTTTAGACCAACATTGGTTCAATTCAATATACTTTTGCCTATAGGCTACGTCGTTACTTTAAAAGGGTAAGGGGTGTTTCTCAAGACGTCTGAATCTGGGTTAGCGTTCCTCATTCTATCATCTTTTCTTCTTTGGGTATTTCCGAATCTCACTTTCACTCATCAATCTATAACGACATAAACTTCCATTAAAACTTTAACTGATCTGTTTCCGTCGTTAAAGTACCTAACTCCTGCTAGTGCTATTCTCCCGAATATTCGGGACATGGAGGTTTGTGTCGCCGAGGAACTGACGGGTGGGTACCCGTCAGTTCGTCCACTGCAGGATTTTAGGAGTGGCTGACAGGATCCCAGTTCGTTTATTCGTCTATGTCTCCTGCCGAGCGTCGCTCATCGTAGAGAGTGATGTCAGCCTCCTCCATCTGGTGCGATCAGCAGCTAGCGCGTGGGTGTCAATGTTTGCCAACTTCAAATATTTGGAAAGACTATCGGACCATCGGTGTTTCGGCCTGCCGCGGGGTCGTTTCCAGCCAGATTCTGCGGGGTTGAAGTCCAGCACGATTTTCGCAGGTAGGTGTGATGGCATGCTAAGGAGGTGACCGTACCATCGTAGAGTGCGCTGTGCAATTTGGATGGAGAACCCGATGGTTTGGCATTATTACGGGTATACTCAAACTTCCTCCAACTGTTTCCAAAAGCTACCACAACCGTTCCAACCGATATATCATTCAACGAATTCAAATACAGGAGGGGTATCCAACCTCAGACAATTATTCAAATTGTCAGAGAAGTCTTTCCTTCATAATAATCTATCTGACTTAAAAAGGAACCAACAAATCTGACAAACAAACTAGACTGAAGCTAATTGAATGGTTTACATATTGGATAGATAAATATTGCTTCAATATTTCTAGTTCAACATATTTTTCTTTTCAAACAAGATCACTTCGTTCTAACCTTACCTCGATTGACTTACAAAATGATGAAAAAGGTAGAGTTATAGCAAAGTCAATAGCCAGAAAATCCCTTTTCAAAGCAGCTTCAAAACAAAGAAAAGGCACAGAATTTTAATATTTATGACATATGACTCTTCAAAAAAGTCATTTTTGCCACTCGACTGTCAGGACAGCATGTACATTTCATTTTAACATTTTCGAGGCAAAAATCGAGGTAGTGTAAAAACGAGGTCAGGTACCCCTCCTGTAGATAGTGTGTGACTTACACATTAAAACTTGTTGCGTTAGGATCTCCCAACGCCCTGGATGGTTCTAGGCGACCCCCCCCCCCCCCCTCTCCCGATGAATACTGACTGTGTTGGGGGGAGGGGGCAGTTTTTTTTATACCGGGGGAGTGGGGGGTTCTTAGCCGGAAACGTCCTGGATATAAACACTGTTTGGCACACGCGTATCCAAAATTCGTGACAGACTTCAAAATCAACTACTTACATCCAATTAAATTTTCTGGTGACCCTTAAAGGACCCCTCTTGCTTATTCTGCCTTTTATAATATACTTAGCTCCGATATGGAATTATAAGCTTCTAAAATCTCCACCTTTCTCCATTGTTTCATTTCGGAACTACGAATTTTTAGCGCTTTTTCGGCCTTGCCGAGTTCTCCCGTCACCCAAAGAAAAGTTTGCCGGAATCTTCAACGGCCGCTGACAACTCTTTCACACATAAGGATGTGATAATCTTCTGTTTATTAATTCTTTTGTTTGCTTCGTTTTCCCACTTTTTAACCAAGGCACTTCCAGTTTTCAAATGTTTTGCGCCCAGCCGCCGCGTCGGAGAGCAGGAAGGCTGGACATAGTCAACAAGCGCTAACAAGAGGACCGCTATTTTTAGGTGGAAAATAATGGTATTTTCAAAAACATTTTCTCTGATTCGTTTCACAGGGAAAAGACCATTTCTAGTAAGAGTTGTGCTTTAAGGGGTTATCAAAAGAAAGATACAGCGTTGTGAGGGAACTTCAGTACGGCAACTTAAAACTTCAACTTACCAGTCCATCGAAGTCTTCTCCAAGCCACTTAACAATCATCTTAAAACGCGTGCTATACTGACCAGAACCAGAAGACTCTCCTATGAGGGAGGCGTAAGTACTGAAGAGAACGCCCTTCTTAATGCCTCCATTCGCCGCCGATCGGATATCGGCATACTTGAGCTGTCGGAAGAATTCGGTTTTAACTGATAATTGTTCTAGGGTCAATGAAGAGCTTATCGTTCGGATTTCCAACCACTTGCATTACAAATGCTGCATTCCAGTTCAAATTCCCCGAAAAAAAAACTGAGCTCATAAGTCTTCTTATATCCAATCATGAATATTCATTCAGCCCAAGCTGTTAGCGAATCATGATTGACAGTGCTAAACGGATACGTCAGCTGAATTTTATTAGAGCTATATTTTGGCCCTTCATGGCAAGGGTCCTCAGGCTCAAGCCATTCAGGCTGGAAAATGAAATTGAACTCAAAAGTTCATTTTCCAGCTATAACGTATCGAGCCGAAATTTAATTCTCATAAAATTCAGCTGACGTATCCGTTTAGCACCGTCAATCATATGTCTCTCACTGTGAAAGCACGCCACCTGTTACGCAAAATCTTGACTATCCTCGCCAACCAGAGGAAATAACACTAAGGTGTAGGTGCTATACTTTCAATGCTTTGGAAATGGGCCATATTCGTAGCGCCGCACACTATGCTTGCGGTATTTAAAGCGAGACAAACTTGCGGATTTAGAAATTACTAGTAAAGCAAAGGTGCGGTCTGCAAACACCAAGGAAACAATGGAGGCTGTATAATTTTTTTTGCTAGGTTCAGGACATGAAGATATCGGAGCCAGCGCTGGTGAACGGCTGAATGAGTTTCAGTAGGGACGTTCTCTATCGCTAGCAGGGGCGTCACGACTGGGGGGGGGGACCCCCCCCCCCCAATGCTGTCAACCAGTCGGTAAAAAATAACCGAGTCGGCACGAAGCGCCGCGATTTTTCGTCAAAACAGTTGATTTTGTTCATGATAACAGTCGTTCTTTCTGAAAATTGGTCGATTTTTCGTCAAAATAGTCGGTGCTTTCTGAAAATCAGCGAATTTTTCTGAAAATCTTTCAAAAATGTCATTTTTGTTGTTGAAAACAGTCGTTTTTTCTACAGAAAAAGTCGGTAAAAATTTACATCCAGTCGGTAAATGCCTCGTCCACCCCCCCCCCCCAAACATTTTGGCTAGTAACGCCTCTGATCGCTAGTGATGCTAGTCGCGGCTAGAGGTCGGCACCGTTTCTGTTTTTGGCTAAAACAGAAACGGTAAAAAACGGCAAATAAAAAACGGAACAGAAAGAGAAACGGTGATAAAAAAAACGGAAAACCGTTTCTGTTTTTCCGTTTTTTCGGAAAAAACAGAAACGGACCGTTTTTACAAAAAAACGGCCGTTTTAACAGGTATTTCTGTTTTTTTCCTACTTCTTTAGGTTTATAAGATAAGAGTAAGGCGACCATTTGGAACGGTAAGGCAGTTGTTGGAAAGTGAATAGCGTGAGGAGGGGACTCAGGGAGGGTCTGACAGGAGAAGGTTGTGAGAGGAGGTCGAGAATAATTGTGTAGGGTGAAAAAAAAGGACTCTGCACCTGTCTAGTAAACAAAGCCCTTTTTTATACCCATGGTCAAATGCTGGGGTATGCTGGCAGAGGTGAGTATGGAAGTCATACGTATGTGTACCCCTTATTCCCCAGAAGGGTACCAGTACCCTTTGAAAGCAAAAAAATTCAAGGTAAAAAATTAAATACTAAATTGTTCTGGTTCCCAAAGTATGAACCATGGTCACCCCTGTCAGCATGCCCCAGCGTTTGAGCGTGGTCTTCACTTAAGTGCCATATACCGATCACTTTTCGGTAGGTCGGTCGGTCCACTGTTCTCGAGTTAGGGTACTTCCAGATGTGCTAGGACGATGAAACTTGGCAGGCATATGAGGGATCTGACAAAATTAACTTGGAAATAGTCACTTCGACGATCCGACCACCGTGGGGGGAGTGGAGGGAGGGGGAGTGCAGTGAGGGGGAATCCGAAATATTGACGTATGTATATGTACAACTTTGGAAGGAGTGATTGGATCTTAATGAAACTTGATATTTCGAACGACCTCGTTTCTCAGACGGAAATCTTGTGACACGCTTGAAGTTGAGCGATCAGGATTAAACTTGGTGGGAAGAACAAGCAAAGCCCTTGGTACATCATAGACAGAACTGGACAGGATTTGGGCACTGTGGAGGAAGTTGGAGGGGGTTCCAGTGAACCGGAGTTAAGGTACTCCCAGCCACTCCCAGGTGGGCTAGGACGATGAAACTGGCAGGCATATCAGAGACCCGACCAAATTAACTTAGAAATAGTCAGTTCCCCGATCCGATCATCGTGGGGGAGTGGCGGGAGAACGAATTCAGAATCTTGAGGCTTTTAAACGGGTGATCGGATCTTAATGAGCCTTGGTATTTGGATAGACCTCGTTTCTCGTATGTCCCATTTCAAGTCCGGACCGGATCTGATGAATGTGGGGGTGGGGGGTGGAGGGGAGTACTGGAAATCTTATGTCACGCTTAGAGCGGACTAATCGGAAAAGAAACTTGGCGGGAAAAACAAGCACAAGAACTAGTTACATCCGTGACAGAACGGATCGGATTCGTGCACTGTGGGGGGAGTTGGAGGGGGTCCGGAATTCCGGTGATCGCAAGTTAAGGTACTTCCAGAAGTGCTAGAACGATGAAACTTGGCTAGAACATTAGAGACTCGACAAGATTGGCTCACAAATTGTCATTTTCCAGATCCGACCATCTCTTAAAGTACAGAAATGAACTGCCAGCTCCCTTGAAGTGCGCACCTTAACCGCAAAGTGAAAAAATACTTTTGACCAAACTATACATTTCATGATCCCCCAACGGTCCATGATCATTTGCGCCACAAGGGTTTTGCTTAAAAATGAATTTCTAATACCCTTACAATGCGCATGTTTACCGAAAAGTGAAAAAAAACTTTTGAACATTGGAAAAGTTCGCTGGCTTTTTATTATTTATTTAATTACAGCTTTGTAGAAAAGTTTCATCAGAAATGGGAGCTTGAAGGCTTCAAACTAATGATTCTTGCTTCCTATTGGTTGGATTTCAAAAAATGCGCCTTAACGGCCGACCAATGGGATGCGAGACTCCGTTTCGCAAAAGTGTTATTATACCAACAAGAAATAGCCAGATTAACGTTTCCAGCAATTCACTGGTAATCACTGGCTCAGAATGGTTAAAGGCCGATAATTTAGTCTGTAAGTCGAAAGTCCTATACCTCTTAATGTTAATTTTGTTGTTATGCTTCCTCTAATGATGGTGTAAAAATACCCTTTTTGTCGGGTAGGGGGCATTCTCTCTATTCTGACTCACAAATCTCTCCTTCCGAAAAGCGGAAAATACCGGTAGATGGTTTAATCCGCCGGGAGAATAAAAACCATTAGACTACGCCGGGACGCCACGCGTCCTAGTCGTAACAAAAAACGGAAATTTGGAAAAAACAGGTAAAATAAAAACAGAAACGGCTAAAACGGTCAAATAAAAAATGGAACAGAAACAGAAACGGCATTAAAAAAACGGCTACCTGTTTTCTGTTTTTCTGTTATTTAAAAAAAAAACAGAACAGAAAACGGTAGTAAAAAAACAGAAACAGAAACGGTGCCGACTCCTAGTCGCGGCTATTAGAGTGTGTGTCAATTTTGTCAACTCTTGGCGCTACTACCTACTGTTATTTTGCTCTGTCGCCAACTAACGTTGTCTCTTATTAGTTTTATATATCAAACCTCTGACTAAACCAATAATAAATGTCTGACTTAAACAATAACAAAGAATGGGTTGATCAGCAGAAATTACGGGAAAACACCGAAATAATTTATTGAAAGAAATAGATCGCCTACTGCCAAATACTTGGCTTTTTTTTAGTTTCATCCATACACCATGTATTTTTTATTTTTTTTGTCTGATTTTCTTGTTAAGATGTATTTTTTGAGCTTTCAGATAAGGATGCTTCCGAAGGAGTCTATTAAATACACATCACTCACACCGAGTTCCGGTTTAAAGACTACTTGGATGGAGATGAGGCCTAGACAAATCCTAGAATGCTTCCGGATTAACTGTCTTAAAGCACACCTCGCATCATTCTGCAGTACTAAATTATACACGGCTTTGGCTGTTTTCAGCCTAGATATTCCTTCGGCCCAAGCTGGCTGTGAATCATATTTGACGGAGCAAAACGGATATGTCAGCTACATTTTATTCGAGCTATATTTCGGCCATTCTTGGCATGGGTCCTCTTCAGGCTCCAGCTGGAAAATGAACTTGTGGAAAAACAATTAAATATCCTTCCTTAAACTTCTGATTTTGTGAACTTCTTCTCTGAAAATTGGTTGGAGTTAAAGCTGGTGCTGTGATTTCATTCTGGACACGCCTGCTGTTTTTGCTGTTCGATTGGGTCGTCGAAAGGGTAAAGATTCTTCTGCAATTTGGTTTTAGAGTCACCTGTCTTTTCTTCTTCTTTCCAGCTAAGATGGATACTTGTCGGCGGCATGTATGGGCTCCAATAAAATATAGCACTAATAAAATGTAGCTCCTTCAAATATGTTTTAAGCCTTTTCTCAGGCCCATTGACTTCTAGCAAAGACCCATCAAGATCCAGATAAGCGGTTTTAAGCATCAATAGCATGACACGCGAGCACTCGTCGGGGCAAAATGTGCATGAAAAATAGTGAACCGTGACAAGTGCAAAGATTAGTGAGGTGTCGTTAAGCGAGTTTAAAATGTAACTTATGAAATTTGGGTCTCAGGGGATTAAGAACTAACGAATGCAATTCGGAAGTAAGTTGCATTGTCATCATAGGTACGACGGGTCCTTTAAAATTTTACTGAAAAGCCAACCAATTTTCGTGTCATTTAACTGAATACACTGAATTATTTGGATTCTACAAAGGGATTTTTTTTTATTTTTCACTATCTGCTCAAGTCATGACGTTCAGAATATCTGCGGCCGTCCCAACAGCGAAAATTCTACTATGAAGCGGGAAATTTTAATCTCAAAACCAACGCGGCTTTTCAGTGGGCCGCGTAGATTGGCGAAGATTGCTTAGTGCCTGAACAAAAAAAATCATAAATCTTTCTCGTAAGGCATACAACAAAAATACAAGCGCATAGAGTTACCACAAACCACACGGAAATTCCACTATTTGAAAATCGATTATTTATGAATAGCGGAACAACGAAGTAACGCATTTTCAGCGGGACTTCAAGCCAATTTAAGTGAATAAGTGATGGGTAACTAGATTGTCCTATCCCAGCCCTTTTCGTTTAAACTTTAAAGTTCAATGGGTGGATCAAACTATAACGATGCCACATTACCACCCCCTAGAATACAATGTTACATCAGAAATCAGCAGATTCCTCGACAACTTATTTTGGCTATTATATCGTTACACCGTTTTTTGCTGACTGCCATACTCCGATTTACTAGCTTCGACAAATATAAGCGGAGCTTCTTATAAAACAAAACTTTTCTTCGGTACTACAAACAGCAGAAAGTTTCATCAGATAACGTTAGAGCAATCTGCAAGCTACAGAGACGGTTTGTTTTAGCAGCCATGGCACTCTCTTCACTCAGCTCTAAAAAAAGACTGATTTTCGTACATAGCCGAGAATTTTTGAATTTCCGCGCCTTGCAATGCCATGCTCTGAAATCGTCTCCCTCGATACGCCGAAGAGTCAATGACGAGCGATAACAAGAAAACGGCTTATTTTTGATGCGATATCTAGTGGAAGTCAGAAATGTATATGTACATGTTTTTAGTTACATATCGTTGTATGTTTTGTTGGTTCCGCATCACTTTTTTGTTGGTGTTGTGTTGGATTTTATGATTTAGTTGTTTGTTTTTTTCGCTGAGGACGGTTTGCCGGAAGTGCAAACAAAATATCAGAATTTATATTTATCCCTCGCACATCATCCTAGAGGGATAATTAGCTGATCAAGAAAAACCCCCGAAAATCACTGTTTATTATTTCTTTCGTAATGAATGGTCAGCTTGGCTTCAAACCTCATAACCTTATATATGTATATGTGTGAAGCATGTTATGAAAAATAAAGCATCCCGATGAAAATTTTGTAGCCTGCGTAGTAGTATGGTAGTAGTACGAAAAAGTTGCATGTAATACTATGTAATAGCAAAGAATACTATCATTGTGCCTCAGACTGGTCCAATCTTATGTAGTAGTATGTAGTAGCATCCTGTCTTGCCATAGGAGCATCCAGTCTTGCTAATAGTAGTATATAGTAGTATGCAGTAACACGGTAGCCTTGAAGTAGGAGCATGTAGAAGCATCATTAGTACTGCATGCTACTTTTTCGTACTACTTCATAGTAGTCTACTATTTTGAGATAAATTTTTCATCGGGATAGTTATTTTTATACGATTTAACCTCTGATCTATGTCTTCTTGTAATTTTTGTCCGACCCGCGCCACCCCCCCCCCCCAAAAAAAAAAAAATAATTCCCGGGTCCGGACCTGCACAAAAAAAGAGAAACGACAGCGGGAACGTAACACAGAACAAACTGTCATACTCGCAACAGAGCATCTATCCATTGTGCTTTAAGCTATTATCTTCCAGCATACCTTATTCAGAGCGAAGACATTAACCTTTCCCGCTCCAATATCCTTTAAATCTCGCTCAGAGTCAATTTTGAGATCAGAACTGATAGAGACCCACAGGATCTTCTTCCTTTTCAGAGAGTAGTTCTCAAGGACCATACCAGCTATCGTTCGACCCTTACCAACACCAGGACCATCACCTGAAATTAAATAAAAATTTATTTATCGACGAGGTCTAGCAAAAATCTACGCAAATTTTTGCTCTTCCTTTGTCGTTTATACCCGAAAAAAAAAAACCCGATTCTCAAAGATCATTTACACGGCAGGTATTTTCCCCCGGAGACGAAAAGGGAAAGTGTTCACGCGGTACTCGGGTATTTTTCAAGGGAGAGCATACTGTCATGTGGCAATAAATTACAAGGTTGTAAGGCTCAGGATATCTCTCTACAATGGATACCAACATGTGTTCATTTGGACCACTTTTTACATGGGCAAAATCAAAACTATTCCTCGAAAATCCAATTGCATTGTTGCTGACGTCGAAGAATACCCATCGACAAACAAATACCCGGGTAAAAATTCGCAAATTAGTCCAAAATACCCGGGTTTTTGTTGCTGTTGCGGGGAAAAATACCCGCGGAGTACGGGTAAATACCCTCTGCGTAAACGTAGCTCAGGGAGAAAGACACCAGGCGCATGCGAACATGTTTCTTCCAATACCTCCATTTTCTTCTATAACTCTTCGTCTCACGCACAATCAACGAATCGAAGCGAAGTTTTCTGTGTTGGACCCAACCCTGAGAGCTTGGTCACACTTGGCTCATTTCCTGGCTTTTTGGGTTGCAAAAGTAGAAAAAAGAACAAGATACAACTAATTCTGAATGTTGTCGTTTTAAATTCAGGAGATCAGTTAGAGCAAAAGAGCGTGTATAATTATGTTACAGGAACCCTAATTGACCCCTATAATTGCAGTCTGCTCATTGTCCCCAAGCTGCCACAAAGCCAATCAAATCTCACTATAGGGATTTTCAGTTGTTTGTGGAACAGGCGGCTTTTTGAGCCCAATGTGACCAAGCTCTGAAATTACAAGAAATACTTTTTGCCATCGTTCAGCTGACTTCCTGCCCACTGCACAATGCGCAACCTAATTCAGTAAATTTCGTGTTTTTTTTTTCGTTTTTCACTGTGTATTTCTTGTTGTGTTTATATTTCTTTTTTTTTGTTGCTATATACTGTGCAAAAGCCTGACTACTACGCTGGGCGTAATAAAATCATTCGTTCGTTCATTCATAACAAGACCAAACTTTTCGATGGGATCCCAAAAATTCAATATCTGATCCAGACAACTGGGTCTTGTCTTAGCCAGATCTAGTCATCGCCAGAATCCTTGAACATTCTTACAATTAAAATTCAGAAACAGATTAAGCCCAAATAGCTAATCATCTGAGAAAACCAAGTTCAGATATGGATTCAGCATGTGTGTTTACCCGTATAAGTAATATCTGTTTTGACGAAAAGTTCCTGCCACTTCTGTCAATTTCCCGGTTTCGGCCGAACTCTATAACTACTTGTCCGGCGAAAAAAAAAAAGCTCAAAAACGAAATCAGGGTATCTTCTTTCCCCAATAATGAACATTTAATCAACTTCAAATACAAATTTAACTTATAACAAATTTTCCGACTCCAGCCGGATTCCGGTCGAACTATATGTCCGGGTAAATATGATTGTCACAGCGTCTCTTCTTACCCCTAAATCGGTTATCTAATCAGCTAGAAATAAAACCTTAACTTCTAACAATTTTCCCGTTTTGGCCGGATTCCGGGCGAACTACATGTCCGGGTAGAAACTTGTTTTGACATAAAAGTTCAGCATGTCTTCTTGCCCCATATCGGACATCTGATCAACTCCAAGTAAAACTTTTAATTTTAACAAACTTTCCGGTTTGGGCCGGATTCCGGGCGAACTACTTGTCCGTCGAGAAAATGGTTTTCACCATCGTCTTCAGCATGTCTTCCTACCTCTAAATCGAACATCTAATCAACTTCAAACAAAACTTTTACTTTTAACAAACTTTCCGGTTTTGGCCGGATTCCGGGCGAACTACTTGTCCGATTACAAAACGGTTTTCACCATCGTGTTCAACATGTCTTCTTACCCCATAGTCGACTATCACATTAGCTGTTTCAAAATATTTTGTTTGTCCCTTAATTTGAACCCCCTCCCCCACCCCTAAATGTAGGGCTACAAAGCCCATTTACGAACTCGACTGGTCCGCCGACCCAACGAATCCTCACACCAAGTTTCATCAAAATATCTCATTCCCTTCGAGATTTATCGTGCTTACAGACGGACGGACGGACGGACGGCCAGACGGACAACTTTTGCGATGTCATAGGTATCCCTCCACTTACGTTTTGTGATCCCAAAAATAGGACAACACGAGGCGAAGGTTTCAACAAGAGGCGAGAATGGGTAACTCCGAGTTTTCTCCGAGTCAGGATTAAAGTTAACTGCAGTATTTGCTACTGGGATTAATCTTATCTCTACTGGGATAAGATTAATACAAATTAGAGATAATCTTATCTCAATAGAGACAAGATTAGTCCCAGTAGTATGTCCAGTGAAGAATAAACTCTAAAGAGGTAAAATAACTTTCGAAAATGGAATAGCACGTTTTTTTTTAAATTGGTCGTTGCAGATTAATGGCCCCAAGCCCGTATCTTGTCTTCTGAAGTGCTTGTGTTGGGACGGTATATTATTTCATTCGGATTCAATTAGTAGGCTACTATTCTAACGCCGACAGACCGATCGATTTTTTGTGTACTAGTGTGGGTAGTATCACCATAATCGTAAATCATTACAGCCGTAATATGGCCGTTTTATGCTATCTGCCGATTGTGACTTAGTACTTTGACCTGGTGCTATCACTTTTTCTGCATCGAAAAAAATAAATATAAGTTGTGACAAAAGATAAAGAACATGCTATTTCGATTAGGAACATTTTTGGGGGATAGCCGGAATACCTCATCTAGATGAAGACTCACAAGATTATGTATCATACAATCGAGATAACAAAAAAGAAAAAAACAGAACAGTCGCGGAAATGGGACTGAAGCGAATCCTTAAAAGCGAGTTTCAGTGGCGAAATCATGGTTTTTCGTACGAGGATTCCTCTGTCTTTGCAACTAGCCAGGTATCATTTTGAATTGCAAGTACTGGATTAACTAATGAATTCATGAAAACATAAATGCAGCAACAGAACCCGTAATCAATCAAATACCTCCCGTCTTTAGTGCGTCAGTCCGAGAGGAATACTGGTAATCAGTTTTCTCCATATCCTGCTAATTCTTCTGACCAATTTTTACGTAGTTTCATCCCATCATTTATTTCTGGTCATACCTTGTAAGTGTATTAGTTAATTTGTTTTGTGTCTTTGTATTTCGTAAATATTTTATTCCTATTCTAGCTTTAAGCTATTTGGATATTAAACTTGATTGATTGAAAAAAAAAATCAAACGATAATTTATTTAACCCTAAAAGCAGTTAGCTCGGCTTTGGGCTCACAGAAACTGGAGAAAAAAATACTATTATACGATAAATCGTCGGACTGCGCGCCAACCGTTAACTTCCCCCGGACCACTTAGCTCTTAGTCCGTCCCTGTCCTAACTTAACACTCAGGGTTGCCACATGTCGCACGACAGTGTGAATTGTCACTCTTTTTTTTATGTCACTCTTGTCCTACGTAGGACATAAAATTCACTCTATTTCGGAACACGTCCAGATGTGTCATTTTCCAGCGGTGATTCCGGCCAAAAGTGACTATTTCACGTTTTTTTTCATGGAAACAAAACTAAGATCCGTCATTTTTGCAGCATTGATTCAGACGAAAAGTCACCATTTCACATTTTTCATGACAATAAAATTTCACTCCGAATTCACTCTCTGTTTTTGACGAAAAATCAGACTCTAAATTTTTTCGATGTGGCAACCCTGTTGGCAACACGTGACCCTGTGGCAACACGTGACATGTGATAATAAGGTCCTCTTTGACAAGACCTCACAGAAAGTAAGAGAAAACAAGATGTATCGAATTATGGATTTCGGGCATTTTAATGATCTACGGAAGCTGGCGAGACCGCACCCTATTTTTTGTGATGTCCCCCAAGGTACTTTACTAGGTCCGATTTTATTTTTAATTATCATAAAAAGTAATATTTCTGAGTAACCTGACCGATGGAAATGTGTTGACGACTGGTTGGTTTGAGGTTTGCCGGCGAAATATCAAGAGCTCAGCAATGACGATCTGGATGACATTACCCAGAAAGCTGCTCTGTCGCAAATGAAAGTCAACTCTAAGAAATCTTCAATTATGACAATTAACTGTTTATAATCTACCCCAGCTTTTCTTGACCTCATTCCCCCAGAAATCTCCGTTCAAAAAATTAAACTGCTCGGAGTTGCTTTAACCAATGATCTACGGAAGGTGGCGAGTTCTGGCATACCCCACAAATGTACGGCTGCAGAAAGAATAAAACAAAAAATGTTGTAAAAAATGTGTCTGAAGCAAGCGTCCCGTTTCAGTTTGGTGGTTTTAATCTCAATCGAAAATGGTTACCATTTGAATATTGGTAATTGTTACACTCCGCCAAATTGGCTTAATAAAGGATTAATGATTAATAATAATAATAACGTTCGTTTATTCCGCCAAAAGACCACGCAATACAAAATAAATGATTTTCTAACTGTTGGACATAACAAAGAAAATATAACTTAAACGATGGTTTGCTTCTTCTAAAAATAATTCGTCCTTAATTATACTGAAACAAAAATATTATTGTCAATGAATATATATGCTTATACTGATTTTAAACGGTTTTTGTTTAGATATTTGTATGAATATGCGTAAGTAATGTTGTGTTTATAATATTGCAAAAAGAAATAAATAGTTATCCACAAACTACAATGGAGAGAATCAAAGAAACAACCATCACACCACCACTACAGAAGCACTGGCACCACTGTCGCTGGGCAATGCGTGTTACGGTAATTTTAAGGAAATAGCAATATGAAACAGAGAATGACACTGAACTACAGGCGAACACTGATTCCCAAATATGTCAATACAAATAACAAGGTTATGTTCTATTCTAGTGGCAACAACCTTCACCGTCTCTGATCTATTTTACCTACCGAGTCCTACTATTTATCTACACAGCCTCAACACTAGTATGGAGTTTAGCGACCTCGAACACTGCCTACTGGGCCATTTATCTAACGAACCTCGGCTTCGCATTACTACTTGCAGCTCAGGTTATTCACCTTTTAGTCACTGTAGAGAGAGACCTTTATTTCTGGGGAACGGAAGGTGAGCATAATTTTCTCTACGCCACTTACTGCGACCACTCGGTCCTTTACCCCCCGCTGAAGAAAAAGGATGTAGGTGCTATTAGAATCGCATACTTCCGCTACTGCAAATTCCTCCTCTACTTGCCGATTTGGTTTAAGAACCGAAAAATGATAAAACGGAAAGCCTAATTTTCTCTAAGTGCGACCATTCGGTCCTTTACCTTTCTGGACTTTAACCCCTGCTGAAGAAAAACGATGTAGGTGCTATATTCAATATGACCAAGTCCAAAACACGCCAGTGCTCCTCGGAAAGAACGAGTAAACGTCTCCGTAACGACTTCAACTCAACAACTCAAATCCTGTGTCATACAATCACGGCGATCTTCGGGAGCAGATGTGGTACCCGAGGTGATACCGCTTCTGGCTCTTCCGCTAGGTATCCGGCGATTTTGCATCAGTAAGGAGAATTAGTCATGAAGAGTATTAGAATCAGTCACTTCCCTGATCCGACCACCGTGGGGGAGTGGAGGGAGGGGGAATCCGGAATATTGACGTATTTATAGCTTTCGAACGGGGAATCGGATCTTGATGAAACTTGGTATTTGGAAAGACCTCGTGGTTCGGATGTCACACTTCAAGTCCAGAATGGATCCGGTGACTTTGGGGGGAGTTGGAGGGGGAACCGGAAATCGTGTGACATGTTCAGAGTGGACGGATCGGGATGAAACTTGGTGGGAAGAACAAGCACAAGCCCTAGATACATAGTTGACAAGACCGGACCGGATCCGAGCACGGTAGGGGGAGTGAGGGATGGTTCCGGAATTCCGGTGATCCCAACTTAAGATGCTTACACATGGACTAGGACGATGAAACTTGGCAGGCATATTAGGGACCCTACCAAACTAACTTGGAAATAGTCCCTTCCCCGATTCAACCACCATGCGGGGAGTGGAGGAGGGGAATCCGGAATACTGACGTATTTATAACTTTTGAACCGGGAATCAGATCTTAATGAAACTTGATATTTGGAAAGAGCTCGTGTCTCAGATGTCCCATTCCAAGTTCGGACAGGATCCGATCAATGTGGGGGAGTCGGGGGGGGGGAGCGGGAATTTTTTGACACGCTTGGAATATAACAATTGGGATAAGACTTGGTTGGAAGAACAAGCGTAAGCCCTAAATACATCAGTGATAAAACCGGACCGGGTTCGGTCTCTCTGGGGGAGCTGGAGGGGGGTCTTCAATTACAGTGATCGCAGTTTAAGGTAGGCTACTTCCAGATGTGCTAGGACGATGAAACTTGGCTTTAACATTAGAGACTTGACAAGATTGGCTTAGAAATTGTCACTTCAGAGATCCGACCATCCCTTAAAGTACTCATCTTAACCGCTAAGTACAAAAAATATTTCTAAGCAAAACTTACATTTTCATGATCCCCTTGAGCCCATGATCGGTTTTACCTCAAGGGTTTTGATTATGATGATTACAGTTTTTTTTTGTTTTGTTTTTTTACCAAACCATACAATCTCATGATTTCCAAGGGTCCATCGTCATTCTTATTTACCAAGTCTTGCAAGTGCCATTTGAGCTTCCAGCTCTTGTTTTCATTATTTACCATTTTGTTTTGTTTTTCATAATAGTCCGTACTTTCTGTTTTACACTTTACGGGTAATACAGTCCATTCATTCTCTTTCCTTTCTTTCTAGACAATATCCGCTAAAACATCTATAAACGAAGCAATTATTGTCTTGATTTATTTACGTGACTTTAGTTCCCGTGAATACTAAAGAGAAATCACAAAAAGGGCCGTGTCCAGGGTGGTTATGGGGTTCGACCCTACCCCCCCCCCCCCCGAAACATAAAAAAATAATAGTTATTTTTATAGGATTCAACCTCTGATCTATGTCTTCTTGTAATTTTTGTCCGACCCGCGCCCCCCCCAAAAAAAAAATTCCCTGGGTCCGGACCAGCACAAAAAAGAGAAACGACAGCGGGAACGTAACACAGAACAAACTTTCATACTCGCAACAGAGCATCTACCCATGTTGACTAAATGCTGAGGAAATCAAACGCGAACTCGCAGAAATTTGCTAGAGCTAACTTGGTTGTCTTTACTTCATTTTAGCATTCACAGTTGCATAACGGGACACATGGCGGTACTAATACTAACGTTATACTGACATTTTATTGGACATGTTAACGAACAAGAGCTGGAAGCTCATATGGTACTTGCAAGGCTTAGTAAAAGGATGAAAGTAGGAAATTACCGATTCGTGGGTTTGTTGTGATCATTTGTAAGCAAAACCCTTGAGATAGGAATGACGATGAACCCTTGGAAACCACGAGGGTGTATCGTTTGGTAAAAAAGTATTCTTTCTTTGCACTTGGCTGTGATTATGCGCACTTTAAGGACGCTAGAAATTCATATGTAATCAAACCCCTTGAGGCAAAAAGGATCCTGGGCCCTTTAAGATCAAGAGGTCTTGCCAAATATCAAGTTTCATTAAGATCCGATTCCCCGTTCAAAAATTAAAAATACGTCAATATTCCGGATTCCCCCTCTCCCAACTCCCCTCACGGTGGTCAGATCGTGAAGTGACTATTTACAAGTTAATTTGGTCGGGTCCCTAATACGCCTGCCAAGTTTCATCGTCCTAGCGCTTCTGGAAGTACCCTAACTCGAGAACAGTGGCCTGACAGACCGACCGGAAAGTGATCGGTATATAGCACTTGATAAAAACGGCACAAACGTATTAATGGGCCTCTTTGTTTTGCCTTTAACTGGCTTCAGCTTCAGCTGCGAACACGTACGATTGTTTATGGGCGGATCAGGTGGGAGGATAGTACGGTGTTGGACAGATGCAAGGATTTTACAGCCGAATCTGAAAACCAGTGAATTACGCCGTTAGGGAGGGATAAGTCTGTTAGTAGAGATTCATAAGAACTTGAACTTACATGCTGACCTAGTATAAATGAAACGGCTCTCTTTTATACACGCTCTAGTTCGTCAGACACGTCCACTGTATTTTGAGCGAAAGGGTCCCACATGGGGCATGCGTACTCGACAGAGCTGGTGGACTCGGACTCGTCTCGAGACGCCTTTTTCAAGGACTCGGACTCGTCTTTCACTGAGCTGTCCGTCCGACAGAGCTGTGGACTCGAACTCGTCTCGAGACACCTTTTTCAAGGACTCGGACTTGCTGGACTCGCAGCAGCTATGGTACTCGATTACAGGTCTGGCGGTCTGGAAAGCTCTGCTGGCTTAACCGACCGTTCTTGCAACAGCTAAAACTCGCTTCGCCTTCCGAGGCTATTTTGGCGCTTCGCTACTTTTGGAAAGTGACTTCCAACGTGAATCCACACGGCAAGTGGAAAGTTGATTCGGCTAGTCAGCGGGAAGTTGTAAAGGCGCAACGGCTTTACCTTTGATCTGGCGCTCGCGGACTCTCACTTTGCTTTTTGAAAAGCGAACCCGTGAAATCGCCAGATTCGCCCTCGTTACTTCGGCGAGGCTTTTGTGTTTTACCACTCCCGACTTCAAGGTGGATGGGAGGTAAAAGATGGACGCGCATGATAGCAACCACATTTCAGTACTGGCGAGATTCTGTTTCAGGGAAAGAAGCTGGCATGACGATTCTGGCCAAGTTGTCCTGGTATCTCAGTAATGCCTGTACCACGACTGCCCTCTTCATCACGCTCGTATACTGGGTATTTCTATACGACACAGGTCAGTTTTTAAAATAGTTTGCAAATTTTTGTCACAGATTTTCCTGTGGTGGAAGATGGTTCACTCGTTCAAATGAGTTTTTTTTTTTTAGTTTATTAGTTTTTGTTTTCTCTTCTAGTTTCTTTTATCTTTGGCTTTATTTTCTCCTTTTTTTTTCTGCCGTTAACTCTGAACATTAGTTGCGTTTTTGCAGATAGCATGGTATCGATACCACGGTCTAAAGTCCTTTTTGCAGTTATCGTGGTATCTAGCCAGTTATCGTGGTTTCTGATACTCAGATACCTCGGCCCGACCGTGGTAACTGATCGTGGTATCTGAAAAAGTCATCTCACTTTCATCAGTTTTTGTTAAATTGGTGGGAAAGAAGTTCGACACTTAGTTATATGACTGAATATCAGTTTTTCTTTTGGGATGAATTCGAAAAGCGCAATTTCGGCAATTGTCGTTTTTGCAGAGCAGCCGTATATCAGATACCACGGTAACTGCAAAAACGACTAATTGCAGATCCAGTTAACGAAAAAACGCAATAGTGTCATTTATATCCGTTTGCTTTGACAAGAACTACCAGTCAGCCAACTGCCAGTTAACTCTGAGATGTGCGGGGAAGGAAATTGAGCAAGTCCTGGAATTCAAGTACTTAGGAAGCACTGTGGAGAAGAAGGGCTCAAACGCCAGAGAGGTCCAACTTCGTACAGGCCAAGCAAGCGGAACCTTCAACCGCTTGAGACAAGTTTGGCGATCCAGGAGATCCTCCACAAAGCTGAATCTGCGCTAATGCAGCGTTTACAAGTACAGGAAAACTTCAACAGAATCCGATCTTGGTGACAAGATTATGTTGACATGCAGAGGGAAAAAAATAAATCTTTCAAACCAGAAAATGTGACAAAAATAAATCCACTAGCCAATCAAAAAAAATGTTTTGAGAGCATTTATGACATCAGTACTGATGACTGCTGCTCTCAAAAGCTAGCTAGCTAGCCTTCTTTTTGTTAGTCTTTTTACCAGCGCTGCCGACAAGATTCCTTTCAGGTAGACCGGATTTCCTTTCATCATGAAAGGATTCCCGTCCCGCTAGACCTTTTTTCTAGTCGTCTTCGCGAACGGAATCCTTTCGAGTTGACCGGAATTCCTTTCTTCTCGACGAGATTTCTTGTCCGTGTAAACGCTACATGAATCTGCGTCCTATGTTAGAATGATGTAAAACGGATGTTCAGGAATAAATACGACGATTCATTGATTGATGCTGAAAATCAATGTCCTGTCCATCCTTCTGTGTCACAGTGAATGCTGGAAGTTCAATATGCACTAGGAGATTGATTACCGAAATGAGTGATTATCAGAAAACGATTATCGCCTTTGAGACGAATTGTCTCCGGAGAATCCTCAACATAACTTGGCAGCGGCGAGTATCAAACCAGGAGGTGCGCCGTCTTACTGGTCAGCCGATGATACAGGACGTTATCAGAAAAAGAAGAAGGCGATACTTGGGCCACGTGCTTCGCATGGACAAATCCAGGTTGCAAAATCACATCTTAAATTCAGAACCAAAATGAATACGTCGACGGGGAAGACTGAGAAAAACAATCCGTCGCACCTGCCAGAGGAACCTTGCAAACTTCTACGCAAGTCTGTAGCCCGAGTGGGAAGTACAGGGCACCAGAGGGAAGACTGGCGCCAATTTGTCGGTGCCCTGGGCGCCTTCGATGGCACAGGAAAATTTAAGGTTTAAGGGCCAGCCAGCCAAAGCCCCCTGAATGGGTGTTTTTGGTCTTAATGTTACCATTCAACCAAAAACTGCACTGTCTGAAGTTAACTAACATTCAAAGCATACCTTTCTGTCCTTTCTAATTTTTTCCATTTCCTTGGAAACATAATTTGAATGAAAGCCTTATGCGGTGTCATGAATCGTTATACTAGTTTCTTTGGTACCATCACAAAAGTAAAACTAAACTAAACATTGCTAACATTACCACTAAACATTAAATACCTGCTGTTTATAACTAATGACATGAACAATTTCACGTTTCGAGCAAAAGACCTAATAGGCTAATTAGCTGATCACTGAGAGAGAATCGCTTCTTATTTCCATCTTCAATAGTGTCCAATATACACAAATTTTGCAAATTTACAGAAGCGAAAGCCTTTATGCAGCAAATTTAGTATTTAAAATGTGACGATTTTAACTAATATCACAGTACCCGGCATATCGTCGATTAGCGATAATTATTTTATGATCGGTGTTTAATTTAAAGACAGCTTAGATATCTTTGACGCCAAATCTTCAAAGAGTTTTTTTTTTTTTTTTTTAAACCACCTGAGATCATCCCCATCCTTATCCGAGTAGTCAATAAACATTTAATGTGCTCATTACCAAACACAAGCTGTTCCGACGCTGTTACAGATGTTACGCTGTTTAACGAGTGTTAAAGCACAACTCTTACTAGAAATGATCTTTTGGAAATACCATTACTTTCCACCCAAAACTAGCGATTCTCTTGTTAGCGCTTGTCAACTATATCCAGCCTTTCTGCTCTCCGACGCGGCGGCTGGGCGCATAACATTTGAAAACTGAACGTGCCTTAGTTAAAAAGTGGGAAAACTAAGCAAATGAAAGAAGTAATAAACAGAGATTATCATATCCTTATGTATGAAAGAGTTGCCATCGAACGTTGAAGATTCCGCCAAACTTTTCGTTGGTGAAGGGTAAACTCGGCAAGGTTGAAAAAGTTACGAAACGAAACAATGGAGAAAGGTGGGGATTTTAGAAGCTTATAATTCCATATGGGAGCTAAGTATATTATAAAAGGCAGAATAAGCAAGAGGGGTCCTTTAAAAAAAGCGACCAGGAACACGGAAACCTCGTTTCACACCGTTAATGTTAATTAAATCAACATTTTCAATGGTGTTTCTTGATCCACAGAAGCGAAACTTCTTTTTATAGTGTTAGTGTGAGTTTTTTCAGCTCGCGTTGGCACATCAAATTTTTCGGACAATATATTAATATTTAATGATAACACAATAATAATAACTTATTTTTAACCCACAAATCGAAAACAGCGAAGGACAAAAGAAAATAAGAAGACATAATTAGGGAAAACACAACACATACAAACAAAATCTACTCAAGAGAACGAAAACAGACGAAAAGCCCATGAGATGGCGACAGATGCGCGTACGCCGTTTCGGGCAGTTTTCTGTGGAGAACAGACAATTTCTTCGTGATATCCTAGGTAGCGTTTTTAGTTTACTTCCACAATAGCGCAAAGTTAAAAATATGGCATGGAGACTGGTATCGTTCTACACTACTACTGGACGGCCGGAGAAGCTGAGATCTATCATTATTGTGTTGTATCCGCATATTTAACCGGTTAACTTCAGAAGCTAGCAGGGTTGGTTTGTTGGCCTGCAGAATGATTCAAATATACAAAACAAAAATTAATGCGTCTGTTCTACAGATGACTGGGATAATCCGGTCCTAGACATCTCGATCCACGGACTCAACAGTGCCATAGCAATTGGAGATCTCCTAGTGTCGGCGCGGCCAGTCCGACTTTTACACTTCTGGAATCCTATCTCGGTCCTCGTAGCCTATATGGTTTTTAGGTGAGCTAATTCCTATGTACTTCCCTTGAGAAACTCCCCTTTTTGAAGGACCGCGTCCCTCACCGTTGCATTCGTTCTCATTCCCGCGAATCTGAACTTCCTGCGTAAAGCCGCTTTCACACTGTATCTGTGCTTTCATGTGTCTGTATCTGTGTTGTGCCTTAAATTTCTCTTCTTTTTCGTTTTCTTTATCTTCTTCTTTACTCCGTTTTGTTCTTAAGTGAAAAATACGGGAAATAAATACTTTACTTACTTACTTACTTACACTGACCGCGTCGTGGCGATACGTTGCGTATGCGTTTACAGTACGTTGCGTACAGGTTGCGCAGCGTATCTACCACACCTGCGCGACAAGCTTTCAGGCTGGATGTGTCTTTACGTTTTCCTTTCTCGGTATCTTATGCTGGATTCTGTTTTCTTTCTTCATTACTAAGTTTTTTTTATTGTTAGTAGGTTTACTCCATGTTTGTCTTCAAAAACTTCATTTCACTAAAAAATCTGATGCACCTGCGTCGGTTCTTGCGTTGCGTTTTATTTGTCTACGTACGCTCTGTGCTGCGTCACCTCAAGCGTGACGCAGAGGTTGCGTAGCTCAGTGTGAAAGCCTCAACGCGTCAGTGTGAAAGCGGCTTAATGCTTATGCATCCTAATGGCGCTAGACTGATTCTCCCGTTCTCCTCGTTTGACGAGTTTCCGACGCGTACCAGAGCCTCGTTTTTGTTGCAATAGCGCTTCCGCATCGCTGCTGCAGCACTTCTTTGCTTTTGCACAATATGCGTTTTTGGATTCAATTTCTTCTTGGTTGAAGCGGCAGCGCTGCAGCATCTTGCAGGGAAGCACGGACTTGGTCGGTGAGCAAGTCCGTGATTCTGGAGAAGCGCTGCCGTCTTCCTTGGAAGCGCTGCAGTGCAAAAACTGATGTAGAAAGAATCAGTCCGGAATCGGCGGAGAAGTGGACCTGCAGCATGCAACAAAAACGAGGCTCAGATCGAAAGCTTATCGCTTACGATGATCTCATTGGTTAGAACTACGTCTAATGCAAGTTTCTCCGTGTTTCTCATCAAACCAAGCGGGAACCGCGAGGCTGAAATTTGCTGAGACGGGTCTGCAATCTCTGAGAAAAATCAGCAGACTTTCAAAGGATTCAGGAATGTTCGAACATTGGAATATCAACTGCATCTACAGCAACGTGTTACTTAAAGTTTAACGGAAAAGCAAACTTATTTTTGTATCATTTATTTGAATACACTGAGTTATTTTGGTTTCTGCTAAGAGATTTTTTGATTTTCCACTATCTGCTCTCGTAGCGAGGTTCAGAATATCTATGGATGTCCACACAGCGCAAATTCTACTATGACGCGGAATATTTGAATCCGAACACAAACGCGGCTTTTCAGTGGCGGTAAAGCTTGGTGAACACTGTTTGGTGCCTGAACAAATAATTTCATAAATCTTTTTCATCAAGCATGCGGCACAGGTAGTACCAAAAATCTGACAGGGAAATTCCACTATTTGAAAAGCGATTATTCGTGAATAGCGGAGCAACGAAGAAACGCATTTTCACCGGGTCTTCAAGCCTCTTCAAGTGCATAAGTGAGGGGTAACAAGACTGTCCCATCTCTGCCCTTTTCAGTTAAACTCTAAAGGACTTGTCGTACCTACAATGCCAATGCAACCTACTTCCGTAACAGAAGAAATAAAACTTTGTATGCTTTTTCAGGCGTCGGTCGACTCGTCGGCACATCGGGTTCTTTTTGTACGCAAGAAACAAAACCCTGCAAACATTTGTCGGGCCTCGTTATTCTTGTCGGCACATCGGGTTCTTTTATACGTAGGGAATACAGAAGAAAAAAACATTTTTGTGCTTAAACCCGAGACCCAAATTTCATATGTTACATCCCGAACCCACTAACGGCACCCCACTAATCTTTACACTTGCCGCGATTCACTAGTTTTCATGGGCATTACGCTCCCAAACAGTGTTCGCGTCTCGTGCTACTACTGATGCGTAAAGCCGGTTATCTGAATTTTACCGAGATTTTGCTAGAAGTCAATGGATCTGGTGAAGGCTTAAAACGGCCAAGACCGTGGATAATTTGTAAAAGCAGAGCCTAGCTTTACAGTATTCAGATAGTTTTGAATATTGGAACATAGACAGTGTGAGCTGTGCTACGAGTATTCAGTTTACCTTGAATTACTCTATTTATTATTATTTATTAACTTTACCTGAATTACTGTATTTATTCTATGACAATCGTATATGTTTTAGTTGTAGGTTAATAACAAGTGCCAAATAATTTGTTCGCGCATGAAATGTTGTGCCGCATTTATCTGAAATTAAACTGAAAAAAAAAAATAAAAATTAAATTAAATCTTTGTTCCGCCCGAGATGACTGCAAATCATGGTTGATAGCTTTGTCAACACTGACACCACAAAACAGTTTAAAGCAGGTGTGGACCGGCACGTTCAGTTTAACATTGCCCTGAGAAATTTGTCGATCGTTTGTAGAGGAAAAAACGTTATTATTATTATTAGAATGAAGTATTAATACCAAAAAAGCATTAATAACTACTCATCTTTTAGTGTTATCTACTGGGCTGCTGGCGGGACTGACTCCGAAGGGGGCCCCATCTACCCGATCCTAGACTGGGACAAGCCGGAACCTACACTAGTTTTTATCGCAGTAGGACTAGTCGCGATTCTGTTCTTATATATTTTAGTTTGGGGTATTTACAAACTAAGAGTTTATTTACACACCAAATTAAGGGATGACTGAGTTACCACTGAAGCGTCGGGCTCATTCTCCGAAACATATAGGTGCTAATAACTATTACCGTATTATAGATTTATAAAACGTTTTTTGTAACATTTGTAACTCCTTATTAAATTTATCGGTAATATAACCTTGTCTCAGTTATTTAAGCCGGGTTCACAAGCATGCCTAGCTAAGTACAGGTACCTAGGCATGTGCCTAGGCTTAGCCAGGCATTGAGTTCTAGAGCCCAGAACTCTGTGCCTGGCCCAAATTCTGTGCCTGGGCATGTGTGTGAACGCTGATGTTAGGCACGTGCTAGGCATCTGTGCTTGGCTATGCATGCTTGTGAAAGGAGCATTAGGTGCATCTGCTAACCACCTGCATTCAGTTTTAAGACACCCAGATACTTAAATTCCTTCTATGAATCACCAGCGAATAATTAGCAATGCTTCAAACATCAGCATGCAAGAAGTTCCTAATAAAAATATTTTGATTTTTTTTTTTTTTACATTTTTGTTTATATTTTTGTGAACAACGTGTTACCATTTGAGAGAAGAATGTTAATGCGTACCATCTTGTCTGGTGCTGATGATGACACATAGAGGTGCTAGGTTCCGTCCAGAGGTAATTAGGTTATGTACGGTAGTCCTGTAAATGGCGATTATTTCAGAAGGAGAAGATCCATCACCTTTGAGAAGATCAGTTTTGGGGGGGCATTTCATCTACATGTTTTTCAAGTACTACTTAAGCACAAAATCGATGTACTTCGGTAAACTTAAAGGATATCTCTTGCTTCTTCTGCCTTTTATAATATACCCTTGCTCCCTTATAGAATTATAAGCTTCTAAAATCTACACCTTTCTCCACAGTTTCTTCTTTTCCCTACGACTTTTTAGCGCTTTTTCGGGAGTTCCGAGTTTTGCACGTCACAAACATAGAGTTTGCCGAAATCTTCATTGAACTCTTTCACACAAAAGGACATGGGAATCTTCTGTTTTTAATTTCTTTTATTCTCTTAGTTTTCTCACTTTATAACCACGGCGCTTTCAGTTTTCAAATGGTTTGCGCTCAGCCGCCGCGTCGGAGAGCAGGAACGCTTGATATAGACGACAAGCGCTAACAAGAAGATCGCTAAATTTAGGTGGAAAGTAATGGTCTTTTCGAAAACGTTTTGTCTGATCCGATTCATAGTGAAAAGATCATTTCTAGTAAGAGTTGTGCTTTAAGCACAACTTCCCTGTATTAAGTGACAATAACTAGGTACCTGAGGCCTCAATTACTAATACACTTTTCAGTACTGTCTCAAGAACATTCCGCTTAGATCACACCTGTTGTGGCTCAAGAGAGGCAAGAGGGGAGAGAAGTATACATTTATTTCATCGAGAGAGAGAGAGAGTGCGTCTGAGCCCTAGGCTACCCAGGACATCTCTACCCCTTGTTTGTAGATTGGTTTTGAAAGTGGAACCTAAGGTCAGACCCGCCGGTCTTCAGAGGATCTTCACGCTATCCACAAGGTCCCAGTGACCCTATCCAAGACCTAGCCTTAACCACCACCCTCGAAACACATCAACTTCAGTTTGCACATTGAAATGCTTCTTTGGGAGCACTTACCCAACAATTAAACGCCTCCAGAAAAAAAAATGTCGAAACTCGGTCTGTCTGTCAGTATACTGTACCCTTTGTAAGCATACTACTAGACGGCTAGGTTATCTCTTGATCCTGTCTTGTTCTACTGTCTGTTTCCTTAGACGTTACCTATAAAACTAACGCAACCTACTGCCATAGTCACTCCGTATATTTCTAAAGCCGGAGACCCCACATTCTAACTCCTCTAACAAAACCCCGGTGATTTTCTCACTAGCCGTGTTTGCTACCTCGATGTGTATCACGCTGTCGACGGTTGCCTGCAAGAAGTTTTTCCACCAGGAAAACCGGTTATGTAAATTGTTTCCTGTTTTCGCTACAAGTCAACGGGTCTCGAAAAAGGCTTAAAACAGCAAAACCGTGGGTTATCTGCTGAAAGCACAGCCTAGTTTTAAAGTATTCAAATATTTTAAAATACTCCAAGTTGGAGAGTAAAGAGTGCGAGGGGTGCTTTAACAATAATTCGGCTTACCCAACAAGAAGCCTGCCCGTTTCCCATCAGGTAGCCGCTTCTCATGTTGTTGGCAGGCGTAGGTGACAGCTTCTAGCTGCAAAGCAGACAACTTCCGCTCGTCAATTACTTCTGAAGGAAGGGAAAGCTTATAGGTGATATCCGGTGGCTCAACGCTGGCAAGACTTGCCGTTTCGACGACCGGATCAGGATGTTTCAAGCCGATTCTTACTGGAAGAAAGGAAGGTTATTCGCGGGTTCACTCAGCGGGCCAGAGCAAAATAACTCTATAGAGTAATGCGCGAACTTTGAAAAAGTGACACACAGTGACACTAGCTCCGCTTGCGGACACGAACATCCCTACTGAAACTCGACCAGTCGTTAACGAGCGCTGGCTCTTATCCAGAGCAAAATAACTCTATTCCGCCACTGCACAGACGAACAGTTTGCTGAAGCTTCTCTCGCGACACGAGATGGGCGGCGCTGCGAGGGAGGCCCATTTTTTGTGCATGGGAAGGATAGGTCTTCGTATTACTCTCTAGAGTTATTTTGCTCTGCAGCAGGCAGACGTCAATAATGTATGAGATTTTGCCCACATAAATGTCACACATGAAACGACAAAATTATTCTTCGCCACTGCAATTCCTTGAAAGTCTCTATCCAGTGATCCAAGATCATATTACAACGCGAACATAATGGTTGCGTTTTTGCAGATACCATGGTATCTGATACCACGGTCTAAAGTCGTTTTCGCAGTTATCGTGGTATCTGATACCACGGTCAAAAGGCGTTTTTGCAGTTATCGTGGTATCTGGCCCGTTATCATGGTATCTGATGTTCAGATACCACGGTCCGACCGCGGTAACTGATCGTGGTATCTGAAAAGTCATCTCACTTTCATCAAATTTTGTCAAATTGGTGAGAAAGAAGTTTAGCACTTAGTGATGTAACTGGATATCAGTTTTTTTGGGGGGATGACTTCGAAAAGTTCAATTTCGGCAATAGTCGTTTTTGCAGAGCAACCGTCTATCAGATACCACGGTAGCTGCAAAAACGACTAATTGCAGATCCGGTTACCGTGGTAACAGATACCATGGTATCTGCAAAAACACAACTATTATGTTACGATCCCCCAAAACTCCTTACAATGAGCTCCTTCAGAAATTTAAACTCGAGTCCCTTGAGTCCCGTAAGTTGAAACTGTGCATGGCTTCTGGTAAGAAAATGCTTGAGCAGCCTATCCATAAGTATATTCTTCCGCCACCATTCAATACTGCTCGCGAACGACCTCAGTGGTTATCCCAAAACTCCAACACGTAAAATGTGACCATGTACGGTATGAAAACACGTTTGTACCGTCTTTCGTTAAACTTTTTAATCTTATTTAGTGTTTACTTTTATATATGACTTTGACATGTTTATATTGACATATTTATATACGAGTGTTTACATGTACATGTGACGATTTCGACAAATTTGGATTTCACCATGATAGTTCGAAAAGAATAAAAGCGATGTCGATCAATCTATCAATATCTATGTATGAGATTGTGCCCAGAAATGTCACAAATGAAACGACAAAATGATTCTTCGCCACTGCAGTTCTCTTGACAGTCTCTATACAGCAATCCAAGATCATATTACAACGCAAACATAATAGCTGCGTTTTTGTAGATACCATGGTATCTGATACCACGGTCCAAAGTCGTTTTCGCAGTTATCGTGATATCTGATACCACGGTCCAAAGTCGTTTTCGCAGTTATCGTGGTATCTGATACCACGGTCAAAAGGCGTTTTTGCAGTTATCGTGGGATCTTATATTCAGATACCACAGTCCGACCGTGGTAACTGATCATGGTATCTGAAAAGTCATCTCACTTTCATAAAATTTTAAGAAGTTTAGCACTTAGTGATGTAACTGGATATCAGTTTTTCTTTTGAGATGACTTCGAAAAGGGCAATTTCGGCAATAGCCGTTTTTGCAGAACAACCGTGTATCAGATACCACGGTAACTGCAAAAACGACTAACTGCAGATTCAGTTACCGTGGTAACAGATACCATGGTTTCCGCAAAAACGCAACTAATGTTCGTAGGCCGTCTGTTACAAGTAGACGATCGACTGGACACGTTGGACCGTTAGTATGGAACGTTTTATCGAGTGAGTTAAGGTTGTGTCGTGTTTTATACGGGATTTTCGAAAAATGTTAAAAGTTCATTGTTTTGCGGTTTATGGATCGGATGCGTAATTGTCATCCATTTTTGTTTGTTTGGCCTGTTGCTTAACATCTAAAAAGTTCAATCCGAGTCAATAAATGGCAAACCTGTGGGCTTTGGTGCCATCCCTCAACCCGTTTGGTGCTTAGACGTGCCATGAAATCTCCCCCGGTCCCCGAACTCTCCCACATTATCCAGATCCGGTCCAGCTCGATACACAACAAAACCAGGTGTTGACTAGACTTCTACTGGTCGTGACGTCGCACGAAAAGTCTATATTTTCCATTTACCAACGGATCTGATTGTCTCTAGAACGGTTTATAAGTGTAAACGCGTCCGGCGACTCGCTGGCCGCTCGGCTCTATATACAGATACAAATAGGTATTATGCAACATCAATTTAATCGAATTTCCCTATTTCTTTCATGACGTCATGAAAACGTCACGGGCCGTAGATAATCAGCTAGAGGTTAGTCAATACCAAATCCAGGGCTTAAGACCGTTCAGCCTACCGGCCATCGCTATAAAACCTAGTTAACGACGCGCAAAGCCGAATCTGTGTATATTTATTACGTAAAAGAATTTTGGAGGTAATTCTTTTTGAATCTATCGTTTCTTTTTCACTCACATGTTGTTTATCACTGAATTATTTTCGGTCTTACCTATGTAGGATTTATTTAAGAAAGCGAGGGGGTCCACCCGATGAAAAATTTGCAGCCTGCGTAGTTGTATGATAGTTATACGAAAAAGTTGCATGATATGTAATAGTAAAGAATACCATCATTTAATGTGCATCACCTCAGACTGGGACAATCTTAAGCAATGTTATCCAGTAGCATCCTGTCTTGCAATAGTAGGGTCCAGCTTGCTAATAGTAGCATGCAGTAACACAGTAGCCTTGACATAGAAGCATGTAGTAGCATCAGTTCGTGCTGCATGCTATTTTTTCGTACAACATGCTACTATTTTGAGATACATTTTCATCGGGCAGACCCCCCCCCCCCCCCAAGTTTTTGCGAAATGAAATCTATGGACCCAAATGGCCTTGCATCACTACACCCGAAACTTCCGTATTCTCGCGTCTCTGCAATACTCAGTACACTATCGGTATGGTCTTCGGTATTGGCACCCGTTCAGTATTTACTGAATTGCGGATTTTTGCTCGGCGTTACAGTTACAGTTACAGTGGGTCATATCGGTAAGGGGAGTCTTTTTTACCACTTCGAAAGAAAAGGAGGTATTGAGGACGAGTGAGGTCGAACGTTGGTCCGAAGTGTGGAGATGGTAACGAAGATTTATAGCATTGTCTGTGTTTTGTAAAGAGTTAAAAGAATTGAGGTACGAAATTTATCCGATGTTATTTAAAGGCACAAATTTTAGGAGGACAAAGAATTTGGAAAGCTTGATTAGTTTGTGTAAATGTTTTGTTTCTTGTCGGTTCAAGTGATGGCGATTTCGTACGAAAGGGTTGCTTATTTGATTATAGAGCCTAATATATATATAAGTCTACCTTAAATTAATTACCTTAATTCGTACTTCTGAGTGAATAAGGTCCATGATGGATCTGTTATGGTCTGGTCATTTCTGGTTGCCTGGTTGGATAGCCTTCTGTTGCTTTGCTCAATGATAATGTTGATTTTGAGGATTGACTCAAAAGGATTTATAATCCCATTTTTATTTGAATATTTTTTCTCCCACTCCTTGTCTAGACGAATCTGAACTTTGCCGTGGATTGGAATTTAATTACTGGAATTTAGTTATTTGTATGTACTTTTGCATTAAAAATCACCGGTAGGGCTTTTAGTGTTGCTGAATATCCAGCTATCTATCAGTGCGAGCAGTCCACCCTACTTACCGCAGTTACTACGCATGACGTCACGAATTCTGGCTTTTTGCCGTCAAGGCTGGAACGATTTTTCTATTTTCCAGCAGAATATCATGCCACGGGCGAAATCCGACAAATCAGTTACAGAGATGCGTAGTTACCACGCTTACTACGCTCCCGAGCATGGTAAGCAAATAGTTACTATTTCGAGAAGGTTGGAACGGTCAGCGTAGTAACTTTTTACGAGGTTGGAACGAAAATAGTAACTAACAGTTACTATTGTTAGAAGGGTGGAACACGCTCAGTATCTGTTATTGATTCAACCACACCCTAAGCTCCGGGTCCGTGGCCGAATGGTTAGTGCGCTGGACTCCCAAACGGAGGGTCGTTTGTTCGAGTCTCGGTGGTGCCTACCGTTTGGTTTAGGGCGAGGGTTAGTGGCGTTTCCTCGTACGACAAGCCAAAAGTCCACCCAGCTTCAAATGGGTACCTAGAGGAATCTAGGGAAAAGCACGGGAAGCGTCGGATGATTCGCCCCCAACCACGCATCGCACTCCCGGACGAGGGCGGAGTATCAGGAGCGGCACCTGCGCTACGCGAACCTTAAAGGACCTGTCTTACCTATAATACTAATGCAACCTAATTCCATAAACACTCCATATATTTCTAAGCCCGGCGACCTCAATTTCGTACGGTACATTCTAACCCCTCTAACAAAACCACGCTGATTTTCTCACTTGCCGTGTTTTGCTACCTTCCATGGGTATCACAGTGTCGACGGTTGTCTGCGACAAGTTTTTCCATCAGAAAAACCGGTTATGTAAATTGTTTCCCTGTTTTCGCTACAAGTCAACGGGTCTCGGAAAAGGCTTAAAACAGCCAAAACCGTGGGTTATTTCTTGAAAGCACAGCCTAGTTTTAAAGGACCCCTCTTGCTTATTCTGCCTTTTATAATATACTTAGCTCCCATGTGGAATTATAAGCTTCTAAAATCCTCATCTTTCTCCATTGTTTCGTTTCGTAAGTACGAATTTTTAGCGCTTTTTCGGCCTTGCCGAGTTTTCCCGTCACCCAACGAAAAGTTTGCCGGAATCTAATTGTCCGCTGATGACTCTTTCACACGTAAGGGTGTCATGATCTTCTGTTTATTACTTATTTAATTTGCTTAGTTTTCCCACTTTTTAACCAAGGTACATTCGGTTTCAAATCTTTTGCGCCCAGCCGCCGCGTCGGAGAGCAGGAAGACTAGATATATTCGACTAGCGCTAACAGGAGAATCGCTAGTTTCAGGTGGAAAGTAATGGTGTTCACGAAAACATTTTTTCTGACCCATTTTATAGGGAAAAGATCATTTCTAGTAAGAGTTGTGCTTTAAAGTACTGTTATATTTTGAAATTCTGTAAGCTGGAGAGTAAATATTGCGAGGGGTCCTTTAAATGGTTTGCATGCGAAATTTTTTTTTGTTTTGCTAAGCTTACATTTCGAAGGCATGTAGTCTGAGAAGGTGTCATTCACTCCCATTTCTTCATCAGCGTCGATCAGCTCTTCTTCCTCAGCCGCGTCGGATAGAACTTGTCCGAAATTGGGTCGCACAAAAGCTTGACCTGGTCGGACGAAAGTTTGACCCGGTCGTACCATTACGACGTTCTGCCGGACAACTTGGCCCATTCGTACGACATTCTGCGGGAAAAGTGAGATAGGGCGAGGAGCGTCAGATCCCCGTGGAATGATGTTCATCGTTGCTATCCCGTTTGTCTTCACTGGAATGAGTAAGAAAATGTTATGGCCCGGATCGTAACCCGAATACTATTCTAAAATACTTACCATATTACAATACCCTTCAGAATTCCATATCTTCTATGTTTTGCCCGACAAAACACTAAAAAACTTAATTTCTTACGTGTAAATAGAAGCCGATGTGCCTACGAAACTTAAAACTTTAAGGATGCGCGCGATAAACGTTTACAGAACTTAATTCTTACGTGTAAAAATAGCCTGATGTGTCTACGAGACTTGAACTTCTCGGGTGTGCATGACAAATGCTTGCAAAATTTAATTTCTATATAAACAACCCGATGTGCGGACGAGTAGACCGACGGCCAACAAAATCATACGAATTTAATTCCTTCTGCATTTCCTCTGTACAAAAAGGACCCGATGTGCCGACGAGAATAGCGAGTCCCAACAATAGCATACAGAATTCGATTTTTTCTGCGTTTTGCCCGACAAATGTTTGCACAATTTGATTTCTTGCGTGTAATGTGCCAACGAGTCGACCGGCACCCGACAAAAGCATGGAAAATTTAGTTTCGTCTGTGTTTGCAGGCGCTCCGTGCCGACAAACTAGTGAACTTTCGTGCCCCCCCCCCCCCGTGGATACGCCCATTCACCACAGACAGATAATTCAGTCTCAAAAGTCGGAAGCCCTACACCTCATAATGCTCAATTTTTTTGTAGAACCTTAAAGTATAACTGAAAAGGACTGAGATAGGGCAATCTAGTTACCCATCACCTATTCACGTGAAGAGGCTCGAAGACACGATGAAAATGCGTGACTTCGTTGCTCCGCTATTCAGGAATAATCGATATTCATATAGTGGAGTTTCCCTGTCTGATTTGCGGTACCTTTATGCGCTTGTACCTGTGTTTTATGCTTGATGAAAACGATAAACGAAAAATAAGTGTTCATGCAGTTAGCTACCTTCCACGAGCTGATCGCTGGCCACTGAAGAGCCGCGTTTATATTGAGATTCAAATTTTCCGCCTCATGGTAGAATTTTGCGTTGTGAGGACGGCCGTAGATATTCTGAACGTCATTCTAGAGCAAATAGTGAAAAACAAAAAAAAATCCTTAAAGGACCCCTCTTGCTTATTCTGCCTTTTACAATACACCTAGCTCCCTTATGGAATTATAGAATTCTAAAATCCCCACCTTTCTCCATTATTTCGTTTTGTACCAACGAATTTTTAGCGCTTTCTCGGCATTGCCGAGTTTTGCCGGTTACACAACGAAAAGTTTGTCAGAATCTTGAACGCCCGCTGGCAACTTTTCCACACACAAGGATATGGGATGTTCTGCTTTTGATTTCTTTTATTTGCTTAGTTTTCCTACATTTTAACCACGGCGCGTTCAGTTTTCAAATGTTTTGTGCCCAGACGCGGCGTCGGAGAGCAGGAAGGCTGGATAGAATCGACAAGCGCTTACAAGAAAATCGCTAAATTCAGATGGAAAGTAATGGTATATTCGGGAAACGTTTTTCTGATCCGTTTCATAGTGAATAGATCGTTTCTAGTAAGAGTTGTGCTTTAACACAAGCCAAATAATGCAGTGTGTTCAGTAAAATGCCTTTCAGTTAAACTTTAAGTGATATCTCGGATTCATTGGGTAAAATGCCATTTCTATTCTCGCGATTCACCAGGATTATTACCATCGTCACCAAGAACCCTTTTCGTTGATTTTCTGAGAGTGACTTTAGGGATGGTTAAAAGGACTTCCTGTAATAGGTAGTGAGATGAATGGTCGGATAAGATTGATAATGAGAAAAGGGTGAAACTGTTTATTGTAATTATGAATATTTTGAAAATGATTCAATCGCAAAAATAAAATAAAATGTTTCCAGAATCAAAGAAAGTGAAAATAATACAAACTATAACCATCAGACTAATAGTCTTGCATCGAGTCACGCATTTACATTTGTTCAAGTCATATCAGCTTTCCCCGATTTCCCGCTCAGACCACTACCAGTACCATGCACTCCGGAATACTACCCGGGCGCTACCGCATTCAACAGCACGGTAGGGAATAACTGACAAGTGGTAACTAATCTAGGAGGTTAGAGCAAGGATGGCAGCCTTTGACACTTGTTGGTAGAAGGCTGGAATAACCCTTAGTAGCATACCCCTGCCCAATTCTCCATATTCCAGTTTATAACATTCTTCTTCATCACAACCTTTTTTCCTTTTTTAACAAAAAAGCGCCCTGATTACTTTGTTTATTTTGAACTTTGTTTTTCCATTGTAGTTAGTTGTAGATTTAGTAGGCTAATTTATGTTTAATTTATATTTTAATAATAACAATAACAATAATAATAATAACAATGCGGTTTAGTTCCTATTAATTCCCACTGATTATCACGATCATAACTGTTTGACTTTATCTACTATGCCATGTGTCCAACTATAATCATTTAGCCAAAAAAAATGCGAATCTCCCTTACGATTTGAGTTTTCACACAACAGCGAAAAGGTATACTTGTTTGAACATTAGTTGACCTTAGTTTTTGGTAAATCTGCAAAATGAAGACCTAAAACAGCCATTAAAGGACCTGTCTTACCTATAATACTAACGCAACTTACTTCCATAATCACTCCATATGTTTCTAAAACCAGATAGCCCCATTTCGTACGGTACATTCTAACCCCTCTAACAAAACCACGCTGATTTTCTCACTTGCCGTGTTTTGCTACCTTCCATGGGTATCACACTGTAGACGGTTGTCTGCTAGGAGTTTTTCCTTCAGGAAAACCGGTTATGTAAATTGTTTCCCTGTTTTCGCTATAAGTCAACGGGTCTCGAAAAAGGCTTAAATCAGCCAAAACCGTAGTTATTTGTTGAAAAGCGCAGCCTATTTTTAAAGTATTTTCAAATATTTTGGAATCCTGTAAGTTGAAGAGTAGATAGTGCGAGCTGTCCTTTAACTTTTGAGCAGTGCAGTTTTGGGTATATCTGCAAAATGAAGATCTGAAACAGCCATTAACCATCCGTGTACTGTACACTGCGAAAAAAAATCCGAGTAAGGATTAAAGTTAACTAAAGTATTTGCTACTGGGATTAATCTTATCTCTGTTGAGATAAGGCTATTCCGTGTCGAGATAAGATTAATCCAGATCGAGATACGATTAATCCCAGTAGCAAATACTTCAGTTAACTTTAATCCTTGCTAGATTTTTTTTGCAGTGTACCCCTACATGTAAAAAGTGATAGCTTCTCCTTCCTTTTCACAGTCTACCGCAAAATCTCTCTGTTACCAAGAACAAATAATCTGACAGAACCTCCGTCTCCCTATCTCTGTAATATGACTATGTGGAGTCGAATATTTTCCCATACCCTGTCCGCTACGAACGAGCGGAGGTTACTAGCTTCGCGATACCTCTGCAAATAGCTAAATCGCTGTTAAGTCGCTGGTGAGGAAAAGTAGGCATCAAAGCTGATTGGTCCTATGGACGCGCTCCGGAGCGGGTCAGCGCGCGGAGTACGCCTCCTGCCAGCCTCCTTCACTATTTCTTGTTCGATAAGCAACGGCGAAAGCGGAAGAGGAGTAAATGGTATCAGCATCAGCTCAAAGCTAGGTAAATACCTCAGTTTTGTCGGGGTTTTCATAGTCGCTGCATGCGACTAAAGACAGAAGTTCTATCTGATTATTTGTTCTTGGTGCTACGGATAACAAGGCACGGGAGGATAAACAGAGACTCCTGAACAGAGCAAAATAACACTAGGGAGTAGCGCCAAGACCTATGCTTTGCAAACGGGCTATACTTGTATCGCCAACAACTACGCTTGCGGCATTTAAAGCGAGATAAACTTGCGGGTTCAGAAACTTCTACTAAAGCAAAGGTGTGGTCTTCAGACACACAGGGAACAATGAAGACTGTATCATTTGTTTGCAATGTTCAGAATTTGAAGTTATCGGAGCAAGCTTTGGTGAACGACTGAATGAGTTTCAGTGGGGACGTTCTCTATCGCTAGTAGTGCTAGCATCGCTGCTGTTTGAGTGTGTGTCAATTTTTTCAAGTCTTGGCGCTACTCTCTAGTGTTATTTTGCTCTGCTCCTGAATTTTAACTTACGCTGAGCCAGTAGGTTGGTCCCTTTCATCCCTGTCACGGGGTTCACGGGGACGACAATTGGCTTTCCGAAACCAGCAGGCATTGCGGGTCGACTAGGGACTCCCGTTGCAAGTGGGGCTGAAAAATCGTCACTCATTAAAATAAAATTACAGGTAAAAAAGGCTGTGCAATCCAACTGGACTAAGTTACAGAACTAAATGACATATAATCCATTGGGGAACAAGCCGATTTGTTCAGAAATGAAACATCGTGCTTTGGCAGGGTAACAACGATGTAAAAGTTAAAAAGACATGCTTAATACTTGAGTAGCTGAGATGTAGGAGCTCCCTCGCGTCATTTAAAAAAAAAAAGCAGTTACCACTCTGCGTATTATGTTTAAAATGTAAAGATTGTAGTGCTCGGCGTCCAGGAATGGACTGAGTGTTTTGATTATGTATGAATTATCTTCTTATTTGTTAATAAACCCATTGAACTTGAAAAAAACTTGAACTGCTGCAATCGCCATTGCACTGCGTCCCCTCATTATGATCAAGCAAAAGGGAAGTTTTATGGGTACGAACATACAAATGACCCCCAAACAAAACAAGGAGAAAAGGGTTTGCCGAACTTTGACGACGAGGAACGGTACGGAACGAAAAAGTAAAACGGTTTAACGATGAGACTTAAAACTTTTGGTGTTCGCCCGACAGAAGCCCAGTGAATCTGATTTGATTTCTTAGGTATAAAAAAGGTCCCTATTCGCCGACTATACTTAAAATAGTCTGTGAAATTTGGTTTCTTATCTATAAAACAAAAACCCGATTAACCGACGAAGTTTAAACTTTCGGTCTTCGTCCGACAAAACTCTGCAGTCATTTGATGTATTGTGTGTAGAAAATTTCGATTTGCTGGCGAGAAATAAAATTTTCGGGATTGTCCCGACAAAATTTTACGGAATTTGATTTATTACGTTTAACAAGATCCCGATCTGCCGACGGAACTTAAACTTTCCTGATGCGCCCGACAAACGTCTTACGTATAAAAAGAATCCCGGACGAAAAAGCCCGACAAAGGCATTCGGCATTCAATTTTTTTGCCTACTTTTTGAAGCCTACGTCCCGACGAAACTTGAACTTCCAGGATGCGCCCGATAAACGATTACAGAATCAGATTGCTTACGAGTAAAAAGAACCGGATGTGCCGACGAGAATACCGAAGCCCCACAGAACCATTCAGCATTTGATTTCTTGTGTATTTTGCCCGACAGGACTGTACAGAACTTAGTACAGAAGCTTCCTTACCATTATCTGCTTGGCAAGTTCAAGCTCACCACCTTGGACGCGAGAAGAAACCTTCTATGCCTTAACTTCGGCACCAAGACCCTGTCTGCTCCCAGATTGCGTCCCATTCTCCCCGAACCCTACACACCCATCCGCAACAGACCACAGCGCGACAAGGCTCAGAAAGTACCCAAACTAAATCCAGTCCCCACAAAACATGAAAGGTACCGAAGGAGTTTTATTCCAAGTTTTGTCGAATTGTACAACAGCCAGTAAACATAGTCACTATCTTCGTTGAATTGTTAGTTTTAGCTTTAGACCCTTTTCGTATGTTTTATTTCGTTTTATATATGTATTTTAGTGAAATTACTTTTAACGTAACGATAAAAAATTGATTTTGATTGAATTTGGAAAAAAATTAAATCATTTCATTAAAGCGAATTGTGGTAGATAAGTTTTGTATCGACCGATGAATTTGTTTACTAATTGTGTTGCAATTATTATTGTAATGACAAATAGATTCGAGTGTTTAGTTATGTTTGGACGTAGAAGTCAAATTCGGCGTTCACGCTGTGAAAGTTACTTTTTAGAATTAAAAATCTACTCTACTCTACTTTACTCTAATCTCTTACTTGTAAAAGTAACTTGATGTGCCGACGAGACTTAAAACTACCCGGGTGCGTCCGACAAATGCTTGCAAAATCCGCTGTGCCGACGTGTCGACTGACGCCCGATAAAAGCATACCAAATTTTATTTTCTCTGTATAAAAAGAACCCGATGTGCAGACGAGAACACCCGAGGCCCGACAAAAGCATACAGAGTTCGATTTTTTCTGTGTTTTGCACCACAAACGTTTGCAGGATCTGATTGCTTGCGTGTAAAAAGAACCCGATGTGCCGACGAGTCTACCGGCAACCGTAAAAAGCATACAACATTTTGTTTCTTCTGTGTACTAGTGAGCTTCGCCCGACGAAAGTACTGTCTCATGACCTTTGGACTATTTTCGTTCCAATCTCGTAAAATGTTACTACGCTGACCGTTCCAACCTTCTCGAAATAGTAACTAACAGTAACTATTTGCTTACCAAGCTCGGGAGCGTAAGCGTGGTAACTACGCATCTCTGTAACTTGACTGGTCGGATTCACCCGTGGCATGATATTCTGACCCCCCCCCCCCCCCGGGGAGTCCCCCTCCCCCATAGTGACGCCCCTGGATATCACACGTGTGTAAAGCCAGTAAACGTCACACATGCCATTATGACTAAACAGCCCAATACGCCACCTCTTATCCGACGTCTTGACTACGTTTCTCAGTGAACCTTGTCTGTGATTGGTTCGCTCCTTGCCGAAATCCAATCATGGTCCACCGCCGGGTCTTTGTGCCGGATTGAAACGAATGAGACCTCGAGGTAGTTGATGTTTCGTGGCCCCCTAGCAAATAATCTCCGGAATTGCAGGTTTTATTCGTTCGCTTGATACTAGCCACACTGTGTATAGGGCTATGTTGCCCCATGTGTAAACAAGAGTTTCAAAACCTATGTGTTATATGCTGTGTGTTCTTGTCTTTTTCCTTTCTTTTTTTTCATACTCCGTTTGTGACTTTTGTCTTAACAATGGGTAATAAATTTCATTCACTCATTCATAGTGGCAAAAGCTAGCGAATAGTGCTACACGCGATGTTTACGTCTTGCAATACACAATCAATCATCAATCATCGTATTTATTCCTGAATATCTGTTTTACAACATGATAACATAGGACTGTCAATTCAAACCAAATATAAATAATATATCCTATTCATTTTAAAATTGTACTGACTTCACAACTTTTGTACCATAATTAAACGGTATGTCAAACATAAAAATATAAAATATATAATACTAGATTAATTGTCAAAACATTATAAAAAACTTAATAAAAAACTTCACAAAATATGGCACAAATGACTTAAGGAATATATCAGAAGAGTGACTAGGTGGGTTTGTAGCGTTACTTTAGTTGCCGTTCTGTTACGTGCTTGTTTAAACATTCTTTACCGCGTAGTCTGGCAGAATACCCCTGTGCTTTTCTGTTGACAAGCACTTCCTTCCGGATTTCATGACTAAGTCATGGCGCCGGTCTGATAGGAGTTTTTCTCGGCCTGTTTCATAATCAACATATTCATATCCAAGTATTATTTTGCAGGCCCGTTTCCGAATGTTTTCTGGTCTGTCATTTTGTTTTTGACTCAGATCGCAGTGCCATACTGGACAGCAGTTATTCAACTGCAGGGCGCACATAAGTCTTATAGTAAATAACGAGAACGTTTGTTTAAAGCAACCCTTAAAGCAAGATCCCTGTTCTAATAGGAAGTGTAGGTTCGTATGCACCGTTCGGTGCTGCCACACTGATGCACTTTTTCGAGTTTCTAAAGATCAGAAAAAGTGTTCTTAGTACTTCTTGAAGTACATGAGTACAATTTGACGCCCTGAAAAAAACTACTAAATCAACGGATGGACAGCATTGGTCCTCGAACTAACAATAAGCAGTCGTAACAGAACAAAACGTGTTCTTTTGAAGAAAAGTTGTTGCTTCCAGGCAACACTGACGACGCTGCTCCTTTCCTCGGCCCGCTGGCCGAACCAACCAAGCGATTTGATTGGCTCTGCATAAGCGAAGATAGAACTAGAGTCTATTGTCCTTCTTCGCCTTATTACAGAGCGCCCCGAGGAAATGAGGAATCTTTCATACATCTTATTCGACGTAATATACCTTATACACCTTTTTGAAGAATGCTTAATATAAGCTAGGAATAATGGATTCTACTAAGCCTAGCAATCGAGGACAGACGAAGAGACTAGTATGAATAACTGCTATAGCTTAGGCCCTTTAAATCAGAAACCCCAGCAACTTGCCTCGCTGCGGGATCCTACCTGCTACTGAAGCAACAGGTCGTGCTGTCCCAATACTATTGGTCAAAACTGCCAGGGCATCTAATGTCATCCCTCCACCTAAAAAAAAAAAAAACTAATGAAACCTTATACAGGAGGGGTATCCAACCTCAGACATGATTTCAAATTTCAAGAGAAGTCTTTCCTTCAGAATAATCTATCTGGCTTAAAAAGGAACTTGATGAGAGTACTCGGGCGCGGGATGTCGGGCGAAGCTTTACGGCCTTGCTGGCTTCCGCGGACGGGGAAAAGGGCATGCTAAATCGGAGTCTAAAGTCAGAGCACGATCTTTGTGTAGCGGGATTCCACTGGGCTACCCCTTGTAGCGCGCCCGAAGCGAGTCCCGCAAATATGACAATCATACTAAACTGAAGCTAATTGAATGGTTTACATACTGGATAAACAGATATTGCTTCAATATTTCTAGTTAAATATATTTTTCTTTTCAAACAAGATCACTTCATTCTAAATTTACCTCGATTGACTTATTTTGCCTTACCCTTACCTCTTGACTGTCCGGACAGCATGTGCACTACATTTTAACATTTTCGCGGCGACGATCGAGGTAGTGTAGAAACGAGGTCAGGTGCCCCTCCTGTAGGCGTTTTTCCGCATTCCCACAAAGCGGCCGTCGAGTGTTTCTACGATCGCTTATGTGGCCCGCAAGTCCGATTGTCACTCCAAAACTCATCCAAGCTGTGGCTTGAGTTTGAGAAATGACTCACGAGGTAATTTTCGATCTTGTGGCTTGAAATTCGGCGGTAAGTTCAATTTAGCGGCGAGTTTCAAGTCCAAATAATAAAATGAGGTCTTTCGTTGAGCAAACAGAAAAAAAATTAAAATCAATGGCCAAGGCGTAAGCCTGATATTCTTTTTACTGATTTTACTTTATTAGCAGGGTTACGACAAAAAAAAAGACAAAACAACGAGGGAAAACGCCTTAAGTTTACTTCACTCGAGCCTGCCAAGGCAGCCGCTTTTTTCACTTCTTACACTCAATGCTATCAATGACAAGCAAGTTCTACACCTTAAAAAGCTTCTCCGAGTAAGGATGGAAGTTAACTGCAGTATTTGATACTGGGATTAATCTTTTCTCTAATGGGATAAGAGTAATCCGAATTAGAGATAATCTTATCTCAGTAGAGACAAGATTAATCCCAGTATGAAATACTGCAAGATTTTTTTTACAGTGTAGGTGACATCTCTTAACCCCATATAAGTGCCATGGTAAATACTCCTACAGCCCAAGCTGGCTTGAAAACATGTATAGATTTAATGATTTCTCCGGTTAACTATATCTTTATCTGCAGGTGTTGAAAGGAGTTCTATTTCGTCGACATACATAGCCAATGACAGGTGACTGAATTACAATTATCACTCTTGAGGTATGCTCATGATACGGTCATCCTGTTTGAAAACAAAGTTGAATGTTTTAAGCTTTAGCAGTATCTGGTATTTTCATAATCTAAGCTTTAAGTAGCTATCAAGAGAAACTTAGTATTTCATATATACCTTAAATCTTGGGAGGAACTTATTGCACAAAAGGTGCAAATACCAACCAACCAAAAATAAAAGCCAGGCTTCACCTTCCAGATTTTTCTTCCGGATTCCATAGCCGTTTTCGTCGAGACGGATCTGGAAGGTGAAGCTAGGCCGAAAACGTCTGGAAGTCAGGGGTGTTGGACACCCCAGATTCAGGATGTCTGGAAGGTGTCATAGAGGCAACCCGTTCGAGAGACACTACAGAAATGCAAATGGGGGAGCAAAAGGGAAAATGATTGACAGCTGTGACTGGGATGCAAGAGATATTTGAAATGTAAAGGGGACATCTAGGAAATGTTGAAGAACAGCAGATTTAGCTGTCATCATTATCATGAAAATCTGGAAGGATTGGTTTGACTATGCGGAAGCCCGGGACGGCTGGGAAGCTGAAAGGTGAAGCCTGACTTTACGGAATCACTTAAAAGAATGGTCCTGTGTTTCGCTGGACATATTTTGCTTCAACCAAGGTCTCGGAGGAGAAGCATGGACTAGTGAGAGGAGCCGAGACCCCAAAAAGTTTTTTTTTTAACACTTAGTTTTTACTTTTACGAAATGTGTCAACAAAAAAATAGTATTTGGTGAGATTCCCAAACAAAAAATCCAGATAATAAACGAGAACAAATACTGAATACAAATTTGAAGAAAAATGGTTACAACACTGGTTGAAACTACTGTTAGGCCTGCTGGTCAAACAGTGGGAGGGCTAAAAACCATAGGATTCTCCTTAATATGATCTGGACGTGTTCATGCCCAAACCATATTTCTTTTTACATCAGAAGCCTACTTACCCGGCACTTCCATCTTATCTGGATCATCATCGCTTTCGTCAAAATCTTCATCGCTCTCTGACGAACCACTCTCCTCTTTCTTGTTTTTTCTACCCTGAAATCACAAGGATATCTTTAGGCCCTTAACTGTTGTTGAATCTACTCCTTTGTAGAAAAAAGCACTACATTAGCAGGACCGACAACTGCCGGCATTTTCCCCTACTCAGCGAGATAGGGCCAAGCGAGGATAATGTATCATTCGGTCAAAAGTATATTTTTTGCACTTTGTGGTTAAGTGGGCTAAGAATTTGTTTGCAAGCAAAATCCTTGAGGCACGAATGATCGTCAGCCCTTGGGGATAATGTAAATGTATCTTTTGGTGAAAGGTATTTTTATCACTTACCTATGCAGTTAAGATGCGCACTTTAAGGCAGTCGGGAATTCATTTGTTCGCAAAACCCTTGAGACAAAAATTTTCAGAGGTTCTTGGGGATCAAGAAAATGTATCGCTTGCTCAAAAGTATTTTCTGTACTTTGCACTTAAGATGAATACTTTAAAGGATTCATTCGTAAGCAAACAAGAGCTGTAAGCTCATATGGCACTTGCGTGGGTCAAAATGATTTGATTGATCAAAAGTAAGTTTCGACTTTGCGGTTGAGATGCCCACTCTAAGGGAGCTGGAACTTCATTTGTAAGCAAAACCCTTGAGGCAAAACTGCTAATGGGCTGATGGGCATCACGAAAATGCATATATTGCTTAAAAGTATTTTTTTTACTTTGCGGTCAAGATTGGTACTTTAAGGAATAATAGGATTTGGGAAGTAGCAATTTCCAAGCAAATGTTGTTGAGTCTCCAATATTCCAGCGAAGTTTCATCGTCCTAGCACATCTGGAAGTACCATAACGCGCGATCACCGGAATCCCAGACCTCCCCCCCCTCCTCCAACTCCACCCACAATAACCGGAGCCAATCCGGTTCTGTAAATGATTAATCCACAGCATCTGTTTGTCATTCCCACGAAGTTCGATCCAGATCACACCAGTATAAGCGGGTCAAGTATTTTCCGCCCCCCCCCCCCCCCCAATAATTGCCAGATTCGGTCCGGAAATGAAAAAGGTCACCAGAGAAAAATGTCCTCTGTTTAATTGTTAAATTTCACACGAATCCGATCACCCGTTCCAAAGTTACGTATGACTCAATATTCCGGATTCCCTTCTCTCAACTCCCCCCCCCCCCAAGATTATCATATCGAGGATTTTTTTTTATTCCAAGTAAGTTTGACCGGGTCCCTGATAAGCCTTCCAAGTTTCGTCGTGAAAATCCCCCAAAAAACAGAATTCCGGGAAACCCCCTCCTCCCCCCCCCTCTCAAGTGTCCGGATCCAGTCAAATTATGTAAAAGATTTACATGGACCAGATGTTTGTTCTTCCCAGCAAGTTTCACTCCAATACCATCATTCTAACCGTTTCTCGAGATTTCCGGCCCCCCCCCCCCCCCCCAGCTCCCCCGCGGTGCCCGTAGCAAATCCGATTCAGCAAATGACTTACCTAGAGCATCTGTGTGTTCTTCCCACAAAGTTCCATCCCGATCCCTCCATTCTAAACGGGTCACGTATTTCCCCCCCCCCCCCTGATATGCCTGCCAAGTTTCATCGTGAACATCCAAAAAACAACCATCACCGGAATTCCGCCCCCCCCCCCCCACAAGTGTCCGGATCCAGTACAATGGTCTAAAGGACTTATCTAGAGCAGATGCTTGTTCTTCCCAGCAAGTTTCACTCCGATCCCTCCATTCTAACCGTTTCTTGAAATTTCCGGTCTCCCCCCCCCCAACTCCCCCCTGGCTACCGAATCCGGTCAAGACTTTAAACGGGACATTACAGATATATATTCTATTCAGTTATGAAGTTTCATTACAATCCGATCATCCGTTCGAAAGTTACACACTTTGGTCTGGTCTGGTCTGGTCTTGGTTTGGTCAGGTCTCTGATATGCCTGCCAAGTTTCATGGTCCTAGCACAATTGGAAGTACCCTAACTCGAAAAAGTGTGACAAAATGCCCTAAATTTTCAAGTTTCCAGCGCCCCCACTTCCCCGCATATGGTCGGATCGGGAAACTGATTATTTCCAGGTTAGTTTGGTCGGGTCCCTGATATTCCTGCCAAGTTTCATTGTCCTAGCTCATCTGGAAGTACCCCAACTCGAAAAAGTGTGACAAAATGCCCTAAATTTTCAAGTTTCCAGCGCCCAAACTCCCCCGCATATGGTCGGATCTGGAAACTTATTATTTCCAGATTACTTTGGTCAGGTCCCTGATATTCCTGCCAAGTTTCATTGTCCTAGCTCATCTGGAAGTACCCTAACTCGAAAAAGTGTGACAAAATGCCCTAAATTTTCAAGTTTCCAGCGCCCCGCACTCCCCCGCATATGGTCGGATCGGGAAACTGATTATTTCCAGGTTAGTTTGGTCGGGTCCCTGATGTGCCTGCCAAGTTTCATTGTCCTAGCACATCTGGAAGTACCCTAACTCGGATAAGTGGGACAAAAAACTCGGACCGACCGACAGACGGAATTGTAATTGGTATATGGCACTTGAGCCAGAGGCTGCAAGTGCCATAAAAAAATGTAAGCGTTGCCTGGATCCAATCCGATTCTGCGAATGATTTATTCAGCTGACTGAGAGGAATGATTTATTCCCACCGTGTTCCGTCTCGATCCCTCCAGTTAGTGTGTCATGACATTCACCCCCCCTCACCCCACCCCCCCTAGTAGTCAGATCCGGCCCGGACTTGAAATGGAACATCAAGGACATGAGCAATATAAAACTTTCCTTCGGAGCTGATCACCCGTTCGGAAGTTACGTATGACAGAAGATTCCGAATTCCCTTTCCCTGCACTCCCCCCCCCCCCCCACAATGATCATATCGGGGAAGTGACTATTCCCAAGTCTTTCTGGTCAGGTCAATGATAAGCCTGCCAAGTTTCATTGTCTTAGTTGGAAGTACCTTAACTCGGGATCACTGGAATCCCCCCCCGTCCAACTCCCCCGCAATGTCCGGATCTGGTCTGGTCCTATAAACAACATATCTAGGACTTTCGCTTGTTCTTCTCACCAAGTTTCGTCTTAACCCCTCCAATCTATGCGTATCACGTGACTCCATCTCCCTCCACATTTATCGGATCAGTTCCGAACTTAAAATGGAAGGTCTTGGACACTTGTCGTTTCCACCTTCAAGTTTCAGTCAGCTCCGATCACCCGTTCGAAAGTTATGCATGCTACAAGATTTCGGGTTCACCCTCCCTCCACTCCCTCTACTATGGTCGGATCGTTGTAGTTACTATTTCTGGTCAATCTGGTCGGGTCTTTGATATATCTATATATATATATATATGCCTGCCAAGATTCATCGTCCTAGCAAATCTGGTTAAATTAGGATCACTGGAGTTCCAGAACCCCCTCCAGGTCCCCCACAGTGCCCGGTTCTGTCAATGATGTATCTAGGGCTTGTGCTTGTTCTTCCTACCAAATTTCATCACGATCACTCCACTCTAAGCGTGCAAAAAGATTTCCGGTCTCCTCCCCCCCCCCCCCCAACTCTCCCACAGTCACTGAATCAGGTTCGATTAAAAGTAGGACATCTTGATACATGGTGTCTTTCCAAATTCCTGAGTTCCATTCAGATCTATTTCCGACTATTTCCAAGTTAGTTTGGTCAGGTCCTTAATACGCCTCCCAAGTTTCATTGTCCTAGTACATCTGGAAGTACCCTAACTAGAGAACAGTGGACCAACAGACCAACCGAAAAGTGATCTGTATATGGCACTTGAACGAAGCTGCAAGTGCCATAAAAACACCAAACACTTAAAAAACAAGGTATATTAGCTGATCATAGCCATCGGCTTTTTGGTAACAGTCTTTAAGCCTACACTCTCATCGTACCGACAAGATATTCATGATATCAACAAATTTCCTACCTCTTGCGTTAAAAAAGGAGGAAATTTATTAATTGTTAAAATATCTACATTTCTGTTACATATTTCTAGAACGGATCAGCCCATTAGTCTTCTGCAACATGATCAACCAACTTGTTTGTAGAAAACAACACAAAGGTTAGCAGGGCTGAAAAAAACCGTCGTTTTCACCATTTTCTTCTAGTCAGTTCTTGTACTATGGTCCAGGAAAGGTGCAGATGCTCCGGTGTCAGGAGGACAACTGCAGAGAGCCAAAACAATAATCAAGACGTATTCCGCAGCTATGAAACCGCTTGACTGCTTGACTATTTAAAGTTTCATTTTTAAACTTTCATTTAAACATATAGAGAGAAATAGTATTGACTACCAAAATGTGCTAAATATCATTTATGAATACAGTCTAACAATGTAGAAACTATGACAATTCTACTAGATTTCATGTACACCATCATGACCAAGCTATTACCAGGAAAATCGAACCTTTATTCCCCAGAGTATACACCCTATTGGTAAACAAGTCTTTCCAGGTCAAAATAAAATATTGGTTTCTCTGATTACCAAAATGTTGTATGCCTATACTTGTATCCCTCTTGGCAATAAGGGGTATACATACGTATGAGCACCATGCACATCTCTGCCATCCTGCCCTTTCATTTGAGCATGCCTATCAAAAAAAAAGCTTACTGCACTAGACTGTGTTAAGACTTAGGTGAGTTAGCAAAATGATGTAGATCTCTCAGTTATGCTCAAATGCCATGCTCAAATGCTAGTGCATGCTGCCAGGGGTGAGCATGGTGCTTGCTCATACATACCTGAAACCTTTATTCCCCAGAGTATACCCCCTATCGGTAAACAAGTCTTTCCAGGTCAAAATAAAATATTGGTTTCTCTGATTAACAAAATGCTTTATGCCTATACTTGTATCCCTCTTGGCAATAAGGGGCAGTGTTGTACTTAAGTATTGAGTACCAGACCTCAATTGTACGTAAGTAGTATTTGAGTTTTAAGTACAGAACTTGTACTTAAGTAGTACCTGAAGTACTACTTAAGTACAACTCTACTAGCACTATTTCTAGCTCAGTCATATTCAGTTGTATAATGGAAAATAAAAGAAAGTCATATAAATAAAGGCAGTTTAAACAAAGAATTAAATACCCCGAAAGACATGAGAGCTACGCTTCTTTGAATATTAGTTAGTTTTGAACAGTGTCACTTGTATGCACTTGACGAAAGTCAGCTACCAGTCTACCAAAGTAAGTAATTACGGGCTAATTAGTACCGATCCGTCATTCAACGAGTGAACTTGTTTGACTAGTTCTACTGACGGTAGCCAGTCTCTGTCATTTGGATACGCTTAGCAACTGAGCTGGATTACGGGAAATCATAATCCTGTGCATCATTTGGAAAGTGGGGGGTGTCAAAAGCCCCCCTTGCCAGTAAGTCTGCATTTGCTGATGTTTTTTATGGAAGCATAAATTTCACCTGAGAGCGGATTTTAAAGCAAAATAAATGTGTCGTCAGTCAGCCAGAAAACGTTTGATGATGGAATGAAGGCACTGGGAAAGAAGCTAGACCTCATAATTAGCCAGCAGAAAGAGTTTGCTATTACACTGTCGTCAATTTCTGACGAGGTTCAAATTTTGAAAAATGAATCGAAGTCTCGTGATTCGAAGATTGCCACTCTGGAAAACCAGCTTGAAGAGCAAAAGTCGAGATGCGATACAGTCAAAGTGAAACTACTTGAAATCGAAGTTAGAGACCGGAAACTGAACCATCATCCACGGATTACCGAAAGAAAAACAGCAACAGACAGTACTCGCGAATGTGTCAACATTATTTTCGTCGAAAATGGAAATCGCGGATAACATTCAAATATCGCAGTGCTACCGAGTGCCCCAGAAGTCGAACGTGTCTACCCGTAAACCGACCAGACCCTCCAGTTTTCCTTTCAGTGTCCTCCGAAAAAGATATTCAGTGCATTTTCAGCTCAATATCGAAGTTGAAAGGAACGGGGGTCCGGATCTGTACGGACTTGCCGGCTAAATTAAACACTGTGAGAAACAAATTACTGGCTAAGGGTAAGGAACTTCGAGATTATGGATCCGCAAAGCTTACACGAGTGAAGCACAAAGGTGCCAAATTGTGGCTTGAGTACAAGTCTGATTCAGAGTCGCAGTGGGCAAAAGCGTAAGAAGCAGTAAAGGCGACTAGTGTGAAAAAATTAGGTCTATCCCGCTCTTGATTGGTAATTTTTGCATTTTTATGTTTGTTTGATGTTGATTATCTACTTTCATGTGTTACTTAGGTTAGCTCGGTTCAAGTTTATCTTCATTATTTCTGCCCCAGTTATTTCTGTTACAGTTATACCTACTCGACATAAGTTTACTCGAAGGATGGCAAGTTTTCATGACTCATCAGTGGGACGGGCTCCTTGTCACGTGGACTTGCTGGCACGAGGTAGGATCTTTCCGACTCTTTTTATTTGACATTTAAGTTTGCAGTTGCGGGGGGGACTGATAGGCTGGCAGCTTTGAAGGAGGAACCTCTTAACCTTTCATTATTTTCTGAAACTTTTAACAGTTTTGGCCAGAGAGAAATAACACTTTTTCAGAAATAAAACAATCATTGTATGTTTCTCCTGATGAAATAAATAGACTTGAAAATAATTCAAAGAGAATTGGGTTTATGAACATACAGGGACTCGCCAGTTCTATTGATGATCTAACAAGATTATTGCCAAGAAATCAAATTGATATTTTGGGAATTTGTGAAACCTTTATCAATGATGCGACAAAACATAATGTTAAAATTCCGGGATATAACTTCATTGATAAAAATCGACAAGTACATGGAAAAGGTGGGCTTGGTTTATTTTTGAAAGAAGGAGTGCAATTTAAACGTATGCCAGAGGTGGAAAAATATGACGTTGAAAAAGTGTGTGAAATTTTGGCTGTTGAATGTCGGACCGGAACAAAAAAACTACAAATTTGTGTCGTATATAAGCCTCCGTCAGCCCCAATCCCGCTTTTTTTGCAATCCCTGGAATCTTTATTAGCATCTTTAGACGATAATGATGTTGTGGTTATGGGAGATTTTAATATAAACTTACTGGAATTTCAAGAAAACACTCAAACAACAGAGTTTATTACCCTAATGACATCGAAATCACTGATTCCCTCATGTACAATCCCAACGCGTGTTGCGTCGACTAGTGCAACCCTTATCGACAATATATTTTTAACGGCACCAGCAACGTCTTCACAAGTTGTTCTAACGGATTTTTCTGATAATTTTTTGTTAATTTCTGACGTGAAGTACCAGCTTCAGACAAAAAAAGGACCAGAAACAACAAACCGGATTATCAATAAAAAAAATCAAGATTGTTTAAAGGAGAAAGTGAATATTACTGATTGGTCTCGTGTCTTTGATGCTGAAGAAGTAAATTCTGCAACGGCTTATTTCTTAGAAGCATTTAATGCTGCTTTTGATGAGTCATGCCCCAGAGTAAAAAACATAAAGGGAAATATAATCAACCCATTCAACCCTGGATATCGCCCTCCCTTTTGACGTCAATAAAACAAAAAAACGCTCTCTATAAAACTTTTTTATCATTCCCAAGCGAAGAAAACAAAACAACTTTCAAAAACTACAAAAACCTACTTTCAAAAATAATACGTAATGCTAAAATGAAATATTATTTTGATTCTTTTAGTGAAGTAAGTAAGTCACCAAAGAAAACCTGGGAGCTAATAAATTCATGCTTGAATCGATCGAGAGCATCTTCTACACCATCCGAAATAAAGGACGCTCATGGTAATATAATTGAAAGGGAGCTAGAAATAGCTAACTACATGAACTCGCATTTCGCTTCAATTGGACAGTCGGTAGCCAGCAAGCTCCAACATAATATGCCACATGGTCAATGTGATTATCGTGCATACCTCGGAAAGCCTTCTGAAAAGTCTACGTTTTTAACACCGGTAACAGAGGAAGAGCTTGCTAATATTGGTAAGCTTTTAAAGAGTGGAAATTCCCCGGGGATTGATGAATCGTCGACGAATATTGTGAAAGCTATTTTACCGAGTATTAATAAAGTAATGTGTCATTTAATAAATCTTTCATTTAGATCGGGAACTTTTCCTGATTCATTTAAGAAAGCAAAGGTGTTACCACTGTATAAAAGTGATGACCGGAGTAACTGCACAAATTATAGACCAATATCTATCCTTTCGGGTTTTTCTAAATTAAGGGAGCGATGTTTTTATAATCGAGTGTATAATTTCCTTACTTCGAAAGATTATTTTTCAAAAAATCAGTTTGGGTTTAGAAAGGGACATAGTACGCAAGATGCCATCCTGACTATGATCCAATTTATTCACGAATGTTTTGATAAAAAACTGATTCCGGCGAGTATTTTTTTGGACCTTGAGAAGGCATTCGACACGATTTGTCACGAAATATTGTTATATAAATTAAGCCATGGTGGGATACGAGGACCAGCGCACGATTTTATCGCATCTTACCTAACAGGTCGCTCCCAAGTAACAACTATTAATAAGACAGTTTCGGATCCATGCTTATTGTCAAATATTGGTGTCCCTCAGGGTTCAATTCTGGGACCACTGCTTTTCCTAATATACATAAATGACCTTCCATCAGCGACAGAAAACAGTGGTCTGAATGTCCTTTTCGCTGATGATACCGGATTAACACTTGCAGGACAGTCGGAAGAGGATGTCAAAGAGAAGTAGCAAATCGTGTTTTTCCAACTGATTGTATGGCTAAAAGCTAATCGTTTGTCACTAAATGCCGCCAAAACGAAATTTATCATTTATAGTAGAATTGGACATAAAGCAAAAGGAATTTCAACAATAACTGATCAGGCTACAGATATTCAAATTCAAAGGGTAACTTCACTCCGGTATCTTGGTATAATTATTGATGAAAATCTATCGTATAAAGAACATTGTAATAGATCACGGGTTAAAGTTGCACAAGGAGTTGGTATAATGCGGAGGTTTCAACATTTTTTCCCGTATGAAATTCTACGCCTAATTTATTTTGCTTCGATACATTCGCATCTTACGTATTGTCCTTTGATTTATTTGGCAACATTCAAATATCATGTGAAACCGATACAGACTCTTCAAAACCGGGCTCTTCGAATTTTACAAAAATATTTACCATCCCCTTCTTCTTATCCTAACAAAACTACAACTGAAACTCTATATTTGTTAACTAATATTTTGCCTGTTTCAGAATTATTCACTGTTATTCTTTTTTATTTAAGGTAAAATATGACCGGTCGGAACTACCTTCGTACTTTCGTTCGAGTAATTTTTTCCCTGAGCAACCTGACCATGCTTATGAAACCCATCATAAATGGAAAATGCAGCACCTTAAAAGTAACCACTGAGAGATCGCGGTTCTCACCACATTTTTCGATCAAGGGCTCATGGCATCTGTATCTACCACATATTGATTGCAGCAAATCTCTTCCAAATATAAAAAAGCAACTTCATTCTATACTTATAAATAAATTCAAGAATCATCGATAAAAATAAAAAAAAAATAAAGTAAATTCTTATTTGTATGATGTTGATATGCTTTGGTTGGGGTCTATATGAGTTGCCGGCCATCGGTAACACTTGCTTGCGCATTGTTTTTTTTTTTGTGGGATTTCGGGTTGATCCTACCGAGTGTCGGTGGGTTTGTGGGGCGGGTTCCCCTCTGGTGGTGAGTCATGGAATTATTAACATTTATTTACATAATTAGTTATATGTAAAATATGTGTGTTATATATTGTACCGGGTTTTTGTCAATCGACCTTGTGTCCCCGGCTTGACCATCTATTTATTTTGATTTTATAAAGAAGTGTAAATTAAACCTTTAACCTTGAACCTTCTAGGAATTCCTCAATGGGTGTTTTCTTCTTTTTCCATTAGTCCAAACTGCACTGTTCTAGCTCAAGAAACATTCAAAGAACTGTGCCTTGCTGAAGACTAATGAATTGTCCTCTGGTGGGGATGCTGGTACTGAGAATTTGCTTTTAGAATTTTTGCTAATCCTGAAATCGAACTACTTTTGAGTCTTGAAATTCCCTTTTCTGAAAAATCCTTTTCTGTTAAAAAAAAATCATTCGATCGAAGCGGAATGTACTTGGGAGAGTACTTGAAAGTACTTAAGAATGTATCGTTATTTGAGAGCTTCAAGTACCTATTTATTTTACTTAAGTATTAAGTATTAAGTACTCCATGGAAAATGTACTTAAGTAAAATCCAAGTACCTTGATTGTGTACTTAAGTAGTACTTGAAGTACTTCCCAACACTGAGAAGTATAGATATAAAATTTCAATACCTCCATTTTATCTTGCGAAAATTGGGAACATTCACGGAAAAACTGGAAAAATTGGGAAAAAAACAACAAAAAAACTGAAAAATAAGATGCTGAGCTTGAGTATGGTGTCTGTACAAATTTTCATCTCCAGACCAAAACCGAGGAACTCAGTCTAGATTATGCTCTCACCCATTATAACTTATCAGAAGTATCTCTCTGCAAGTGAGCAGATCAACTCTGTGGCAGTGGTTTGCTCACTAACACTCAGATCACTTCCCCTGTACAAAGGGTTCCGAACAATCTAAACGTTGGCGGCTAGATGAATTGGTTTTACACAGAATTCCTTTCTGCTAATCCGAATCCGTTTGGCCGCCACTTCTTCAGTTTTCAATCAACGAGGGATTTTTTTTACATATAATTTCGGTGGAAGACATTGTCCAATGCGCTAACGAAGGAGTTTTGAGTCGCGGTATCCCCTCCCCTCCCTCCCCCTTAAGAATAAAGAATAGACTTAGTAACAAGTCCTCATTCGAGACTGGTCCCATTGTTTCGACTGTGAGAAGTTCATGAATTTTTCATGTGTTTATTCTTTATTATGGTGGGATTTCATAAGAAATGAAAATAATTGACGTAAAACAAGTTCACATGAATGACTGACTCACTTTTAGACCTCCAGTCTCCGGTAACACCCACTGACAGCGCAGAATAATTATACCGCACATGAGTAAGCTTAATCTACAGAGGAGTTAAAGGTAGGTTATTTCTGATGTTCGTCAAGTTCAATCAGTACAAGAATCTAATTTGCAAGACAAACAAGAATCTCCGCCTTCCGGATATGAAACCACGTCCCCTTCCCTGCCGATCCTGTTTTGTCTAACCTAGTAATCAAATAAAATATACTCATCAGTTACAAATAAAAAACTCTCATACGTATCCTTCGTATCTAAATCACAGTCTAATTGCCTTCAAATGCAATGCAACCCTTGACTAACCTGACTCATCCTCAGTTATCCATCAAAGCTGCAAAGAATCGCCTTCTTACGAACCTGTTGGACATGATTGTATGCTGCGTTTGGACATGATTGCGTAGTGAGGGGCACAAACCCCCGAAAATTGCAGAGAAAATTGCATTTTTCTGTCGAAAATTGCAAAAATTCGCCATATTTTTCAATTTTTCCGTATTTTTCAATTTTGTGAAATATTTCAACTTTTCGGAATATTCGCGATTTTCGAGAGGCCTCCGAATATTTCAATTTTGCGAATATTCGATTGAATTTTTCAACTGAAAAATTTGCTTTTTACATCTATACTGATAAGGGGTATACATATGTGTGAGCACCATGCACATCCCTGCCATCCTGCCCTATCATTTGAGCAGGCTTATCAAAAAAAAGCTTACTGTACTAGACTGTGTTTAAGACTTAGTGAGTTAGGGTATCAAACTAGTACCAGATCCCATGCAGTAAAGTGACCCACTGTTGTTTTTCTGGTTGAGGGTCTAAACTGTCACCTGGCAGGGTACAAAACCGGTAGGACTGATCATACAAAGTAAACCAACCTCCACTGCTTTTTCTGGTTGAGAGTCTAAAACACCACCTAGTAACCCATCCAGTTCATTTTTTCCAAAAATCCTAGTTTATGTAAGGTGGGCTATTAATTGTTTCTAGCCATTACCTGTCTCTATCTGTTCAGGGAACAGAATCACTGGTTATCAGTTAGTTGCTGACTAGGTCTGATTGTAATTTCTCTGCTCAGTTGGTTTACTTGAGTTGGTCATAATACTTGTTAGCATCAGCAAGATTTTTCGTCAAAACAGTTGATTATTTTTGGCTTTTCTGAAAATCAATCGACTTTTTTCAAAACTGTCATTTTTTTCTTGAAAACAGTTGTTTTTTCCACAAAAACAGTCTGTAAATGCCTTGCCCTCCCCCCTCCCCAAAAACATTTTGGCTAGTAATGCCTCTGCTAATTGGGTAGGCTAGTTAGGCTGCGGTTACTAGCCAGTTAGGGCAGGGTTAGGGCTGTGGGTAAACTTGATCATTGACTTATTTTATGTTTTGGGGCAAAGCAATGGAATCTTAGCTTGCTGTGCGTAGGATTAAAGCAAGTTCTGGAGGCATTTCCAAGCTTTCAAATGAAACCCTAAACATGCTGTAGCCTACACTTAGTTACTAAAGTCAAAATAAGTGCAAGGATTACTCCAGGCCAGGTTGGTTACTGGTTGTGGTTTGGTAGCCTACAGCAGCACAGTGACACTTCTTGGTCAAATTTCAAGATCTACATACTGCAATCCATGTCACTTGCATGTCACTTGTATTAGGCTAGCCTAAAGAAACACAGGATTTGCCAGGGACATAATTAAATATTTTTTTTTGCCCAAGCATGATCCTAAAATGGTTGTCCTTTTTATCTTTAAGCAAAATAGCTATGATTGTAATTAGTATGAGCCAGGTCTGGGAGAAGCAGGACTTTTCCAAATTCAAAAAAATACATATAAAAAAAAGAATAATGCTTCGAATGACTGTAATATTTATATAAATATAGCATCACTTCTCATACTGAAACGTGGCAAAGATTCAAGAATTCTAAAAATACACTCTCAAATATGTTTATAATAAGTTTTTAAAACATATTTGCCAGTGCAAAATGGATACGCCAGCTACATTTTCTCAGAGCTATATCGACCCTTCTTGGCAAGAGTCCTCTTCAGGCTCGAAATATTGGCAATGCAAAAAGTAAAAGCTTTTAAAACATATTTGACAGTGCAAAATGGATATGCCAGCTATGTTTTATCAGAACTATATCGGCCCTTTTTGGCAAGGGTCCTCTTCAGGCTCAAGCCGAAAACGTACTATAAAACTACTTTTCAAAGCATTGCATACCATTTGCTCAAAACACGCAAGACTGTACTCAAATCTTCTGCGAGATGAACGGCGAAAGTCTCCGAAAGGCAGCGTTGCCGATGCAGGCAGAGAATTTTCGTAGGTTTTGTTGAGTTGGCGTTTGTCTTCTTTTCATAAGATGCTGATGAGCTGAGAAATTCCTTTAAGCAGATAATTTGAAAAGGTAAAACGCGGTTTCAAACTAGCCTAGTTGAAGTAATTGGTCAAACCAAAAAGAAGAGAGTCGTAAGGCCCCTGTTGGCAGGGACGACCTTAATCCCTTGGATTGGAAGTCTTGGTTTCCATGGTGTAACCGTATAACGCATAGAGTGGAACTCAAAGCCCTTCTTGTGTCGGATCGGAAAACCTGTATTCCAGCCTCAGCTAGTGGAAAGATTTCTCTACTTCAGGCCAGATCATTTACTAAACAGGAATTTGCACAGGTATCAATTTATCATTAGGCTAAGCCCACCACATTTTTGTGAGGGATAGTTGGAGACAGAGGAATTATTGGTAAAATTGTTTTAGGCAAGGTATTTACGAACTGGCTGTCATTTGTTTTTACTTTTGTTAGGAAATGCCAACTAGTCCAATCGACTAGTCCAATCGTCTGTTTCTAAGAAAAACTGTGTCACTTCCCAACAACTCATTTTTTTTACCAACTGATAGACAACACTGGGGGGGGGGGGGCTTCCAAGAAGGTCATCATAAATTCAAATAGATTCAAACAGGTCTTAGTGTTTTTCAACTGACAAATAATATATTATTATACAGGATACCTTGCTATTTGCATCAGATTTGGGCCACCCATATATTTGCACCACCACGAGTAAACTTGTGTAAATAAGGACTGAGTCACAAGGATAGATTGTGTAACATCAAGATAGGCTACATCCAGCGTGACCAAATTTATTGACATCAAACATCATCCAGTGATCGCTGAAGTTTTTGAAGTTTTACGTGAAATTCTCTGTAGTAGCCATCTCTGCAGAAAATCTAGAAATACTGTTATATTCTGACTTTGATTATGTGTTACAAACGACAGTAAACAAAAAATAGGCTTGTTAAATTCTAACTGAAAAGGCAGGTTATTTCTACATCTCAAATTTGAATACACTGAAGTATTTTGATTAATTTGAGGGATTTTGTATTTTTCCACCCAGGGCTAAAAAAATAAATGTTCAGAGTGTGCACTGCTTGCAGGACAAACCAAAATCCATCCAGATGCAGAGAATTCGGACTTGTACGAAGACCTGCATTTCCAGTGCCAAAGATGCAACATCGGAGAAATTACGCCTGTAGAAAAGTAGGAAAATGATTTAAGAAATGTTTTGCAAAGAATCTGATATTTTTATTTTATTTTTTGCCAATGGCTTACATTTCTAGTTGGTAAATGTTTCAAGCACATAGAGGTACCACAAATCTGAAAGAATAAGTTCATTCCATGAAATCGATTATCCCTGGATAATGGATAAACAAAGGAACACATTTTATTGGGTTTTTAGGAATATTTCAGTGAATGAGTAATATGTTACTAGACATTTGGATTTCAGTCCTGTCCAAAGAAATATTCCTTCAGCCCAAGCTGACTGCGAATCATGTTTGATAGTGCAAATCGGATACGTCAGTTGAATTTTATTGGAGCTATATTTCAGCACTTCTTGGCAAGGGTCCTCTTTAGGCTCAAAGCCTCAAGTTGGAAATACGAACTTGTGGGGGATACGAACTTGTGGGGGATTTCGTATTTCAAACTTGAGTGGCTGTGAACCTGAAGAGGACCGTTGCCAAGAAGGGCAGTAGTATATAAGTGCCGGTTCTACTCCACCCCCACCCCAATTTCAAAACCCCATTTTAACATCAATTTCTTGAATTTTAACATCCTTTTTACCAAATAATCCCCCTTTTTATAGATATTTTGATTTTCTTATTTCCCAAATAAAGGTCCTAAGAAATAGGAAATGTTACCCTTTAATAAATATAAACTACTGCAATATACACTAAAATACTACTTCTTTTTAGATTTTTAATTTTTCAATTTTTCATTTAATCCTAATATAATACAAATTCTGAACCACATTTCTGGTAAATGAACAAATACTCAGAGTTTTTGTTTACCCGTAAAATAGGTAGCAAAATCAGATTCTTCTTTAGACCAACTCGTTATCCATATAAACTACTACTGAGTAAACAGTTCTACATCAACATATTGGTCAGAGTTCTTATTCACCCTCATAATAGGCTGCAAAACAAGATTTTTCTTTAAAAGTAACTCATCAGCAATTGCATTATATCTCTGTGGTATAAACAAATCACAGGCTTTGTTATTATGATGAATAACAACAACCAGCTTATCACCATATTTTGTCTTAGCCATTCTCATTTTAACGATGCTATATTTCAATCCTAGAATTAGTTCTTCCTTCCTGATTGTATCATTGTATTTATTCATTTTGATTGTTGACAAGACTTCTTTTAGCGACTCCATTTATTAGCGGCTGATTTTATTTAATAAAAATCCAAAACTTATAATTATTGGTAGAGTAGCACATCCCTCAAAAACAAGTTTCCAGCGTGATGAACAAACAAGCTTTGCGGATAAGATTTGCGCCAATCCTAGCACATATCTTGAGCGCGCAAGAGCTGAGTTGAAACTGATTCGTCAGCGGCTGGCTGGAGGTGGAGATTTGAGTTCTGCGCAGAACTCAACTCTCCGTGATCTATTTAAGTTCTGTACAGAACTCAATAAGGTTAATGCGTCACAATCTTGGTTGCTAAGCGGACGTCTGATTCATAATCATTGCGTCTGGCGCAAAGGATTGCATTATTCCGCGTGGTTTGCGAAATGATGTCTGAATGTTGGTTTGCCAGATGGTGGATGATGTATGAAAAGAGGCGAGTGTTTCAAACTTGTGAACCATTCTATTGAGCTATAGATTCATTCTTACAATATTTATAACCGTTTAAGCGAACCTGCTTCATATATTTTTCGCGAGGAAAGAATTTAAATGTTTTACGCATTTCCCCTTCGCGTTGAATGACCTCTTCAACCGTTAATTGTCCGCATTTTAACATCACTGACAATTCAGTGTAAAAATTATAAGCGGTTTTATGCTCTGACTTTCTCTCTGCAATATTTAGATGTTTTTCGATTACTTCAATGATAACAGCACCCAAACTTAAAGAAGCTAAAGGCAGCACTAGAAACGCAGACATTCCTGCAGCTGAAAATAGGAATTTGGATAAAAGTAAGCTATTACTTATAAGATTGTAATACTTGTAACTCCTTCTATGAATAAACATCATCTTTTCTAATTCTTCCATTTAGAGCAAAATAAAATTGTTTCAAAAATTATTCGATTGCTTCACGATTCGGAACACACCCGCCACCTAGGAAACTGTAGCTTACTCCGTGAAATGCAAAACACTTCTTGATCAGTCGGAGACAAATCTAGGTGGCATATGCTCCGCTAAACAAAAACAAATCAGCCGTCTCGGTAACTGTGCTCTCTGTGACAAGCCGGAGACAAAGAGGTAGCGCGTGCTCCATGAAACGAACATTGATACCAGTGCTTTTCTTTACGGCTGAGAAAACGCAGTCAGGAGAAATTCATTAATAAAAATATTCCCCTATTAAATGATGAATGTTGCAGAGGTTATTCAGCTTTGTAAAAAGGTTATATTGAACAACAAATCGCTTATACAAAGATTACCGAATTACACATATAATGAGCTGCGGACTTATGCGAAAATTAATAAAATCAAAACAAATGGAGCTAAGAAACATGAAATAACGGATAAGATTATAAAGCAACTTAATAGGAATATTTTGCTCGCGGAAGATACAATTAATATTCGGCGTAGAAACGAAAGGATTCAGAACAAAAACAGACCATCTATTTATACACCAGAGTCAGCATTAAGGAAGATTTTGGAAGATGAAATCAAAGAAAATAATATTGCTATTGGAAATATAAAAAAAGAGGAGAAAAGGATACTCGAAAAGGATACAAGTGAATTAAAAAGGTTTCTAAAAAACAAAAGCCTACCCACTCGCGGTAACCGAGATGAAGTTTCAAAACGTGTTACGGATTACTATGGTAGGATAATTAATAAGCAGAAAGAAACTATTGATAAAAATAGAGATATCATAAGAGATCAAACAGAAAGAGGTGATAAAAATAGACACAAAGCAATCGATTTATCAACTCTCTTCATAAATAAGAAAAAAATTAAAGAAGAAAAAATAATTCCGGATCATTTATTTAGAACGGAAGAAGAACAGCAGACTACAATTTCTAGGGAAATTGAAAATTTGTATACCGTAAACGTTTCAATTGAAAGCAATGGAAGAGATGAATATACTCTTATTGCTTTTGTTTTTAATGATTTACTCCGAAGAATGAACGAAATAAATCATTACAGAGTTCAATTTGTGACCAGGGTTATATTCTATAGACAGGAAAATGATGAAGAAGTTGTAGTATTTTATAACAGTACTTCTTGGATTTTAAATAAAAATAGCATACTTACTCATAGTCATTTGGATGGTAATAACAAGAGACTGAGTTCTTTAAGTAATACCCCTCGGTCGGGGCTACAATTTAGTCGGTATGAAGGAATTGATTATAGGATGACTCGAATTGAATCTCATATGGGAGGAACGTTTAAGATACTGCCAGATTTCGTAAAAAATAAAAAAGCTTGTCTGAATATTGAAAATAAGGATCAAAAATGCTTTGTTTGGTCAATCTTAGCACATTTGTACCCAGCTAAAGATCATGCAGAAAGAACTTCAAAATATAAACAATATGAGCATGAATTTGATTTCAAAGGGGTTACCAACTTCCCGATGGATACAAAAGATATCCACAAATTTGAAAATAAATACAACATTAAGATTTGCTTATTCCAAATTGATAAAGAGAAAATAATCAGAAGTCATATATTAAAAAGTACAATTAATGGGAAAACAGCAAAACATATCATTAATTTACTATATTTTGATAATCACTATGTGCTAGTAAAGAATCTGAGCAGACTAGTTGGTTCTGAAATATCTACAAGACAAAAAAAGATATACCTCTGCACTTTTTGCGGAAGACATTTTTCGAAACAAGAACAATTTGAAAAACATGAACTTAAAAATAATTGTGAAGACCCTGATATCATAATGCCTCCTGAAGGTTCAAGTATACACTATAAAAATATTGCAAAACAGATGAAAGTACCTTATTGTATAATAGCGGACTTTGAGTCTTACAACGAAGAATACAACCAGGTAAACGGAAAGAAAACAATAAAAGTAGCTGAACAGAAACCTTTTGCATACGGTTTAAGTCTGTTGCTCGTTTGATACGAAGCAAAATAAATATTATTGCTATTTCGGGGAAGACGCTGCTCAGCATTTTGTAACCACAGTAACAAAAGTGTGTACAGATATAGCAAACAAATATGAAAACAGACAAAGAAATCACATTTATACCGACGAAGAAATTAAAGAAAAATGGAAGACACTAAAAAACAAGACTTGCCATATCTGTAACACAGAAATTACTGAAAATCCCCACTTTGATCACGACCATATGACAGGAAAGGATAGAGGTTTCACACACGCTGAATGTAACATGAAATACAGGATTCCCAAGCATATCCCTATAGTCCTACACAACTTATCCAAGTATGACTCCCATCTATTTGTGAAAGAATTAGTACCTGATAACGGGATTTTTGAAAGTGCTGAAAGTTTCATTTCATTTTCGAAATCAATAAGTATTCCAAGACAGGATAAGGAAATAAAATATGAAATCAGATTTATAGATTCTATTCGATTCATGGCTTCATCACTGGACAAACTATCAGCAAATTTAGCGAAATGTGACTGTAAAGTATCCTGTAATCATCTGAGAGAGAATTTCAAGTACACATCTGACAGTTTCAGAAACGATGCTGAATTTAAAGAAATAATTAAAAAGGGGGTGTATCCTTATGAATTTGTGGATAGTTTCAGTAAAATGGATTGTACAAAGTTACCACCCATAGAAAGCTTTTATTCTAGGTTAACGGGAAAAGGTATTGACAAAGCTGATTATAAAAGAGCGGTGTCCATATGGAAACAATTTAATTGCGAAACATTACTTGATTATACCAAGTTGTACCTAAAAAGTGACGTTTTAATATTATCAGATGTTGTAGAGAATTTCAGAAATGTATGTATACATAATTACGACCTGGATCCACTTCATTACTTCTCAGCTCCAGGACTAACATGGGACGCTTTCCTAAAGCATTCAACAGTAGAATTACCGTTATTCTCAAAGGAAGACATGTATACATTCGTTGAAAAGGGGATAAGAGGTGGTGTATCTCAGTGTATAAAAAGATATGCGAAAGCAAATAATAAATATATGAGCGGTTATGATAAGAATAAATCATCTAATTATCTAATGTATTTTGACAAGAATAATTTGTATGGGTGGGCGATGTCGCAAAAATTACCAGCGAATGATTTCCAATTCATTTCCATACCAGAAGCTTTGAAAGAGAGAAATGAAAACAGTTCACTCGAGTATTATAACCATCTAAAAAATCATGTTAACTCGGTGATGCAATTACCGAATGTAGGTGCTAAATATGAAGTAGATTTGGAATATCCAAAAGAACTACACGAATTACACAAAGATTTACCATTAGCACCCGAACATTTCAATGGCAAACTATGTACGACCTTACTGGATAAAAACAATTACGTAGTTCACCACAGGAATCTAGAATTCTATTTACAAAAAGGTCTGAAACTGAAAAAAGTACATAGAATACTAGGATTCACTGAAAGTGCTTACTTAAAAGGATACATAGATCACAACACAGCACTTAGAACTAAAGGTACAAATGATTTTGAAAAGGACTTTTTTAAGCTGATGAATAACGCTTGCTTTGGAAAAACCATGGAGAACGTAAGGAAACGAGCTGATATGGAAATAATAACTGACGATAAAACTAGAGAAAAAATAATAAAGAAACCCAACTTTAAATCTGAGATTAATTTCAGTGAAAACTTTTCTGTGGCAAGAATGTCAAAGGAAAAGATAAAACTAGACAAACCAATGTATATAGGTTTTGCTGTATTAGAACTATCCAAGTTATTGATGTATGAATTCCATTATGATTATATGAAACCTAAATATGGAGATAAAATAGATTTATGTTATATGGATACTGATTCTTTCATCTATGACATACGAACCGAGGATTTCTATCAAGATATTAAACCGGATTTGAATGAGAGGTTCGATACATCTGATTATGCGAAAGATAATCCATACGGGTTTCCTAATGTAAACAAGAAAGTGATAGGAATGATGAAAGATGAATTAGCAGGACAAGTGATGACAGAGTTTGTTGGGTTGCGGTCGAAAGTATATGCTTATTTAAAGGACAACCAAGACCCTTCAAAAGCTAGCAAAAAACTAAAAGGAATAAAAACAAACATAGTGAAAGATAAAATTACGATTCAAAACTACAAGGATGTTCTGTTTGGAAACGTTGGAAACCTTTCAGTAACCCAGTACAACTTAAGGTCGTACAAACACAATATGTTTCTAGAAGAACAGAATAAAAAAGCCCTAGATCCTAAGGATGATAAAAGGATTGTATCCAGTGATAAATTCACAACTTTTCCATTAGGTTACAAACAATAAATATTCAAGTACCTACTTAAAAAATTCAAGTACCTAGTTAAAAAAGTCAAGTACCTAGTTAAAAAATTCAAGTACCTAGTTAAAAAATTCAACTACCTAGTTACAAGATTCAACTACCTAGTTAAAAAATTCAAGTACCTAGTTAAAAAAGTCAACTACCTAGTTAAAAAATTCAAGTACCTAGTTGGTAAATCTTATAATGAAAAATTCTTCCTAAATAAATGAATGAAAAGGCACCAATCAAAGTGTATGATTTTAGCGAAAAGAACACTTATCAGAATAAGCACGACCTTGCACCTCAGTGGCCATTTAGATTATTAATTTGTGGAAGTTCAGGAACAGGGAAAACCAATTTACTCTTGAATTTAATTTATGAATACATCTGTTTCAACCGAATATACTTGTATGCAAAAGATCTTGAAGAAGATAAATACCAAGACCTTATAACCAATTTGACCACTTTGGAGTCACAATGCAAATCGAAAGTCTTAACAACAAGTAACAATCTTGATGACATTGTCGATGTTGATGACCTAGACCCTAATTATCAAAACTTGATTATCTTTGACGATTTTGTAACTGAAAAAGACCAGAAGAAAATAGAAGATTTATTCATAAGAGGAAGAAAGAAAAATGCTTCAATTGTTTACTTGTCTCAGAGCTATCATAAAACGCCAAAGGTGGTAAGACTTCAGTGTAATTATTTTGCATTCTTTCAGTGTTCTAATCCAAAAGAAGTAAAATTAATCAGGCAAAATCATGTATCTAATATAGACAATGAGAACTTTCTGAAACAATTCGAGGTTGCAACTAAAGGTTACGGATTTTTCTTTATTGATTTAAAAACAAAAGATAAAACCCTGAAGTACAGAAAAAACTTTGAAAAATTTACTGGATAATTTGTTTCTATTATAAATGAATAAATTTGGTAGTGTTGGAAAAAAGGTTAGTAACGAATCGAAAGTTACTGACGAAAATGGTAACATTAACCTACACGATAGACGAATTATAAATTTAGGTGATGCGAAAACAGATAAGGATGCTATTAGCTTAAGATCTATGACTGTGATTTTGAATCAATTTAAAGAACAGATGACTGCGGGACAAGTGCAAACCAATCAGTATTTTAGCGAAGATATCAACAGATTAACTGCGGTAGATGATTCTCCTGATAATGCATTGATAAGGATCAAAGATAAAGGATTATTTGTAAAACAAACAATTAAAGCCACTGAAACAGAAATTGATGCTGGGGATAAAGTAATCACAAATGTTCAAGACCCTAGAAACAAAAAGGATGCTGTTAATTTAGATAGGTTAACAACAGACCTTTTAAAATATGACGAAAAGCTTCTTAACCAACAAACCCTTAGCAAAAGTATTGAAACAAAGATTGGTGACCTTAGGAAAATCATTGACAAAAAGACTCTTGACCTTAGCAAAAGCATTGACAAAAAGGTTCTTGACCTTAGGAAAAATGATTTTGACCATGAAGTCCATATCAATGGTATTGAAAGAGCAGTCGTAAACATTTTAAAAAGGCTTTTAGAGCAAAAACCTGTTGATCAAGATTTTGTTACGAAAACAGAAGACTTTATGAAAACTAAACTAAAGAAATAAAATTTATATGATAAATTATTTTTCTAATAAATGGTTGAAACAATGGAGTATACAGTTTATTTGTCAAAGCTTCAGAAAGGAAAGCTGAAGAAATGCTTTGGCGCTAAACAAAAATGTCAGATACGTGTTAGTCATAGTAGGCAAAATGAACGAGAACCAGTCAAGTTACTATTAAGTAAACGACAAATTGATAAAATTGAAACATGTAAAATGAATAATAAGGGTTGTGACATTGATGTATCATATAAACAGATGAAAGAAGCGATTCAAAAGGGTGGATTACTTCCTTTCCTAATACCGTTAGCAATTACGCTTGGTAAGGCAGCTTTAACAAGTGGAGCTGCTGCTTTGGGTACATTCGCTGGTAAGAAATTGGTGGATAACATAACCAACACAGGTGGGGCGCTTACACTTCCTGGAACACAAAAAGTTGTGGGACGTGGAAGGCCTAAGAAGGAAACCGATGATGTCAACACAGGTGGTGCGCTTACACTTCCTGGAACACAAAAAGTTGTAGGTCATGGTGTACGGGGAAGGCCTAGGAAGTCAAAAAACGGGGACATCAAAAAAGAAGCAAAAGTAAAGTAGGACCTCTAACCAATTTTGATATTATGGATGCATTAGAGAGTATACCACATTTTAGAGGTGTTTTCTCTATAGATACGCTACCCAAACATATAAACGATTCGGAATGTGGTGTAGTTAATTATGATAAACTCGGAATGCCTGGAACTCACTGGGTGGCGTACTGTAATCTACCTGATAATCCTTATGTAGAATTTTTTGATTCTTTCGGTATACCCCCAGGAAAAGAAATAATTAAATATCTAAAAACTTCAAAGAAAAAAATAGCTTATGAAAATCTTGCCGTTCAGAATATAGATGAATTAAACTGTGGATTGCATTGTATTTCCTACATTAAGCGCAGTTCTTAGTTTATTCATCTCTCGTCTTTTTGTTTATAAAAATTGTTTTCTAATAAATGGAGATTTATTGTATGAAATGTAAAAAGAAAACTGACACTGAATCAATGTTTAAAGCAGTGTCACAGAAAAATAATGTTCCAATGGTGAAAGGTAATTGCGTTATCTGTGGTTCAATGAAAAATCGCTTTTTAAAAAAAACCTCGACGCAGAAACAGATATTTTAAAGACGTATTATTCAAATTATTCAGGGGTTGATGATATTCACAGAAAATTAAAAGAAAATGGTGTGAAGGTTTCCAAGGATAAAATAAAAAAATGTGTTGCAAAATGAGAATGTGTATACGTTACACAAACCTTCCTATCACAATTTTGAAAGGAGACGAGTGTATGTTCACCATGTAGATGAGCAATGGCAAGCTGATTTAGTTGACATGCAGAAATATAAAAAAGAAAATAATAAAACAAATTACATCTTGACTATTATTGATTGCTTTAGTAAATATGCTTGGTGTGTCCCTTTGAAAGATAAAACGGGTGCTGAAATAATCAAGGCATTCAGTTATATATTTAAAGAAAGAATTCCTAAAAAACTACAAACTGATAAAGGTAAAGAATTTGTAATGCGAAATGTTCAAACATTTTTGAAAAATAACGACATACACTGGTTTGCATCTGAAAGTGAATTGAAAGCGCAAATCGTTGAACGATTCAATAGAACGTTGAAAGAAAAGTTATGGAAATATTTTACTCACAATAACACTACTAAATGGATTGATATTTTACCTTTATTTGTTAGAAATTATAATAACTCTTATCATCGTTCAATACAAATGAAACCAGTAGATGCTAGTAAAAAGGTAAATCAGAAAAAGGTTTACAATGCTTTGTTTCCTCCAGCAGATGACTACACAATCACAGGAAATTACAATGTAGGAGATTTAGTCAGAATAAAAAAAGAAAAGAGTATTTTTGATAAAGGATATTTACCGAATTATACGAATGAAGTATTTCAGATAGCAACCATTAGACCTACCATTCCCATTACTTATGAAATATCTGACAAAAGTGGGGAATTAATTCAAGGAGGGTTTTATGAAAAAGAACTTTCAAAATTTATTATGAAATAAAATTACTTGTATATAAATGGATTCAAGACGCTCGAGTGATATGTTATCAGGTATAGTTAAGAACAGAGAAATTCAAAGAAAAAAAGTTCAACAATACGAGATGGAGAAAGCAGGGTTTCGGGAATATGCTTCAGAATTAAACGCTCCAGTTGTTATGGCACAAAAAGAAAACATGAAGACACAAAAAGATTACACTGAAGCGATCATGAAGAAATTACAAAAGAATGATGAAAATTCAAGCAGACGGTTTCAAAGATTAGGTAATGCATTTAAAACTTCAGAGGAATCGAGTTCAAAGGAATCGAGTAGAGCGCCAACTCCTGCTTTAGAACCAACTCCCGCTTTAGCCCCATTATCCATTGAAATGAATAAAGGTATTACCCAAGAGTTTTTAAATCAGATTAATTCAAAACATGCAGAATCCTGGGATGACAATGATCCTTATTTTAAAATACCTATGTATTACATTAGTAATCCTATGGATATAGAGGAGGCTATGAATCATTTAACAACTATAAGTAAAAGTTATGGTGGGACAAAGAGTAAAGGTTACTCTAACCATGATCAAATTATTGAATTTATAAGAGTTTACAAGGATAGGTTAAGAACCATTCAAAATAATTGGGGATTAGTCAAACAGCAAGGAACTGGAATATTTATGATTTGTGATGAAATGATTAAAAAATTGTACACTTTGATAGGTAGTAGAGTGAACGGGAATACATCTGATGAGGTGAGGAATGAAGCTATTGATATTTTGGATTCGTTAATGCGAAATAAATTCTTAAACAAGAGAGAATACAATTCAATATATAAAAAATATTTCTAATAAATGGTGTTGTTAAACATTGAAGGTAATGAAAGTATCATTGATATAACATTTAGTCAACCAATCGAATTGAATCGTAATTGGGATTATGAAATAGGTTTGAATCAGTGTACTTTGTGGTATTCGTGGCATAATATAAGTGATAAATTTGGGAATAATACATTTCAATACAGGAAAGATGAAGAGGGGGGATGGATAAATGTTACTATTCCTAATGGGATGTATAACGATGATTGTTTGAATTATTTTTTGTGTCAGTATTTTGATACACCAAAAGATAAATGTCCTATTGTAATCTCATCAAATCCAGCTTCTATGAGATTTGTCATCATATTACAAGAAAAATACATGTTTAGATTTAATAGTGACTTGTGTCAGATTTTAGGCTTTGAGAAGGATATTGAGATATCTAATAAAATTAATGAAGGTACAAAACTTCCGAATATAACAAGAAGTGTCGATAAAATTCAAATTCACTGCTCTCTTGTAAACAGTTCTATCGTAAACAAAAGTAAATCAGATGTCATTTGGACATTTGTTCCGAATACTGAACCGGGTTGCCAAATTGTTGAGAATCCTAGACAATTAATATATCTTCCTATCAACACAAAAGACTTTATTTACTCGTTGAGAATGACAATAACTGATCAGCTTGGAAGACCGATTGATCTGAATGGTGATAACGTAGGATACGTACTGCATTTAAGAAAAGCTTAAAGGATTATTGAAATAAAATTATTTACTTATAAATGTTGTTAAATAATAAGCGATTACTTTACAATAAGCAGTACGGAAGTGGAATCGGTAGTATATTCAAAAACATTGCTAATTCCCAGTTATTCCAGACGTCAGCAAAACAAATAAAAGATGGAGCATTGTCAATGTATAATAATATTATAAAACCGAGATTTGAGCTGCTGAAAAACAGAGCAATAGAATATGGAAAAGATTTGATTGATGTCAACAAGAAGGAACTGATTGATGTGATTGGAAATAAGAAATCGATGAAGGATCTTATAGGTACAAATAAAAGAATTTTAAATCAAAGAAGTCAGGACTTGATTAAAACGTTAATGACTGGAAATGGGTTAAAGATTCTGAAATGATTTTTATTGAATAATTTCCTTCTTATATAAATGGCAGTAAATAAAATTATTAGTCCGCAATGGAACATATTTGATGAGCCACTTGTGGATGATACAGTGGTCAAGTATGAATTTAAAGAAATTCGAGAAACAGATGTGAATGTATCCAATAAGTCAGAGTTTGAATTTGTAACAAAGAAATTAGATTCCTGGTTCTATCCAAGTGAAAGTTATCTTGAGGTAGGCGTAAGGATAGTAAAAGCTGACGGAACTAATATAGCTGCAACTGATGTCGCTACGTTGACGAATAATGGATTTAATTTATTTAGTACCGCCGAGTATGTCATAAACGATACACCAGTTGAAAAAATTAATCATGTTGGTATTACAACTACCGTTACAAAGTTGATTGAATACTCCGATGATTACTCTAGAAGTGCTGCTAGAAACCATTTTTGGTACAAGGATTATAATCAAGGAACTGATATCAACCCTATAACTAGTTCATTTACCGTACCTGCAGAAGGAAAACTAACAGCAGGAAATATGAATGTCACTTCTAAGCCTAATCCTAATTATAATAAAGGGTTTGAAAAGAGATATAATAGAACTAAAGACAGCAAATTAGTTAATATGTATTTACCATTATCAGAGATGTTTGGATTCTTGAAAGGAAACAAACGATTTTTTAGAGGTGCATCACACAGAATATGTCTAAGAAGAAATGATGATAATAATATGATTGTAAAAAATGGAAATACTAATTTTAAAGTCGTCATTGAGTATTTATCCTGGAAAATTCCTGTTATAGCTCCTAGTATTGAAATGATGAGTCAATTGGAAAAGGGTTTGGCAAAGGATAAAAAGTATAATTTGATGTGGGAAGCTTGTAATACTTATAAAAGTGATGTTAGTCAGAATAAGGAACACACCTGGAAAGTTGTGTCTGAGAGAAATAGTCCTACGAAAATCGTTGTGATGTTACAGAAAAATGAAAAGCATAACAACCAAAAAAAGAATAATATGGTGTTTGATCATATGAATTTGACGGATATAGAGGTTAGAATTAACGGGGATAAATATCCAGAAGAACCCCTCAAATGCGACTTTAGTGAGGAAAAATGCACATACTCGAATCTTTACAACAGATACATACACATGGGTTATAAGCAATTAGCGTTTGATACTGGTAGTGTAGTCAATATCGAAGAATTTAAAGAAGTATATCCACTATTTTGTTTCGATGTTTCTAAACACGAGTCAAATATTTATAATGGAACCACTGCTGATATTGAAATTAGTATAACTTTAAATGATCCTCAACCCGTACCATACAATATTTACTGTGTTCTATATTATGAAAGAAAAGCTACATTGGATATCATTAATAAAAATATGTATGTGAGTTTGTGATTTGGATTTTTATTAAAGAAAATCAGCCGCTAATAAATGGAGTCGCTAAAAGAAGTCTTGTCAACAATCAAAATGAATAAATACAATGATACAATCAGGAAGGAAGAACTAATTCTAGGATTGAAATATAGCATCGTTAAAATGAGAATGGCTAAGACAAAATATGGTGATAAGCTGGTTGTTGTTATTCATCATAATAACAAAGCCTGTGATTTGTTTATACCACAGAGATATAATGCAATTGCTGATGAGTTACTTTTAAAGAAAAATCTTGTTTTGCAGCCTATTATGAGGGTGAATAAGAACTCTGACCAATATGTTGATGTAGAACTGTTTACTCAGTAGTAGTTTATATGGATAACGAGTTGGTCTAAAGAAGAATCTGATTTTGCTACCTATTTTACGGGTAAACAAAAACTCTGAGTATTTGTTCATTTACCAGAAATGTGGTTCAGAATTTGTATTATATTTGGATAAAAATGAAAAATTGAAAAATTAAAAATCTAAAAAGAAGTAGTATTTTAGTGTATATTGCAGTAGTTTATATTTATTAAAGGGTAACATTTCCTATTTCTTAGGACCTTTATTTGGGAAATAAGAAAATCAAAATATCTATAAAAAGGGGGATTATTTGGTAAAAAGGATGTTAAAATTCAAGAAATTGATGTTAAAATGGGGTTTTGAAATTGGGGTGGGGGTGGAGTAGAACCGGCACTTATATACTACTAAGGGCCGAAATATAGCTCCAATAAAATTCTGATGACGTATCCGTTTTGCGCTATCAAACACAGTCCACTTCAGTTGAACTTTAAGATTGTCACTTAAAACTACAAAGTCTTCGACCTTCAACCCACCCTACGGATTTATTCGTCGCATTTAAAGCATTATCCTTCTGTCACTTATCACAACACATCCAGTTTCACATTTGTCAACTAGATCGGTTTCACATGCGATTAGTAGCAGACTTTCAAGACACTGGTCAGCCATTGTTGAACGCAAGGAGGTCTTAACCAACTTTATCTTGCTAAAAATTCTTTCCCCTTTTGCTAGAGGTATCAGAGATTGTCTTACAGCTTGAACGCTTTCCAAAAGAATTTGAAAACGTGAATTTTGGTTTCTGGGATCCCAAAACGTAAGTGGAGGGATACCTATGACTTCTTAAAAGTTGTCCGTCTATAAGTTCAGTTCAATTCAATTCAATTTATTTTCAAAACATTCACGGACTAAAATTCCGTTCTGTTAGCACGATTAGCGGAGGGACACCTATGACTTCATAAAAGATGTCCGTCTGTCAATTCAATTCAGTTTATTTTCAAACCATTCACGTCTGTTCGCACGATAACTTTCAAAGGGGTTGAGATATTCTGTTCAAATTTGACACAAGGACTCTTTGGGTCAAAGTGCAGGTCAAGTTCGAAGATGGGCTCTGTAGCCCTATATTTAGGGATGGGGGAGGGGTTTCAAATTAAGGGACGGATTTTTTTTTTAAATCGAATAAGATAGTAGATTTAGGGATAAGGAGACATGCTGAATCCGACTATTAAAATTATTTTCTCGCTGGACTATTAGTTCGCCCGGAATCCGGCAAAAATCGGAAAATTTGTAAAAGTAAAGTTAAATCTGAAGTAGATTAGAGGCTCTAGTTTAGGGGTAAGGAGACATGCGGAACACCTATATGAAAATTATTATTTCGCCGGACAAGTAGTTCGCCCGGAATCCGGCCCGAACCGGAAAATTTGTTTAAAATAAAAGTTTAATGTGAAGTAGATTAGAGGTTCAGTTTAGGGGTAAAGAGACACACTGAACACATATATGAAAATTATTTTTTCGCTCGACAAGTAGTTCACCCGGAATCCGACATAAATTGGAAAATTTGTGAAAAATAAAAGTCAAATCTGAAGTAGATTAGAGGCTCAGTTTAGGGGTAAGGAGACAAGCTGTCCACCTATATGAAAATCATTTCCTCTCAGGACAAGTAGTTCGCCCAGAATCCGGCCCAAACCGGACATTTTTTTAAAGTAAAAGTTTTATTGAACTTGAATAAGCTCATTCCCTTCCCTCATTCCCTTCGAGAGTTATCGTGCTTACAGACGGACGGACGGACGGACGGACAGACGGACAACTTTTGCGATGTCATAGGTATCCCTCAACTTACGTTTTGGGATCCCAAAAACATACAAAAAACAAAGAAACAAAGATATATTTTACTTATCGACCAAGGGCGAAACGACGCTTCTTCAAATTCGCGAAACTGTCCACTGCGCGATTGACGTCAAGTTTCTTCGCTTTTTGGGATCCCAAAACATAAGTTGAGGGATACCTATGACATCGCAAAAGTTGTCCGTCCGTCCGTCCGTCCGTCTGTAAGCACGATAACTCTCGAAGGGAAAGAGATATTTTGATGAATTCGCGAAACTGTCCACTGCGCGATTGACGTCAAGTTTCTTCGCTTTTTGGGATCCCAAAACATAAGTTGAGGGATACCTATGACATCGCAAAAGTTGTCCGTCCGTCCGTCTGTAAGCACGATAACTCTCGAAGGGAAAGAGATATTTTGATGAAACTTGGTGTGAGGATTCGTTCGGTTGGCGGACCAGTCGAGTTCGTAAATGGGCTTTGTAGCCCTACATTTAGGGGTGGGGGAGGGGGTTCAAATTAAGGGGCAAACAAAATATTTTGAAACAGCTAATGTGATAGTCGATTATGGGGTAAGAAGACATGCTGAACACGATGGTGAAAACCATTTTCTCGACGGACAAGTAGTTCGCCCGGAAACCGGACGATGGTGAAAACCATTTTCTCGACGGACAGGTAGTTCGCCCGGAATCCGGCCCAAACCGGAAAGTTTGTTAAAAATTAAAAGTTTTATTTGGAGTTGATCAGATGTCCGATTTAGGGCAAGAAGACATGCTGAACTTTTATGTGAAAACAATTTTCTACCCGGACATGTAGTTCGCCCGGAATCCGGCCAAAACCGGAAAATTGTTAGAAGTTAAAGTTTTATTTCTAGCTGAATAAATAATCGATTTAGGGGTAAGAAGAGACGCTGAATCCGTGTGTGACAATCATATTTTACCCGGACATATAGTTCGACCGGAATCCGCTGGAGTCGGAAAATTTGTTGTAAGTTAAATTTTATTTGAAGTTGATTAGATGCTCATTATTGGGGAAAGAAGATACCCTGAGTTCGTTTTTGAGCTTTCTTTTTTCGCCGGACAAGTAGTTCTAGAGTTCGGCCGAAACCGGGAAATTGGCAGAAGTGGCAGGAACTTTTCGTCAAAACAGATATGACTTATACGGGTAAACACACATGCTGAATCCATACCTGAACTTGGTTTTCTCAGATGATTAGCTATTTGGCCTTAATCTGTTTCTGAATTTTAATTGTAAGAATGTTCAAGGATTCTGGCGATGACTGGATCTGGCTAAGTTAAGACCCAGTTGTCTGGATCAGATATTGAATTTTTGGGATCCCATCGAAAAGTTTGGTCTTGTTCAGGTTGGGTAATAATGACCAAAAGATCACTTAGTCGGTCGTCTGACATAGACGTGCGAAGATACATTTTTACGCGTTTCATCCACGAAAAGAATCGTTCGTTCGATGCAGTCGACACAGGAAGCGACAAAATTAGGTCAAACGCCTCAAGGACCGAACAGAATGCTTCCGGATTCTTTGCAAGAAGTGATCGAGCATGCGATGCGTTCTGGGGTTATCTTAGGCCTATCTTAGTTTCGACGAGAGTTTCGAAGACGCTAAATTTCAGCTGGGGGGGGGGGGCAAACATCAAGCTGGGGGGGGGGCAAACTGGGGTCTGGAGGCAGTTGCCCCCCTGCCCTATAGCAAATTACGCCCCTGTGTGTGTGGGGGGAAGACAGCAAGGCATCCTTTATGTTGAATTTTTTTTCATTGCTAGTCCTGTAACAAGAGCTGGAAGCTCATATGGCACTTGCGAGGCTTGTTCAGATGATGAAATATAAAATTTGCCTATTCGTGGGTTTGTTCTAATCATCTGATCATCTGTAAGCAGACCCCTTGAGATAAGAATGATCATAGACTTGAGAATCATGAGAATGTATCGTTTGGTAAAAAGTATTTTATTTTAGAACTTGGTTGTAATGATGCGCACTTTAAAGGCGGTAGAAATTCATCTGGAACCACTTTAAGGGAGCTAGAACTTCATTTGTAAGAAAAATCTTGAGGCAAAAATGATGATGGGCTCATGGGGATCATGAAAATGTATATTTTGCTTTAAAGTATTTTTCTTACTCTGCGGTCAAGATTGGTACTTTAAGGAATAGTCGGATTTAGGAATTGTCGATTTGTCGATCTTGTCGAAACTCAATATTCCAGCCAAGTTTCATCGTCATATAGCACATGTGGAAGTACCTTAACTCGCGATCACCGGAATTCCGCCCCCCCCCCCCCCCCACCAAAATAACCTCCCACACAGTGCCCGGAGCCAATCCGGTTCTTTAAGTGATTTATCTAGAGCATCTGTTTGATATTCCCACAAAGTTTCATCCCGATCTCTCCAGTCTAAGCGGGTCACGTATTTTCCGGTCCCCCGCCCCCCAATAGTTGTTGGAATCCGGTCCGGACATAAAAAAAGACCCCACGATGATTGGATCGTGGAAAGTTTTATTTCCAAGTAAGTTTGACGGGTCCTTGATTGCCTGCCAAGTTTCTTCGTGAAAATCCCCAAAACCACCATCATCGGAATTCCGGACCCCCCCCCCCCCCCCTCCCGCCCCAAGTGTCCTGGTCCAGTCCAGTTGTGTAAATGATTTATCTAGAGCAGATGCTTGTTCTTCCCAGCGAGTTTCACTCCGATTCCTCCATTCTAACCGTTTCTCGAGATTTCCGGTCTACCCCCAACTCCCCCGTAGCTGTCGAATCCGTCCGGACTTAAATGGGATATAGAGATATGTCATCTATTCAGTTTCATTCCAACCCGATCACCCGTTCGAAGTTACGCACTAGTCATTTTCCGGATTCCCCGCCCTCCCCCCCCCCCAGATGGTCGGATCGGGAAACTGATTATTTACAAGATAGAACCCTACTCGAAAAGGTGTGACAAACCGCCGGACAGACGGAATTGCGATCGGTAAAAACTGTGGTCAAAGATAAATTATGCATACTTACTATAAGGTAGTTTATGTTGGTGTTTTTTGAGCAAGCAGGATAGCGTCGAGCATTCTTCCATACAGACAAGTATTTTGACTAACGAAAGTATTTTGACTAAAGTTCACATCTATTCATCTTACAGACTTGTGATGGTAACTTTACTCAAGCTGTTGAAAATGATCACAGGCAAAGATGAAGCTGATGACGCCTGTCCTGAAAAGAAATTTCCTGGAGAATTTGATAGAATCTTTGCCAGTTCACTGAAAACGACAATCTATTCTTGGGGTAAAGGAAGAAAAGATAATGTATCATACGACCAGATGGATTGCTTCGTGAGGATTCTTGGTAAGTAAATATTGTGAGTGGTAAAGAAGCAAATTGGCTCCTTTCCTGTTCAGACTCCCGATCATACAGGGGCAGACAACAATGGCGGCATATTCTTTTGTCTCCAGTTGAGAGTTTTCTTCCTCAGACATCAAAACCGTGTTGCCATATTGGTGGATTTTGCGGCAAACTGACGGATATTACGACAGACAGGGTGTTATTTTTTATCCTATTGACGATCCCTGTAATTTTTCTTGCAGTTTTTGGTTAAAAGAAATTTTTGCGTGTTTTTTGCTTATTTTTCGCGTATTTTTCTAAGACAGCGGCGTATTTCTTGAATCACGGTCTATCAACACTGCATCAAAGTGAATGATGGTTCACTTTCATCAAAATGTCATCAAATTCACTAAAAAATCAAATTCACTAAAAAAATGAATTTGATGACATTCATTCCATCATTCATTCTTGAACCAAGAGTCATCAAAGTCACTCCTTGAGAACAAGCAATTTGCTAACTCCAGCTAGAAGGTAAACTTTGTAAATGTGAGAGTTCGGCTACCTATTGAAAATCAAGTAGCCTACTTGTATTGTGCCAGCCAACTGATACTTTCTGTTCCAGTAGCCAACAGCCCGGTACTAGATGTCTATCTATTTGAACTAACAGGTTGAACTTATCTAACTCTCTACCTACTACGTTACTTAAAAAAAGGCTACCAACAACAACAACCAAATTTAGATTAAGTATTGACTGATTGAAATGCAGACAGTACCAGCTTAAAATTGATTTTTTTTTTTTTTTTTTTTTTTTTTTTTTTTATATCAGCCACGAGTGTCTCACTACTTCGTAAATTCTAGGGACCACTCAGGTTCGACTACTTCTGGAGCAGGATCGATGCAAAGTAACGGCAGACAGATATCTTCTCTCCTACACATTCATTCTGATGGTTCGTGCTGAACTTCTGACCTCAGATGTTAAACCGCTTGACTTCTACGCTGCCCTGTGAGTAATTAAACAGTAATTAAATCATACTAATTACATTCCTCAGTTTCGCGATTTCTGTCCTTCCGTCCGTCTGTCGGTCCGGATTTTGCTGGTTCGGGCACTTTCACATAAGCTAGGACGATGAAACTTGGCGGCATATCAGGGATCCGACCAGATTAAATAGGAAATAGTCACTTCCCAGATCCGACCATCTGGGGGGGGGAGGGGGGACCCGGAAAATTGAGGTATTTTAACTTACGAAAGAGTGATCGGATCTTAATGAAACTTGATATTTAGAATGACCTCATGTCTCAGACATCCCACTTTAATTCCGGATCGGATCCGGTGATATTGGGGGAGTTTGAAGGGGGAACCGGAAATCTTGGGAAACACTTAGAGTGGACGGATCGGGATGAAACTTGGTGGAAAAAAAACAAGCACAAGTCCCAGGTACGTCATTGACATAACCGGACCAGATCCGAGCACTGTGGGGGAGCTGGGGCGGATTTCTAGTGATCCCGCGAGTTCTGTATACTTCCTGATGTGCTAGGACGATGAAACTTGACAGGTATATCAGGGACCCGAACAGATTGACTGGAGAATAGTCGTTTCCCCCATCCGACCATCGTGGGGGGATTGGATGGACGGGGAAGTCGGGAATCTAGTGACATGCATGTATACTGAACAGGTGATCGGATTTGAATGAAACTTGGCTAGTGGAAAGAGCTATCGTCTCAAATGCTCCATGTCAAGTCCGGATCGGATCCGATCTTGGGGGGGATCTGAAAACTTATGAAACGCTTAAAGTCGAGGGATTGGGATGGAACTTAGTGGAGAGAATAAGAATTAGGCCTAGAGACGCGATTGACGGAGCCAGATCGTTTCGCGGCTCTGTGGGGGGGGTTGGAGGTTTCCCGGAATTCCGGTGATCGCGAGTTAGAATAGTTCCAGATGTGCTAAGATGATGAAACTTTGCAGGCATATTAGTGACCCAACCGAATTGACTTAAGAACCCGACACAATGCCCTAGGAAAACTTCCATTCCTGGATCCGACCATTTTTAGGGGACTGAGGGAAGGGGAATACGGACATTGACTTCCGCAAGTTGTGAACGGGTGGTTCGGTTCGAGTGAGACTTGATGGATGATAAGAATAAGAAAACCAAACGGATGGACCGAATGGGAGGCAAGATGGACAGTACCGAGTTTATGCGGCCTTGGCGTCCGGACAGGATCCAGCCAAGGAAGGGGGGGGGGGCGAAAATTTGCAGAAAAAAAAAATTGCAGAAAAATTTGCTCCGATTTCAGTCAAACTTGATGGACGGGAAGAGGAGATGCAAGAGATCGACGTTTATGTTTCCAAGACGTATTCGGTCACAGTGGGGGAGTTGGAGAGGTTTTTGGATGATCCGAAGCGATGCCGGAAATGCTACATATCATATTTCTAGGTCCGAACCGCAATTTTGGATGACAGGTGTTTTGTAACATTCGCATCTACTTTCTTGTACCGCCTACTCGTAGCAAGTGCCATATGAGCTCGTAGCTCTTGTTATTTCCCGGTACCTGTGCATTTTTCTTCCGCCACAGTGTCATACAAAACTTGATACTGCACATTACTTTAAATTGTACAAGAAATAAGAATGTAGAATCCCGTTTTCGTTGCTTTTGGTTCGCCGACTAAGGAGTGCAAAGGACATTAGTTATATTTGTTTTTAAGAACATCAGTTATACACTGTAAAAATCTTGCAGTATTTTGCTGATGGGATTAATCTTGTCTCTAAAAAGATAGTCTTATCTCTAATTTGGGTTAACCTTATCTCAGTAGAGATAAAATCAATCCGAGTAGCAAGTACTGCAGTTAACTTTAATCCTTACTCGGAGAAACTTTTTACAGTGTTGTTGTTTTTAGTTGCTAAATTGTGTGACCACAATATATATGACGAAAAAAAACTCAGTTTTCGGCTTCGTCCGTGAGATAATTTTTGAAAATATATTGAATTGAATTGAACAAATCATCCCTCCAGGACTCTGCTTTCCAGTCCTTGTCCTTCTTTGTCCCTTCTTGAAAGATTTGGATGTTTCGCTGGTGACGACGGCTTACTAAGTATTTTACAAAGGAATTCGAGAAGAACTGCTCTCTAGCTCGAGTGGAGCAAAACTTCCGATGTAGTTTTCTAGACAGCCCGCTCTTTCTGATCGGTCGTGAATAGAGTGGTGAGGTAGTGCGAGTTTTTAAATGAATTTAATCTTTCGAGTCGAGCACTAACGCATAACATGACATGGTCTGTTTTTCTTTTTGTCTGATAACGTGATCCCTGGTTTCCAGAAATTCTTTCCATGAGCATAAGGAATCATATGTGAAAAATTATTATTTTATGTTTACACTCTCAGAAGTTTCATAACAGATAACGGAAGGATGCGCGGTTTCAACAGACAATGCGTAACAGACAATACTTGGGATGTTATCAGTTCTGTTTCGAAATGTTATGCATTAAATGTTATGCATAAAAAGCATTGCCAGGAAAAGCCAAAAAACAGACAAAAAAACATCTGCTGACTTTTTTGTTTGTCGTCATGATGCCGGAAAATTCAGCAGATGCTTTTTTGGCGATTTCGGCTCTTCCTGGAATGCTTGTAATACATAATAATTCATGCATATCGTTTTCAGACACAACAGATTACATCCCAAGCGTTGTCTATTACGCATTTTCTGTTGAAACCGTGCATCCTTCGGTTATCTGTTATGAAACTTCGGACAGTGTAGATATTAACTTGCAAACAGTCTAATATTGCATAAAAATCGGTCGTGCGAATGGGCAACGACAAGGATAGAGCGAGTGGGGAATAGAAAATAAAATTATATGTTTGTTCTTAGTCATCTTGCTCACGAGATGGAAGAAGACGTGGAGGATGGCCGTTGGGAACTGATTCCTTGGGCTTTCCCAGACGAAGAAACCACGGATGGATGTGAAAAGCTGATAAAAGTGAGGCATGATCTGTTCTTCAACAAGCTGAAGTGTCGAGCATTGGTATCCCGGACAGCCTGTGAGCAGGTAGGAACAAAAAAGAAGTTACGGTAGCGTTCCACAGAATTGTTATTAGTTACTATCGTTGCGGCACGCCCTTCACAAAATACAATGACAAATTGCCGCCAGATGCGGTAAAGAAACAATAACGATCGCAAGCGAGTTCTTGGTGTAAGTTTAGGGTTTTCGGTTCTTACCGAGTCGCGCACTAGCCCCGTGGTAAAGTCAACCAGCAATCACCACTGAAGTCGGAAGCCAGGATTGACAAACTTGATGAAGTTTTACAGAAGAGGGCACAAATAGAGGCAGAGACAATTTAAACATGCCTAGGCCTAAAGGAATTGAAAATAGCCAAACAAACGGGGATATACCTACACCCAGGGGCGTCACGACCGGGGGGAGGGGGGGGGGACGCCCCCCCTCCCCAATGTTGTCGGCCAGTCGGTAAAAAATAAAACCGAGTCGGCGCGAAGCGCCGCGATGTTTCGCCAAAACAATTGATTTTTTCAATGAAACAGTCGATTTTTCGTCAAAACAGCCGTTTTTCTCTGAAAATCAGTCGATTTTTTCGAAACTGTCGTTTTTTTCTTGAAAACAGTCGTTTTTTCTGCAAAAACAGTCGGTAAGAATTACCAGACAGTCGGTAAATTCCTTGCCCCCCCCCCCCCCCCCCCAAACATTTTGGCTAGTAACGCCTATGTACACCAAGATGTAATATTTCATTGTTTACTTTATGCCAGCGCATCTAGCGGCCAAAAAAGAACTGTTCTGGAAGGAATTCTATGAAGGGCGAACTCGTGTTATAATTTTTGTTCCACAGGCCGCCATGATAAGAAAATTAGCTCCTCCCTCTTATTATATCTGTCCATGACCGATAAGATTGTTACAGTTTATGGTGGGTTTGCCCACTGCGTAAAATCCGAGCGTATTTTTCCCACGTATTTGAGCTTGAAAAGATTTCTAGCGGTACGGAGGTATTAAATACAAAACTGACCGATTTCTCAAATACGTCCGTACTGCTAGAGATCTTTTCAAGCCCAAATACGTGCGTGAAATACGCTCGGATTTTACGCAGTGTTAAATGCACCATTACTTATCATGGTGGGGAGTATCACATGGTTAACAACTATCGCTTCAGCAGGAACTCCCGTAAAACTTGAGACGTATGTCCGCATTGTTATTTGTTATCGTTCCAGTGAGTATTGTAACTACCACAAAACAGAGCTGGCTCCTCCTCTCCTCATCATGACCTACAGTAACTTCCTGGAACGGAACTTAAAGCGGGCCACAAAAAATGGTCTTTCTGCCACACACACAATGCTAACCATCCCTAGTCCCTACTGCCACTATGAATGCTCAAAACCACTAAAATCAACGTAAAACAATGAGCAAATTAAAAAAAACACCAAATTTCCTAGGTTTCAGATAACTCTTTCTGGACTAAATCTCAGCCGACTATCCCGGACAGTTGTTATGGCACGTAGGGAGCCAAGGATCAAAATAATAATTTCCATCTAATGCTCCGACTGTTTATTACAAATACAAATAAATTAGTGTGGTACCTCTGGAGACATACACAAATTATCAGTTAGGTCTTATAATTCTTTGCTAATCAATCCTGGAAAATTCCGCCATCTAGAAAAGAAGACGTTGTGCGTGGTTTTTTTCTCGAGCCAAAACAGCAACTCGGCAATCGAGTTCAAATCTAAACAAACCCGTGGCATGCGATCGCTAAGAGAAGGTAAACAGAATGTTTGGATTAGGTCTTTAAAATACCTAACATCAAGAACAACTAATCACAAGAACCTCCGTCTTCCTATCTCTGTAATGCGACTATGCGGAGTCGAGTATAGATAGATAGATCAGTGTATTTCAAAAGCCCAAGGGCCATATCTACAAAAAAACAAAATATTACTTAAAGGACACCTCGCACTATTTCAACTTACAGTGTGCTTTCAACAAATAACTCACGGTTTTGGGTGATTTAAGTATTTTTCGAGACCCGTTGACTGACAGCGAAAACAGGGAAAAAATTTACATGACCGGTTTTTCTGATGGAAAAACTTCTCGCAGAAAACTGGCGACAGCGTGATCCACATCGAAGGTATCTAAACACGGCAAGTGAGAAAATCAGCGTGGTTTTGTTAGAGGGGTTAGAATGTACCATACGATGTTGGTGTCTCCGTGTTTAGAAATGTATGGATGATTATGGAAGTAGGTTCCGTTGGTATTATTGGTAAGACAGATCCTTTAAACAATCAGACTCCTTCTAAATTCTTAACATTTATCTATGTATACGCCCACTCGAGTAATAACGGTAGGGTTAATATTACTCAAAGTTTCGGGAAGTGACATAATTACACCATCTAGATAAATATTTCTTAAAGGAACGGAAAACTTGACTAAAACTTGACTCGGGGAGCTAGCTGACATATCAAGAATGTACCCCCAGTCGATATTGAGAGTAAGAAAAACTATCATTACGACCATTGCAGTTTCCGGGCAGTTTCCGAGAATTCGACTTTTGAGTTAGTAGGGAAAAAATCAAAAGGTTTGTGTGCCATGAGTAGGAATTGAACGCACGACCTCTTGACTACTGTCCCGATCTGTTAGTCAACACGGCCAAAGGCGAACTTTTACAGTGTATAAGTGCATAATTACAGTGCATAAGGGGCAAGGACCTGCCAGCTAGCTTTGGGAGCACTAAAGAGGGGGTTCGAGATAACAAAAAAGGGGGGTCCTGTCGACAAGAAGTCCCTGTATCTTTATCTAAGCCCCCCAGGTCGGTTTGATGGCCGAAAGTTGCGTAGTCTAGTTTTCTGTGCCTTTAAATCAGAAAGCTTCGGGGCATCTGCGGAGAAAACGGTCCAAATTTTCTTCCTCCTCCTCCCAGAGTGGGCAAGCATATCTCCCATCAGGAACCAAACTACCTCTCTCGAAAACCTACTGCCTGCTCTGCACTGGAAGGCAGTTTGCCCTTAGTTGGATCCTATACTCTAACCCGTCAGAGAACCTCAGAAAGAACGAGAAACGTCACTCGAACGACGATTCAAATCCTGTGTCAACCAGTAAACGGCGTTGGTTGGGAACAGCTGTGGTGACGCTTCCGGCTCTTACCTGGGCGCACGGCGGTTCTTCATCGGCATCAAGAGCAGCCTATCCAGGATACAAATCATGGGGCCTGTGCGAATCATCCCCATGGGTACGGGGTTGGTTCGGACAAATTGAAAAACAGGAAAAAAATGTTTTTCGTAGGTCTTCTCCAACCTTTCTGAGATGGAATACAACTTTTTACTATAAAGAGATAACTTCCCTGAAGCTTTACTAAAAATGCTAAGGTGACGAATAGATGAAAGATTTGCTCTCTTGTTCCCGGTAAAAATAGTACGTGAAATGAGAGTAAATTTAAAAATTTTCTACTGATTGCAAATCAATTATTTGTATTTAATCTTAAAAATCTGATGTAGAAATAAATCTGAGAAAATTACCAGCTATTCTCCCAGACATTCGACATGTTTGACAACAAAAACGGTGTAATCCGCCAAGAAAATGGTGGCCTAGCGAGAAAAGGAAAATTAGTGCCCGGGTCAACTCCGAGCTCCCCTATCCTGGATACCCTACCCGATGCAAACGAGCGGAGGGTAGAAGCTACGTGGAACATTATAATGCGTTACCCTACAAACAGCCACATCGCAGTGGAGCTCCGGAGAAGAAATTTCCTTACAAACGCCATCTGAGTCGTCCTTTAAAGTTGATTGGTTGTCTACCATTATGTTGTCATGTCTGACTCGCTGCAGAGCGGCTTCGTATCTCCACACCTGCAGGCCTGCTACGGTTTTTCATCTGGTATGCGCAGCGGCGAAGAGGGAAGTAGACGGGTATCAACTCAAAGCTCCCAGTTGTATCCATAGTCGCTGCATTAGCGGGGGGTTCTGTCGGATTATTTGTTCTTTCTAATGGGCCTTGATGTAGAGCGTGGTTGAATATTTCAGCTTTCGCCTGGTTTCTTAATTTGCCGTTTTACTGATTTCCATCCGTCACGCAACTAACCGAGCCAAATCAGGCTGTGACCCTGACGGACGAACCGATCGTCTTGACGAGAATTTGAGTTCGTAAGTACCCTTCAGCCACAGATGCGAATCATATTTGATGACGCTAAACTGAGAAAAGTCAGCTGACATTTGTTCTACTTGTTTATATATTTTTTTTCGGATCCCAAAACGTAAGTGGAGGGATACCTATGACATTGCAAAAGTTGTCCGTCCGTCTGTCCGCACGATAACTCTCGAGGGGATTGAGATATTTTGATGAAACTTGGTGGGAGGATTCTTTGGGTCAAAGTACAGGTCAAGTTCGAAGATAGGCTCTGTAGCCCTATATTTGAGGGTGGGGGAGGGGGTTCAAATTAAGGGACAAAACAAATATTTTTAAACAGCTAATGTGATAATCGATTAGAGTACGATATTGAAAACCATTTTCTTGTCGGACAAGTAGTTCGTCCGGAATCCGGCAAAAACGGAGAGTTGGCAAAAGTAAAAGTTTCATTTGAAGTTGATTAAATGTTCGATTGAAGGATAAGAAGACTGCTGAACACGATGGTGAAAACCATTTTCTCACCGGACAACTAGTTCGTCAGGAATCCGGCCCAAACCGGAAAGTTTGTTAAAAGCGAAAGTTTTATCTGAAGTTGATCAGATGACATATTTAGGGGTAAGAAGAGACGCTGAGTCTGTATACGACAATCATTCTTTACCCGGACATATAATTAGTCCGGAATCCGGGTGTAACCGGAATTTAAGTCAAAGTTTTATTTAAAGTTGATTAATTGTTCTTTATAGGGATAACGTGATCCGCTGCATCTGTTTCTGAATTTTCTTTTTTTTTGCTGGACTAGTAGTTCGCTCGGAATTTGGGCGAAACCGGAAATTTGGCAGAAGTAAAGCAGGAAGTCTCGGTCAGTACCGTCAAATAAGATATGGCTTATAGAGGTAAATCTGAACTTGGTTTTCTCTGATGATTAGCCTGGCGAAGACTGGATCTGGCGAAGACAAGACCCAATTGTCTGGATCAAATATTAGATTTTTGGGATCCAATCGAAACCTTTGGTCTTGTTTTGCCTTGTATTCTATTTTGTTTACTTTGTTTATTTTTTATTGTATATTTGTTATCAGCTGATACTTGTTCCATCCATTGCAAGGGTTCTTTTCAGGCTGTTAGGATAAGCGAGCTGAGAGTTTTTTCAAGAGGTATTTAGGTCTCTTTGGCAAGGGTCCTGTAGGCTGTAGGTAGAAGAACGACCATGCAACCTTGAAAACCATGGACTGTTTCTTCCTGGACGAGCCCCCACGAACTACCGTACCCGGCAGCAGAATAAGCTCTAGCCCGTAAAGTTTAACCGAATAGGTCTGGGATCATAGATTGGCGAATCCGATCATGAAAGGATTTGAATCCGCATCCAGGGCTAGGTAGGAATCCGATTCCGAATCCACCATTTCATGATGAGGATTCAAATCCGGAATTGAATCCAGATTCGATTCGAATCCGACCTTAACTAAATCAATCATGTACTTGGGTTAGAATTTAAAGCGAGCCACAAAAAATGGTCTTTCTACCACACACACAACGCTAACCATCCCTACTGTCACCATGAGTGTTCAAAACCACTAAAAACACCGTAAAACAATGAGCAAATTAAAAAAAAACACCCAAATTTCCTAGGTTTGAAATAATTCTTTCTGGACTAAAACTCAGCCGATTATCCCGGACAGCTGTTATGGCACGTAGGGAGCCAAGCGTCAAAATAATAATTTCCATCTAATGCTCCAACTGTTTATTAAAATTACAAATAAATTATAAAACCAAGACCAGTGTGGTACCTCTGAAGACATACAAAAATTATCAGTTAGGACTTATAATTCTTTGCTAATCAATCCTGGAAAATTCCGCCTTCTAGAAAAGAAGAGGTTGTGCGTGGGTTTTTTCTCGAGCCAAAATAGCAACTCGGCAATCGAGTTCAAATCTAAACAAACCCGTGGCATGCGATCACTAAGAGAAGGTAAACAGAATGTTTGGATTAGGTCTTTAATAATCAGCGGTGTTAATGTTTTATGATGGAAAACGCACCCGTTGCGTTTCTCCGTTTTACGCCACAGCATGCGAAGAGCACCTTGCCAAGAAGGGCCAACATATCGCTGGAACATATCTCAGCCGACTTATTCGTTTCCCGCCACCGAAAAACTGGAGGTCCATGCCGCGGGGTTACCCATTCCCCGGCACATGATGTACACCCTTTCCCCGCACCGACCGAAATCGACGGTACGCGTCCATAAATTGGGTAATTTTGCTTCTAAACATGCTGATCCAACACGTGGCAACCGGCACCGGTTGGGCACCGCGGCCCTGGGCACTTGCTGTAGACTAAAATCGACTGGGCAGCCCTTCGTTTCGTTCTTCTAGCTACAGCCTGAAGGGGATCTTTGCCAACAGAAACCGAAATATCGCTGTGACAAACCCTCTCCTATTCATTTTGCGCAATCAAAAGATGAGAGAGAGAGAGAGAGACTGGTATAACTGAAAACTATCATAGCTGTACCTAATGTACACTCATATTTGACAGTGCAAAACGGATACGCGGGTAAGCCGTTTGGCCCTAATTAGTAAAAAAAAATAACCAATCGGTATAATTTTTTATATTTCTAGTGGCTATTAGGGGTAAAAAGTAACATGCTTATGGAGTCTTACGAAGACTGGAAATATGCTGAACCCAATTTCTGGATCAATAAGTCCAGTTAATGTTATATTTTCGGGATCCCATGGAACCTTTGGTCTTGTTTCTTTGGAATTTTGAGGGTTGACAACATCAGCGTCAAACCGATTGCGAAGAAACTAAAGTAAAGTGTTACGAACCAGAAGCCCCGTCTCCCCATCTTTGTAAGACGACCATGCGGAGAAATCTCTGTACCCTCCCGATTCAAACGAGCAGAGAGTAGGAGCTACGCGGAACAGCACAATTTGTTACCTCTACAAACAGCTATATCGCAGTAAAGCCCCGAAGAAGAAATTTCCAAAGTAAAAGCCGATTGGTTGTCTGGACGCGCTGCAGAGCGTGTCAGCGCGCCCCCTGCACTAATTCCTCTGATGTGCGCAACGGCGAAAAGGAAAGTAGACCGGCAGCAACTCAAAGCTCAGCAAATACCTCTAGCTCAGCCCAAATTTGGCAGGGTGTCCATAGTCGCTGCATGGGACCAAAGACGGAGGTTCTATTGGCTTATTTGTTATTGGTGTTACTAAGCAACACTTTTCGTCAGCGAAGTCGACCAAAGGTTTCTGCATCAGTTCAAGTAACCCAGGCATCGCAAATCTAGTTGATCAGCTGATCCGTAGGCCGGTTGTAGTAACTAGTAGATCGAGATTTAGCATTAGACATGTTGGGCCTTTAGTAAAGGAAGGCTTATCGACAGAGTTAAGGTCATGTAGTGTTTTATTGAATTTTCATAGCATGTTAAAGGTTCATTGTTTTGCTATACATGATTTTGATGCGTTATTCTCAGCCGTTTAAGTTGTGTTTTTCGTTATGTTTTTTATAGTTAGCAGTGATTCTGGTTGAAAATGTTTTTTGGGGGGTTGGGCGTCCCAGACCAGGTAAGTCAAGCTCTTTTCTTTCTTTCTTTCCTTTTTTATGGCACTTGCAGCCTCTGGCTCAAGTGCCATATACCGATCACAATTCCGTCTGTCGGTCTGTCGGTCGGTCCGAGTTTTTTGTCCCACATATCCGAGTTAGGGTACTTCCAGATGTGCTAGGACAATGAAACTTGGCAGGCATATCAGGGACCCGACCAAACTAACCTGGAAATAATCAGTTTCCCGGTCCGACCATATGGGGGGGGGGAGTGCGGGGCGCTGGAAACTTGCAAATTTAGGGCATTTTGTCACTTTTTTTCTGAGTTAGGGTACTTCTAGATGAGCTAGGACAATAAAAATATTGTCGATCAGATAATGGTGGGGGAGTGGAGGGAGGGGAATCCGCAGGGGAATCCGGGAAATTGAGAAGTGTGTAACTTTCGAACGGATGATCGGATTGTAATGAAACTTCATAACTGAACAGAATATATATCTGTAATGTCCCGTTTAAAGTCTTGACCGGATTCGGTAGCCAGGGGGGAGTTGGGGGGGGGGAGACCGGAAATTTCAAGAAACGGTTAGAATGGAGGGATCGGAGTGAAACTTGCTGGGAAGAACAAGCATCTGCTCTAGATAAGTCCTTTAGACCATTGTACTTGATCCGGACACTTATGGGGGGGGGGGGGGGGTCCCGGAATTCCGGTGATGGTGGTTTTGGGGATTTTCACGATGAAACTTGGCAGGCATATCAGGGACCCAATCAAACTGACTTCAAAATAAAAATTTTGTCGATCAGATAATGGTGGGGGGAGTGGAGGGAGGGGAATCCGAAATTTTCAGTCATGCGTAATTTTGGAATGGGTGATCGGATTCGAGTGAAATTGAAGAATTCAACAGAGGACATTTCTCCGATGATTTTTTTCATATCCGGACCAGATCCGGCAACTATTGGGGGGGGGGGCGGAAAATACGTGCCCCGTTTAGAATGGAGGGATCGGGATGGAACTTTGTGGGAAGAACAAACAGATGCTCTAGGTAAGTCATTTGCTGAATCGGATTGGCTACGTGCACCGCGGGGGAGCTGGGTGGGGTGGGGGGGGGTGGACCGGAAATCTCGAGAAACGGTTAGAATGATGGTATCGGAGTGAAACTTGCTGGGAAGAACAAAAATCTGGTCCATGTAAATCTTTTACATAATTTGACTGGATCCGGACACTTGAGGGGGGGGAGGAGGGGTATCCCGGAATTCCGTTTTTTGGGGGATTTTCACGACGAAACTTGGAAGGCATATCAGGGACCCGGTCAAACTGACTTGGAATAAAAAAAAAATCCTCGATATGATAATCTTGGGGGGGGGGGAGTTGAGGGAGGGGAATCCGGAATATTGAGTCATGCGTAACTTTGGAACGGGTGATCGGATTCGAGTGAAATTTAATAATTAAACAGAGGACATTTTTCTCTTGTGACCTTTTTCGTGATGCCCATCAGCCCATTAGCAGTTTTGCCTCAAGGGTTTTGCTTACAAATGAAGTTCCAGCTCCCTTATAGCGCGCATCTCAACCGCAAAGTCGAAACTTACTTTTGATCAATCAAATCATCTTGACACATGCCATATGAGCTTACAGCTCTTGTCTTATTTATATTTGTCGAAGTTTTTGTTGATGTTGATGTTTTGTTTTGAGGGTATTTAGTCCCTCACAGGTTCGCCTCTGGGCATTGAAGATTCTAGTTTTTTTTTTAATAAACCCTTCATTCATTAAAAAAAAAATTAAACTCTTCGACCTTCTAGGTTATTGAAAACATGCCAAACCATCCCATTTGGTATCGCGAACGTCCCTATCACCATGCCGGTGCAACTCGTCAGTATGAGCAAGCAGCTGTGATGGTCCCTCTTGGTCCTAGTGGGGGGATAAGACCCTGCGTCGAGTGTGACCGCCTGTCTGTTGGCTCAAACAAATGGGATCCGTACAATAACCTTGTACCAAGCCTGATGCCGGTATACGAAGAGCAGGGCGGCACGCAGTCGTAAGTTATAAAGCGTAATCCCCGGCTTTATTGCATTGTTTAAATAGGTGTAATAATATGTAATGCGGCGTCTACAGATTCCCTTTTTCTCTAGGTGCTCTGTAATAAGTGTATCGAGGACAATAGAACCGAGTTCTTTTTGGGATCACAAAACGTAAGTGGAGGGATACGTATGACATCGCAAAAGTTGTCCGTCCGTCCGTCTGTCCGTCTGTTAGCACGATAACTCTCGAAGACAATGAGGAAACTTGGTGTGGGGATTTTCGGGTCAAGGGTAAGGTCAAGTTCGTAGATGGGCTCTTTAGCTCTACATTTGGGGGTGGGGGAGGGGGTTCAAATTAAGGGACAAACAAAATATTTTTAAACAGCTAATGCGATAGCCGATTATGGGGTAAGAAGACATGCTGAGCACGATGGCGAAAATCATTTTCTCGCCGGACAAGTAGTTCGTCCGGAAGCCGGCAAAAACCGGAAAGTTGGTTAAAAAGTAAAAGTTTTATTTGAAGTTGATTAGAAGGAATCCAGCAAAAACCGGAAAGCTGGTTAAAGTAAAAGTTTCCTTTTAAGTTCATTAAATGTTCGACTTAGGGGTAAGAAGACATGCAATTTCTCGCCGGACAACTAGTTCGCCCGGAATCCTGTCAAAACCGGAAAATTTGTTAAAAGCAAAAGTTATATCTGAAGTTGATTAGATGACAGATTTAGTGTAAGAAGAGACGCTGAGTCTGTATATGGCAATCATTTTTTACCCGGACATATAATTAGTCCGGCATCCGTTGTAACCGGAATTTTTTTAAGTCGAAGTTTTATTTAAAGTTGGTTGGATGTTCTTTGTAGGGATAAGGAGATACGCTGGATTCGTTTCTGAATTTTCTTTTTTTACTGGACTAGCAGCTCGCTCGGAATTCGGGCGAAACCGGAAAATTGGCAGAAGTAAAGCAGGAAGTTTCGGTCAGTATCGTCAAATTTGATATGGCTTATAGAGGTATATCCTAACGTGGTTTTCTCTGATGATTAACCTGGCGAAGACTGGATCTGGCGAAGACAAGGCCCAGTTGTCTGGATCAAATATTAGATTTTTGGGATCCCATCGACACCTTTGGTCTTGTTGGCTTATGCAGAGCCAATCAGATCGCTTCGTTGGTTCCGCCAGCTGGCCGAGGAAAGGAGCAGCGTCGTCAGGGTTGCCACGAGAAGCACTGAAATTATAATTTGTTAGAAGTTTAAGTAACAACACTTTTCTTCGAAAGAACACTTTTGTTCTGTTACTACTGCGTATTGTTAGTTCGAGGACCAATGCTGTCCATCCGTTAATTTACTAGCTTTCTACGAAACTGGGCGTCAAATTGTACTCGTGTACTTCAAGTAGTATTAAGAACACTTTTTCTGATCATGAGAAGCTTGAAAAATTCTATAAGGGGGCAACACCGAACGTTGCATCGATAAGAACCTTTTACTTTCAGTTTGGACAAGCGTGTGTTTTAAGACGTAAACATCATGTATAGCGCTATCAGGGGCGTCCCGACACCTTTCTGATGGGGGGGGGGGGGGGGGGGTTGCCGCTTCAGAATTTTTCGAAGTTTTACCGGAATTTTTTCAGGTTTTAGCGGAAATGTCTCCGTAATGACCATCTCTGCAGAAACTCTAGCATAGGCCTACTGTTGTTTTATGTTATACAAACAACAAAAATAGGTTTGGTGAAGTTTTAATTAAGATTCAGCTTATTTTTCAGTCTGATATTTGAATACTGAAATATTTTGACACATCTGAGAGATTTTGCATTTTTCGTTAAAACGTTCAGAGCGTTCGCTGCTTGCATGACAAACCAAACTCATCCAGACGCTGAGATTTTAAACTGCAAAAAAAACTGCATTTCCAGGGCGATAGATGCGACACCGGAGAAGTTACGCCTGTAGAAAAGTAGGAAAATGATTGTAGGATGTCTTGCATTGAATCTGATATTTTTATTTTATTTTTCGGCAACGGCTTACATTTCTAGTTGGTAAATATTTCAAGCGTAGAGGGACAGTACATAGAGGTATGACAAATCCGAAAGAAGAAGTTCATCCTATGAAATCGACTATCCCTGGATAAAGGAGAAATGAAAGAACCACATTTTTATCAGGTTTTCAGGAATATTTAAGTGAATAGGTGAGATGTTACTAGACGTGCTGGACCTCACGCCTATTCGGTTAAACTTTAAGATTGTCACTTAAAACTAAAAAGTCTTCGACCTTCAACCAACCCTACACATTTTTTCGTCGCGTTTTCCATTTGTTCACAACACATCCAATTTCACATTCGACAACTAGTTCGGTTTCACATGCGATTAGTAACAGACGCTGGTCAGCCAATGTTGAACGCAATGTGGTGAACAACACTACGCTTAATAAAAAGTCTTTCCCCTTTTTCTGAGATAACATGGATTGTCTTGGCCAGCTTGAACGCTTTCGATACTAGTGGTAAAACATCTTTCAGTTCACGAAAAACTTCGAACATTTTCTTTTTGTTTGGTTCGAGGCTCTCCTTACGACATTTGAGATCATGTCGGAACAAGGCTAACTCGTCGTTGAATTCTTCTCGGCTTTTCACCGGAAGGGAGTCGAGAAAGCTGTCGAAACTGAAGTAGGCGGTACCGTGATATGATTCCTGGAACAGTATTTGTAGTTGGAAATGATGGATTTCAGAAGGTTGCCTAATTCTTGAAAGCTACAGAAACTTAGGAGATAACCGGAATCACTCGATAAATGTACTCGTCACTCGTCACGCAATGTTGTCTGTCTCCAAGAATTGCTCTGGTAAGTTATGTGCCGGGGTCATCCTGGTAAGCTGTGAATCTATACTTATCCGGTATTCTGGTTGATTATATGGAGCAAAGTCCAGTAGATTCCCAGATCCAGCCTCTAGTAAAATCACCGAGACAAGTTCCGATAGATTCCTTGAGAAAGACTTCGGTATTTTCCCTGAGCAAAATTCCGGTAGATTCCCTGAGCAAAGTCCCGCTAGATTCCAAAATTCTAGTAGATTCTGTTTGGCGAAATCCGGTAGATCCCCTAATCCATCCTCCAGTAAAATTCCCTGAGACAAGTTCCGGTAGATTCCTTGAGCAAGATTTCGGTGAATGCCCTTACACAATTTCGATGGATTCCCTGAGCAAAATTCCGGTAGATTCCCTGAGCAAAATTCCGGTAGATTCCCCGAGCAAAATCCCGGCAGATTCCGAAATTCTAGTAGATTCCGTGGGGCGAAATCCGGTAGATACCCAAATCCATCCTCCAGTAAACTCCCTGAGTCAAGTTCCGGTAGTTTCCTTGAGCAAGATTTCGGTAGATGCCCTGAGCAGAATTCTATTAGATTCCCTGAGAAAAAAATCCGGTAGATTCCCTGAGCAAAATCCCGGTAGATTCCAAAATTCTAATAGATTCCGTTGGGCGAAATCCGGTAGATCCCCGAATCCATCCTCAAGTAAATTCCCTGAGACAAGTTCCGGCAGATTCCCTGAGCAAAATTCCGGTAGATTCCCAAAGCAAAATTCCGGTAGATTACCTGAGCAAAATTCCGGAAGATTTTCTGAGGAAAATTCCGGTAGATTCCCTAAGCAAAATCCCGGTAGATTCCAAAATTCTAGTAGATTCGGTGAGGTGAAGTCCGGTAGACCCCCTGATCCATACCCGACAGTAAATTCCCTGACACAAGTTCCGTTAGATTCCTTGAGCAATATTCCGGTAGATGCCCTGAGCAATGATCCGGTAGACCCCATAAAAATCGTCAACTTCAGTTGAATTTGACAAATTCTGACTGGCGCGGCTTCGCCGCACCAGTCAAAATTTACCGGAATTTTTTCTCCCAGACCTTCTGGTCTATGTCGCATGTTTGAGTGTGCCAGAATGTAACATAATCGTGAATTTTGCCTCCAAATAACCCGAGTCTTGTCGTGTTTATTAAGTGATTTTCTAGTCGTATCTTAGAGACAGTCTTAAGTTTCGAGCTTGTCAAAATGATCGTATTTTTCGAGCTTGTCAGAATGACATAAACGGAGTTACCAAATCGCGATTTTCACCCTGTTGCAAACATTTTTTACACAATCGGTTGTGTACCAAAACCTCTGTATTTTAGCAGAATATGTGCTGATTTCAAACATTTTGCCTGTGGTTTCAGCACAGTTTCAGCAGCAGCCTATCTGGCCTTGTGCAAAAAATCTTCTTATTTTAGCATAGAACAAGTAGGTTTTTTTAACGTCTGGCGGAGTAAGGTTTTAACACAAACCGGCCTTGTAAGCACTGACGGGCCTGATAATTTCACCATTTTTGTTACTGTAAATTCAAAACAGATCTTTTTATCGTTTTATTCTGGGATAACTTTTTATGAAGGAGCCGAGCGGAAGCACTGCCACGTATCAATGTCCGGAAAAATATCCCACTCCGGTTCAGTCACGTTTAAAGCTAGATTTAGTGCTGAAAGTAGTTAAACTTTGCTAGAAAAAGCGGATTTAAAAAATTTCGCCTGTGGCGCCTTTCGTAGTAGCCTATTTTCTACTTAATTGAAGCGTGCGTCGTTTAAATGGGGTTTGAAGGTTGAGATTTGGGGTCTGGATAACATTAAAAGCTAGAATTTACATGGGAAGTAGATAAACTTTGCCAGTGAAAAGTCGGTTGTAAAAAATTTCGCATGCGGCTCTCAATTTAACTTTAGTTGCGTTTTTGCTGATACCATGGTTTCTGTTGCCGCGGTAACTGGATCTGCAATTAGTCGTTTTTGCAGTTATCGTGGTATCTGATATACGCTGCTCTGCAAAAACGACTATTGCCGAAATTGCACTTTTCGAAGTCATCCAAAAAGAAAAACAGATATCCAGTTACATCACTCAATGCTAAACTTCTTTCTCACCAATCTGACAAAATTTGATGAAAGTGAGATGACTCTTCAGATACCACGACCAGTTACCGCGGTCGCACCGTAGTATCTGAATATCTGATACCACGATAACTGGACAGATACCACGATAACTGCAAAAACGCCTTTTGACCGTGGTATCAGATGCCACGATAACTGCAAAAACGACTTTAGACCGTGGTAACAGATACCATGGTATCAGCAAAAACGCAACTTTTGTCTCGAGTACGTACCTTTAAAGCTGCTGCTTGGGATCTGTTTCTCCTTAAAACCAGAATTTTCTGGGAAATGGTTGAATTTGGCCAGCAAAAGGCGAATTGCGCCTGCGGCTCCATTCATACTGGCCTACCCTATTATCCATTTAGTTGAAGGGTGCGTCATTTAGATGGGGTTTTAAGCTTGAGATTTTGGGGTCTGAAATGGTATGGGAAGTAGGTCGGTTTTGCTCTGACTGAAAAGCAAAAACGCAACTTTTGTCTCGAGTACGTACCTTTAAAGCTGCTGCTTGGGATCTGTTTCTCCTTAAAACCAGAATTTTCTGGGAAATGGTTGAATTTGGCCAGCAAAAGGCGAATTGCGCCTGCGGCTCCATTCATACTGGCCTACCCTATTATCCATTTAGTTGAAGGGTGCGTCATTTAGATGGGGTTTTAAGCTTGAGATTTTGGGGTCTGAAATGGTATGGGAAGTAGGTCGGTTTTGCTCTGACTGAAAAGCAAAAACGCAACTTTTGTCTCGAGTACGTACCTTTAAAGCTGCTGCTTGGGATCTGTTTCTCCTTAAAACCAGAATTTTCTGGGAAATGGTTGAATTTGGCCAGCAAAAGGCGAATTGCGCCTGCGGCTCCATTCATACTGGCCTACCCTATTATCCATTTAGTTGAAGGGTGCGTCATTTAGATGGGGTTTTAAGCTTGAGATTTTGGGGTCTGAAATGGTATGGGAAGTAGGTCGGTTTTGCTCTGACTGAAAAGCAAAAACGCAACTTTTGTCTCGAGTACGTACCTTTAAAGCTGCTGCTTGGGATCTGTTTCTCCTTAAAACCAGAATTTTCTGGGAAATGGTTGAATTTGGCCAGCAAAAGGCGAATTGCGCCTGCGGCTCCATTCATACTGGCCTACCCTATTATCCATTTAGTTGAAGGGTGCGTCATTTAGATGGGGTTTTAAGCTTGAGATTTTGGGGTCTGAAATGGTATGGGAAGTAGGTCGGTTTTGCTCTGACTGAAAAGCAAAAACGCAACTTTTGTCTCGAGTACGTACCTTTAAAGCTGCTGCTTGGGATCTGTTTCTCCTTAAAACCAGAATTTTCTGGGAAATGGTTGAATTTGGCCAGCAAAAGGCGAATTGCGCCTGCGGCTCCATTCATACTGGCCTACCCTATTATCCATTTAGTTGAAGGGTGCGTCATTTAGAAGGGGTTTTAAGCTTGAGATTTTGGGGTCTGAAATGGTATGGGAAGTAGGTCAGTTTTGCTCTGACTGAAAATATTCCGCCTGCGGCGCTCAGTTTAATTTTCTCTCCCAAATAGTAAGCGACAATGCCCCCTGTGCTTTAATACAGAGGAAGAGGGCCATTTTCTGGTTGAATGCGAAACAAAAAATAAAGCTAAGATTCTTAAAATATGCCAATTCCTAAAGAGTGTATTAGTTAAATAAAGATAAGTATTGAGTGATGTAAAGTGTATTGTAACCATCATGTATTTTGTACGGCCAATTGGCTTTTAAATATAAAAATATATTCATGTCCGATGTGTGGCAGCATTGATGAGAATTTAAAACATTTATTGTGTGAATGCGAAAGTTTGAGTGAACTTCGGTTAGAAATTTTTGGAGTGAATGGAAGGGGTATGGATGAAGAATGGATGTGTGATGTGATGGGGAATAACTGTTTTGAAAATATAAAACAGCTAGTGAGGTTCCTCAGGGTAGCCCTAGCCCATAGGGATAGGTGCCTATAGGAGTTTAATATTTTTTGTGTGTGGTGTTGTTGTTGTTTTTTGTTCCATATGTATTTGCCATGGCCGTTGGCTCTTAGCGCAAATAAAAAAAATCTTATCTTATCTATTCGTATGCATTCATACGTCAGAAGCTGCTACGATACCGAGGCTTGAATCTGCCTAGTGAAAGTTGATACGAAGAGCATGCTGGAATTCCTATTATTTCTTTATTTGTTATTTTATTCCTGTAACGCCCTTTTGCATAATCTTGAAAAAAGGTATGTTAATATTTCTTGAACATGTGGTGGTCCCACTGGACCCGTCTCTCCGTTTCGCATCGACAATGGGCCAGTTCTCTCGCACACACCGTCCACCCGACGGATTCGTCAATTTCGTGCTGCTTCCTCGTTCCACTTCCAGTCAAACACGTTTCCTTTGCCTGCAGATCGTCGTTATACGATAATGCAGATATAACAATTTCCTTCTAGTCGGAACCTGCAACAAAACACAAAAAGTGCTCCGAGAATCGTCCGTCTCTAAGGCAGATGGCACAGCCTGCTCAACACCAAATTTTCCCAAAACGTAAGTGGAGGGATACCTATGACATCGCAAAAGTTGTCCGTCAGTCCGTCCGTCCGTCCGTCTGTAAGCACGATAACTCTCGAAGGGAATGATATATTTTGATGAAACTTGGTGTGAGGATTCGTTGGGTCGGCGGACCAGTCGAGTTCGTAAATGGGCTTTGTAGCTCTACATTTAAGGGTGGGGGAGGGGGTTCAAATTAAGGGGCAAACAAAATATTTTGAAACAGCTAATGTGATAGTCGATTATGGGGTAAGAAGACATGCTGAACACGACAGTGAAAACCATTTTGTAATCAGACAAGTAGTTCGCCCGGAATCCGGCCAGAAGCGGAAAGTTTGTTAAAAGTGAAAATTTTATTTGAAGTTGATTAGATGTTCGATTTAGAGGTAGGAAGACATGCTGAAGACGATGGTGAAAACCATTTTCTCGACGGACAAGTAGTTCGCCCGGAATCCGGCCCAAACCGGAAAGTTTGTTAAAATTAAAAGTTTTATTTGGAGTTGATCAGATGTCCGATTTAAGGCAAGAAGACATGCTGAACTTTTATGTGAATACAATTTTCTACCCGGACATGTAGGTCGCCCGGAATCCGGCCAAAACCGGAAAATTGTTAGAAGTTAAAGTTTTATTTCTAGCTGATTAGATAACCGATTTAGGGGTAAGAAGAGACGCTGAATCCGTGTGTGACAATCATATTTTACCCGGACATATAGTTCGACCGGAATCCGGCTAGAGTCGGAAAATTTTTTATAAGTTAAATTTTTATTTTAAGTTGATTAGATATTCATTATTGGGGAAAGAAGATACCCTGAGTTCGTTTTTGAGCTTTCTTTTTTCGCCGGACAAGTAGTTCTAGAGTTCGGCCGAAACCGGGAAATTGGCAGAAGTGGCAGGAACTTTTCGTCAAAACGGATATGACTTATACGGGTAAAAACACATGCTGAATCCATATCTGAACTTGGTTTTCTCAGATGATTAGCTATTTGGCCTTAATCTGTTTCTGAATTTTAATTGTAAGAATGTTCAAGGATTCTGGCGATGACTGGATGGCTAAGACAAGACCCAGTTGTCTGGATCAGATATTGAATTTTTGGGATCCCATCGAAAACTTTGGTCTTGTTTGTCTTTGGCTTCTAATTGGTAGCCTATTATTGCCGGGCAGTAGCCAGTCGTATATTTCGTGGTCGTCACCCCCCCTGGCCGAGCACTTCGAACCGCCCCTGCCCCCTCCTCCCCCCCCCCCCCCCCGAATGTTGTCGGCCAGTTGGTAAAAAAAAATAACCGAGTCGGCGCGAAGCGCCTCGATTTTTGGAAAAACAGTAGATTTTTTTTCATGAAAACAGTCGGTTTTGCTGAAAATCTAACTAAATATAACTAAACCAAATATAACTAAACCAAACTAACTTGGTAATAGTAACATGCCCGATCCGACCATCGTGGGGGGAGGGGGAGGTTGCGGAATCCAGAAAATAGGGGCATGCATAACTTTTGAATGGGTGATCGGATCTTAATGAAACTTGATACCTGGGAAGACCTCGTGTCTCAGATGTCTCGTCTCAAGTCCGGACCGGATCCGATGAATCTGAGGGGGAGTCGGAGGGGGAGCCGGAAATCATGTGAAACTCTCGGAGTGGAGCGATCGGGATGAAACTTGGTGGGAAGAACAAGCACAAGCTCTAGATAAATAACTGACAGAACTGGACCGGATTCGGACACTGTGGTGGGAGCTGGAGGGGGGTTCCGGAATTCCGGCGATCCGTAGTTGATGTACTTCCAGGTGGGCTAGCAAGATAAAACTTGGCAGGCATATCAGAGACCCGACCAGATTAACTTGGAAACAGTCACCCGCCCGATCCGACCGTCGTGGGGGAAGGGGGAGACGGCGGAATCCGGAAATTAGTGGCATGCATAACTTTCGAACGGGTTACCGGATCTTAATGAAGCTTGATATCTTGAAAGAACTCATTTCTCAGATGTCCCAGTTCAATTCCGGACCGGATCCGATGAACTGGGGGGGGGGGGGTGGAGGGGAGAACCGGAAATCTTGTGATACGCATTGAGTGGAGCGATCAGGATGAAACTTGGTGGGAAATACAGGCACAAGTCCTAGGTGGATTAGTGACAGAATCGGACCGGATTCGGGTACCGAGGGGGGGGGGGTGCTGTAGGGGGTGTCCGGAATTCCGGTGATCGTGAGTTAAGGTACTCCCAGATGTGCTAGGACGATCAAACTTTGCTGGAGCATTAGAAACTTGACATCACTGGGTTAGACATCGTCACTTCTCCGATCCGACCATTCCTTAAAGAACTCATCTTAACCGCAAAATACAAAAAATACTTTTTAGCAAAATTTACTTTTTCAAGATCGCCATGAGTACATGAGCCTTTTTGCCTCAAGGATTTTGCTTAGAAATTAATTTTTAGCACCCTTAAAGTGCGCTTCTTAACCGAAAAGTAAAAAAAAAAAACTTTTGACCATCGCTTCCATCCTCTGCCCCAGCCTTGCAAGTTTGGCGCATCTAAACCGAATACTTCCATCTGACCCAGCCTTGCCATTTTTTTTGTTTTCCTTTTTGTTTCCTTTTGCTTTCTGTCTCCTTTTTTTATTTTAAAGTGAAACCATAGGTTGAATTTTCAGCCCACTCAATTTTTTCTTGTTGGGGTATTACTTACTACATATGCTTGCAAGTGCCATATGAGCTTACAGCTCTTGTTTTAATTATTTGCTTACATATATTTATAAAAACAGATCTACTTAAGAAAGCTCAACGGTTTATGCAGTGTCGCTTTCCGGCTCGAATTCCGGCTTCTAATCCTCCTTATTTGAAAATGATCCCGGCAAAGAATGTCCCCGTGCAAAAAAAGATCCCTTATTTATGGTTGCAAACTGAGGCGTGAAAAAGTTTTTTTTTTTGTATACATGCCGAAAGGAGTCGCTTGGAATTTCGCAAAACAAAACTAAATAAGGGAAGTAGAAGTTTGATCGACGTCTCGGGGTGAGATGGAAAGCTAAATCGGTATGTTTATTTCGTTTTCCTTTGGAACTGGTATTCGGCCGGAACCTTGCGGAAACCGAAATTCCGGCTTCTCTAATTACGGTATTTATTGATCAAGTTGTCTGGACTTTCGATATTGGGGTAAGCAGATATCGGCTTTCGGTTTCGGTTTCGGGATCTGACGAAGATCACACATCTACAACTCCATTCTCTGGATCAAGGACAAAAATCCGTTTAGGGATTCTAAACGAAACTTTTAGTCTTGTTATATTATTAGCCAGATTATAGACTAAAGTAACTCTTACATTTCAGAGACGTCGTCATTCAACAAATGCTACATGCGACCCCTCCCACTGACTCCCCTTTAGACTTCGAAGCCCTACCCGTCGAAACGATCATGCTTACAACCCCGATACGGAGGCCAGTCGTTACCGTTCCTCCTGCCCCAAGACGGAATTCCAGCGTACTCGGAAACAAAGAAAAATGCGAACCTGTAGAGGATTGTAACGCTTCCCGCGCCGGTAGCAGAAACATTGATGCCATAGCAAGCAGTTTGGACTTTGCATCTCCTGACCAAGACATCATTTTTAAAGAGGAAGGGCAAGTTACTGTGGACACCCTGTCACTTAGCATCCTTGATTTCGGACCGTTTATGAGACAAAGTACCCCCAGTGTTGAGAAAAGTCCACAAAAACTCGAAGAGGATGTTGGGGATAGGGAAAGCGAAAATGAGACGGTGACTGACGTTGATCAGCCCAATGTCGGAGAGCCGAGCGCGCCTGAAAATGCGAGTCAGAAATGTTGGGATAGTACCCTAAAAGACGCAACCCCAGGATCCTACCCGGACCAGGAAGTCCATGACTTGGCACTATTCAGACGTGTCTCCACTGTTGTCAAGAAAGACTGGAAAGGCCTCGAAGTTGAGAACGATGCTACGGGCGACGTTTTAGCTATTGCTTCTACCAAGTCTTGGAGGACTACGACATTATGCAAGCTTGAGCTTCAGGAGTGTATCGAGGGTGCCCCTGACGCAGAGAAAAACTCTCCGTTGAGCGATAGCGAACAATCGACTCCCTACTTTGGGTTTATTGAAAAAGCAGATGACCTTGACGTTCCTGAAATAATGAGCAATGATTTGGTACCACCACTGCTAACACCCCCAACCCCCTTCAAAGATGGGGTTCTAGCTTTGCCTATACTCCGGCCTCTGTCCGTGCTTCTAACTCGATGCGACGCAACAGCTCCTTCAAAACGAAAATCAACGTTTGACAAAGCTAAACCAACATTCCGGTCTCCAATCAGGAGAAAGTTGTTCAACCCCTTGAAAAACTTTTTAGATTCACCAATCCCAGACGACCCAAATCGGATTTTCGTGAGTGCATTTCTCAAGCCGCGAGTAGTTCCAAAACATGAAGCGTCTATATCCAGTGTTGGAGGTCAGAAAGCATCATATTTTGCCCATTCCAGGAGCTCTGACAAGGGCTACAAATGTGAACCCATAGCCGTATCTCAGCCTGACATTTTGACTCTGTCTATTCAACCCGCTGCCCAGAAGCGAGATCCTGCCTGTGAATCAATCGTTATGCTCCAACGTGAGTTACCAGTATTGGCCCGCGACTTACCTACAAAGTACAGTCCCTCCTCTGTGAATCTTGGAAGCCTCAAGATCTCTGAGCCGGAAAAGGATACGATCAAGATTGAGAGACCTGGTGAGGGGAGCGTCGTACACGAGTGCTGTGAGATGCGCAGTCCATCGTCTACCGTGCAGAGACTGGCTTTTCCTGCGTCGACGAAAACCCCTTCGTCGGGCTCGAAGAAGTCTGCATTCGTATTTGTTAAAGGAGGAGAACGAATTACTGGTAAGTTTGTGAGGTACTGTTTTAATAATAATTTATCTATGACCCGCCTTTGAGTAAAAATCTGGGAGAGGATAACAGAATACTGATAATGACACAAATTAAAACGAAATAAAACAAATTTGAAACTTGGATACATTTTCCAACCTACTGCCAACGCTCTTCGGTGTGAAACACTGCCATGCATGTGGTATTTCGTCAAAGAATTAGACTAGGACTGAATAGCCATGAAACCTCGAGTGGAGAATTCTAGATTGCGATCTAGGATAGACATCGGGACGTTTTTGGCTTCAAAATTTGATTGCAGATTTTCTCTTTGTTGAACCTTCACTGATCAGCTCAACTGATATATCGATGACCCAACAGTATCCTACTGCACTGCCAGGTTCAAGGTTCCAGAAGTTCCATAACAGAAACTTTTAAGATTTGTATCGAAACTTTTAAGATTTGTCATAGTTACTATGATAACATAAGGCCTGATGATGTCCTCACTTTCAATCGCAGCGGTCTCAGAGGACACAGCTTGAAAATTCGTGGTGCGAAATTCCGAAAAGACATTGGGAAATGGAGGATAGTTGAATACTGGAATAACCTCCCCGAAAATTGTGAATGCCGAAAATATCAATCAGTTTAAAGCAGGTGTGGGTCGTCACCTGGCTGAAATTCAGTTTGATGTACACAGTGTCTCGAGAAATTAATAGAGGCGAAAGCCTTTTTGCTGCAGTTATATCATCATTATTATTATAATAGATAACACAAGGATGCGCAGTTTCAACATATAAAACTCATGATGTTAGCTGTTACGATTTTGCAAGCGTTACGCACTGAATGTTAAGAAGAAGAGCCGAAACACCGCAGAAAAAATATTTGCTGACTTTTCTGTTTATCATCGTAATAAATAATAATACTATAATTGCACCAAACAGGCTTTTGCCTCTCTACTTTCTCTCGACACTGTGCACACTAAATACTCTTGGTGACTAACTCTCCATGCCGATGCAAAATCGCCGGGTACCTAGCGGAAGAGCCAGGAGCAGTATCATTTCGGATATCACAGCTGCTCCCGAAGATCGCCGTGATTGTTTGGCACAGGCTTTGAGTTGTTCAGTTTGAGTCGTTATTGAGGCGTTTTCTCGTTCTTCCTGAGGATCACTGGCGTGTCTGGGACTTAGTTATATAGAGTGTTGAATTGCAGCCAGACGACGGTCAACACATGCCTTAAACTGGTTAATATTTTCTGCATTTACGACACTTTCTGGGAGATGATACATCATCAGGTCGTATGTTGTCGTAGTAATTATGACACATCAGTAGTTGCGTTTTTGGAGATACCTGTTAAACTAAGAATATCTCTAATCTCTTATGCTTTAAATTATTGTACGAAACCGAGTGTCTAATGTACGTGTAGCGTGTACCCGAGCGGTTGGTACATATTAGACTATACCGGTACTCTGATCTTAATCCTCGAAGGGTTGGTTCGTAACTGTGGAGAGGGAAGTTTGTACGGTAGGTCGTAGGTTGTACATTCAATAAACAGTGTTTAGAAAACACACTTACGTTTAATATTGAAGTTCTGCATACATCGAATACATCTGTTAATCTAACGATCCTTAATTTGCCCTGTCAGTGGAACCGTGTTTGACCTTAAAAAGCAGACAAAGCGGGAGTATAAGAATTGTTTGAAATCCGCACGTTTAAATGGCGCTGATGCCCCTACAGACCGCAAGTCTTGGAATAAAGTGCTTCTTTCGGACAAGTGTTGTGCAGTGTCTCCGTCAAAATTGACCTCCTCTGACTGGATAAACCATTATCGCAATTTTTTCACTCAGTGCAGTATGCGTGTGCAAAAGTTTTTCGATTCTTTACTTTCAAGGTTTCTCCCTGTTAAAATTTCTCAGTCTTCTGTCTTTGCGGTTACTAGTAATGCTGTTGAAAAGGCTGTTTGCAGACTAAAAACGACTGGATCTGTCGATATCGATGGTGTTTCTTCAGAGTTCTTCAAAACTGAATGTCCTGTTCTGATCCAACATCTTCAACTACTGTTCCAAATGTTTCTTTCCCAATCTCAGGTCCCGAAGAGCTTCCTTGTTGGAACCGTAACATCTGTCCTTAAGCGAGGCAAGGACCCTGAACTGTGCAATAGTTTCCGTCCGATTACAGTATCATGTACACTCAGTAAAATTTTTGAGTATGTCCTTCTTCCCGAACTTCTTCAAAAATGCAATTTTGGAAATATGCAATTGGGTTTCAGGGATGGTACGGGTTGTGCGCATGCTCATCACATTCTGACCAAAATAATGCGACAGGCCACTCTAAACAGATCAACCAATCACATTTGTTCCATAGACATCTCTGGGGCTTTTGATAATGTTGTCCATTCTCAAGCTTTGTATTCGCTTGCTCGTTCTGGAGTCAATTCTTCTATTCTTTGCCTTTTAAAGTATTGGTACGCAAATTCTAACGTTCGGGTAAAATGGCAGGGTCAGTTATCGGAAAATATTCCAGTGAACCATGGAGTTCGCCAAGGTGGAGTTTTGTCACCGTATATATTTAAGTCTGCGATTTCTGATTGCTTGGATTCTCTTCTTCCTGCATATTTGTTCAAGGAGATTTCGATCAGCTACATTGCGTATGCTGATGGTATCCTCCTAGTCAGCCGTACAAAATCCACTCTTTCTAAGAACATGAAAATTTTAGCAAACAAACTTTCGGACATTGGACTTGAGATAAATCTGTCAAAATGTGAATATCTTTGTTTCGGTCGCACAACAACCTCTGAGTGCCCTTCTGTTGCAATTGGTTCTTTTTCTATTTTCTCGTCTGAGTCGCTGAAATGGCTCGGGCTTACTTTCAAATCCACATTATCTTTAACCTGCTCCTCTATTTTAAAAACAGTATCAAATTCCATTAGATTTGGCTACGGGCGTCTGGTCCCAAATAGAGGAAAATATTCACGCAAGGCGCTCGGAAGGTTGTACAGTGCTTTTTGCGGTCCATATATCCAAATTGTTCCGGAGTTTACCATATCCTAAGGAAAAAAGATGTAAAAAATTTGAGAAGTTGTTTCTTTAAGTACTGTAAATTTCTGATGTATCTTCCAAAATCTTTTCATAATCGTAAATTGGTTTCGAATTTTAATGTTCAGGATAGTATTAATACACTTTTTCGATCGCATTCAAATCTATTTTCCCTCCACAAACATCCTGCCCTCTCAGCCCATGAAATTATTAGCCAGTTTTTCATTCCTGAACCCGATTAATGTGCTTGTCACTGTGTAAACATTTTAAGTCTATTTAGTGTGTTTTTTTATCTATATGAAAAGAATGTTGTCATGTTTATTTACATTCTTTTGTTTAAGTGTTTTAATATGTTTGACGGTGCAAAACGGATAAGTCAGCTACATTTTATTCGAGCAATGTTTTAATAATGTATATTTTACTTGTGTAATTCATACTCCGCTGTTACGCAAAAAGCGGGTCATAAATAAATAAATAAATAAAAAATAAATAATCACTACTGTCTTAAGACTAACTTAAGACTGACTGACTCTCGTCTTTGGACTGGCTCCCGTCTTAGGACAGACTCGTAAATTGTTGAAACTCCCAACTTATATACATCCTAAATTCTAACTCCGTAATACTGAACCTTGTAACCAACATCAGCTGACTCCAATCTGATATCTTGGTTGAGGAACAAATGCTGACGCTACAGTATTAAAATCTTCCAGCTGACCCAACTGGTGTCTCAGCTGGCGAATAAATGCTGATGCGTCATTCTTGCGAACTTGGAAATTCGCGGCTGTTAATTAAAGCGTTTCGTGGAATCATACGTGAAATTAAATACTTCGTGTCGTTACATACCATGGTATCTGATACCACGGTCTAAAGTCGCTTTGGCAGTTATCGTGGTATCTCATACCACGGTCAATAGCCGTTTTTCCAGTTATCGTAGTATCTGGCCAGTTATCGTGGTATCTGATATTCGATACCTTGTCATCCTTGTGTCATCTGTTATGAAACTTGTGATAGTGCAGTAACTACCGTCGTGGCTTATACTTCCATTAGGGAGCTAGGGAATTATAAAGCATGGAATAAACACAAGGGGTTCATCACTATATTCAGTCCTTCTTTCAGGCAGAGGTGTTCTGGAAATTTTATCTCAGGCTAGCCTGTCCAAGCGAGGAAGGAAACGTAGAAGTGCAGAGACGGTCATTTTTGCTGAGCCTGCCTCACGGTGTGCAGAAGACTACAAACCGCAAGTGATGCGGGCACCAAAGAAGCGTGTTTTAAATGACATCAGGTCGCCTCAGAGTACGGAGTCCAGCGTATTGAAGCAAATCTACGTAGAGGAGTGGCTTGAGCAAGTAACGGCTGTTTCTCCCAGCTCAGATGTTTAGTAAGTCCTCAGAGCACTCTGACCCGATGACAAATTTATCTCAAAATAGTACTATGAAGTAGTACGAAAAAGTTGCATGCAGCACTAACGATGCTACTATATGCTTCTACTTCAAGTCTACCGTGTTACTGCATACTACTATATGCTACTATTAGCAAGACTGGATGCTTATATGGCAAGACAGGATGCTACTGGATACTACTACATAAGATTGGATCAGTGAGGCACATTAAATGATAGTATTCTCTGCTATTCGTACTACTACCACACTACTACGCAGGCTACAAATTTTTCATCGGGAACCACCTCGTTAGCTCCCCAACCTGTTTATAAGACGCAATCCAGAAACAGTCAATGCCTGTCCGTGAGGCATTGACATAGGCAGAGTAAGAACATGGCTCTTGGCGCCTATCCTTAAAGTTTAACCACATATGCTGAGATGCGATGATCTAGTTGCCCAAGACTTATTCACTTAAGTATTTTTGAAGACACGATGAAAATGCGTTTCTTCATTGCTCTGCTATTCGTATAATCGATCTTCATCAAATGATCTTTGTCTTTCGGATTTGCGGCAACTCTGTGTACATTGCAACTCTGTGTTTGATATAGATAGATATGTGATGCATAAAAGCCAACAAGGGCCATTGCGCCAAAACAACAAAAGAAAAAATATATAAAAAACAAGAACACTATACCAATATTTAAATTTACAGGGATATACAATTTTCTCTGTGTGCTAACCCTATCCGGAGGAACCTTCCAAATAGTTGAATAGCCTGGAAACATTTCTCTTTCATTCTCTCAATTATCCACTCACTCCCACACGCTCTCACTCCATTTAGCATTTATTATGTTTAGCAACCATAACGGTAAACGGTTGCCGAAAAATAAATCTTTTTTGGTCCTCACGCTATAACATTTTTTCTTTAGAAGTGACCTTTCCTTACAGTCTGGAATTGAACATTTCGTTAGCTTCGCTTTATCAGCCATTGAAATGCCCGCTTCTGTTGAAATCCTTCGTGTCGGGGTTCAATCAATCAATCAATTTATTTCTTGCCAGTATCATCATAAGATAGTTTGGACGCGTCACAAAGAAGACAATGGTATAAATCTCACAACACACACACTTGAGATTAAGCAAAAAGTATTGACAATTGTAAATAAATAAACTAAATCAAAATCAAAAATATATTTACAATTACTCAAATCTTATATTTACAGTTCAATTCAATAGCAGTCAATTTCTCTAAGCTTTGTCTTCATTGAAATTCCGAACGAAATAAGGCACAAACGACTTCTCATAGTGCTTGTCCTGCAAGGAGGCGTTTGTAGCTGCTCCACTTCACTCAGCTTTGATTTCAGTCTTGTATTTGGGCGACTTCTTGTCACCACTTTGTCCATGAAATCTGACAGAATGCTTCGATGTATCGGGGAAGCAAGACATTTCTTGCCAAACGTCCATCAGTAGGCAGTGCCTGCGGCTGGAAAGCGTTTGCAGTCTTAGCGTTTCCAGACTTGACTCGTAGTCCTTATACTACGAGTCCTTATACTACGTTTGCGTGAATATCTGTTGAGCTCGACAGTAGACGCCATCCACGCGAAAATGTCAGTGGAAGATGCCATCCACACAACAACGAGTTGAGACAGAGGAAGATGCCATCTTCTTCTTCTTCGAGAAGATTCGTTGACTGGGAGACACACATTCAGCTAGATGATGACGTCACACGTCGAGCTTTTCACGCGAAAATACCCATCATGATAATGAGACGAATATCCAGCCGTCCACGCGAAAATGTCCCCTTTGAGCGTGTTCCACCCTACTTACCGTAGTCACTACGCATTACGTCACGAATTTTGTTTTTTTTTGGCTTCAAGGCTGGAACGTATTTTTCTATTTTCCGTAAAATATCGTGCCTCGAGCTAATCTGGCCAGTTACATCACAGAGATCCGTAGTTACCACGCTTACTACGCTCCCGAGCGTGGTAAGCAAATAGTTATCAGTAGTTACTGTATCGACTAGGTTGGAACGGTCAGCGTAGTAACTTTTCCCAAGGTTGGAACGAAGATAGTAACTAATAATTACTAGTGTTAGAAGGGTGGAACACGCTCTTTTTGGGATCCAAAAACAAGTGGAGGGATACCTGTGACATCGCAAAAGTTGTCCATCCGTCTGTAAGCACGACAACTCTCGAAGGGAATGAAATATTTTCATGAAACTTGGTGTGAGGATACTTTGGGTCAAGAGTAAGGTCGAGTTCGTAGATGGGCCATGTAGGCCTACATTTAGGGGTGGGGGAGAGGGTTTAAATTAAGGGTCAAGTAAGACATTTTTAAACAGCTACTGTGATAGTCGATTATGGGGTAAGAAGACATGCTGAACACGATTCGCCGGACGAGTAGTTCGCCGGGAATCCGTCCGAAACCGGAAAATTTGTTAAAAGTAAAAGTTTTATTTGAAGTTGATTAGATGTTTGATTTAGGGGTAAAAAGACATGCTGAACACGATTATGAAAACCATTTTCTCGCCGGACAAGTAGTTCGCCCGGAATCTGGCCAAAGCCGGAAAATTTGTTAAAAGCAAACATTTATTTGAAGTTGATTAGATGTTCGATATAGGGGTAAGGAGATACGCTGAATTCGTTTTTGAGCTTTTTTATTTTGTCGGATAAGTAGTTCCGAAAGTTTCGATCAGTTTAAATCAAAACAAATATGACTTATAGGGGTAAACACAGATGCTGAATCCATATCTGAACTTGGTTTTCTCAGATGATTAGCTATTTTGCCTTAATCTGTTTCTGAATTTTTGTAGAAAAAATGCTTAAGGAGTCTGGAGAAGACAGGACAAATTGTCTGGATGAAATAATAAATTTTTGGGATCCCATCGAAACCTTTGGTCTTGTTCTTGTCGGGCCAGCAGTGATATTCTGAACGTAAATAGAGCCCAAGGAAAAAGAATTCCTTAGCAGAATTAGAATTATTTAGGATGTGTAAAAACAAACTGATTTTTCAGTATGACTTTAAAGACCACAGAGAAGTCGCTTTGATGGCTGGTAGTGCGTTAAAGCATAGCATAAATTTGTATACACACACCCTGCCCGATCTTCTGCAGTTTCATTGTAAAAGTGAAAAAACGCCCGATCTTGATCATTTGTCCGAGCCATAGCCTCTGTTGAACCGTCTCCCTTGGAATCCAAGGGTAAGCTAGGTCTACGTATGAGCTATATTAGAATATTCGTGATGGCTGGTTGTGGCTTACGGTTGCTTACTAAAGCATTGTCCAAATAGGTCTTGTAAGGTGTATTACGGCGTATAAGGCTTATTACAGATTCCTCTTTTCCTCGGGGCGCGCTGTAATAAAGCGAATAAGGAAAACGGAGCTCGGCTCTATTCTCCCTTACGCAGAGCTTGGTTGGTTCTGTCAGCGGGTCGAGGAGAGGAGCAGCGTCGTCAGGGTTGCCACGATAAGGACTAAAGTTCTACTTTGTTGGAAGCAAGAAACAACTTTTCTTCAAAAGAAAACGTTTTGTTCTGTTACGACTGCTTACTGCTAGTTCAAGGAGCAATGCTGTCCATCCGAAAATTTAATAGCTTTTTGTAATATATTCGGCGTCAAATTGTACTGGTGTACTTCACCGAACCGTGGAACAGTTTGCCAGCAGAAGTTGTTGATTCGGGCAGTATCCAAACGTTTAAGCGTGGTATAGTCTATAGTCTGAAAATTTGTTTACTTTTGTAGTGTATCAGTTTCCGTGTGTGAACTATATATAATCCGTTTGTACTTGTGTAAGTAATGGCGACAAGCTAAAGCTTAACGCTAAATGTAATAATAAATAAATAAAATAAAAGATCACTTTTTCTGATCTTTAGAAACTTGAAAAACTGTATCAGCGTGGCAACACCGAACGCTGCATTTAAGAACCTCTCGGGTTCCTATTTGAACAGGCGTGTGTATTAAGACGTAAACATCGCGTATAGCGCTTTTCAGCTTATTACACCTATTTGGACAATGCTTAAGATGCTCGTACCCATGGTCGGGATTCTCGGGAGAGCCACTGCACGCGGCAAGATTAGGGTAAAAGCGTGAGAAAGCGGTGGTCTCGTTCGGTAGGTCCTGTTTTCGCTGCGATGACTGACTGGGTCGCCGTCTATACGGCGACACGTCAGTTCAGAGACACGGACGGTAAAGGGAGCGTGTGAACATGTAGGTTTGTACCTCGATTGAAAGGCCGTGGCGGGATAACTTGCAGCGTTTCATGCGCTCTATTGCAGGTTCCTTTTTGAAGGAAGGTACTGGTGTGAGGTATCGAAAGCCAAAAGACGGACGATTCTCGGAGCGAACGAGTTTGCGTGGGACGCTTCTCCCAAGTTCTGTTGCAGGTTCTGTATGGGTCAGCTGTCGGTCAGGACTGTCGGATTTTAAGAGTGAACGAACACGTAAAGGCGAACTGTTGGATTTTAGAAGTGGGCGTACTAGCGTGTGGGAGAACTGACGGTGGGTGAGCGGTCTGAAAGTGTGGGAATAGTGACGGATTTTTCTGGCGAATTGATGTTTGTCTGAAATGTCGTGTGGACGAACAGAAGGGACCCCGCGTCATTCAAGTGGGCCTAATGCTTGAAGTTCTATTTCCCATTGAAACTGCAAGCTTTTTGTGTTTGTTTTAGAAGGTACGACAGCGGGCACTCTCTGATACAAAGTCAGTGGGGATTCTCGGAAAATGAAAGCCACTTCGGAAATGAAATCAGAATACTCTATATGACTAAGTCCAAAACACGCCAGTGATCCTCAGGAAGAACGAGTAAACGCCTCACTAACGACTCAACATCAACAACTCAAATCCTGTGTTGTGTCAACCAATCAGGGCGATCTTTGGGAGCAGGTGTGATACTACTTCCGATTCTTCCGCTAGGTACCCGGCGATTTTGCATCGGCAAGGAGAGCTAGTCCTCAAGAGTATTTATTGTTTCGTGACAAGTCTTCAGCATGCTGGAGCACTGTTCCAATCTGGTAGTTAGATACAAACGTTCCCTGACGGCTTAAAGGTTAACGGAAAGCAATCCTGTTTTTCACCTAATGTTTCAGAAATCCATTTTGTCTTTCATCCGTCTAGCTCTTGTTTAGAAATCTTCTCCATGGACATCTAGCACATACATCGGAAAAGGCTTAAAATCGCGAAGGCGTGTTCTCGCCGTTCCCCGAGGACTCCACATGAGGAGTCCCCGCGTTTCTGTTTGTCCCGGGGACTTACTCCCCGTATTCGCGAGTCCTCACGGACGGGGAATGCTCCGATTATCACCACCATCATCAAAAAGGACTCCCTTTCAGATTCGGAGGGGAACCAATTTTTGCTGTTGTTGGTGCAATGTAAAATTAATTAAAAATAATCAGAAAAAACAAAACCAAAAATAAAGTGGATCCAGACTAATTTCGTCAACTGCATATTTTTTTTTCGAACAAGATCCATTTTGGAAGCATTCCCCGTGTTCTCGCTGTTTCTCTATTCTCGCCGTTCCCTTCGATTCCCCGAAGAGTCTTCGGGGAACTGCGGGAATACGCCTCTAGTCTGGTGTATTCATCCGCAATGGTCCTGGATTTGGCTGAATTACGAAACAGTACATCTAACAGATGACGTGTTTCAGAAAAACTACTTGGGATATTCTTGGCAAGCCGTTGCGCCGTCATATTACTAGAATTTTCTGTTTCAGGTCATGACGGATCTCAACTATGTCTTCGCTTTTGATCTTAGACGAACTTGAAGAAATCTCTGCTTTCGAAGGAGTTGTAGAAGTTCATACCGTTTTACGAAAGATTTTGAATACATTTTAATTTTCGCTTCAGTGAAATCGCAATCAAGCTACCACATATAAATCCTAATGATTTGTTCGATGCGTGAGAGATGTCTGGCTGATCTCTGGATAATGCGGTACCCTGGCGTTGTGGAAGGATACTCTGTAGTCGTATTCTCGCCATGCCCCGAGGACTCCACTTGAGTAGTCCCTGCGTTTTTGTTTGTCACGGGGACACACCCACGGTCGGGGAATGCTCTCACCATCATAAAAAAGGACTCCCTTTCAGATTCGGAGGGGAATCAATTTTTGCTGGTGTTGGTACATGTAAAATAAATAAAAAGAATCAGAATAAACAAAACCAAAAATAAATTGGATCCAGACTAATTTCGTCAACTGTATATTTTTTTTTTCTGAACAAACCCTTTTTAGAAGCACTCCCCGTGTTGCCCCGTAGGCTGAGTCCACGTGGAGCGACTTCCTCTATTCTCGCCTTTCCCTTCGATTCTCCGAGGAGTCCTCGGGGAACGGCGAGAATACGCCTTAGATGACTAAGTCCAAAACACGCCAGAGATCCTCGGGAAGAACGAGAAAACGTAGCTCTAACGACTCAAACTCAACAACCCAATCCTGTGTTAACCAATCATGGCGATGTTTGGGTGTAGCTGTGATACCGCTTCCGGCTCTTCCGCTAGGTACAGGACGATTTTGCATGGACAAGAAGAGTTAAGGCAAATTCTCGCTGTTCCCCGAGGACTCAACATGAGGAGTCCCCGCGTTTTTGTTTGTCCCGGGGAATCACTCCCGTATTCTCACGAGTCCCCAAGGACGGGGAATGCTCCGATTATCGTCACCATCATCAAAAAGGAATCCCTTTCAGATTAGGAGGGGAATGAATTTTTGCTGGTGTTGGTGGAATGTAAAATTAATTAAAAAACAAGCAGAATAAATAAAACCAAAAATAAAGTGGATCCAGACTAATTTTGTCAACTGTTCATCTTTTTTTTAACAAAATCCATTTGGGAAGCATTCCCCGTGTTCTGGCTGTTTCTGTACGCGGAGGCCAAGTGGACTGACTCCCTCTATTCTCGCCGTTCCCTTCGATTCCCCGAGGACTCCACTTGAGGAGTCCCCGCGTTTTTGTTTGTCACGGGGACTCACTCCCCGTATTCTCGCGAGTCTCCACGGACGGGAAATGCTCCAATTATCATCACCATCATGAAAAAGGACTCCCCTTCAAATTCGGAGATGAATCAATTATTGCTGCTGTATGTGCTGTGTAAAATTAATTAAAAAGAATCAGAATAAACAAAACCAAAAATAAAGTGGATCTCGACTAATTTTTTTAGCTGCATATTCATTTTTCGAACAAAATCCATTTTAGAAGCATTCCCCATATTCTCGCTGTTTCTGCACGCGGAGTCCGCGTGGAGTGGCTCCCTCTATTCTCGCCGTTCCCTTCGATTCCCCGAGGAGTCCTCTCGGGGAACGGCGAGAATACGCCTTTAGTCATCAAGAGTATTTTCTTCAGATTTTCTTACACGACGATCTGTTGTTTAGTAGGACTAAGGTAGTCATTTCTCCCGGAGCACGATGTTCTTGCGAATTACTCTTCTTAGCTCGTATCTAGCTATCTTGTAGTAGTTAAGAAGAAAACGGCCAAAGCTGAATCATTTACAGTGTTTACTGCTAAATTTGATACAGTTGAGGTTTGTCATTTTCATTGTTATGCATTGATCGCTTGGTTATGATCTGTTACTCTTTAGCTTTGATGTGAGGTCAAAGTCACTTCTCTGCCTTCCACCTAAGTATTTTATTTCTCTTTTGAAATTTTAGCCTAGCTTGGCTTGTTCATCAGTAGGTGTGTTTTTGATTTATTAGCCAAATTTATTAGCAGAATAAGCTAAAAGAAGATGAATATTTCTTTGTGTATTTGGCAGTCTACCACAAATCCCTGATTTTTAGATACCCTATGCCAAACGCTGGGTATGTCCTGGGTTTGTCTAGCATTTGGCATAGAATCTGCCTTACGCTGGATACCCTATGCCAAACTCTGGATACCTGTTGGTAACTTAGCCCTGACCTACCTGAATGGAAAGGAGTTCTGATTGGTTGATTTTTTAGCTTCACTTAAATCATCAATATTTTACTCGGTTACAGTATCCAGCACCTGGCATAGTAGCCTCGTTTTTGTTGCATGCTGCAGGTCCATTTCTCCGCCGATTCCGGACTGATTCTTTCTACATCCGTTTTTGCACTGCAGCACTTCCAAGGAAGACGGCAGCGCTTCTCAAGAATCACGGACTTGCTCACCAACCAAGTCCGTGCTTCCCTGCAAGATGCTGCAGCGCTGCCACTTCAACCAAGAAGAAATTGAATCCAAAAACGCATATTGTGCAAAAGCAAAGAAGTGCTGCAGCAGCGATGCGGAAGCGCTGATGCAACAAAAACGAGGCTAGTGTATCCAGCGTTAGGCATAGGGTATGCGAAATGCTAGACATATCCAGCGTTTGGCATAGGGTATCCAAAAATCAGGGGTTCGTGGTCGACTGGTATTTGGTGTTTGTTGGATGTTTTAAGATGTTAACCCCATATCCAAACTCAAAAGATTTCATGAATCCAGATCTACTTCTTGAGATCGCGACAAATCTCGATAGGGTTTGATCGAAAGCCTCAGAGGGTCTACAGTCGCTTATTCTGTCATATGGGTAGGCCTCAAACTCCAGGTCATAGCATGCGCCAGTGAACATTTTTGTGAAGGGTCTTTGAACAATGAGTGATTCTTGCCTATGCTCATTATGGTATATTTTAAAACTGCTATAATTTTACCCTAGAAAAGCAATTAAATTTTGCGTTTGAGCAAAAAAATAAATCTAGGATGGGGGCCCAAAATGGATGTCCCCCCCCCCTGAGGTTTACTGAAATGGCGCCACTGCACCTGATGTGTGATAGTGTGAATGTAATGAATTGGATGGGTTGAGGGAAGAAGTGTTTGGAAAAGTAGTGGATGGTTGAATGCTTTACTGTAGTTCGCTAGGTGGGAAGGTACCTTAAGCTTCCCATGAAGCATCTAGAGAGGTGTATTTAGTTGGAATTTGATGAAAAGAGAATAGCCGTTTTTTTGGTAAAACTATGTTGTCCTTACGCCGTTCTCCATTTTGCCTATAAGCCCGTTTTTTGTTCAATGAGTTTCAAAATGGTTCTCCATTGAGGTTTTTACAAAAAATGCCTATTGCACCAATTTTAAACTGAGAGGCTAGTAACTAAAAATTAGCTTTTGTATACGATTTCCAGCGGCGTCCTTTGGGGGGGGGCAGCTGACCCCTGGCTTTCCAAGGGAGCTCAGGGCTACCCAGGAAAAATATCCAGAAAAAATCAGTTTCTCATCAGAACTGTTGACATTTGGTTATGTCGTATCAGTTGACCAAGGTCACTCATGAAAGTTGAACACTTTTTATCCGAGATAATGACCCATTGTTCAAGTATCGAATGTCTTCAAGGCGCGTTTGAGACTAGGTTAGTCGCGTTTCTTAACTACTCTGAACATGGCGTCGAGTACTACACACCTTTTTTCCTGGATAGCTCAGGGTCCCTTTGGGGGCCTGCAGTGCCTTTTCCATTCACCCACAGTTTGTTTATCTTGTAAAATGGTAAGAATTTTTTTTAATCTATGTTTAATGTGGGTTGCAGCAAAGGCTACTCTGGCTGGTAAACCTGAGAAGAGGATTGATGTTTATTCTTATTTCATCCTTCGTTCCCGCTTTCGTCGTCTTTTTTAACTTTTCTACTCTTGGTTTTCTACAAGCACCTATCTCCCTTCTTTCTTTCCTAGATGCCACTATCTCTATTCTAACATTGTAGTAGGAAAACTCCTCAAGACTACATGTCCTGTTCAATTATGCCAAACGTTTCACAAGTTCACTCTGCTGTTAGTATTGCCCACAAATTTTGAAAATTTTTTGCCTGAGTCATTGAAGATAGGAAGGTCCATTCCATGACACCCTTTTTCTTCGTCATTAATTTCGTAAAAAAATGGGTGCTTTTATCCATTTTGCTGAAGGACCTGTTCCCGATACATAGCAGAATGGGATGAGAACGGTATGCAGAACTGAGGTTCCTGTTTCGTTGATCATCCAGCAGAACGGAATTTATAATGAGTTACAAATCGTTCTCCGTTCTGCTAAAAACGAACGATAGCACTACGGTGTTCTACTAAAAACATTAGGAGAACGGGATAGAGAACGGAGAAAGGTTTGTTTACAAAAAACGCGGCTAATGTCTTTCTTTTGTTTTGTTTTTCTTGTATCCTCGAGCATTTTATGCAAATACATATCATATCATATCATTATTTACAAGTAGAGCATAAGAAGTTTATATTTTCTTCTTTCAAAATGTTTTATCTGTTGTTCATCATAGATTAGGCCTATGATTGTTGAGGTCGTCATCGTTCTCCTGCCAAGATGGCAATAAATATTTGGATGTTTCCTCGGCCTTTTCAAAGATCATGGACAAAAGGGCCCAACCAGCACACAACATTATCCACTGCTTCCTGGCCGAAGATTGAAAATGAGTTTCTTTTTATGTCTTTCATTTATTTTCTTTCATTTACTCCGCTTTGTAAAAATGGCGGGTTACAGATAAATTACTTACTTACTTACTTTCTGCCAACATATATATATCCATAGATAGATCAACTTACTTACTTACTTTCTGCCAACATATATATATCCATAGATAGATCAAGTTTTTCTGCATCAAATGATTTCTCCAACTGTTCTGTAAGTTATACACAAAGAAAGTTGGAAGAAAAAGAAGAATTTGTTATATATTCTGCAGGATACAAGGTTCTTTACCTTGCAGTGATGAGTAACAGCTCTTTCCTTTTTAGATTGTCTGATCAGTATGCCTGTTGAAACCATGGAAGAACAGGGTTTGGAGAAAAACCCAAATCTGGAACTGGCTCAGCTAAAATTTACACTTCAGATTGAGCATCAGACTCCAGGGACTTTTGACAACAACATTGTTGCTGATGCAAAAGAAACCCTACTCAAAGCAGTTGTTATCAATGGTAATACCATTCAGCTGATTCAGTAGGCTAATTCTCCTGTTTAAGCAGTCTTTTGAAGGATATTCAAGTGTGACTTTATACTTGAGTATCATCCCACACTTTTGGATGACAATCAAAATGTGTCTTGACTTATTTTTATCAGGTCAAGACGAACTGGGTCAGGACTTTTAGCCTTGTTAGAAGAGGTTGACTATCTTTGGGCCAAAGGTGAGAGGTGCTGAATTATTGTGAAGAAAAGCCACTGGACATTCTAGCTCCATCTTTGACGACTGGGACGGTTAAAGGACCCGTCGTAGCTATAGAGCCAATGTAACCTACTTCCGAATCGCAGTCATTAATTCTTAAAGGACCTGTCTTACCTAGTATACTAATGCAACCTACTTCCATAATCACTGCATATATTTCTAAACCCGGAGACCCCAATTTTGTACGGTACATTCTAACCCCTCTATCAAAACCACGCTGATTTTCTCACTTGCCGTGTTTTGCTACCTTCGATGTGTATCACGCTGCCGACGGTTGTCTGCGAGAAATTTTTCCATCAGAAAAACCGGTTATGTAAATTAGTTTCCCTGTTTTCGCTACAAGTCAACGGGTAAGTATTCAAATATTTTAAAATACTGTAAGTTGAAGATTAAATAGTGCGAGTGGTCCTTTAACATGGAAACCTAAATCTCATATGTTACATTCTGAACCTGCTAACGACATCACACTATTCTTTGCTCCTGCCGGGATTCACGGTTTCCCATGCGCATCATGCTCCCGACGAGTGTTCGCGTATCATGCTACTGGTCGGAAAAACCGGTTGTCTCAATCTTGGCGAGTCTTGCTAGAAGTCAGTGGGTCTGGGAAAAGGCTTAAAACAGCCAAAGTCGTGGATTTTACAGTATTCAGATAGTTTTGAAACTTGGAACATAAACAGTAGATAATGCGAGGTGTGCTTTAACTAATGAGTGCACAAATTTATTCTATAAATAAGACTTATGGCTGAAACAGTGCCTGACAATCTGAGTGTCATTCAAATCACAGCTTTGGAAAATTGCAAAAAGCGAACTATTCCATAACAAATTCATCATTTTGCAATATTTTTTTAAAGCAAGACGATTATTCCTTGTACATAGCTTGGTCTGGTAATTTTCGAGATCAAAAGTTGGATTAAATGTGAAATTTAAAAAAATAAATGCCTTCAGCATCTGCGCCCTACGAAAATTCTTGATAATTTTCAGTAACTTCGAACGAGTATTGAATTGAGCCAGCTCAATCTACCACAAACCCCTGATTCTGGGATACCCTGTACCAAACGCTGGGGATATCCAGCATTTGGGATAGCCTTTGTCAAACGTTGGATACATTATACCAGATGCTGGGTATTCTAACTCAATAAGATATTTATGATTTTGGTGAAATCCACTATATGTTCAAGCAATGGATAAAAACTGAAACGTCAGCTCCAATGCTTTGGCAACGATATTTTGGCCCTTCTTGGCAAGGGTCCCCGTAAGGCTCGTCAGGCTTGGGCTCAAGGAATATTTATCTGCGAAGTCCAGAAATCAGTCAACCAGAATACCTTTATAGTAGAGTAGGTCATGGTTGGATTGGGTTACTCAAAGGTACCCATCATTCGACAATCTGGTGTTAGGACAGAGTGTATCTGATGTCAGGCATAGGGAAGGGAATCACGAAATCAGCGATTTGTGGTAGACCGAGCAAGCTCCTGCACTAGGCAATATGGATAATATGTAAAATTTGCTCTAGATGTGTAAGGGGCGTAGTGTTGTCGGATGGAGAAGTTCGGCACCCTTTCCGACTGCCTGGAATAGCATGGAACAAACATTTACCGTGTTCCCTTATTCCGGCGTTTCTCCTAGTGATTTTGGTGATTTCGGGCGGATGTTCTTCGGGACTTAGATCGGATTCGTACCGTACCTCTCTAGTTAGCTGCTAGCCAGTAGTTGATATAGGTAGCGTTCCAGCGACTTATTATTAGTTACGATCGTTACTATTCTTGTTAGTATTGCCGTTCCGGAGCCCGCCATAATAATGAACATGTTCTGCGAAAGAAGGAGATTAAAAAGATGAGATCATGTTATTTTAAATATGCAAAGCACCTGCTCCACTTGTCGAAATTATGTCATAACCATACATTGACGAAGAAATTCAAGATGCAAGTGTTACCCTTTTGGATGTTTCCGCATCGCTTTCAAAAATCATGGAGAACAGGGCCCAACCAGCGCACTACGTCGTCCACTGCTTCCCGACCGAAGACTGAAAATTAAGTGTCTTTTTCTGTGTGTTTATGTGTTTTGTTTATTTTGTTTATTTTCTTCATGTACTCCGCCTTTTCAAAATGGCGGATCATAAATAAATTACTTACTTACTTACTTAAGTAAATTGGCTCCTCCTACTTGTTATTTTCGTCCCACGACTTTACGATCGTTACAATTTACTTACGATGGTCGCGGGCATCATAAGTGATAATAACTATCGGTTTTGCAGGAACTCCCGTAAGAGTGATGACGTATGTTCGCGTTGTTATTATTTTCGTTCCAGAGAGCGTGATAACTACCACAACACGGCGCTCGCCCCTCCTCTTATCATCGTAACTTGTAATAACTTCACTGGAACGCTACCATAGTTAGTGCCTTTGTTGTCCGTATTTCTTAGTATCTTCTTTTGCACTTATTGATTTCGGCCGAGATGAATTAACGGAACAATCTTCTCCAGCGTTGCAAAGCGGGAAGAAAGTAAATGGTTCTAATTAATAATCAGATCGTTAATTCATTAAGAATGTTACTTACGGCGTGTGCTGACTAACTGATTCCAACGTCAACATATAAACACACATCAATATATATAAATAAAAAAGGCAAGCGTAACTGCCGAGTCAACTGCTATTTTGGTTTGCATCGAAACAACAGAAAAAAAACAAAAAAAAGAACACTATACTAAACGGTCAAACATAATGTGCTCAAAAACCAACATGAAATCATGTGAGCTCTTTAGTGGTGGATGAAGAGTTAAAGGACACCTGAATGAAGAGTACCAAGTATCATCCCTATCTGTATGACTTCCGTTAACATTGCCTGCAGAAAACCCAATCCAAATACGAAATAGTGTTTCCAAGCTATGATTTTTGCTCCATTTTGCATCTGTCCTTATTTCAGTACCGAACAATTACAGTAATGAATAAATGTCTCCAATCAACCCTTCTTCTTGAATATTTTTTAACCAGTTAAGCCCAAACGTATATCTAGAAGAAATTCCAATACGATCCGGCGAGCGCTGTACAACATTTGAATGAATTGCGCTTTTTGTCTTGGGGTCTGCATGTGCAAACCTCCAGAAACGAACATCCCTATTTTGAAAACGTCACACTCGGGAGCAGAATGCTCTCCGTGGCCATGTCTGTAAATGCTTTCTCCATTGTGTGTTCAAGTATGGTTTCATTGTTCAGGTGTCCTTTAACAAATGCCGGAACAAAGCTGTGACTGTATCTCACGTGGGTGCATTGGACAGGTTGCAGTTTTGGAATTGGAATCGCAACTAGTCTTGGAGTTCTTGGCCGTTCAGTTTCAAAATCTGGAGGAGGATTTAACAATCGAGATAAAATGTAACCGCTCGCCTACACGGTCACCAAACCCAGTCGCCTTATTTTGTTTAGTTCCGGCAGTCGTATCCGTGACTAAATGTGGTAAAACCTTCTTCCCATTTGACTGAGCTGCATCTAGGCAAATCCAACCCAATCCTAAATCCTTTTTTTCCTTTAAAGGCACAGAAAACTTGGCTACGCAACTTCCGACCATCAAACCGACCTGGGGGGCTTAGATAAAGGGACAGGGACTTATTGTCGACAGGGCCCCTCTTCTTTGTTATCTCGAACCCCCTCCTTAGTGTTCCCAAAGCTAGCTGGCAGGCCCTTGCCCCTTATGCACTGTAATTATGCACTTATGCACTGTAAAAGTTCGCCTTTAGCCGTGTTGACAAACAGATCGGGATAGTAGTCAAAAGGTCGTGCGTTCGATTCCTACTCACGGCACAAGAACCTTTTGCTTTTTTTTGTCTACTAACTCAAACGTCGAATTCTCGGAAACTGCCCGGAAACTGCAATGGTCGTAACGAGGATTTTTCTTACTCTCAATATCGACTCATGGTACATTCTTGATATGTCAGCTAGCTCCCCGAGTAAACTTTGAGTCAAGTTTTCTGTTCCTTTAAAGGTCCCCTCTTGCTTATTCTGCCTTTTGAAATATACCTAGCTCCCTTGTGGATTTATAAGCTTCTAAAATCCTTTGCGCCTACGAATTTTAGCGCTATTTCGGCCATGCCGGGTTTTGCCCGTCAGGCAAAGCAAAGTTTGCCGGAGTCTTAATGTCCGCTGACAACTCTTTCAAATGTAAGGATATTAGAATCTTCTGTTTTTTACTTCTTTAATTAACTTAGTTTTCCAACTTTTAACCACGGTGCATTCTGTTTTCAAACGCTTTTCTCCCACCCACCGCGTCGGTTAGCAGGAAGGCTGGAAAGTCTCGACAAGCGCTAATAAGAAAATCGCTGATTTCAGGTGGGAAGTAATGGTATTTTTGGAAAACTTCTTTTCTGATCCGTAAATGTACCGTGTTCTTCAAAACTGTGCTAACTACGTTTTCACAATTTTTGGCCCAGTTTTGTGTATGCCATCTGCATGAAGAAAGTAGGAACTCAGAAAGTTAAAACTAATCTACCTGTTAGATGGTGCTCACGTCGTCATCTAACACTTAGCACAATTTAACAGAATTCCAAATCAGCTATGTTCTTTCCAATGGTATAGTTAACTCAGTTTTCAAAAAATTTTCAGTTAGCACAGTTTTGAAGAACACTGTACAAATAGGCTAAAGATCATTTGTAGTAAGAGTTGTGCTTTAACTCCTTCATTTTTTTTTAGAAATGGCTCCATTCTATGAATCGCTTTGTAAGGACCTGAACTGGCCTGTTGAGGAATCATTGCTAAAGAAAATGCAGGACTCCAACAAGATAAAACTAACTGAAATGGATGCTGCAATTAAAGATGCAGAAGAGAATTTGGGGGAAATGGAAGTAAGAGAAGCAAACCTAAAGAAATCAGAGTACATGAGCCGCATTGGGGATAAGGTAAGCACATAAGAAATAGTAAAACATTGGCCCCTTATTTCGTTTATTCAAACATGTTTACAACGGATACGTCAGCTACGATTCTTCATCAGCGATATTTCGGCCCTTCTTGGCAAGAGTCCTCGTCAGGCTGTCAATCCTCTGGGTCCACGTCGGGGAAGGAAACAAACCTGTAATCTTTTTTTTTACAGGTTTGATTACAGGTTTGTTTCCTTCCCCGACGTGGACCCAGGGGATTGACAGCCTGACGAGGACTCTTGCCAAGAAGGGCCCAAGAAGGAAACACGAATCTGCAAATCAATATTTGATAGCAGTAAATGGTACCAGGGACCCATAGATTTCCTGTAATGACTGGCCATTCAGGGGGCTTGTCATTTCCTATGCTTCTACGTTACTATGTTGCCCGAGCCTCACCTAGTTTCCAAAAATTCCGCTTGGTTCGAATCGGCGTTCTTGCTCAGATAGACAAAATTTGTTGGGACTATTCAGCATGCCACCAGGTACCTAAGCTAGGACAAAAGATCCAGGATACTCTTCCATTACAGAGAAATATTCCTAGTTCAGCACAACAGCTGCGAAACGTTTTGTCTATCTGAATAGTCGGGTATTTATCCCCGTGGGTATTTCTCGAACTATCTGACGCTCGGTCAAGAGCGCATCAGAAATATCTTATTGACAAGCCCCCTGAATGGCAAGTCATTACAGGAAATTTATGGGTCCCTGATGGTACTGATATCTTGACGAAATTGATAATTAATTCCACTGTAAAAGTATAGGATCCAGTCTACCATAAATTCCTGATTTTGGGATAACTTATTCATAAGTCTGGCTACCCTATGCCGAATCACAAAAATTCAACGAAGAAACCAACGAAAATGGGGTTTGTAAAGGCCAACGAATATACTGAAATAAAAGGCGAATATTTCGGGAGGACAACCGCCTCCCGTCTTCAGCGCAGACAGAAAATTTCGAGGAAAAATCCCAAAACGAGGATGAAGATCGGTACTAGGTACTAGCGAGTCACTCGCTAGTACCGTGCGAGAACAGTCCTAATTGTTATTCGCAGGTTGGTGAGTGGCTCGCTGTCTTTATTCTAGGCTTTCAATTCTTCCAGTTTTCGGTTTTATGTTGGTTTTCTGCTTTGTTTCGTTTTTCGTGGTTGTTGATCTTCATCCTCGTTTTGGTATTTTTCCTCGAAATTTTCTGTCTGCGTTGAAGATATTGCTGAATAAATATTCGCCTTTCATTTCAGTATATTCGACATTTTGTATTTTCATTTCAGGGTATTGGACGCACGGATTGGTTTTAGGGTATGGTAAGATTGTAACAGCCTAGATTTCTTCTGTATTCACCTTTCTTTATTTCAGTCAAGTTTATTTTCCAAATAGCTTAAAGCTAGAACAGGAATAAAATATTTAAAATATTTTATTTAGGAGGCGGCTGTCAGTGCATTTAGAAAGACGTACGAGAAAACTGTATCACTTGGTCAGCGTCTTGACATTTTGTTCCACTACATCCGTCTGGGACTCTTCGATATGGATCATGATCTCATCAAGAGAAACATAGAAAAGGCTCAGCTGCTCATTGAGGAAGGAGGTAAGCGTGACAAAATTTGTGTACTGACCATTGAAGGCCGTTACGCAGTAATAATCTGGTAATAATAGAGATAGATTAAGAAAAAGTAAAGAGTAATTATACATTCATTTCATTCATTCATTTATTCATACTACACAAACTACAAAACATACATATAAGGCAATATAAGGCACTATCTATACACTAACCTACACTGAAAATATTCATATTACAATAGTTACATCACGTTACAAGTATAAATTTTTCGAGGTGGACTATAGAGAAAAATAAAAAAGAGAAAAAAAATGAAAGGGAGGTAATCATTATCTTTATTATTAAAAATGGCAAAAAAAAGCACAAGCTCTACAGTAGTTTTAAAGTATTGTGGAGGAGCCATTATTCCCTTTAAGTCAGAAGCGCACGGATGAAGAAAAACGAGAGCTCTTATATGTGCGCTTGTTACGAAAAGATGATACAAGAAATTGATACAAGAAATTAAATGAATATATAACAAAATTTCCGCTCCTTCGAGTGCGATTCGGTCGAGAAATGACAGGACATCCTGATTGTACAACCCATCAAGTTTCTCTCGGGTAGGATCGACATTTCTGGGAAACCTCTTCGAACTCCGCCCACTGAGGTCGGACCCGGCCGGACTTCAAAATGGTACATCAAGAAAATAATATCTATGTATACCGACTAAGCTTTGTCCCAATCGCTCAGCCCGTTTGGCACGTTACAGAACTTCAGAAAACAGCCTTAGTCAGAATTGCAATAAGCCGTGAGCGTATTAAGGTAGGGTACAATTTTATCGACAGTTGTAAAAAAAAAAGTTGCAGAAAAGCGACAGACGTGCAAATGGCATAAAAAACGCGCTTCGCTAGTTGGTAAGACGGTTTCTGGAAAGTTGGAAGAATGTGAAAAAATGTGAATAATAGTTAAAGACCTAATCCAAACATTCTGTTTACCTTCTCTTACTGATCCGAAGCCACCAGATTATTTAGATCTGAACTTGATTGCCGGGTTGCTGTTTTGGCTCGAAAAAAACACGCAGAACGTCTTTTTTTCCAGATGACGAAATTTTCCACTTTTGATTAGCAAAGAATTATAATACTTAATTGATTATTTTTTGCATGTCTTCAGGAGTATTTGTAATAAACAGTTGGAGCATTAGATGGAAATTATTATTTTGATCCTTGGCTCCCTACGTGTCATAACGGCTGTCCCGGGCAATCGGCTGAGATTTAGTCCAGACCGAATATTTCAAACTTAGGAAATTTGGTTTGTTTTTGTAACTTGCTCATTGTTGACGGTGTTTTTTTGTGGTTTTGAACATTAATAGTGGCAGTATAGTGATGGTTATCATTGTGCGTGTGGTAGAAAGACCATTTTTTGTGGTCCGCTTAAATAGTCAAGTTTATATAAGTATTCTATTATGCATTTGAATGAAGGAGGAGACTAATAAAATTAAGATCCCTGTGGACGGAATCTAAGCCTCGTTTTTGTTGCAATAGCACTGCCGCATCGCTGCTGCAGCACTTCTTTGCTTTTGCACAATATGCGTTTTTGGATTCACTTTCTTCTTGGTTTAAGCGGCAGCGCTGGAGCACCTTGCAGGGAAGCACGGACTTGGTCGATGAGCAAGTCCGTGATTCTCGAGAAGCGCTGCCGTCTTCCTCGGAAGCACTGCAGTGCAAAAACGGATATAGAAAGAATCAGTCCGGAATCGGCCGAGAAGTGGACCTGCAGCATGCAACAAAAACGAGGCTCTAGTATCGCATTATGTCCTTTTTAGGTGACTGGGACAGAAGGAATCGTCTCAAGGTTTACAACGGGCTCTACTGCCTCTCTATCCGAGACTTCAAGAAGGCAGCCAACCTCTTCCTTGACACAGTATCGACTTTCACCTCTTATGAACTGATGGATTACCCTACGTTCGTGAAGTACGCAGTCTACGTCAGCATGTTGGCGCTGCCGAGAAATGAGCTTCGAGACAAGGTACATTGAACTATTCCTTAAAGGACCTGTCTTACCTATAATACTAAAGCAAACTTATTCCATAACCACTCCGTATATTCCAGCATCTCTGGGAAAACTGACCGGTCTTTTCGGATTCTCTATAACAATGCTTTCAGGTGGCTGCATGGTCTGCCTAGACATTGCAGTGCTTCTGGTATGTGTGTGGTGGCGGGACTTCCTTCTTTTCCTGAACTAAGGAGGCGAAACATTCTTTCTTTGCAGAACAGGATTCTCAGGTCGTCCAATCCACTTGTGCGGGCTGCATCTGCCCCGCTTTTGAGGTTGTCTCTGCCTGTGTGGCTCGAATGGAAGCGGTCTCTGCGGAAGCCCCACGTTCCACCTGGAGCCCGTTCGAATTGATTGTTTTAGTTTAGTGTACTGTTTGTTTTGAGTGTCTTATTTTTGTTTTTTTATGGTTTTCAAAAACCGTCAAATAATGGAAATTAAATTGAAATTTAAACCCAGAGACCCATATTTTGTACAGTACATTCAAACCCTTCTAACTAAAACACGCTGATTTTCTCACTTGCCGCGTTTTGCTACCGTCGATGTGTATCACGCTGTCGACGGTTGTCTGTGAGAAGTTTGTCCATCAGAAAAACCGGTTATGTAAATTTTTCCCTGGTTTCGCTGTAAGTCAACGGGTCTCCGAAAAGGCTTAAAACAGCCAAAACCGTGGATTATTTGTTGAAAGCATAGCCTAGTGTTAAAGTATTCAAATATTTTAAAATACTGTAAGTTGAATAGTAAATAGCGCGAGAGGTCCTTTAAAGGGCAAGGGAAACATTTCTTGTCCTTAAACCTTCTTCTCGAAACTACCCTTTTGACCTCGTCCCACTTGAAGAAGTTGAGCTTGCGTGTTGCGCGCCTTTGTAATTTTTTATTTATTGATTATTTCCAAAAAAATGGTGTCTAAAAATCGCAAGGCAAAACTACGCCTCGCGACGTCTAGGCGAAATCGCAGGGTGTGTCAGACAGAGAGCGAGCCCGAATTTTTTTTCCAGAAATATGAACAGAAAAAATAGAGAGCTGGATGGAGCCGAGAGGAGTACCTTGCTCTGCTACTGCACAGCCAAATCCATACAGCGTGTGTGCAACTGGCCTCTGGGCACAGCCTAAAAATCAAGGACAAGAGCTTCCTCCTGACTATACTGCTGTGCTGTCCTTCATGTCTCTACTATACCATCTTCTAAAATTCCTTGGCTAATTTCTTTCCGGGCATTTCCCTAATTCCATTGTCTTTTTACTCCTTGATACCAGTATTGTAGATTACTGGACAACTCTGAACTAGGCTAATTAGCTGTTTCACATCCATCTCAAATTATTTGCCAGGCGTTGCGATTTTTTTGTCTTCGATTTTTTTTTGTTCGGCTCGGAGCCGAACCCCGACGAAGCGTTGCTAACGTACCTAACGATGCTTTTTTTTAACAAAGCCTGGCGTGACGAATATCGCCAGGCGAGGCGTTACTTGCCAAAATGTTTGGGGGGAGGAGGTATTTACCGACTGGCTGGTCATTTTTACCGACTGTTTCTTGGGGGAAGGGGGGGGGGGCGTCCCCCTCTCCCCCCCCCCCCCCCCCCCAGTCGTGAAGCCCCTGACGACAGTATTGACGAAAAGAACAACCACAATCAAAGAGACATAACACTAGAACGGTTGTAAAAACGCCAGATTTTTAAATTTTGTTGATGCAAGTGACGTTTTAAATGTATTCATACTGTCGGATTCTAGGGTTTCCTGTGCGAGGTCATTCCATGGTTTTCCAAATGAACTTTGAAATGAATTTTCGCCATTTCTTTTTTATCGGCGTGGTGGGTAAAGTTTATATGGGTGTAAACGTGGTCTTTGCTGATCTGTAAAAATGAAGAACTGGGATGCATTGACGTTATCGATGTTTTTGTTAATGCATGAACGCATCAGTAGTTTAATTTAATTTTAATTTAATTTCAAAATAAATGCGGCACAACATTTCATGCGCGAGCAAATTAATTGGCACTTGTCATTAACCTACAACTAAAGCATATATACAACTAAAAGTATAACAACTAAAGTATATATACTACCTAGTTTCTATGTTAGACTCAATTCTTCGACACCTTGAAAAAGATGGAGCATTTGTTCAGGCAATCGTTGCTGACATTGTAAAGGCGTTTGACAGTCTAGACCATAAAACTGCATTAGATGAAGCTAAGCTCATGGGTGCCCGCCAGTTCATAATTCGTATGTTAGCAAGCTTTTTAACTGGTAGATCGCAATGTGTGCAACTTTTTGGTCAAGAGACGTCTGAATTCCAAGATATTTTTTGTGGTTCGCCGCAAGGCACAAAGCTAGGCCCGCTTTCATTTCTCATAGTTTTTAACCGTATTTTAGTCACCGTACGCGAGCGTTTTAAGTTTGCAGACGACCTGACAGCATTAGCTTTAAGACTCAAAACCCAAACGCCACAACTAACCGACTTGACTGGCATATTTAATGATCTTAAAACTGAACTAGCTCAAGTGAAACTGGCTGTTAGTGAAACAAAAAGTACATCCATGACTTTTTCGTTTCTGAAAACTGACAACCTATCTGTGACCCCTACTGGACTAAATGTAACTAAAACTGTTAGGATACTTGGTATTTACTTGGACGATGACCTCAAATGGAATAAACATGTGGAAAATTTGGCGAAAAAAGGTGGATCTCTGCTTCGTTCGTTTTCACAGCTGAAAAGGTTTGGAATACCAAAAGAAATTCTTAAAGTTGTATACTGTAGCTATGTTAGACCTTGCCTAGAATACGCTTGTCCCGCTTGGCACCCCGGTCTGACCAAGGAACAATCTGCTCAAATTGAGTCGGTTCAAAAAAGGGCTCTGAAAATAATATTGGGCCCCAACTACACGAACTATGACAGCTCACTAACAGAACTTGACTTACTGTCATTGGAAAAACGCAGACATGAACTAACTGTCAGATTTGGACTGAAATGTCTTGACTCACCCTTCCACCGTCGACTACTGCCAGACTTCGAAAACCCTATTGTTGACGGACCGAGGACAAGGCGTCGAGAAAAGACAAAGAGTTGTCAACTGATATCGTCTTACCCGGCGACTAGTACTCAACGTTACATCAAGTCATTCGTTCCGTACTTTACTGATTATTTTAACCAAGCAACGCTAAATGTAAGAATTCTGATATATTTTATTTTAATCTTTATGTATTTTCGTAGTTACACACATTTGCGTTAAAATATTTAGTGTGGTATGATTTATGTATTGATTCGTGTGTTTGACGTACCTGCGCTAGCTAACGCTATTTTGGTAAAATAAAGCATTCATTCAATTGTCAAAAAATAAATACAGTAATTCAAGTAAGGTTGTTATGATACAAGGTAAACTGAGGCACAAAACTATTGCGGTACCTTTCAGTTTTACAAGCGACTTTCATAGCTGCTTCTCTTGGAGGTCTGTTTCTGTCCGGTTTAAAGGGTGGAGGAAGCATATTTCGGTAGAAAGGGTGTGATAACAGATTTGTTCCGAGACGTTGCCACAGCTGTTCTGTACGAACAGAAAGGGGTTCCAGCTTACACTCCTTTAGGAGATACGAGTACGGCATTTTATGGCCACCAATTATAATTATAATCTGTCACGTCGAACTGGAGGCTTGGTAATCCTAGCCTGCGAAGTCTGTGCTGATAGAGAGTAACGCTGCTCTTGGGGACAGTCGTCGAGGAATGGAGTAGAGGAAAATTTTTTTCAGTTCAGTTAACTTCAGAAAGGGAAGCGGCCAAGCCGAATATTCGTTCAGTCGTCATTAGGCCTATAGTAAGTGCTCATTACAACGATTAATATTTATGTAGGCTATTGAAGCTATAACAGCTTAAGTCAGGCATTTGTCCAGAACCATTGCTGCAGTTTTGCTGAGCTTGCACGAAAAGCCCAGTTATCCTTGGTTTTGACCCTTTGAACCCTATTTGCCATAACCTACCAGTTTGAAGGCATCTGTTGGAGACACATTGATGTTGTACCGTAGTGTTGCTTTTATATTATTTGTTTGTTAGTTTATGGCGAAAGCTGAATTAAAAAGTTACTAAATAATAGTCAAATACATTTAATAAAGGGAGGCAACCTCTTTTTTTGTTTCCCGTAGCATCTTTTTTCATTTACTTATTTTATATCGTTTGAAAAACTAAGAAATCAGATTTCATACTTTTTGTGGCTACTCCTCCATCCCTCAGTGACGTTAATTTTAATCTATTTTTACCCACTTTTAACTATTCACGTCACCTAACTTTTGAAAATAAACCCATATTTTATTGTTCTTCCCCTCTAATATTTGGAAATTAATTCTCTCTTTTAAATTTTTTAAATAATTTGTATAACTACAAACAATAACAATTTTTTTTAAACAACTAAATCTAAAGTACGGTATTAAACATTTGTAAACATTAAAATAAAAGATCCTCAATAATCACACCTTCAGGGAGGCAACCTCTGGGTTCTCAGGTACACATTGACTGACTAGTCTATATAATCGAAAACTTTGTCTTATCTACCTTATAACTGACGAACTGTAGCTGAAATTGCCCCTGCTTACCGGCACTTGCGTTTAAAAATTTGATAGACGAGTGGACAAAGCTTTCAAGTAACTTGGGACGGTGTAGTTTCTTGCCTACTGATGTAGGCCGGGTCCCCTTCTCGTCAATGTACACGCTATGTAGCCGACCCAACCTGGTGAACGAGCAAACCTAATATGAACTGTAAATATATATTTTATTTATAACCCGCCAAATACACAAGGTGGTAGCGGACTAAAGAGAATAACGAAAAACAACACAAGTTGGTTAAAGTGGAGAAACAGTGATGGGAAATGTAATGTGATAAGTCAGATAAATCAAAAATACAAAAAAAGTGTAAATCAACCCAAAAATGAAGTGGCTAAACTTTTTCGTACCTATAAAACCAAGGACACTGCCGAATCAACATTTCCCATCACTAGTTGCGTTTTTAATCCGAATTCGCCTTGCGATTCTCCTAGCAATTCTCCTATTTCGCGTTTTTGGACTATTGAGATGAAGCAAATTCTCCTTATTTTGCTTTTTTGTTAGAATCGAGAACGGGGAAAGCCTCGCGATTCTGCAGAATCGAGATGTTGCTCCGGTGGTGAATTCTTGATTCTCCTCTCTCCGTTCTCCTTCCTGATTGGTCAGCAGAGTGCGGGTGTTCAATATGCATACACGCGTTTACCGGGTTGCGGACGAGCTGCCAAATTAGTGTTTTTGTCAAAAGCGAGAATGGAGAAGCCAGAGGAGAAAACGGTAATTTGTGTGAGAATCGAGAATTCAGAAGCGCGAACGGAGAATTCAGGCCAAAAACGCGACTACTGTTTCTCCACTTTGAGCCGCAGCTGTTGTCCTGAGCTGCCAGCTCCAGTTTCTCCAGTCGGCCAGTGTCCGTTGCATCAGCAACCCGGTTTCGTTGGAGCCGACTGTAAACTCTCTCTTCCTCAGGTAGTCAAAGGCTCGGAAGTACTGGAAGTCCTGCACTCTCTGCGCGAAGTCAGGGACTACCTTTTCTCACTGTACAATTGCAATTATGCTGATTTTTTTCGCAATCTCGGTAAGTCACGACATAAAGCACGAAGATCACATTAGCTGCATTCGGTGCACTCGGGGCTGTCTCTGGCGTTTTGTCACCAGTGTCCGGTTCTTCTCTTAACGCGTTTTTTTGTTCACCGGTGAGTTGATGAAAACTTGCTAACTCCTCGCTGAAGCCGGGCTCCCGAGCAGGTTCTGGTTAGTCCGAACCGGTGAGGTAAAATCGGAAACCGGATAGTTCAAAAACGGGTAATAAGAAAAACCGAGACCACCAGTGAGAACTCCCGTGACAAAGAACGCAGCTATTACTTCGTGTTTATCTTTGAAACTCTCTAAAATAATCGTTAACACAAGAAATTCGGGTGCCGTACGTCTATCATTCCGCAGTAAGGCCATCTTTGCATCCATACCAGCTTCTATGAATTTGGGTTTGGCTTTTATCGGGTACCCTTGATGACTAACTCTCATTGCCGATGCAAAATCGCCGTTATTGCCCTGATTGGTTGACACAGGGCTTGGGTTGTTGAGTTTGAGTCGTTAGGGCGACGTTTTCTCGTTCTTCCTGAGGATCATTGGGCTGTTTTGGACTTGGTGATTTAGAGTATTGGCTGCTAAGACCGACTGGGTAACTTCTTTGTGAATATGTTTTACAGGTTTGCGTTTTCGGTAAGTGTACCCAACCCGTTCTGAAGGTAAATTCGGGTAAAAGAAACTCGAGGAAAAAGCTGTTTCAGACGGAAGTTCGATACTCGGTACCTAAAATTAGCAGGAAAACGCCACCCTGGTCACTGAAGATTGAAGCATCTACGGACCACGACCAAAGTAGCCTTTTTCTCCAAGGGTGTTTTAGCCCCCCCCCCCCCCACGCCCCTTTTCGTCCAAAACCAATTTTAGCCAGTTTTCTGTCAACCCACCATTTGACGTAGCGGCATATACCGCTATATCCATATCCATACCGTTATGTTATCGTAGTCTCTTTGCTTCTTGCCTCTTATTATAATGTTATCTCCCTTTCTTTTTTTTCTTTGCTTTTACTGCGTCTTTGCCTTCTATTTCTTATGTATAGCAAATACAGTTATTATCCTTACTATTAATAGGCCTACTTATTCCTCCCTTTGGGTCTGATTCTAATTCTTCACTTTTCAAGTCGACCCGTATTGAATTTGAAGGACGTGATATGAGGAATCCGCTTGGGCTACGGGTCTCTTTCTCTCTCTCTCTCTCTCTCTCTCTCTCTCTCTCTCTCTCTCTCTCTCTCTCTCTCTCTCTCTTCAGATCCCTTGTTCTTCGTTGTTACATCATCTCTGATGTAACATACCTAGCAAGAACTCTCAGGTTCGTCAGCGGGAAGCTTCTGCTATTTGGCAGAAAAGCTCCATTCGAACCCAGATTGGAATGCTCAGTGGAACATGGTTATTCGGCATTCGGATTTAGAGCTAGGCATGGTCTGGGATCCGACTCCCTTCAGAGTTTCCATCTATAGGCTTATTCTCGCCGTTCCCCGAGGACTCCACATGAGGAGTCCCCGCGTTTTTGTTTGTCCCGGGGACTCGCTCCCCGCATTCTCGCGGGTCCCCACGGACGGGGAAAGCTCCGATTATTACCACCATCATCATAAAGGACTCCCTTTTAGATTCGGAGGGGAATGAATCTTTGCTGGTGTTGGTGCAATTTAAAATTAATTAAAAAGAATCAGAATAGACAAAACCAAAAATAAATTGAATCCAGACTAATTTCGTCAACTGCATATTTTTGGAAAAAATCCAGTTTAGAAGCATTTCCCGTGTTCTCGTTGTTTTCCGTAGGTGGAATCCGCGTTGAGTGACTCTCTCTATTCTCGCCGTTCCCTTCGACTCCCTCGGGGAACGGCCAAAATACGCCTTATGCGTTGACTGGGATGAAGACGACGCCTAAAGCAGCTTTCACACTGACGCGTTGAGGCTTTCACACTGAGCTACGCAACCTCTGTGTCACGCTTGCGGTGACGCAACGCAGAGCTTACGCCGACAAAATGAAACGCAACGGAAGAATAGACAAGTTCTATTCTTGCGTTGCGTCGACGCATGCGCATCAGATTTTTCAGTGAAAAATTGAAGTTTTTGAAGACAAACTGGAGAAAACCTAGTAACGATGAAGAAAAACTTTGTAATGACGAAAAAAACGAGAATTCAGCATAAAAAAACTGAGAAAGGAAAACGTAAATACACATCCAGCATGAAAGCTTGTTGCGCAGGTGTGAAAGATACGCTACGCAACCTGTACGCAGCGCGAGATAAACGCATACGCAGCGCACCGCAATGACGCGTCAATGTGAAAGCTGCTTAAAGGACCCCTCTTGCTTATTCTGCCTTTTATTACATACCTAGCTCCCTTATGGAATTATACGCTTCTAAAATCCCCACCTTTCTCCATGGTTTCGTTTTTTACCTGTGAATTTTTAGCGCTTTCTCGGCCGTGCCGAGTTTTGCCGGTTACACACCGAAAAGCTTGCCAGAATCTTGAACGTCCGCTGGCAACTCTTTCACACACAAGGATATGGGAATCTTCTAATTTTTGCCTTCTTTATTTGCTTGGTTTTCCTACTTTTTAACCAAGGTGCGATCAGTTTTCAAATGTTTTGTGCCCAGCCGCCGCGTCGGAGAGCAGGAAGGCTGGATAGAATCGACAAGTGCTAACAAGAAAATAGCTAAATTTAGATGGAAAGTAATAGTATTTTCGAGAAACGTTTTTCTTATCTGTTTTATAGTGTAAAGGTTATTTCTAGTAAGATTTGGGCTTTAACGGTTGTCTTTGAACTTATATTTTTCAGCTCGTGTCGAGACGGAGATGAAATTCGACCGCTACTTTGCTCCACATTATCGGTTCTACGTCAAGGAGCTTCGCATAATCGCCTATAATCAGCTCCTCGATTCCTATAGAAGCTTGACCTTGGAGTACATGGCTCGCTCGTTCGGAGTCACCGTCGCCTACATTGACCAGTAAGTCAAAACGCGCCGTCAGTGATTGTTAATTTGTTATGCCCGGGCAGGGTTGCAGCCGGTAGTATAATTGTACTCTTTTTAGTACATTTTTTTCAGAATGGTGAGTTGGTAGTACATTTGAAAAAATTAGTTCATGTGGGCCTAGTTGTATTTTGCCCATTTTATCTGAAACATTTGATCTGATTACTTTAATTTTAATCTGGTTCTGAATGAAACCCCTATTTTTGACGAAGGTTCGATTCAGGCCATACTGGTAGGGTCATGCTAAAGTGATTTGCATCAGCAACAATGGAAAACAATGCGCGAAGTGCAACGCGCACACAAATTTTGTTTTAGGTAGTGCATTTTCTCCTCTGGTAGTCCTTTTTTTCTACTTAGGTAGTGCTAATTGATTTGAGTCGAGTGGCAACCCTGTGCCCGGGCCAGATTCAGTCACATCTGTACGTAATTTGATTCGTTAATTTGGTTATTACCCGCTCTTTCTGTTTCATCCTGGACAGACTTGGAACAAAGAAATTCTAGACCTATTACCACCATCATCACTCAAGGTGAACAAAACTAGCAAAAGTCAGTGACTCTGGTCTGTGATTGGTCCAAAGATACGTTTCGAAGGGGCTGAGAGGGATTTTTCAATCTCGTCTATATGTTTCAGCGTCTTTTCTTCCCATTTTCGGCCGTAAACCGCCTTATTCCCGGCGCTATTACCAGGTGTGACTACAGTGGGGCACCGGGGGCATTATAGGTATGCAAGAGAGAGCGTGTTCCACCCTGCTAACAATAGTAACTAGTAGTTACTATTTTCGTTCCAACCTCGTGAAAAGTTACTACTCTGATCGTTCCAACCTTCTCGAAATAGTAACTATTTGCTTACCAGGCTCGGGAGCGTAGTAAGCGTGGTAACTACCCTGTAACGTGATTGGTTGGATTCGTCTGTGGCGAGATTCTGCTGGAAAATAGAACTTTGACGGCAAAAAGCCAGAATTCGTGACCTCAAGTGTAGTAACTACGGTAAGTAGGGTGGAACACGCCAAAGTGTAAATGCGAGAGTTGACCTCTGTTAGAGGTGTACAGTAGAGGCGTGTTACTTGAAAGATTTGAGGTTTTAATTTATACGTCTGTACAAAATTACGAAGAATACGAAGGTCAGTGTTGGAGGCACGAGTTCGATTGACAAAAGCGGACCTATCATGACTCTTTGGACTATAGGCGTATTCTCGCCGTTCCCCGAGGACTCCACTTGAGTAGTCCCCGCGTTTTTGTTTGTTCCAGGGATTCACTCCCCGTATTCTCGCGAGTCCCCACGGACGGGGAATGCTCCGATAATCATCCCCATCGTCAAAAAGGAATCCCTTTCAGATTCGGAGGGGAATCAATTTTTGCTGGTGTTGGTGCAATGTGAGATTAATTAAAAACAATCAGAATAAACAAAACCAAAAATAAAGTGGATACAGACCAATTTCGTCAATTGCATATTTTTTTTTCGAACAAAACCCATTTTAGAAGCATCTCCCGTGTTATTATTTTTTTCCTAGGTGGAGTCCGCGTGGAGTGACTCCCTCTATCCCTTGGATTCCCCGAGAAGTCCTCGGGGACCGGCCAGAATACGCCTTATGCATTTTCTTTATAAGTAGTAGAGGAAAAGGCCGAAAAGATAATTGACCCTAGGAGCGCTTAAGGGACAAATTGAACTCACCGACTGTTGACTATCGTCACCGCAAAACTCATCAAGCAGTGAGTGGGCGAAAATTGTACCGTGTACGACCAACAATGTTCCTAAGACCTTAGTCTCTCCTAAACCTCAAGAGGCGCTTATGGAATCCAAGAAGAGTCGCCAGTCGCTGATATGAAGCTCACAGATATTATATTGCTACTTATTCGGTGATGACTCGTCATGCTTATGGAAATAAATTAAGAATCCCGGCATCGCCGAACCGAATCCATACGCTGAGCAAATCGGAAGGAAGTGAATGTATGTACGTTTTTTCCAGTGTTTGTTTCACTTTTGTTGTACAAAGATGAGTCGATTTTAATCAGAATCTGCGATATATTAGAGCTCTCTTCAAGAGATATTTTTCTTATTTATTTTACTTTCAGGGAGCTTGCTCGATTTATTGCTGCAGGACGACTCCATGCCCGTATCGATCGGGTTGGTGGGATTGTTGAGACCAACCGACCAGACACAAAGAACTGGCAGTATCAAGCCACCATTAAGCAGGGTGATCACCTGCTTAACCGTATCCAGAAGCTGTCTCGTGTGATAAATATCTAATTTTACCTGTCCAATATTTTTTCGTCAATTAAAATTTTGTAAAAATACGCTTTATTTTTAAAGTTTGTACTTGCACCTTATAATGGCTCACGCTGCTCGAATGTATCCGACTAGGAATAATGAGGGTGTTCCACCCTCCTTTCAATAGTAAGTGTTAGTTATTATTTTCGTTCAACCTCGTGGATGGTCACAAGGGGCGTCGCAAGTGCATTTTCGGTGAGGGGGTGCAGAGCCAAAATTTTACCGAATCTTTCAAAATTTTAGCTTTAAATTATGGAACAGAAACGATTACGTAGGAAGAGTAACAATAAAGGGCAGCATGAAAGACGGTAAGCTAACTATTAGGCGGCGTTTTGGCGAAACCCACATGGAGAATATATTGCCGGGCATGATTGCAGTAACAGCTTCTATCTATTATAGCCAATAGAAAATGAAATCGACCGGCGCAGGCGAAAATTTTCGAAATCCATTTTTTTCTGTAGGCTAAAATTTAACTGCTTCTCTTACAAATTCTGTCATTTACCGTTGATTAAATACCGAGACTCTAGGAAGTTCCAGAAACCGGACGGAGCGACGTTACGGCAGCAGCAGCAACTATATTCTAGTCAATATACTACCCATATAGTCACATAAAGTGAGCGCCACAGGCGAAATTTTGTTTTGGTTTTTCCTGCCAAATTTAATTTCCATCCAAATTCTAGCTTTTCTCACTCCTGAAACTGGCTTAAAACCCCGTCAAATAGTGAAGCAACGCAAATTAGCTGTTAGCTATGATGCTGTCTAAATAAACCTATCTCTCTCTCTATCAAATCTGGCAGGTGGTGAAGGCTGGCTTTTACAATCAGAACAAGTTAAAGCAATTTTTAGTCTTGAAAATTAATTGATCTTTGCTTTTTTATTTTCTTTCCCTCAAAAATCGAATACGTTGTGTAGGATCTGTTGAAATTTTTCAACGCATCTGACAATGCGACAAAACGCAAAGTTCTGCGCTGCTTGTCGCATGACTTGAATCGTATGTCGCATGACGCAGAATTTTGCGCGAAATCGTAGCAGTGTGAACCAGTATGAAGGGCGACAACCAGGGGTAAGCCATCAGCGATGCATAGGGTCACTAGTTCGTGGTGAATGGTGAAGCTTTGTCCTGGGCTTTGTCGACAAACTATTCGCACAACCGTTTAGTACTTTGCTCGAGTTTCAACCAGTTGACTAGTAATCCCTGAAAGCGCGCTTGAGTTTTCAAATTTGTTGATCGTCGTTTAGTTTCGAAAAATCTACCTGAAATGAAGTTCTTATGGACTTTCATAGTATTGTTTTATTTATGTAAGACCGATGAAGAAGCAGTTAGCTTCGTACAAATATTTTCTTATCTTACTACATATAGCTCTTATATTATGTCCTGTTTACTTTTTCTTTGGAAGCTAGCTCTTTGTTAGGTCGACTAGACTCTGAAATCAAAATAGCCTAAGGCTAGGCTAAGTAAAAGGTTTTCCTACTGTATATTTGTGTGCCACAATAGGTGAACACATCTGGTGGAAGCAGATGTATGCCATACTCTCAACCCACTAGTTGTGGAAGTGATGGTTTATGGCTGTTCATTTTTTTCTTTGTTTTCTGCAGTACAGGACCTGACCTTAGTTGAGTTTTTGGTCGAAGTTTGAAGTTACCTTCAAACTCAAAGGTCTCTATTTAGATACCGTTTTTTGGTCGCCGGTCACAGTTTCTTTGTCCTTCAAACTCTAACCATCAAAATTCGTGAGCTAGCAAGTTCAAAGTTTGCTTGAATCTTCGGAGAAAAGTCGACCGGGCAAGGATCGCTGGAGTTGTAAAAACACTAATTAAGCGAACTGTGAACTTTGACGGCGTCTGAAATCAGAAATTAAGCAACCGGCTAAGCCAACAGCGAACAAAACTGCGATCAAAAACACAACTTTTGTTTAACACTACCTCAGTTGTTGCCGCAAAAATGTTAAAACAAAATTTACATGCTGTCCTGACAGTCAAAAGGCAAAATATGACTTTCATGTGTCCTAAAATATTCAAATTCTGTGCCTTTTCTTTCTTTTGAAGTTGCTTTGAAAAAGGAATTTTGACTTTGGTGACTCTATCTTTTCGATTGTAAGGTTAGAATGAATCTTGTTTGATCTTGTTTGAGAAGAAATTTAACTAGAAATATGGAAGCAACATTTATTTATCCAATATGTAAACCATTGAATTAGCTTCAGTTTAGTATGTTTGTCATATTTGTTGGTGGCAAGACAATGTTCAGACCAATGCAGAGAGTTTGAACTTCAACAAAAGTATGCATTTGAATGTCTAATGACAAGAAGCTGAGGAGTATTCTGTTCCAGACTCAGCTACGGTGTATGACCACAAAAAGATTTGTTTTTCTGCAATTATTTACCCTTTCTAGTTGCTAAATATTGGTTCATTCTATGAAAATCAGTTATATGAGTAGCAGAGCAATGAAGTAATGCATTTTCATTGTGTCTTCAAACCTATACACATAAATAGTGCTGTGTAACTAGACTGTTGCATCTCAGCCCTATTGGGTTTTACTTTTAAGGTAGTATGGCCAGAATGCATGAATGATATAACTCTTAAGATTGAAACTTTAATAACTACACTATAAGCATGCCTAACTCTAAATCTCTCTGATTTCAAGTCTAAGCTAATGAATGTTAATACACAATACACACTAGTTCATAATTTTCTCACACAGCTATTCCTGTGGATCAATGTGCAATAGTAGACAGTACTATTGAGTTGATGCGTTAAACTCGTCACCATGACAACATTGAAAACTCAAAGATTGGTAAAGTTCATCCTAGGTCATGGAAACTAGTAAGCCAAGGTTAATATGCTGCTCAATAATAACTAACAAAAACATAAAATGATTATTAGTAGCTTTGATGAAGAATTTCAGGCATTGAGTTATAGTAGAATTCTCAGTCTTACTTAATAAGCTAGGGATGTTCAGTTGGAAAATAAAGTTTGATCAAAGCCATAAATTGTTATTCTTTTGATTATTATAACCTTTGTGGCTCAGTTTGCTCTGTACCCTTTTCCAGCAAGGTTGATTGGCACACTCGTCCCATGCAGCTCAGCTGCAGTTACAATCCGCTGATAGAACCTCATACGGTGATACAGTACATAAAACTTCCAGGCTGGCTATCACTTATATCCTTGTCTAGGCCACACAGAAATTTCTTTAGCCTTTTTTGGCATAACCCAAGTGCATAACTATTTTGTAGCATAGCCTAGGGTACCAACCAGTAACCATCCCATTGAGCAAACTCTGTACTTTTGGTCTTAATTTATTTATTTATTTGTTTATTATTACATTTGGCATTAAGCTTGGAACTTATGATTTCAAAAAATACCCCATGTTAAGGGTCTCAGTTTGAAGCTTGTCTGATACTCTGTAGAAGGCTCTGTTGCTTTGCCACAAAACAAACAGAGCAGTTCATAACCAAGTTAACCACCATCCCTAACCAGTATTATGATTACCTGTACAACCAGCAATCCAACCCAGCAGAGAGATTACAATCTGACACAATCAATAACTAATAGGTATCTAGTAATTCTGTTCTCAATAAGAAAGGGGCAGTAATTAATTTGAATCAGTGTCCTTGCAGTTGGCAGTTTTTTTTTCTTCAAATAAATTTACAGTGATTTGTTTACTAGGTGGTGATTTTGATCCTAAACCAGACAAAAAAAAACAGGGGCCATGTTACTGTGTGTGATTGGTTACTGGTTACTGGTTTGGTACCCTACTCCATGCAAACTGAATGGGCTCTTACTAAGAGCATGTTCCACTCTACTTACCTAAGTTACTATGCATGACGTCACAAATTCTTCTTGGCGTCAAGGCTGGAACGCATTTTTCTATTTTCGTCAAAATGTCGTGCCATGGGCTGATCGGTCCAATCACGTCACAGAGATAGTTACCCCGGTAATTACGCTCCCGATCGTGGTAAGTAAATAGTTACTATTTAGAGAAGGTTCGATTGCCAGCATAGTCACTTTTCACGAGGTAGGAACGAAAATAGTTACTAATAGTTCCTGTTTTTAGAAGAGTGGAACATGCTCTAAGTGTGGTAAGATTATTGATTAGGCTCTCCATCTGCATTTAAGATGAATATTATTACCCTTATTTATTTGTTAATCACCGTACTGTTACAACTCACAAATTATGGGTGTAAACTAGGCCTTGGCTAAGATTAAGTTACTAAAGTATTGGCTATCTAAAAAAATGTTAATTTCTGATTGTATATGTTCTTGCAGCTGAAACTTCAGCCAGAGATTGTGATATACCATTTGTCCTGAGGGGAAGTTGGTACTACAGAGAAAATGGAGAGTACTTCACTACAGAGCTAAATGGAGACTCGATGAGTGGTCGGGGCTACTGCATTGCTTCAAACCACTCAGCTGCAGAATATCATCTGGTCTTAAAAGATGAAAGATCCAGCTGCTATCATTGTGTAAAGTTCTACGTGAGAACTGTGAATATCTTGGAAAAAGTAGAATGTAAGTAACATAGCTTTTTGTGCTGGAGATTAAAGTTTGACTGAAAGGCTAACTTATTTTTATCTCATTTAATTGAATAGCCTACAGTGAATTATTTGGATTCTGCAAATGGATTTTCTTATTTTCCACTATCTGCTCTGGTCATGATCAGAATATCTGCAGCCGTCCCCACTACGAAAATTCTACTATGACGTGGGAAATTTTTAATTTCAATACAAACGCGGCTTTTTAGTGGGCAGTGGTGAGATTTGTGAAGATTGCTTAGTGCCTGACAAAAAAAATCAAAAAAATCATAAATCTTTCTCGTACGGCATACAAAAAAAATTGAAGCACATAGAGGCACCACAAATCACACTGAAATTCCACTGTCTGAAAATCGATTATTCGTGAAAAGCGGAGCCAATTATAGTGAATAAGTGACGGGTAACTAGATCGTCCTATCCCAGCCCTTTTCGGTTCAAGGACCCCTCTTGCTTATTTTGCATTTTAGGTTACCAGTAGCTCCCTTATGGGATTATAAGCTTCTGAAATCCTCAAATTTTCGCCATTGCTTCCGTTTTACCTACGACTTTTTAGCGCTTTTTCGGTCGAGCCGAGTTTTCAGTCAAGAGATTCTTCAAAGTTTTGTTTTTCTTTTTGGAAGACATGTTAGGCCACCAGGTCGATCTTCTGTTTTTTAATTCTTTTGTTGCGCTTCGTTTTCCCACTTTTGTCCAATCCAAAAACTTCTGGCTCTTGGGCTCCGACCTTTGGAACCCTTTCGGCCTGGGGTAGGTTGCTCTCGTGGGTCGATCACGAGGGCTCACAGGACGTCGGTGCTTCGAAGGAACTCGATGATTTACTTGAAGATTCGTCACTCTTCTCGGGCTAGGCAAACTGAGTCGAAAAGCTCACCGATGGAGACTGACCCTCCGGCTGTCCCGTGTGTGCTTCGGCACCAGCTAAGGCGTTTTCTCGCCGTTCCCCGAGGACTCCACTTGAGGAGTCCCCGCGTTTTTGTTTGTCCCGGGGACTCACTCCCCGTATTCTCGCGCGTCCCCACGGACGGGGAATGCTCCGATTATCATCACCATCATCAAAAAGGACTCCCTTTCAAATTCGGAGGGGAATCAATTTTTGCTGTTGTAGGTGCTATGTAAAATTAATTAAAAAGAATCAGAATAAAGAAAACCAAGAATGAAGTGGATCTAGACTAATTTTTTCAGCTGCATATTCATTTTTCGAACAAAATCCATTTTAGAAGCATTCCCCGTATTCTCGCTGTTTCTGTACGCGGAGTCCGCGTGGAGTGACTCCATCTATTCTCGCCGTTCCCTTCGATTCCCCGAGGAGTCCTCGGGGAACGGCGAGAATACGCCTCAAGATAGCTCTGCGGTAGAAGGGCACTCTAGCACCAGATACTTTAGAGTTTCGGCGGCGTCGCTACAAGCCGGCATCTTTGGGCCGCAGTCTTTTTTTTACTGAAACTGTTCTTTACGAAAAATCAGTGCCATGCTCTTAAAGGACCCCTCTCGCTTATTCTGCCTTTTATAATATACCTAGCTCCCTTATGGAATTATAAACTTCTAAAATTCCCACCTTTCTCCATGGTTTCGGTTTGTACCTACGGATTTTTAGTGCTTTCTGGGCTGTGCCGAGTTTTGCCGGTTACACAACGCGAAGCTTGCCAGAATCTTGAACGTCCGCTGGCAACTCTTTCACATACAAGAATATGAGAATCTTCTGTTTTCGACTTCTTTTATTTGCTTGGTTTTCCTACTTTTTAACCACGGTGTGTTCTGTCTTTAAACGTTTTGTGCCCAGCCGCCGTGTCGGAGATCAGGAAGGCTGGAAAGAATCGACAAGCGCTAACAAGAAAATCGCTAAATCCAGATGGAAAGTAATAGTATTTTCGAGAAACGTTTTTCTGATCCGTTTTATAGTGAAAAGATCGTTTCTAGTAAGAGTTGTGCTTTAACTTTGAGGTAGGCTCTGTTGTCGTCTGCTTCTCTGAAGATTGCCAGCAATGGTCGGAGTTTCGAGCCTATTCGGCGCTGGCGAAGTTGGTCTCGGAAGGTGGCTAGTGTTGTCTGCTGATGTTGTAGGCTATTCGCTGTTGCATTGGCAATCTTGTCCATCCATGGCGCATTCACTTTTCAAATATTTTGCGTCCAGCCGCCGCGTTGGAGAGCAGGAAGGCTGGAAAGAGTCGACAAGCGCTAAAAAAATCGATAGATAATCTCACATGGAAAACTAATGGTGTTTTCTAAAAACGATTCCGTTGAGTTATTTCATCACGAAAAAATCATATCTAGTAAGAGTTGTGCTTTAAACTCTAAATTTGACTCCATCATGGATTATTTGTAGCTATCCTGATGGTGACTATTTACCTTATTTCCTTAGAAGAGTGCAGTAAAAAGTGATGTCGGTTATACAAATTTCATTCATCAGCTGGGTTCGCTAGTGATGGTTCGCCATCAGTTGTAATTTGTGGGATTGAAACAGAGGGCCAATTGTGGCCATAATTTTGGACTACCCTTCAGCATAATAGTAAATAATGATGCAAGTCTAGGCTTATTTATATAGATATAGATAATCTAGCCGAAACGAAACTAACCTGTCAACTAAAGGTACCTGAGCTATTCTTTAAACGGGCTTTTCTCACTACCTCGTGGAAATCGACAGTCAGAGAGTGGAATGCTTCCGATGGTTAGCCGATCCTTTAGCCTGGTGTGTAGGCTAGGTAACGCTGTACTCCTTAGATAAATACTCCTTGAGTATTGCTGCACTCTGTACTGATAGGCCTACTTAGCTGAGTAAGTTTGGTGGTAGTTGCAATATAGGCTACAGTAACCCGACCAGATTCTTGTGAGTCCTCATCGGTAAGATAAACCAGAGAGAGTCTGACATAGGTTTATAGCACTAGGGAATAGTCGCCAGTGAATCCGAAAATGTCTTAAAAACAGATGCCACTAGTCAGTACTCCGGCGGTAAAGAACACAGCTTTAGGTGGATTAAGATGTATATAGATAGATATTTTTTATTGATGTAAGTCGTACCGCTGACATGGCACTAAATACGTCAAACCTTACATTTTATGTCTTTTTGTGTATGTTTATGTGTTTTATTTGTTTTCTTCATTTACTCCGCTTTTTGAAATGGCGGGTCATAAATAAATTACTTGCTTACTTACTTACTTTATGTGTTAAAATACCGGAATATATAGGCTACAATTATTACATAAAAGAAAATAAATCACTTGGAATTCACTTGTTTTTTGTTAATATTCTCAGTGAAATATGGTACAAAAGAATTCGAATACCGGTTAGTGCGACTTGATAACAAAGAGGCTAATGCCTATTTTACGCGATAAATAACGAGTGTCACCACTGCTAGTCTGGGCTATTAGCGTACCTCTGACATATTATATCTTCCGTTTAAATTTAAACTGAAAAGCCAGCATTTCTTTATGTCTTGGATTTGAAAGCACTGAACCACTTTTGCTCTGCTAGGGGATTTTAATTTTTTTCGTCTTGAATTCTAAGTAGTGACGTTCAGAGTATGCGCTGATGTCCCACATGACCCGCCACGGCGCTGAGATCAATTTCAGCAAAAGCATGCATTCCAATGGCCAAAGAAGCGAACCTCAGGAAATGTTCAAACCTGTATTATAAGGTCACTGTTTTGTGTGACCCCAAAAATATTCATTTTTCGGGAATCGATTTCCTTCGTAGTTTGCCAAATATTTACCAAATACTAAATAGTTTGCCAAATATTTCAAGCATAGAGGCACAAGCACATCGGACAGAAGACGTCCCTTCGATGAAAACTGGTCGTATGAATATTGAATAGCGTAGCAACGAAGCAACGCATTTTCGTCGGGTCTTCGAGTCTATTTAAGTGAATAAATGATGCACAACTAGACTGTCTTATCCCAGGCCTATTCGGTTAAACTTTAAGAGGCCCACAGTAAATCCAATTCCTGTATTCAAACAATGCATGAAACGGGATCCGTCAGCTATGATGCTTTGGCAGCGATATTTCGGCCCTTTTTCGCAAGGGTCCTCGTCATTTCATTTCTTGCGTATAAAAATAACCCGATGGGCCGACGAGTCGACCGACGCCCGACAAAAACATAAAAAAAAATATTTCTTCTGGATTCCTATGTATAAAAATAACTCGATGTGCCGACCAAAATACCGAGGCACGACAGAAGCATGCAGAATTCGATTTCTTCAGTGTTTTGCCCGACAAATGTTTGCAGGGTTTCATTTCTTGCATAAAAAGAACCCGATGTGCCGACAAAGTTTTATTTCTTCTGTACATCTACTCACAGAGAGACAAATACTCACTTTGTTCAAGAGTGCCCAGCATGGACAAGGCAGCGTCTGGAAGCTTTCCACTCTCCAAATGGTGATTTCCACGAGGTAGTGAGAAAAGCTAGGTTAAAGGAAATGTCCAGGTACCTTCAGTTGACAGGGAGGCTAGACAGGTTTTAAAGACCTAATCCAAACATTCGGTTTACCTTCTCTAAGTGATCGCATGCCACAGGTTTGTTTAGATTTGAACTCGATTGCCGAGTTGCTGTTTTGGCTCGAGAAAAAACCCACGCACAACGTCTTCTTTTCTAGATTTTCCAGGATTGATTAGCAAAGAACTATAAGACCTAGCTGATAATTTTTGGTTGTCTTCAGAGGTACCACACTGGTCTTGGTTTTATAATTTATTTGTATTTGTAATAAACAGTTGGAGGATTAGATGGAAATTGTTATTTTGACCCTTGGCTCCCTACGTGCCATAACAGCTGTCCGGGATAATCGGCTGAGATTTAGTCCAGACAGTTATTTCAAACCTAGGATTTTTTTTTTTTTTTTTAATTTGCTCATTGTTTTACGGTGCTTTTAGTGGTTTTGAACATTCATAGAGACAGTAGGGATGGTTATGATTGTGTGTGTGGTAGAAAGACCATTTTTTGTGGCCCGCTTTAAGGTAAGAACGCGAGAAAAAGCGTTAGAATGAGTGATGTTTTTTTTTTATCAATTGTTTTGATAGAGTGATGTTTTCATCAATTGTATTATAGAGTAATGTATTGTTTACATCAGTTGTGAACTGGGGAATGAGACAATGGGCTAATTGTGGCCTGAGTTTCGGCTGGAGTGTCTGGCCTACCCCACAGAATAAATAATAAATACATTGTTTGAATATATGTTTCCCAGTTAGCTTGAGCTCAAGGAGTATTTATCAAATTCCCTTTTTTTTTCAGCTGGGTGTAAGAATCTGAGGAGTGAGGAGGAAGCAACTCTTGAGAATGTCTGCAAGTCGTTAAATCCTGACCAACAGCTGACAACCCTCTTTGCTGAAAATTTTGTGCCAGTTAATTGCAGATCTGGCTTGGAAGGAGTCTGGCAGTTTGCCTATCAGGATCGGTAAGATTGACTGATGGTACAGTAGAAGTATGCTACTATATCATTCAGTCTTTATTCTTCAAAAACATTCCTTACGGTATTAACAAAAAACCGAATATTTGTTCTCTCGTCAAACATAAGTACATACAGTTGTGCTTTAACATAGTCAAATTTGCTTGAATTACACAGAGACAAAAATAGCAACAAATCAAAAACGCTAAACTTCAAAAATCCACACAAAAAAGGGAAAGGGATTTTTCTTAAGATTTTGCCTTGAAAAACTCACAGAGGACGGGACAAAACTTCTTTCTTACCGCGCATGAATTGCCCGTATCGGTAGGATCTTAGGAACTTGTTGTGCTGCCATTCTCTGTGGCCGAATACGGTTAGGAATGTGGGGAGGGGGAAGTATGTGACGATGGGTAGGATCTCCCAGTAGTTGGTCACCAAACCTAGTAGAAAGTTGGTGTCTGCGGTGTCTACTCAGGGTTGCCACATGTCGCACGATAGAGTGAATTGTCACTCTATTTTATTTTTGTCACTCTTGTCCTACGTAGGACATAAAATTCACTCTATTTCAAAAAACGTCCGGAGGTGTCATTTTCCAGCAGTGATTCCGACCAAATAAATATTCTTTGAGCCCAAGCTGACTTTGAAACATTTATTCAAACAATGTTTACAACGGATATGTCAGCTACGAATCTTCATCAGCGATATTTCGGCCCTTCTTGGCAAGGGTTCTCGTCAGGCTGTCAATCCTCTGGGTCAACGTCGTTGACCATTTACAGGTTTGTTTCCTTCCCCGACGTTGACCCAGGGGATTGACAGCCTGACGAGGACCCTTGCCAAGAAGGGCCGAAATATCGCTGATGAAGAATCGTAGCTGACGTATCCGTTGTAAACATTGTTTGAATAAAATTCCGACCAAAAGTGACTATTTCACGTTTTTTCAAGGACACTAAATTAAGATTTGTAATTTTTGCAGCACTGATTCTGACCAAAAGTGACCCTTTTCCATTTTTGCATGAAAACGAAATTTCACTCCCGAATCACTCTCTGTTTTCGACCAAAGGTCACTCTCTATTTTTTTTCGATGTGGCAACCCTGGTCTATTACCGTAGGCTATTAGACAGTGGATAAAACGGAAATTCAGCTACGATGTTCGAATGCAATATTTCGGCCCTTCTTGACAGGGATCCTCGTTAGGCTGCTGCTGGTCTGGACGAACCTGCAATCGCAATGCCTGACGAGCCCCTTACCCAAATCAGTCAGCTTGGGCTGAAAGAGTATTTATGTGATTCTTTGGGCGGCGCCGAATGATCGGCTCTTGCTTATAGCGAGAACGAATAAGCACAAGAACCTCCGTCTGCCGACCTCTGTAATACGACCATGCGGAGTCGAATAGTTGTTTTGAGAAGTTGTTTCTTTAAGTTCTTTCAGAAAAATTATCAAATTCTTAAATCAAATTCTTTTATTTTTGGACAGTGCAAAGGCTGCTCCACACCGACATTTTGTTTTTCCTCATAGATGTAGCCGATGTAAAAGTAAAACGTATTATTAGTCAAACAAACAATAGATATGAGCTGGCTACGGTTAAATATTTACCTGGACAATTCTGCAGATTCAGAGCAACCATGTGCGTTTCTATTAGTCCCCTGTAACCGTCATCAACGTTTAACTGAAACTATGGTAGAATACCACACTATCACTATCGGTGTGAGATGGCTCCTGATAATCAGGCCAGGGAGGGCAAGGGGGGGGGGGGGGGACAAAGACTAATCCGCTTGAAGCGGTGAACTGGTGTAAAACCACTTTGGTGCTGGGTCATTATGTAGCATTTGTATATAAAAAGTTTCTCCGAGAAAGGATAAAGTTAACTGCATTTTTTTCTATATTTGATGGTGCAAAACGGATACGTCAGCTCAATTTTATTGGAGCTATGTTTCGGCCCTTCTCGGCAAGGGTCCTTTTCAGGCTCAAAACCGCTCAAGTTGTAAAACGAACTTGTAGGAAACATTTTCCAAAACGAGCTTGTGGGAAACGTTTTCCAACTTGAGCGGTTTTGAGCCTGAAGAGGACCCTTGCCAAGAAGGGCCGAATTATAGCTCCAATAAAATTCAGCTGATGTATCCGTTTTGCACCATCAAATATGATTCGCAGTCAACTTGGGCTGAAGGAATAGTTAACTGCAGCATTCGCCACCGGGATTAATCTTATATCTACTGGGATACGATCAATCCGAATTATAAATAGTCTTATCTCAGTAGAGGCAATATTAATCCTAGTAGCAAATACTGCAAGATTTTTTTTTACAGTGTATTTAGCATGGTACATAAGTTTTTGTTCCTTACAGATTCCGGTTCACCGGCGAATGCAACCACCCAAATGCGCTCATTCAGTCTTGCCAGTCTGCTGGATCTCAGTTTTTGATCTCCAACCAGAAATTCACGATCAACTACAGAAAATGCGAAGGTGTCAAAGAATCCTTCGATGGAAGTAAGTTCGCAGAAATAGTCAGTTCCTCACCCTTGGTTAGGACTGTATAAGAGTTATATAATCGAATAATGCATAAAACGGAAATCTACGATGCTTTTGCAGCAATATTTCGGCCCTTCTTGGCAAGGGTCCTCGTCAGGGTGTCAATCTTCGTGGTCAACTTCGGGGAAGGAAACAAATATTTATTCAAACAATGTTTACAACGGATACGTCAGCTACGATTCTTTATCAGCGATATTTCGGCCCTTCTTGGCAAGGGTCCTCGTCAGGCTGTCAATCCTCTGGGTCAACGTCGGGAAGGAAACAAACGTGTAATCATTATAAATCATCATTATTGTAATCATAATGATTAAGGAAACAAACCTGTAATAATGATTACACGTTTGTTTCCTTCCCGACGTTGACCCAGAGGATTGACAGCCTGACGAGGACCCTTGCCAAGAAGGGCCGAAATATCGCTGATGAAGAGTCGTAGCTGACGTATCCGTTGTAAACATTGTTTGAATAAATGTTTCAAAGTCAGCTTGGGCTCAAAGAATATTTATGAAGGAAACAAACCTGCAATAAATAACTGAAGCTTCTACCGACTATAACTATCTTATTCGGGACATATCCGTTTTATGCATTATTCGAATATATGTTTCAAAATCAGCTTGGGCTCAAGGAATATTTATGTATAAGAATTACTTTTCGTCTTACACAGGTTTGAAAACACGATGAAAATCCGCTGCTCCATTGCTAACGATTTTTTTTAAAGATGTTTCAAACTCGCGGCAGCTCCAGGTTATTTTAGGATTTAACAGGAACAAATTGCCTACGCGAAGGGCGATTTTGGCGATCTGGAACTGGAAAGCTCCACTAGTTTATTCAACAGCTGTTCTTTCGACCTAGGCTAAAACTTGCGTCGCTTTTCAGTGTCGTTCTTGCCCTCCGCTAGTTTTGGGAAGTGACGTAGAATCCACCACACGAGTGGTATGTAATGAGAGATTGCAGCCTATCCGACGAAAACGGGGAAGGGTAGAAAAGGAGCAATTTACATTGCGAGGTATGGGACTTCCGAATTTGAGACTGATTTGTTCATTTTAGATAACTACCTTTTGCCTGTAAATGGTTGGAAACAGTTCGTTGGCTCTCTTTAAATTGTATAGTTACAGCTTTGTAGAAAAGTTTCATCAGAAATGGGAGCTTGAAGCCTTCAAACTTTCCGTACAAAAATGATTCATGCTTCCTATTGGTCGGATTTCATAAAATGCGTCATAATACACCAATAGGACGCGATACTCCGTATTTGTTTACAAACTTTGAAGCCTCCAAATTCTCATTACAAAGAAAACTCTTTCGCAAAAGTTTTATTATGAGATAAAATAAGATAAGATTTTATTTCCTCTAAGAGCCAACGGCCATGGCAGATACATGTAGAACAAAAAAACAACACCACACACAAAAAATATTTAACTCCTATAGGCACCTATCCCTATGGGCTAGGGCTACCCTGAGGAACCTCACCAGACGTTTTATATTTCCAAAACAGTTATTCCCCATTACAGCACACATCCATTCTTCATCCATGCCCCTTCCATGCACTCCAAAAATTTCTAACCGAAGTCCTCTCAAACTTTCGCATCCACACAATAAATGTTTTAAATTCTCATCCATGCTGCCACACATCGGACATGAATAAGGACCGGACCGACAAGAAGAAGACAGATTAACGTTTCGAGCAATTCACTGGTTCAGAGTGGTTACCAAAGGCCGATGATTTGGTCTCAAAGTCGAAAGTCCTATACCTCCCTAATGTTCGATTTGTCTGTTATGCTCCTGTGATGAGGATGTAGCAATATCCGTTTTCGTCGGGTAGATAGATATATCGCTTTTATTCTTTTCGAAATATCATGGTGAAATCCAAATTTGTTGGAATCGTCATATATACATGTAAACACTCATATATAAATATGTCAATACAAATATATTCATAGCGATCATAGCCCAGATCGCCAGATACAACTCTGACATTGTTGCTCATCCTTGGGCAACTATTTTGAGGCAATAGTTCTGTCTTTTGTATTTAGATATCCATTTTGTTCTTTGTTTTTTTGTGTTAGTGTATTCTCTCGTAGTGTGTTTTTCGTTTTCTTTTCATCTTATACTCCATCTGTTTTCATTTGATGGGAAATAAATATATACATACATACATATACATACATACAAATATGTCAACGTCATATATAAAAGTAAAAAGGTAGGGTATAATCTCTCTATCTCGGCAAGTCAGCGAGACAAGTCACGCAACGACTTTCCGTTAGTTTTTTGCGCTCGGCGGATTTTCGCGTTGTTTTTCGGAAAGTGAATCCAAGAGAACGCCAGAGTCGCCCTCTAACTTGTTTTTTCCGGGAGCACCCAACCATTAGTTGATTGACACCACCGCGTGAGGCGTTCTGGAACTATATTGTTGTTTGGAGAGGCCTATTGTCATTCAGCGATCTTAATATATTTAGAAGATGCATGATATAAGAAAGCTAGTTTTACAGTATTTATTTGTATAGTATTCCGAGGACAGGATAAACATAAGAACCGATGTGCAAAAACAAATAAAACACCTACTCAATCAATAAATTTTATTACAATACATAACATCACTAAATAAAACAAGAGCTGTAAGCTCATATGGCACTTGTATGTGTTAAGATGATTTGATTGATCAAAAGTAAGTTTCGACTTTGCGGTTGAGATGCGCACTCTAAGGGAGCTGGAACTTCATTTGTAAGCAAAATCCTTGAGGCAAAAATGCTAGTGGGCTGATGGGCATCATGAAAATGCATAAATTGCTTAAAAGTATTTTTTTTTACTTTGCGGTCAAGATTGGTACTTTAAGGAATAATGGGATTTGGGAAGTAGCAATTTCTAAGCAAATGTTGTTGAGTCTCCAATATTCCAGCGAAGTTGCATCGTCCTAGCACATCTGGAGGTACCTTAACGCGCGATCACCGGAATCCCAGACCCCCCCCCCCCTCCTCCGACTCCACCCACAATACCCGGAGCCAATCCGGTTCTGTAAATGATTAATCCAGAGCATCTGTTTGTCATTCCCACGAAGTTCGATCCAGATCACACCAGTCTAAGCGGGTCAAGTATTTTCCGCCCTCCCCCCAGTAATTGCCGCATTCGGTCCGGAAATGAAAAAGATCACAAGAGAAAAATGTCCTCTGTTTAATTATTAAATTTCACTCGAATCCGATCACCCGTTCCAAAGTTACGCATGACTCAATATTCCGGATTCCCCTCCCTCAACTCCCCCCCCAAGATTATCATATCGAGGATTTTTTTTTATTCCAAGTCAGTTTGACCAGGTCCCTGATATGCCTTCCAAGTTTCGTCGTGAAAATCTCCCTAAAAACGGAATTCCGGGAAACACCCTCCCCCCCCCCTAAAGTGTCCGGATCCAGTCAAATTATGTAAAAGATTTACATGGATCAGATGTTTGTTCTTCCCAGCAAGTTTCACTCCGATACCATCATTCTAACCGTTTCTCGAGATTTCCGGTCCACCCCCCCCCCCCCCCCCCAGCTCCCCCACGGTGCCCGTAGCCAATCCGATTCAGTAAATGACTTACCTAGAGCATCTGTTTGTTCTTCCCACAAAGTTCCATCCCGATCCCTCCATTCTAAACGGGTCACGTATTCCCCCCCCCCCCAATAGTTGCCGGATCCGGTCCGGATATGAAAAAGATCATCGGAGAAATGTCCTCTGTTCAATTCTTAAATTTCACTCGAATCCGATCACCCATTCCAAAATTACGCATGACTGAAAATTTCGGATTCCCCTCCCTGCACTCCCCCACCATTATCAGATCGACAAAAATTTTATTTTGAAGTCAGTTTGATCGGGTCCCTGATATGCCTGCCAAGTTTCATCGTGAAAATCCCCAAAACTACCATCACCGGAATTCCGGGAAACCCCCTCCCCCCCCCCCATAAGTTTCCGGATCCAGTACAATGTTCTAAAGGACTTATCTAGAGAAGATGCTTGTTCTTCCCAGCAAGTTTCACACCGATCTCTCCATCATAACCGTTTCTTGAAATTTCCGGTCTCCCCCCCCCCCCCCAACTCCCCCCTGGCTACCGAATCCGGTCAAGACTTTAAACGGGACATTACAGTTATATATTCTATTCAGTTATGAAGTTTCATTACAATCTGATCACCCCTTCGAAAGTTACACACTTCTCAATTTCCCGGATTCCCCTGCGGATTCCCCTCCCTCCACTCCCCCCACCATTATCTGATCGACAAATTTTTTATTTTGAAGTCAGTTTGATTGGGTCCCTGATATGCCTGCCAAGTTTCATCGTGAAATCCCCAAAACCACCATCACCGGAATTCCGGGACCCCCCCCCCATAAGTGTCCGGATCCAGTACAATGTTCTGAAGGACTTATCTAGAGCAGATGCTTGTTCTTCCCAGCAAGTTTCACTCCGATCCCTCCATTCTAACCGTTTCTTGAAATTTCCGGTCTCCCCCCCCCCCCCAACTCCCCCCTGGCTACCGAATCCGGTCAAAACTTAAACGGGATTACAGATATATATTCTATTCAGTTATGAAGTTTCATTACAATCCGATCATCCGTTCGAAAGTTACACACTTCTCAGCTTCCCGGATTCCCCTGCCCTCCACCCCCCCCCCCAAAAATGGTCGGATCAGAAAACTGATTATTTCTAAGTTTATTTGGTCGGGTCTCTGATATGCCTGCCAAGTTTCATGGTCCTAGCACAACTGGAAGTACCCTAACTCGAAAAAGTGTGACAAAATGCCCTAAATTTTCAAGTTTCCAGCGCCCCCACTTCCCCGCATATGGTCGGATCGGGAAACTGATTATTTCCAGGCTAGTTTGGTCGGGTCCCTGATATTCCTGCCAAGTTTCATTGTCCTAGCTCATCTGGAAGTACCCTCACTCGAAAAAGTGTGACAAAATGCCCTAAATTTTCAAGTTTCCAGCGCCCCAACTCCCCCGCATATGGTGGGATCGGAAAACTTATTATTTCCAGATTACTTTGGTCAGGTCCCTGATATGCCTGCCAAGTTTCATTGTCCTAGGACATCTGGAAGTACCCTAACTCGGTTATGTGGGACAAAAACTCGGACCGACCGACAGACCGACAGACGGAATTGTGATCGGTATATGGCACTTGAGCCAGAGGCTGCAAGTGCCATAAAAAAAGAAACACCCTAAAACACCGGCAAACTACATCTATCGTAGTAGAAGTAGCTTCTGCCAAGTAGGCGGGCAATGAAGCAGTGGGTTAGCTGCAATAGCTACAAGGCTGTTTTCTGACTTTATAGCACGTACGACAAATCGAGATTTTGCCGCCCTCTCTATTTCATCAAATGTGCAGCAATGATTACGCAGTAGCGCCTGGCTTATACTTGCTCTGAACTCAACTCGTGCTAGCCGTCGAAATATACGATTGTAACAAGCTTCTAGATTACGCATAGCAATAGCAGTGTGGTTCGTAACAAGGGATACTGCAAAAAATCGGGTACAATAAGTCTTGAAAAGACGCACTTTAATATTCAAATCAACGTGACTAAACTTCCAAATCAGAACATTTCCATGCTTGCAAAGACTATTCGCAAGCAGTTGCAAATGTTCTACCAGACAGTTTCACATGCAACTTGGGGAGATTGCACCCAACAGGGAAAAAAGCCATTTTTTTTTCAGTTTCAGGTTCTTTTATTTCGAAAATACTTCGTGACAATATATTTTGAAGCGACTTCTTAATATTAAACAGAATATCAAACTCTGTCGCATACTGGTCGCAAACGGCAAGAAGCCTGTTCAGTGCAAAAACAGTAGGTGCTAGCATCACAATATCATCTGCGAACATGATGTGGTTTACACAAGGACAGCTAATGTAGCATCCGACACCAGTATATAACATATAACAAGGGGGACAGCACACCACCCTGCCTAAGGCCTTTGACAAGCCGAAAACTATCACTAACTGCATTTCCCCACGTCACTCTGAACTCCTGCGTTCTAAACCAGAAAGCACAGGAGCTTTACTCCTCTTTGAAGTAAAATTTTCAAAATTTTACCATGGTTCACCCTGTCAAAGAGTCTCTGAAACATGCAAAAACAGGTGAAGCATAGAACCAAAAATACTCCACAACCACCTTTAGCACAAAAATGGCTAAGTCAACACCACGCGAAGGCTTAAATCCGAACTGAAAATCCGAAGTGGGAAGCCAACCACCAATTTTATGGATCAGACATTTTCCCAACAATTTACACAATATTGTCGCCAAAGCAATAGGTCTGAAATTATCCGAACTTGTATAATCGCATCCCTTTCCTTTCTGTACAGTAACCAGCTCAACGTCCATGAGGGAACGAAACAAACGGTCGGGGAAGGAAACAAACCTGCAATCATTGATTGATTTGTTTCCTTCCCCGATGTTGACTTTGAAGGTTGACAGCCTGACGAGGACCCTTGCCAAGAAGGGTCGAAATATCGCTGCTAAAGCATCGTAGCTGAAACACCCGCTTTATGCATTATTTGAATGTATCTTTCAAAGTCAGCTTGGGCTCAAGGAATCTTTAATCAAGTATAATCCTTATTAACCTGGAACAGGCATAGTTTTGTGTGTCCATTGAGCTAAAGCAAACAAATCTTGCGTCGTTTTGGCACGTGTGCACTCCGGATACTGTGGCAAAGTCCCCAGGGGAATTACTAGTTTTCCTTGTTCCTTTGTTGATGTACCGTTGCTTGCATTAAGAACACAAAATTGAGTTTTGGATCTTAAAAGCTCCAATCGCCATTGCCGTCTTGAAGGATGGGGGGGGGGGGTATCGAAATCCTTTGGTCCTGTTCACTCACAGGATGACACCAGGTCTTGTTTTCAGTTTTAGCCTAATTGTCCACGAAAGCTCAGCACTTTGTTCTCTAATGACCTGTGAACATTTTGTTTGTATCAGTTGGCGATTTCTTTTTAAAGCATTCATGACACCAGAGCAAAATAACACTAGGGAGTAGCGCGAATGCCCATGCTTTCCGTGCTTTGCAAACGGGCCATACTCATAGAGTCGCCCACTACGCTTGCGGCATTTAAAGAGAGAGAAACTTTCGGGTTCCGAAATTTCTAGTAAAGTAAAGGTGAGGTCTGCACACACAAAGGAACCAACTGAGGCAGTATCATTTTTTGCTATGTTCAGAATATGAAGTTATCGGAGCCAGCGCCAGTGAAAGACTGATTGAGTTTCAGTAGGGACGTTTTATATCGCTAGTGGTGCTAGTGTCCATGCTATTCGAGTGTGTGTCAATTTTGTCAAGTCTTGGCGCTGCTCCCTAGTGTTATTTTGCTCTGATTTCTCTGTCATTGCGAAGATTCGTGACACTACATACGACTAGCAGCTGATTGAGACGTAGGCGTTTCTGATTCCTGTCTGAAACTTTTGTTCGAGAAGTCAGTTACGGCGCGTGTTGTAAAATTGATGCCTCAGTCGCCAGAATTATTTTGCACCTGTTTCCCCTTCGTTTTTGATGTCCTTAATCACACAAAGTGGCACTGACAGAGTTAAAAAACCTCCTATTTGAAGAAAACCCTTAAAGGACCCCTCTTGCTTATTCTGCTTTTTATAATAAACCTAGCTCCCATACAGAATTATAAACTTCTAAAATCCCCACCTTTCTCCATCGTTTCGTTTTCTGCCTACGAAATTTAGCGCTTTTTTGGCCTTGCCGAGGTTTGCCCGGACCACAACGAAACGTTTGCCGGGATCTTCAACGTCTGCTGACAACTCTTTCACACATAAGGATCTCAGAAGCTTTTGTTTATTACTTCTTCTATTTGCTTAGTTTTCACACTTTTTAACCACGGCGCGATCAGTTTTCAAATATTTTGCGCCGAGCCGCCGCGTCGGAGAGCAGGAAGGCTGGACATAGTCGGCAAGCGCTAACAAGAAAATCGCTAATTTCAGGAGGAAAGTAACGGTACTTTCGAAAATGTTCTTTTCTAGTCCATATCATAGTGAACAAACTATTTCTAGGAAGAGTTCTGCTTTAAGGTCTTTTGACGTCATTTGTTTATAGGTTCTCATATTTGGTCGGGTGCGCCGCATAAGACCCAAATATTTTGCTTTTCTGCATGCATAATGAAAAAAATAATACCAATTGCGACTCCTGGTAGAACACGAATTCTGTAAAAATTTGAATTTATAGGGACTGAAAATTCACAACGGACGGAGACGAAGAATCAGTGGGCATAGTTACTGGCATGGATGCTTTAAAGGACCCCTCTTGCTTATTCTGCCTTTTATAATATACCTAGCTCCCTTATGGAATTATAAGCTCAAGGAATCCCCATCTTTCTTCATTGTTTCGTTTTGTGACCACGAGTTTTTAGTGCCTTTTCGTCCGTGCCGAGTTCTGCCCCTTACACAACGCAAAGTTTGCCAGAATCTTCAACGTCCGCTGACAACTCTTCCACACACAAGGACATGTAATGTAATGTAATATTTATTTTTAACCCATCGTACAGGAAGGAGAAAATGATGGAGCATAAAAAAGACAGAAAGTAGAAAAAGTACAGAAAAAATATCACACAGAAAATCAGAAAAACAAACGACAAGTCACAGAGGGAAAAAATCACACTTATAAATCAGAAAATGTCAAAAAACAATCCCTTGCCACTCATGGCCGGTCAACGATACCGTATTTCTTGGTCATGTAGGTATTGCGCGTCCAAGTAGGAAGACCAAGAAGGTATTTTGCGAATTTTAAGTAAATCCGTTTAATTTTTAGTCGGTCCGTATCATTTAATGAGAATCTTCTGTTTTTGACTAATTTTATTTGCTTAGTTTTTGTACTTTTTATCCACTGCGCGTTCTGTCTTCAAATATTTTGCGCCCAGCCGCCGCGTCAGAGAGCAGGAAGGCTGTGCCGAGTCGTCAAGCGCTAACAAGAAAATCCTTAAATTCAGATTGAAAGTAATGGTATTTTCGAGAAACGTTTTTTCTGATCCATTTCATAGTGAAAAGATCATTTCTAGAAGCAGTTGTGCTTTAAGGCTGCTTTCTCTCAAACTGACATTTTTTCTCCGGCACCACATCATAACATTCCTGTTATATTTGACGATATCAACAGTCCACGTTCCTTTTCCACCTCTTCCTATGAATCGATTTATTTGCATCTGGTTTTGATATTTTCTCTCTAAAATCCAGACCTTTTCCTAATTTTTGACAGTTCATTAGCTGCGTCGACCTAAGCTGAGCTTAAATCATTTTTCTCCACTGCGTAGGCCTATGCCTGTGATTGACCTGAGTTATTTCAGCTGTCGAGTTCAGCTGTCTTGGCGATTGGTTTGTGGGGAAAAATCACTTTTTCGCCGTCGCTAACACAAAGGAGTCCAGAAAGGACGAGAAGTTCCGATGCTTCTTAAAGAACAGAGATGATGATCTCTATATGGGGAAGTCCATCACGCCAGAGTGCAATACGCTGAAGTCGCCTGAACAGAGTCCGGAGAGGTACAGGATGACACCAGGTAAGCCTTTCCTTCTAACAGAATTATCCCTCCCGTAACTGCATGAACGTCGTAACATACTAATTCTTAAGTCGGGGTGAAAATCCTTGCATCTGTCCTGACACCGAACTATCCTCCCACCCAGGGGCGTCACGACGGGGGGGGGGGGACGCCCACCCCAATGCTGTCGGCCAGTCGGAAAAAAAACGAGTCGGCGCTTAGCGCCGTGATTTTTCGTCAAAATAGTCGGTTTTTCTGAAAATCAGTGGATTTTTCCCAAAATCAGTCGATTTTTTTTCAAAACTGTCATTTTTGTTGTTGAAAACAGTCGTTTTTTCTGCAGAAACACTCGGTAAAAATTACCAGCCAGTCGGTAAATGCCTCGTCCCCCCCCTAAACATTTTGGCTAGTGACGCCTCTGCTCCCACCTGATGCACCAATAAACAATCGTACGCGTTCGCAGCTGAAACTGAAAACGGTTAAAATCAAAACAAAGAGGCACAGTAACACATTTGTGCCATTTTTCGTTAATATGTTGAATAAAATGTCAGTGTAACATTAATATTTGTAGTATTTAGTATTTATGTAACTCGTGAGTGGTTAAAAGAATGAAATTTTTGTAAAGACAATCAAATTACCAGCTACCAAGTGTCTGTCTAATAAACCTTACTTACTTACTTACTTACCTTCAGGACTCGAAGTTCGAAACCTACCCGACTGAAAAGTCTGCGTTTTTTGCTGCTGTAATTAAGATATAAAATAATATGGTTTAGCGCAGTGGTCCCAACCGGTGGTACGCTGACCCGAAGGGGTACGCGAGACCCTGGCAAGGGTTACGCGAAGGTTCCAAAACTAATTTAGGGTGTAGCTTCAAAATCTCGCCTCACTCAATCAACTGATACCTTAAAGTTTAACGTATAAGCCGAAAATCAAGATGAAATAGAGAAAAATAGTTAAAGTTTAACCGAGTTTAACCGAAAAGATTGAGATAGGACAACCCAGTACCCGTCAATTATTCACTTAAATAGGCTTGAAGACCCGATATGGGCCATAGTGTGATATGTGATTTTAGCTCTGTATATATTATTCAGTTTCAGATATTATAATTTTATTGTATACATTGTTGACGTAAAATCAACTAGTCGGCTTACCGCCGTTTCAAGATTTTTAATGAATAATCTAAATTGAAATTAAAATTGAATTGAAAATGCGTCACTTCGTTGCTCCGCTATTCACGAGTAATCGATTTTTCGAATAGTAGAATTTCCCCATCGGATTTGTGATATCTCTATGCCCTTATACCTGGGTTGTCTGCTTGACGAAAAAGATTTACGAAAAATTTGTGTAATTACCAACCGACTGGTTGGTAATTTTTACCGACTATTTTAGCAGAAAAAACGACTGTTTTCAACAAAAAAAGTTTTGAAAAAAATCGACTGATTTTCAGAAAAAACTACTATTTTGACGAAAAATCTACTGATTTTCAGAAAAACCGACTGATTTCATGAAAAAAATTACCTGTTTTGACGAAAAACTCATCAAGCTCACCACTGAAAGGCACGTTTGTGTTGAGATTAAAATTGTCCGTGTCATCCGTGCCTAGACAGGTGCAGAGCAAAATCTTCAAAAACAAACCACAGCAGTCTCAACGGCCTGACTGTAGTGGCTGCTTTACTGACATTTTACTGTTTTGTTGGCAAAAAATATTTTCTAGAACTTGGTTGGTATTTCGACGTTGAATTGAGTGATTTAATTATTTTATTTGGAGGCTGGTGGTAGGCTAGCTAGGACAAACGGCAACACTGGCTACTCTGTAAAAAAAATCTTGCAGTATTTAGTGGGATTAATCTTGTCTCTCCTGAGATAAGATTATCTCTAATTCGGATTAATCATATCCCAGTAGAGATAAGATTAATCCCAGTAGCAAATACTGCAGTTAACTTAAATCCTTAATCGGAGAAAATTTTTACAGTGTATAAGTTAAAGCAAAAAATCAAATCAGAATTTAATGTGACTCTCCATGCGTTGGACGGAGGCTACTGAAGTATAGTACTGGCATTTTTTAGACCCGGTTAGTCCCTTTTCCTTTTTTTAATGTTTATTTTTTTATCTTATGCATTGACTACATTATTGAAAGCTCAGTGTATTTTTTCCTTTTCTTTCTCTGTACTGCACTATTTTCCTCCTCTTAAGTGCGTAAATAAAATTTCATCATCATCATCACTTGCCTGCTTCACTGAATTCGTCATTGCCCAGATAAGCGACACAGCAAAAAAAAAATAAACTCCGGATTGTAATGTAATGTAGTTTATGCATGGCTCTGCGCAACAATTTTCTTCATTACAACATAAGCCCAAGAATGCATCGAAAGTGTCACGCAAACGCTGAAGCATAAGCGAATCATCCGGCGTCCGTACCTGAATGACCCTTTTACACCTGTGCGCGTTTGTTATGTTTGACTGATCGCATGATACGAAATAATGTGCTGGATCGGACTAATGAGGTGAAAGGAAAAAATGTGCCGGATCTGATTAATTAAGACTGATCGCGTAATTTGTGTTAGAAGTTGAACGCAGGAATAAAGACTGAAGGGAAGACCAGGCTCCTATCCATGCGGTGCATGTCGCAAAAACTGTGGATCGGGGACTTTCCAGTGCACATTTTGCCCGGCTTGGTTTCACCCAGCTTGCGCTGGTATATCAAATTCCGAACGGTCGCAGACCCCAAACTGGCTTTGTCAGAACTGTCGCAGCAGCAATGAGCCCATTCCGCCTCCCCCAAGCCGAAGGAGATGCATCGAGTGCCACAAAAAATGCGACGTTGGTTGTTTTCAATGTTCGGCCTGTTATGCCTGGCTTCACGGACCATGTGCCGGGATATCAAAAATGGAACGCGAAAATTTGCCAAAATGGACTTGTATTAGCTGCAAAATTATGGTTTCCTCAACTCCGCCGCCCCGATCGTCACCTAAAGTTCCATCGAAAGTGGTGAGCAAGTTACTGTGTCAAACCAACCGCCCCTCGCCCTTTAGGACTTTTTTTCCCAGCCAAGAAGTAAGTCTGGATACGGAACTTAATTTGGCCTCTCCCACAAGGCTTGCACGAAGCAGGCTAAATTGCACGTTTACCCCTGTTTCAAATCGCAACTTTTCTCTCCCAACCGATGCTGGTTGCCAAACTGATTTCCATGGGGATCAAGTAGTGAAAGTGAACGTAACAAGTCAAAAAAATGACCAGGGTTGTCAAGTGGGAACCTTAGCAATGACCCAAACGGAAGCAAGTACTCAGTGCAGCGTTGTCGGATGCGACCAGGCTTGTCAAATTATGCCGTTAATAATGAACCAATCTTGCCAAACTGCGAACGAAAGCTGGCAATCAAATTTTCCCACCAGTGAGAAAGACGGTGAACTGGAGAATCTTCTCCACCAATTAACTGTCCAAAACAGTGAAATCCTGGAGTTGACAAGAAAACTCAGTGAAGTATCTAAGCAAGCTAGTGTAGAAATTTTAAATCTGAAGGATATAATCAGTGATAAACACCACCGAATCGTTTTACTCGAAAGTGAGAACAAGTTGATAGCAGAAGCACTACGTAAATCTAAGTCCGAATCTATATCGCAGTCTGCATGCAGATTGGCGTCATCGCCGATTTCAAAACCCGTTTGTGATTTCCCGCAAAACAAGTTTAAACCAGTTCGAAGCGAGCAAGTTTCCGCAAAGCCCCGAGGGACCGATGCCAACCGGACGGCTAGTGTAATTTTTTGTCGTTACTACGTCAGGGGTAATTGTAAAAAGGGAAATGACTGTAAGTATGCTCATTGTACTAACACAAATAGTAGACCCAAGTGCCGTTTTCATGCAGCGGGAATTTGTAAAAAGGGTGCAAACTGCAGATTTTGGCACGCGCCAAGTGAAGTGTATAACCGTTCCATTTGTAAACGCTCTGTAGGCCTATTGTCACCGCCGTATGACAAGCTGACGCATCAACCCCCATCTCTAACAGTAAAGCCCACTTATGCGGCTGTGTTAAAACAGGGGATGATTCAGTCTAGTCATTTTACTAGTAGTGATTGTGTAAATGGCCCTCTGGTTTCTCAGATTTCTTCTCCCCCACCCCCTCGTCCCGAACCTTCATTCCCCCAGCAAATGTCGAGGCCTTACCAATTTGTGGTAGAGTCGGGGTCGAGAATATTGTCTCATCGGCCGACTTGTGGGTTTCCCCCCCACCAGGCGCCTGTATCCTCACCGGAGCCGCGGATTGCTTGTGTGACAGAGCCGTTTTTGTTATCACATCTGAATTTCCCTCCTCCAAAAAACTTCCAAATTCCACATTTTCCTCTGGTCTACCTTCCTCGACAACCACCGTTTCTCCAGCATTCCCATTAAGTAATAAATTTGCGGCACTCCAGGTTTCGGAAGATATTTCTGAACCAGTTTTATTGGATATTTTAAAACCAGTAAATACTACTAGTATTAGATCAAAGTCAAAGATGAAGGGTAAAACGTTTTCGTCGGAAGAATTTTCGTTTCTAAGGTTTTTGTGTAGTAATGCCGAAAGTCTAAATGATGATAAGATGGCGGAGCTCAAGAGTCTTTGATCTGTGGTCGGAAGTTCACTAATTGTAATTACTGAGGTACATCGGCAAAATCCTGATTTACTAAAGATCGCGAAATACAAAAATTTCATAAAACTTAGACCGGACGATCATCAGCTTGGTAAGAAAGGAGGTGGCCTGGCGATCTATGCTCGCGAGTGTATGAAGTCCAGGCAAATCGAAGTACCGATCCTTGACAATTATGATGAGATCCAGTGGGTATACCTTCAACCGAAAAGACTCCCAAGACAGTTCAACGGCATCGCAGTGTGTGCTTTTTATTATTCTCCCGGGCAAACCGTGGCAAGTCGTACTTCATTTTTGGAGAAACTCCAACTAAGCGCAGATTACGTTACGTCAAAGTACCCTGGTTGTGGTTTATTCATGATTGGAGACGGAAATGAATTGCGTCTTAATTACATCAATAGTTCTCTGGGCCTTAAACAGATTGTTGATATTCCGACTACAAAGGGCGGTACTTCACTGGATGTGATATCAACAAATATGCACGAGTTTTATGCGCGTCCCATTGCCGGCCCACCATTGGGGGAAGCTATCATTTTACACTCGAGTTAAACCCCCTTAACAGCTTTAAAATTAATTATACTGTAACTGAAACGGTAAGCCGCCCAATTACGGACGCAGGACTGTTAAACTTCGGCACGTGGATTGCGGAAGAAAATTGGGAACAAGTTTATGCAGAGAAAGCTGTTTCTAAAAAAGCTGCTTTATTTCAAGATATTCTGTTGAAGAAATATAAATCCTGTTTCCCGGAAAAAAAAGTCAAAACGGTGTTCTTCTGATCGCCCATATATTTCCAAGCAAATAAAAGAACTAATTCGTGAAAAAAGGCGACTGTTTCAAGAAGGAAAAAGAGAACGGGCTTTAAAAATGAAATAAAATTCGTAAAATGACAAGGATTGCAGCGAAAGATCATTACAACAATAAAGTAAATCATTTGTTTAATTCAAAGCCAAGCAGTTGGTACGCGAACGTAAAGCAGATGTTGGGGAAAAATGAACAAGGAGTTGACTTCAATTTGGAGGAAAGTGAGTTAGAGACAGCAAACGGGCTCAATGCGCACCTTGCTGAAATTGTTCAGTCCCTTCCCCCTTTGCCCAAAGAAGAAATCCCAGAGTCGCCGGAAGGTTTCAATGATTTTCCGGAAATAGAAAAAGCCGAAATTTTCAGGAAAATTAAAAGACTTAAAAGGACTAGTATTACGCCTGTTGATATTCCGGTGGAAATTATTAAAGCTTTCCCGGACGAACTGTCTGGGCCTTTGTGTGGTATTTTTAATTCTATAACAAAAACTGGGGAGTACCCCTCAATCTGGAAAAATGATTACATTACTCCTATCCCTAAAAAAGGTTCTCCCAATGATTTTCTGGAATCCGTCCAATAACTATGACACCGATTTTCAGCAAAATTTACGAGGGTTTCCTTTCTTCTTGGTTAAAAAAAAAGATTCTAAAGTTAATAGACGCAAAACAATTTAGTAATCTCCCCAAAACCTCTACAGCCCATTACTTGGTTAGTTTGGTGGATACCATTTTAAAAAATTTAGAGAACCCGGACCATTGGGTCAATCTGATTGCCATTGATCTGCGTAAAGCGTTCGGCCTAATAAATCATAGCATACTACTAGAGAAATTGAAAGTAAAGTTTAATGTGCCATCATTTCTTCTCAAAATAGTCGCAAATTTTCTATCTAATAGGACTCAGCAAACTAAATATAAGAATTCATACTCTGACCCCCTTCCAATTTTTTGTGGAGTTCCTCAAGGTACGCTTTTGGGTCCGCTGCTGTTCTAGTTATGGTCAATGAGCTTGCGACATTGATGGATGATCGTTGGAAATACGTAGATGACCTCTCCTCGTTAGAAGTCTGCCGTAGAAATGTAAAAAGCAAAGCACAACAAATCGTAGATGATATTTCTGATGAAGTATCTGCAGACCAGATGGTTGTAAACACGGAAAAATCAGTGGTCCTAACGATCTCTTTTCAAAAAAGTGTACCCAAATTTTGTCCCTCAATCCCCAGTGCGCAACAAGTTAAAGAAATAAAACTGCTGGGTGTACACATCACGAATGATATGAAGTGGGAAAAGCACGTAGATTCCATTTTAAAGAAGGCCAACATGGGCCTTCGGGGACTCAAACTTCTTTCCCGTCATGGTGTCCCTTCCGAACATCTATTGCGTATTTATTTTTCGGTCATTCGCCCAGTCCTAGAATACTGCTGCCCTGTATGGCATTTTGGTGTGACTCGCGAGCAATCTGATGCTCCAGAGAGGATACAATACCGAGCTCTCCTAATAACGGATAAATCTCTCAAAGTCCCTTATGTTTATTTTCTGAAAAAATTTAATTTGACAACCCTGTCTCACCGTCGCGAAAATTTGTGCTTAAAGTTTGGAGGGCAGACTCTACTGAACCCAGTCCTCCGTGACATCCTGCCCCCCAACTTTACAACAGAAAGGGAGAGGCCTCAAAGACAAGCTTCCGAACCAGTCCCTACCCTTCAACCAGTGTTTTGCCGACACGTGAGATACAAGAATAGCTTTGTCCCCTCCTTTGTTTCCCTACGGAATAGAAATTAATAGGTTATTATTTTACCCCTCGTTGTCTATTTCCCCAATCGTTACTTTTTATATTGTTTGTTCTCAGTATTTTATATGAAATTCGACCACTTTCTAGTATATGTTGACAGTTTTGGTTAGTTTTTAATGTATGCTGACTTTACCACCTGCTATTCGGCTAGTCCGTAATTGGTGTTGAAATAAAATTGAATTGAATCGCCGCTGCCGATGTATCAGCGTCGGCGATCGGCGCGCCGCCGTTTCGTGGGTGCGTTTTAGCTGTTTCAGTTCCGGCGCAACGCCGCCGATATTCGACGCGGCGTCGGGGTCTGTCTGGGATGATTTATGACCGAACTTCAACATGGATTTTTCTGCTGACTTTGAACTTTAACTATACCTTATGCGAGGAGCATTTGTGCCTTTCTCATACTTGTGCAGTTGCATTTTAGGAGTAAAGATTCAAGAAAACTCCACTTTAGTATGTGATGTGCACTATTATTTTAACACTTGACAAAGGACCCGCACAACACCGCCGCTACGATAAAAATCAGTTTTAGCCAAAAAAAAAAACGGAACCCTGGTTAGGTTGTTGTAGGATTTTTCTGAGAATTTTTTCGAGCTACCATAGTCGAGGCTACGTGCTTGCTGGAATTCCTCGAATTTGGTTTGATTCGGTGTATTTGAACAAAAACGTACAGGCAACCCTAAAAGCATAAAACATTCCACCCCAGATCGTACCTTTGGATATGTTTACGAAAATCAACATTGCGTTTCATTATCTATGCAACTGCGAAGCTCCAACGTCGATTCCCTGTCCGACGTCGCACTAAAACGCAACCGCTCACGATTTTTCCTTTGTTTTTCCGGTTTACACAAGAAAGATGAGTGTACAAAGGATTTATCGAGATCGATTGCTGAGGTGCCTAGAAACACTTCCGTGTGACAATGTTTCACGTGGGATTGCCCCTAGGTTGTCGGGAAATGTTTAGTTAGCCAAGATTCTTTGGTTAGTAGATTCTGACCTCCCTCATTAGCGACCATTTTGACTTTCCACACAAGTTAAATCTCTAGTTGCAAGTTGGTGATTTCAAGAACCGCTTGTAAGGCGAAGAAGTAATGGTGTCAGCTATTAGGAGTTACGCGAGAAACAAGATATGGAGCTAAAAAACAACGAGATCAAAGGTTTCGGTGGGATCCTGAATGGGAATATTTATCGGACTAGGTATCCACAAGATAATTTCTGTCTATCTTGAAATACCGCCCATATCTTCGCCCCAAATCCATCTTGAAATTTCAGTCCAGAGTTTGGCGGGAATACGAGCGCTAGTCGAAAACTTGTAGGATATTCTGACCCGATTAACCTGTTCCTTATCTGTATCTACACCACCTTAATAAGTTTTATCTTGTACCGACACAAATAGCAGGACTCAGATATTTGTTAGAAATCTTTCGTTTTCGCCGGTTTTGAGAAATCCGGCCGACCCAGCGACTTCATGGGAATACAAAGCAGGACGACCAGTTTTTATGCGATCGCAATTTCTGTTGGTCTGCTGGTCCGGGTTTTGCTAGTTCGGGCACTTCTACATAGGCTAGGACGATGAAACTTTGCAGGCATATCAGGGACCCCAAATGATTAAGTTAGAAATAGCCACTTTCTCGATCCGAGCATCGTGGGGGGAGTGGAGGGAGGGGAAATCCGGAATATTGAGGTATTTATAACTCTTGAACGGGCGATCGGATTTTAATGAAACATGGTATTTGGAAAGGCCTCCTGTCTCAGACGATCCACATAAAATATAGGGCTGCGTGGCCCACCTGGCCTGTATCTGATAGTCGTATTGAGCATTTTACCCGATCACTCCAGAATGTGCCCTGATTGCGGGTAGAATAATGTACGGCAACGGTGCGTGGCAAAACATAGGGCCACGTGGAACACCTGGCCTGTATCTGATAATCGTATTGAGCATTCCACCCGATCACTCCAGACTGAGTAACGTCAATACTTACCATGGCGAAACCCGATTCTGTGGTAGAAAACAACTTGTTTTTAGTTTAAATTGCTCCTCAGGCGAAACCGGAGAGGTAAAGCTGTTTTTTGTGTACCTCGAGCAGTCGTCCATTCACTGAATGATTGAATTTATTATTGCCACTAAAAAGGCTCTTTAAGATGAGGCTGTTAGGATTGGAAACATAATTTCCTTTCTTCTTTTTTCTTTCTTCTTTCTTTTTTTTTGGGGGGGGGGGGCAAGAGCGCTTTGTTGACACGGAAGTTCGTTCGTTAGTGGATTTTTCTCTCCTTTTTCTTGATTTGTTTGGTTTGTTTCCCTTAAGACTATGTGAATAAACAACAAGCCCCGCCCATTGCCAGGCCTTATGGTGGGACCATAAAGAGGTAATGGTGTTTATAATTTTTTTTTTATGGGTAAAACTGAAACCGACTAAGAAGTAAGTTTGTTAATTAAGGATTACATATCCATTCCCTATTCTTTTCATTTTTATTTATTTATTTATTTGTGACCCGCTTTTTGCAAAACAGCGGAGTATTAGCGGAGTATTTTGTTTTGTTTTTATGGCACTTTCAGCTTCGCTGAACAATTTGGTTTCAGGCCCGGCCATAGCACAGAGCATACCTAGTTTCTTTGTTAGATTCAGTTCTTCGACACCTTGAAAAGGATGGAGCATTTGTTCAGGCAGTTGCGATCCGACCACCATGGGGAGAGTGGAGGGAAGGGGAATCTGGAATCATGAGGAATGTATAACTTTTCGAACGGGTGATCGGATCTTAATGAAACTAGATATTTAGAAAGGCCTCGTGTCTTGGATGTCCATTTCAAGTCCGGACCGGATCCGATGAATGTGGGTGGAGGGTGGAGGGGGGAACCGGAAATCTTGTGACATGCTTAGAGTGGAGGGATTAGGATGAAACTTGGCGGGAAGAACAAGCACAAGCCCTAGATACAACAGTGACAGAATCGGACCGGATTTGGGCACTGTGGGGGGAGTTAGAGCGGGGGGATTCCGATGATCGGGAGTTAATGTACCTCCAGATGCGCTAGGACCATGAAACTTGTCATGATCATAAGAGACCTGACATGGTTGGCTTAGCAACAGTCAGTTCCGTGATCCGACGATCGTGGGGGAGTGGAGGGAGGGAGAATCCTGAATCTCCAGGGATGTACAACTTTTGATAGGGTGATTGGGGTATTTGAAAGACCTCGTGTCTCAAATGTCATATTTCAAGTCCGGACCTGATCCGATGAAAGTTGGGGGGGGGGGGAGAACTGGAAATCTTGGTAAACGCTTAGAGTCAGATATCTGATTACTTGTTCTTGGTTGTATGCCACTGGCTTGTCTGGTGCTTTTTATGATGTATCGCCATTTCTGTTTTACTTATACCTTAGGCCTACCTTTCCTTAAAGCGGACCGCAAAAAATGGCCTTTCTACCACACACACAGTGATAATCATCCCTACTGCCACTATGAATGTTCAAAACCACAAAAAACACCGTCAAACAATGAGTAAGTTACGAAAACAAACCAAATTTCATAGGTTTGAAATATTCGGTCTGGACTAAATCTCAGCCGATTATCCCTGACAGCTGTTATGGCACGTAGGGAGCCAAGGGTAAAAATAATAATTTCCATCTAATGCTCCAACTGTTTATTACAAATATAAATAAATTAAAAAACCAAGACCAGTCCGGTACTCCTGAAGACATACAAAAAATAATCAATTAAGTCTTATAATTCTTTGCTAATCAAACGTGGAAAATTGCGTCGTCTGGAAAAGAAGATGTTCTGTGTGGTTTTTTTCTCTAGCCAAAACAGCAACCCGGCAATCAAGTTCAAATCTAAATAATCTAGTGGCTTCCGATCAATAAGAGAAGGTAAACAGAATGTTTGGATTAGGTCTTTAAATGAGTAAGTAGGCTGAGTACAAATAAATGACATGTTAGTGAGTCTTATTTTTCATTTTTTCTTTCTTTATCGAAATCTGTTGTCATTTATGCCTGGAGTATTTTAAGGCCTGAAATCTGCTCTGGTCTTTACTGTGAACCAGACCAGAGGCTCGGTTCGTATGAAGCAAACGCCAAATATTAGATTAGCATTCATTCATTCATTTAATTATATTACACAAACTACATAACATAAATATAAGGCAAGAAACAAGATCCCCTGAAGCTATCTTGCATCTGAGATTTCTTCTCTACCTACCACGGCGCACGCGGAAACGCTACCTCCGCCGTTTGTTAATTTCCGACCCATTATTGACGCTTGAAGCCCTCTCCTCTAATTTGTGTTCTCCGATTGGAAACTTACCTGTCCACGATCCCATCAATGTGATTCTAAATTAGTGAACCTTTATGAACAAAAATTTGTTTGAGCGTTTTGCGATTATTTTGTATTTCTTTGTCCCTTTCTACTGCACTTTACGCCCTTGGGCAGTGCCTCAAAATTCCTTCGTTCATTCATTAAAGTTTAACTGAAAAGCCAACTTATTTTTGTGTCATGACTACACTGAACAATTTGGATTCTGCTAAGGGATTTTTTTATTTTCCATTATCTGCTCTAGATGTGACGTTCAGAAAATCTGCGGTCGTCCACACAACGTAAATTCTACTATGACGCGGGAAATTTTAATCTCAACACAAACACGGCTTTTCGGTGGGCAGTGGTGAGGTTGGCGAAGACTGCTTAGTGCCTCATCAAAAAAAAAATCATAAATCATTCTGGTAATGCATACAACACAGATACAAGCGCATAGAGGTACCACACATCACACGGACATTCCACTATTTGAAAATCGATTATTCGTGAGTGGCGGAAGAAATAGAAAACCGTGATTTTCGGGGTTTTTCTTGATCAGCTGATTATCCTTCTAGGATGATGCGCAAGGGATAAATATAAATTCGGATATTTCTGATGTACTTCCGGCAAACCGTCCTCAGCGAAAAAAACAAACAACTAAATCATAAAATCCAACACAACACCGACAGAAAAGTGATGCGGAACCAACAAAACATACAACGATATGTAACTAAAAACCAGAAGAACGATGCGGATTGAAACGACAAACAAATTCAAATAACATAACGAATATTAAAATGTGCGTGTTAAAAGTGTATATGTACAAATCTGTGACTATTTTACAATTCTGAATTCTGTGTCTATTTGCAAATTTTACCAATTCCCTGGGAAAGCGCAGAAGCTTTCACCCAGCAATTATATAATCCTTCGCTTTTCCCATCACTGTACAAATAATTTCACAGAACTCTCTAGTTAGTTGTTTGTTTGTTTTTTCGCCGAGGACGGTTTGCCGGAAGTGCAACCGAAATATCGGAATTTATATTTATCCCTCGCACATCATCCTAGAGGGATAATTAGCTGATTATGAAAAATCCCCGAAAATCACGGTTTTCTATTTCTTTCGTAATGAATGGTCAGCTTGGCTTCAAACCTTATATTTGTGAATGGCGGAACAACGAAGTAACGAATTTTCAGCGGGTCTTCAAGCCAATTAAATTGAATAAGTGATGGGTAACAGATTGTCCTATCCCATGGCTTTTCAGTTAAAGTTTAAAGAACCCCTCTCACTATTTACTCTTCAACTTTCAGTATTTTAAAATACTTTAAAACTAGACTGTGCTTTCAACGAATAACCCACGGTTTTGGCTGTTTTAAGCCTTTTCCGAGACCCGTTGACTTATACGCGAAAACAGGGAAACAATTTACATAACCGGTTTTTCTGATGGAAAAAACTTCTCGCAGACAACCGTCGACAGCTTGATACACCAAGTGAGAAAATCATGTGGTTTTGTTAGAGGGGTTAGAATGTATCTTACGAAATTGGGGCCCCCGGGTTTAGAAATATCTGGAGTGATTATGGAAGTAGGTTGCATTAGTATTATAGGTACGACAGGTCCTTTAAAGTTTAAATGAAAAGGGCAGAGATGGGACAGTCCTGTTACCCCTCACTTATTCACTTAAAGAGGCTTGAAGACCCGATGAAAATGCGTTACTTCGTTGCACCGCTATTCACGAATAATCAGTTTTTAAATTGTGAAATTTCCCTGTCTAATTTGTGGGACTACATGTGTCGCATGCTTGACGAAAAAGATTTATGAAACTTTTTTGTTCAGGCACTAAGCAGTGTTCACCAAGCTTATCACCGCCCACTGAAAAGCCGCGTTTGTGTGCAGATTCAAAAATTCCGCTTCATAGTAGAATTTGCGCTGTGGGAACAGCCGTAGATATTCTGAACCTCACTCGAGAGCAGATAGTGGAAAATCAAAAAAATCTCTTAGCAGAATCCAAATAACTCGGTGTATTCAAGTAAATGATACACAAATAAGTTTGCTTTTCAGTTAAACTTTAAGAAGTCTAGGTTTTGAGGTGGTCTGTAAATCCCGCATTACATGATCTTCTTTCAGTGAAAGCGGAATTGGCTACTCCGGGATGCAACCTGCCCCAGAACTTCACCGGTTCTTGGATCAACACCGCCAATATCGATGCTGATGTCACTATCAACCAGACTCACATTGTTGAGAGATGGTATCCAGACGTTGGACGATACCGTGAGACGATCTACACCTGCAAGGAACAGCGGGGATCTCGAGTTTTGATGACGAGACAGAATGTAGATGGCTGGTAAGTTCACTGTAAAACAAAATCTTGCAGTATTTGCTACTGGGATTAATCTTGTCCGTCTCTAATTCGGATTTATCTTATCCCAGTAGAGATAAAATGAATCCTAGTAGCAAATACTGCAGTTAACCATAATTTTACAGAGTAAGGCAGTTCGTTTGATAGGTGGCTACGTTAAAGAGACTAATAATACAGTAGCATGTTTTAGAAAGTTAGAAGGTGATGGATGTGGGCCAAGTTCGTGACTACCAGGCTGTGGTTTTTACTTACCAGTGTTTGCATGAAGTGTGTCCGTCATTGTTTTTAGATTTTTACAGACATAATAATGTCTAATGATTATTTACAAGGAATCCCACTAATCTGTTGACTGAGCACGGGAGTGGTAGACGAAATGGCTTTTTAATTAAACATTTGGGCCAGGTGGTATGGAATTCACTCCCAGATAGTGTTAAGGCGGCTGAACACCAACAATTGTTTAAAAAAACTAAAGAAATTTTTGTTGGAGGGGTGAGGAGTCATGATTCAGAGAATGAAGGTAAAAGTTATTATTCTTTTTTTATTACCTTCATTTATTTATCTTTTCTTTCTTCTTCTTTTTTTTTCTTCTTTTTTCGTTTGTGTGTTATAAGGAAAAAAATTGATTAATCAGTGTTGGAATGAAATTAAGTTATTGTTTAAGTTAAGTATAAGTAGTTTGTGGTAACCGCCCAGTGCCAGTGCATTTATGTCTTCTCATGGGCGGTTACCTATCATGATGGGTTATTATGTAATTTAGCAATGAATAATCTAATAAATAATCTAATCAAATAATAATTTATTGAGGCCCGCTATACAACAAATGAAAGAGCGGAGTAAAAGAAAGAAAGAAAAATGAATTACACACAAAGAAAACGAAACACTATATAAACTTCATAAGACTTACAGAAAAGTTAGGCGAGTCAACGGCCTAACTCGGATAAACTTCTTACAGTGTTGCCCCATTTTATGCCGTGAGGTACGATTTTATTTAAAATGGCAAAAACTCGATGGCATAAAAGCGTCAGACAGTGGCGTACAAAAGTTACGCTTTGTAGCAAAAAATAAGAAAACACTAGCCTAAGGCAGTAAAAATTATAATAAAACGAACACAGACATCAACAAGAGAATTTAGGACAATATGATTAATAATTTGAACAAACATGAACACCAGCCAGAGCTGCTGCGAGTTCAGCAAATCCGAGTCCGAGACAAGTCCGAGTCCTTGAAGAAGGCGTCTTAAGACTGTCTCAAGACGAGTTCGGAGTCCGAGTTCACAGTTCTGGCGGACGGACAGCTCTTGTGAAAGACGAGTCCGAGTCCTTGAAAAAGGTGTCTCGAGACGAGTCCACCGGCTCTGACACCAGGACGATAATTTTAGGCCACGATATATACAGTGAAAGAAGAAAAAAAAAAATTAAATTGAAGAAACAGCAATGCCGTAGTGTAATCTTTCCTTGGATTAGATTAGATCCAAAAATAGATCAGATTTTGAAGAGAGCAAAAATAATTTCTAAAGTGTCAGAAGTTTCATAACAGATTGCGCATAACACTTTCAAGAATAACACCTTTTCACTTAGAAATAAAGTGTTATGACCAATTAAGTTTACACTATTTCGTGCCTAGATTCCAACAACACCTTCAATTGGTAAAAATACTAACGGGAACGAAAGAAACATAACATATAACATCCCAAAGTGTTATCTGTTGAAACCGCGCATCCTGTCGTTATGTAACTTCTGACAGTGTAGTATTTTTACCTACTGAAGGTGTTGTTGGAGATCTGGGCACGAAATAGTATAATCTTTATCGGTCATAACACTTTTTTTCTAAGTGAAAAGGTGTTATTCTTGAAAGTGTTATGCGCAATCTGTTATGAAACTTCTGACAGTGAGATAATATAAATCTTGGGATCTGGTTAATCTGGTCGGGTCCATGATCTTCCTGCCAAGCCTCATAGTCCTAGCACATCTGGAAGTACCGTAACTCGCAATGTTAGGGCTGACGGAAAAGCTATCGGTATTCTTTTAAACAAAAAAAAACGTTGATGGTTTGTCGGTGATGTTTTGGTCCTTCTTGGTAGTGATCCTCCAGCTAAAATTTGAACTTGCGGTAAAATAAATGAATTTTTTTTAGCGACTATCGTCTGTGGTAACAGTTTAGCACCACTAGCGCCGCATCATCCTTTTTCAGACAGAGGAGTGACAGGATCGTAGGATTACCTACACCTTAGTTCCTCCTACACCTACAGAGGTGCTTAGGAAATTTCGTAAACCACATTGGCCTGACATATCACAGAAGATCAAAGAAGAACAACGAGAATGGGGTTTGTTAAAGCACAACTCTTACTAGAAATGATCTTTTCCCTATGAAATGAATAAGAAAAAATGTTTTTGAAAATGCCATTACTTTCCACCTATAACTAGCGAATCTCTTGTTAGCGCTTGTCGACTATATCCAGCCTTCCTGCTCTCCAACGCGGCGGCTGGGTGCAAAACATTTGAAAATTGAACGTGCCTTGGTTGAAAAGTGGGAAAACGAAGCAAATAAAAGAAGTAATAAACAGAAGATTCAGATCCTTATGTGTGAAAGAGTTGCCACAGCGGATGTTGAATATTCCGGCAAACTTTTCGCTGAGTGACGGGAAAATCCGGCAAGGCTGAAAAAGCGCTAAATTTCGTAGTTACGAAACGAAACAATGGATAAAGGTGGAGATTTTAGAAGCTTATAATTCCATATGGGCGCTAAGTATATTATAAAAGGCAGAATAAGCAAGAGGGGTCCTTTAAGGCCAACGAATATACTGGAGTAAATGGCGAATATTTCGGGAGGACAGCCGCCTCCCTTCTTCAGCGCAGACAGAAAATTTCGAGGAAAAATGCCAAAACGAGGATGAAGATCAACAACCAAGAAAAACGAAACAAAGCAGAAAACCAACAATAAACCGAAATTAAAACCAAATTGGAAGAATTGAAAGCCTAAAATAAAGAAAGCGAGCCACTCACATGTTGTGTTTGTCTCTTTTCAAAGTAGGCTCTCCCTTCTCGCTTTCGAAGAGGTTATCGCTCAGAAGTACTTCTACGGAATCGGACGATTCCCGACATGCCGGTTATGCAAATTTTTCTCATTAGAGCTGAGATGGCTGAGTGTGGATGCAAACAGCCGGGCGGGTTTTGTACCCCTTTGAAAAAAGGGTTTCGAAGGTTTCACGTACGTTGGAATATTGGAACATGAACTCCGGCTGATGGACCAAATCAGTATATCTGAATGCGAACTGGGCGCAATACGGTGGGAACCGACAAAAAAAGGTAGCTCAAAAGTCTAAACTGAAACCAAGAACAAATAGTCAGATAGAACCTCTGTCTGGGGTATCATGCAGCAGAGCTGGTGGTCTCGGACTCTGGACTCGTCTCGAGACGCCTTTTTTAAGGACACTGGTTCGTCTCGGACTCGTCTTTCACGGAGCTCTCCGTCCGCCAGAGCTCTGGACTCGTCTCGAGACGCTTTTTCAAGGACTTGGACTTGTCTCGTACACGGATTTGCTGGACTCGCAGCAGCGACTATGAGTACCCCGACAAAACTGAGCGGACCTAGAGGTGTTTACTGTAGCTTTTTACCCGTCTCCTCTACTTCCGTCTTCGCCGTTGCTCATCGCAGAGAAAGAAAATGCAGGAGGCGTACTCCGCGCGCTGACCGGCTCGTCGGTGCGTCCAAAGAACCAATCAGCTTTTTCTTCTACTTTTCCTCAAGGTGGTTTCGCAGCGATATAGCTAATTGTAGAGGTGGCGAAACGTGATGTGGCGCGAAGCTACTAACCTCCGCTCGTTCACAGCGGAAAAGGTACGGGGAAATACTCGACTCCGCATAGTTACAGTATAGAGATAGGGAGACGGAGGTTTTATCTGCTTATTTGTTCTTGCTGAAACTTACTCTTTCTTTTCGTCTTCGTTTACGGACCGTGGAAGTATTCATCGGTATATTCAAATAATGCATAAAACTTTTTTGCTAGAGTAGGCGCAATGTAAAATTCATTAAAAACATTCAGAATAAACAAAACCAAAAATAAAGTGGATCCAGACTAATTTCGTCAACAAAATCCATTTTGGAAGCAATCCCCGTGTTCTCGCTGTTTCTGTACGCGGAGGCCGCGTTGAGTGACTCCCTCGATTCTCGCCCTTCCCTTCGATTCCCCGAGGAGTCCTCGGGGAACGGCGAGAATACGCCTTTACTGTTTACTTTTGTCTTGCTTTCTGGACCATTGAAAACTTGGCTTTTCAAAAGCGTTTAACAACTACACGGTAATTCCTTCCTGTTTATCTAGTTGAGGGTCTCGCCTGCTGATTAGGTAATAGAGCCTGAAAGGACTTGGAAAAAACATGTTTGCGGTTTCCCCATGAACCATTTCCCGAGGCTCTAGGTGTCGTTTTCTCTGTCAACTTTTTTGTTTGGTTTCGAGCGCCGAACTTTTTGTCAATTGCGAAAGTAACTAAGCTCGAGAAAGTAACTAAGCTCAAGAAAGTCTAAGCTCGAGCTTGGGAGGTTCACACCTAATTACGGTAAAATGTCGAGCCAACCGAGAAGCCAGAGTTTACATCTTTGTTTTGGCCGCCGGGAAGAAGTCAGCTCCACGCCGTTGGATCGATGGTTTTTGCCGGAAATTTACCATAGATCTACTTAAAACGTACATATTTATTCATTTGAATTTTCCTTGGGTTTGCTACGAGTATAGGAGAGTAAAACATGACCATGTTGAGCCTATTCTTGGTTTTCCTATTTCTGCGAGTAACTCTTTCCTAACTTCTACTTTTAAAGCGAAGAATCCTTTTTAAATTAAATTAAATTTTATTTGTAACCCGTCTAGGTAAAGACGGAGTATGGTAAAATATAAAAAAGAGAGACAACATAGCATCAACCACAACCAAAATAATTAAAAATCAGTAAACCGGAACATCATGGAGCTCCATGGGTGGCTACAGCTTTCCTTCACCCTGTTGATGGATCTCAGGATTTTTTTATTTTTTTTTTATTTTGGAAATTTTTGAATAGTAAAATCAAAAACTTTCATAAAAAGACTGTCAACATTCTTCTTCATCACAACCTTTTTCCTTTTTTCACAGAAAAGCCCCCTGATTAGTTTGTTTATTTCGAACTTTGTTTTTTCCATTGTATTTCGTTGCAGATTTAGTAGGCTCATTTATCTTTCGGTCAGCTGTTTATTGCTATGTAAGTGTGTGTGAGTCTGATTTACATGTTGCTGTTCCTTTTTATGGCACTTGCAAGTGCCATATACCGATCACAATTCCGTCTGTCGGTCGGTCCGAGTTTTTTGTCCCACATATCCGAGTTAGGGTACTTCCAGATGTGCTAGGACAATGAAACTTGGCAGGCATATCAGGGACCCGACCAAACTAATCTGGAAATAATCAGTTTCCCGATCCGACCATATGGGGGGGAGTGCGGGGCGCTGGAAACTTGAAAATTTAGGGCATTTTGTCACTTTTTTCTGAGTTAGGGTACTTCTAGATGAGCTAGGACAATGAAAGTTGGCAGGAATATCAGGGACCCGACCAAACTAACCTGGAAATAATCAGTTTCCCGATCCGACCATATGGGGGGAGTGCGGGGCGCTGGAAACTTGAAAATTTAGGGCATTTTGTCACACTTTTTCGAGTTAGGGTACTTCCAGTTGTGCTAGGACCATGAAACTTGGCAGGCATATCAGAGACCCGACCAAACAAAATTAGGAATAATCAGTTTTCTGATCCGACCATTTTGGGGGGGGGGGGGGGGGTGGAGGGCAGGGGAATCTGGGAAACTGAGAAGTGTGTAACTTTCGAACGGATGATCGGATTGTAATGAAACTTCATAACTGAAGAGTATATATATCTGTAATGTCCCTTTTAAAGTCTTGACCGGATTTGGTAGCCAGGGGGGAGTTGGGGGGGGGGGAGACCGGAAATTTCAAGAAACGGTTAGAATGGAGGGATCGGAGTGAAACTTGCTGGGAAGAACAAGCATCTGCTCTAGATAAGTCCTTTAGACCATTGTACTGGATCCGGACACTTATGGGGGGGGGGGGTCCCGGAATTCCGGTGATGGTGGTTTTTTTGGATTTTCACGATGAAACTTGGCAGGCATATCAGGGACCCAATCAAACTGACTTCAAAATAAAAATATTGTCGATCAGATAATGGTGGGGGAGTGGAGGGAGGGGAATCCTCAGGGGAATCCGGGAAATTGAGAAGTGTGTAACTTTCGAACGGATGATCGGATTGTAATGAAACTTCATAACTGAACAGAATATATATCTGTAATGTCCCGTTTAAAGTCTTGACCGGATTCGGTAGCCAGGGGGGAGTTGGGGGGGGGGGGAGACCGGAAATTCCAAGAAACGGTTAGAATGGAGGGATCGGAGTGAAACTTGCTGGGAAGAACAAGTATCTGCTCTAGATAAGTCCTTTAGACCATTGTACTTGATCCGGACACTTATGGGGGGGGGGGGTCCCGGAATTCCGGTGATGGTAGTTTTGGGGATTTTCACGATGAAACTTGGCAGGCATATCAGGGACCCAATCAAACTGACTTCAAAATAAAAATTTTGTCGATCAGATAATGGTGGGGGGAGTGGAGGGAGGGGAATCCGAAATTTTCAGTCATGCATAATTTTGGAATGGGTGATCGGATTCGAGTGAAATTTAAGAATTCAACAGAGGACATTTCTCCGATGATTTTTTTCATATCCGGACCGGATCCGGCAACTATTGGGGGGGGGGGGGAAATACGTGCCCCGTTTAGAATGGAGGGATCGGGATGGAACTTTGTGGGAAGAAAAAACAGATGCTCTAGGTAAGTCATTTGCTGAATCGGATTGGCTACGTGCACCGCGGGGGAGCTGTGTGGGGTGGGGGGGGGGGGTGGACCGGAAATCTCGAGAAACGGTTAGAATGATGGTATCGGAGTGAAACTTGCTGGGAAGAACAAACATCTGGTCCATGTAAATCTTTTACATAATTTGACTGGATCCGGACACTTGAGGGGGGGGGGGGGTGAGGGGTATCCCGGAATTCCGTTTTTTGGGGGATTTTCACGACGAAACTTGGAAGGCATATCAGGGACCCGGTCAAACTGACTTGGAATAAAAAAAAAAAATCCTCGATATGATAATCTTGGGAGGGGGGAGTTGAGGGAGGGGAATCCGGAATATTGAGTCATGCGTAACTTTGGAACGGGTGATCGGATTCGAGTGAAATTTAATAATTAAACAGAGGACATTTTTCTCTTGTGACCTTTTTCATTTCCGGACCGAATCCGGCAATTATCGGGGGGAGGGCGGAAAATACTTGACCCGCTTAGACTGGTGTGATCTGGATCGAACTTCGTGGGAATGACAAACAGATGCTCTGGATTAATCATTTACAGAACAGGATTGGCTCCGGTTATTGTGGGTGGAGTTGGAGGAGGGGGAGGGGGGTCTGGGATTCCGGTGATCGCGCGTTAAGGTACTTCCAGATGTGCTAGGACGATGAAACTTCGCTGGAATATTGGAGACTCAACAACATTTGCTTAGAAATTGCTACTTCCCAAATCCGATTATTCCTTAAAGTACCAATCTTGACCGCAAAGTAAAAAAAATACTTTTAAGCAATATATGCATTTTCGTGATGCCCATCAGCCCATTAGCAGTTTTGCCCCAAGGGTTTTGCTTACAAATGAAGTTCCAGCTCCCTTATAGCGCGCATCTCAACCGCAAAGTCGAAACTTACTTTTGATCAATCAAATCATCTTGACACATGCAAGTGCCATATGAGCTTACAGCTCTTGTTATATTACACTACTCTTCAGTTCTGAAGGATTCAAATAAATAATAATAATAATATTGAAACTCAGAGCAAAATAACTGTAGGGAGTACACTGTCAGAAGTTTCATAACAGATTGCGCATTTTCACCTTTTCACTTAGAGATAAAGTGTTATGACCAATTAAGTTTACACTATTTCGTGCCTAGATCTCCAACAACATCTTCAATTGGTAAAAATACGAACGGGAACGAAAGAAACATAACATACAACATCCCAAAGTGTTATCTGTTGAAACCGCGCATCCTGCTGTTGTCGTTATGTAACTTCTGACAGTGTAGTATTTTTACCTATTGAAGGTGTTGTTGGAGATCTGGGCACGGAGTAGTATAAACTTAATTGGTCATAACACTTTTTTTCTAAGTGAAAAGGTGTTATTGTTGAAAGTGCTATGCGCAATCTGTTATGAAACTTCTGACAGTGTAGCGCCAAAACTTGCATAAAAGTTATACGCACTCGAGTAGCAGCAACACTAGCCCCACTAGCGATAAAGAACGTCCCTACTAAACTCAATCAGTCGTGCACCGGCGCTGGCTCCGATAATGCCATATTCCAAACACAGCAAAAAAAAGATACAACCTCTCCTGTTTCCTCGATTTCTTAGGTTTACTAGAAATTCCTAAACCCGCAAGTTTGTCTCGCTTTAATTACCTTAAGCGTGGTGGCGGCGCTTCGAGTATGGTCCGTGTGCGAAGCAAGGAAAGTATAGGCCTTGACGCTACTCCCTAGTGTTGTTATTTTTCTGTGGAATCGGCATATTCCCGAAAAGCATAGAAATATCAGTCAGCAAGCTCCTTCTTTTTCTGAGAAAAATAGTTCGACACATCGGCCAAGAAATTGTCGATAGAAAGAGAATCTAATGGCTGTTTCTTGCAACGGGTTATGTAGCGTAAAGCTTTTTCCGAGGGCATGTCCGGTTTTCGGGATCCCAAAACGTAAGTGACGGGATAGCTATGATTTGGAAAAGTTGTTCGTCTGTTAGCACGATAAGTCTCGAAGTGGTTGGGATATTTTTGTAAAACTTGGCGTGAGAACTCTTTGGGTTAAAGTACGGATCAAGTTCGAAGATGAGCTCTGTAGCCCTAAATTCAGGGGTGGGGTTTCAAATTAAGGGGCGAAATTTTTTTTTTTAAAGCTAATGAAAGAGTCGATTTAGGGTTAAGGAGACATGCTGAATCCGAATATGAAAATTATTTTCTCGCCGAAGAAGTAGTTCACCCGGAATTCGGCAAAAACTGGAAAATTATGAACAGCAATCGTTCTAGGAGCTTTACACCCCCCTTGAACCCTGGTGATGCTAAGCACATTCCAATCAGTCAAGTTTAATATTCAAATAGCTTAAAGCTAGAAGAGGAATAAAATATTTACGAAATACACAGACACGAAACAAATTAACTAATACTTACAAGATATGACCAGAAATAAATGATGGGATGAAACTACGTAAAAATTGGGCAGAAGAATTAGCAGGATATGGAGAAAACGGATTGCCAGTATTCCTCTCAGGCCGACGCACGGAAGACCGGAGGAGAGGGGAGAATAGACGGGCCATCGGGGGACAACACATTATCTTTGCTCCAAGAGTATCTCTGCGGTCAGTTAATTTAGGAACGTCAAGTTTAATGAGAGCCTCTTCATATGAAAAATTTTGATCACCCAGAATGATCAACAGTAATATTGCTTTCTCTCCAACCTTTGTGGACAACTAATGTCTTGTCACTTGACTCTGCTGCATCCCGTTCGTAGTTCCAGGCTTTCGACGACCACTCCTTGTCCAGCTTAGCATATTTGTAAATATATCGAATTATATATGGCCGTTGTTGACCGTCGTTTGATTTGAATAAGTAATTTAATTGCTGTTGCTTCCTATTTGTCTTCGACGACCGATTCTAGCTTTAACCTATTGAGTTAATAAAGTTGATTGAGATTACAGTGCCCTTCAGATTGCCTATGGCTTCTAAAAGGTAAGGGCCTACAGCTTTTTCATCTCAGTCTGTTTTCAATAGCCCTTACCCTTAAGAGATATTGGTTTCGTTCAGAGTTGACTTTTGACGGTCTTACAACCAATGATTTCCTTTGTGTTTGTGAAGCGGGAAATGGCGGTGGGGAAAATGCATTTCCCTGAAGAGCAAGCCAAGGGGCGAAGCCGGAGATGTCCTTAGTTCTGTTGTTCGAAGTTAGGAGTAGCAGTAGTAGTCAATTATTATTTGTGTTTTTGCAGATACCATGGTATCTCTTACCACGGTAACTGAGTCTGCAATTAGTCGTTTTTGCAGTTACCATGGTATCTGATACACGGGTGCTCGGCAGAAACGGCTATTGCCGAAATTGCACTTTTCGAAGTCATCGTAAAAGAAAAACTGAGAGAGAATGTATCGTTTAGTAAAAAGTACTTTGTTTTTGCACTTAATTGTAGTGATGCGCACTTTAAGGGCGCTAGAAATTCATCTGTAAGTTAAACCCGGGCGGCAAAAACAATAATGGGCCCTTGAGGACTATTAGTATATATCGTTTGGTCAAAAGTATTTTTTGCACTTTTCGGTTAAGAGGTCCTTTAAGGATGCTAGATATTCATTTCTAAGCAAACTCTGTGTGGCCCAATGATCATGGCCGAAATGTATCGTTTAATCGAAGTACTTTTTGGCTTTGCGGTTAAAATGCAGACTTTAAGGGAGCTAAAAATTCATTAATAAGCAAAACCCTTGAGGCAAAATTATCATGGGCTCATGGGAATCATGAAAATGTATATTTTGCTTAAAAGTATTTTTATTTATTTGCAGTTAAGATTAGTACTTTAAGGAATGGTCGGATTTGGGAAGTGACGAGTCTTAGCCAATCTTGTCAAATCTCTAACATTCCAGCCAAGTTTCATCGTCCTAGCACATCTGGAATTCCCTTAACTTGCGATCACCGGATTTCCGCCCCCGCCCCCCCCCCCCCCTCAACAGTGCTCAGAACCAATCCGGTTCTGTAGGTGATTTATCTAGAACATTGGTTTGTTATTCCCACAAAGGTCCATCCCGATCTCTCCAGTCTAAGCGGGTCACGTATTCCCCCCCCCCCCCCAACAGTTGTCGGATCCTGTCCGGGCCTGAAAAAGAACATCAGGGACGTGTCCTCTGTTCAGTTATTAAATTTCACTGGAAAGGCACCGTAGCTGACGAGGACCCTTGCCAAGAAGGGCCGAGACATCGTTGATAAACCATCATAGCTGACGTATCCGTTGTATGCATTATTTGAATATATCCGATCACCCGTTCCAAAGTTACGCATGAATGAATATTCCAAAATCCCCCTTCCTCCACTCCCCCACGATGGTCGGATCGAGAATATTATTATTTCCAAGTCAGTATGGTCGGGTCCCTGAAATGTCTGCAAAGTTTCGTCGGGAAAATCCCCAAAACGGCCATCACCGGAATTCCTGGACCCCCACCCCACCTACCCACCCCCATAAAGTGTTCGGAACCAGTCCGATTGTGTAAATGATTTATCTAGAGCAGATGCTTGTTCTTCCCAGCAAATTCTACTCCGATCCCTCCAATCTCACCGTTTCACGAGATTTCCGCCCCCCCCCCCCAATTCTCCACAGCTGTCGAACCCGGTCCAGGCCTTAAATGGGACATCAGAGACATGTCTTCTATTCAGTTATTAAGTTTCATTCGAATCCGGGCATCCTTTCAAAAGTTACGCACGACCCAATTTTCCGGATTCCCCCTCCCTCCAGTCCTCCACTCCCCCCCCCCCCCCCAGATGGTCGGATTGGGAAATTGATCATTTCCATTTAGTTTGGTCGGGTCTTTGACATGCCTGCCAAGTTTTAGCACATCTGGAAGTACCCTAAGTCGCAATCCTGCGACAGACGGCACGACCAACATACCGACAGACGGAATTGCGATCGGTATATGGCACTTGAGCCAGAGGCTGCAAGTGCCAAAAAAAAGTGAGAAAGGGAGCAGAACGAATGTTAGCAGCCCCTTCCCCCTTTTTGACACGGATGGCTAAAGAATAGAACTATCATGTAAGCTGGATTTCTGAGGTGCAGGGAAATCGGGAAAGAGACGGAAAATTGGTCTTCCAACACCCTAAGAAACATTGGTAGGTGTGGAAAATCAAGGGCAAAAAAATTCAGACTTGCCGTTTGTCACAACAAATCTTTGGGCAGTTGGAAGAGTGAATTATTATTATTTTTTTGTCAACTGGAATTTGAAGTAAGTTTTATCGCCAGGCTGCTTATTTATGGTTGTTATGAATCAGGTCTTCAACGATGGTCATTTGGCCTGTCTTTGTAATTGATAACCAGATAAGTGACATAGTGATTTGCCTCGATACTTAGATACAGCCGGAAAGACAGGAATAACATTTGTAGTGTCTTTGCCACTCTGTAATTGGCTGAATACCTACTGCGTTTATTACGTTGACCAGCAGGCAAGAAGGGTTCACTAACCTTATTCGCGGTCCAGGATTCAACATGGCTTCTTTGTATTTTAGTAGTAGGACTCACGGGCCTCCGGTCACGACTCAACCTAGCTCGCTATCCCTGCGTTTGACTCCGGACATATTTGCGATTGAAAGTGCCGATCAGCGTCCTATACCAGCTCCCGGAACACTGACAAGTAGAACTTCGGTTATCATCACACAGCCGAAACGGGCCATGCAGCCGGGGGGTGATCGAGCGGACGTGGAATCTTTTGACGGTGACCAACCGGAAATCAACACTGACCTCCCTCCCGGATTTCGCTACCTTGAAGACGTCATCACCGACCCTTTCCCATTCGACCGGCCTAGGTCTATATGGAAGCGAAGTTCAACACCCTTCCAACTAAAATTCGACCCTCCATCCGAAAAAGTCAGGGCAAAGGTGAAAGTCGTTCGTGAATTAGAGAGAAGCGCTATTGTGGCATTTGCGTTGGTTAACATAGGACGAGCTTTGAAGAAGGCCTACCCTGGATTCGGTCACCTCATTGACCTGTGGATTGATTGCTTCGGACCTACCGTTGAAGCGATGGTCTGTGCCGTCGTTAAGTGTCAATACGGGGAGGCATGTCGACTTTTGGGATTGGTAGCCTGCCCGATTCTCAGTCGCTGTTGTATGTTTTGCAGGATGATTTATTTGTGTGGAATCAGGATGTCCAGCTATGAGAATGAGGAAGATGACGAATAATGACAATTCTTGAATCTGAACTAGAGTTTTTGCACGCAGTTTGTTTAGATTCCCCAGTTGTGCTGTCTATTCCCCCTTGCCCTCCCGTCGTCCGTGCGTCGGTCTGAGAGGAACACTGGCAGCCAGTTTTCTCCATATCCTGTTAAAGGACCCGTCTTGCTTATTCTGCCTTTAAAATATACTTAGCTCCCATATAGAATTAATTATAAGCTTCTGAAATCCCCAGCTTTCTCCATTGTTTCGTTTCGTAACTGCGAATTTTTAGCGCTTTTTCGGCCTTGCCGAGTTTTCACGTCACCCAACAAAAAGTTTGCCGGAATCTTCATTGTTCGCTGACAACTCTTTCACACATGAGGATGTGATAATCTTCTGTTTATTACTTCACTTTTCAACCAAGGCACGTGCAGTTTTCAAATCTGGATATAATCGACAAGCGCTAACAAGAGAATCGCTAGTTTCAGGTGTAAAGTAATGGTAGTTTCGAAAAACTTTTTTCTAATCCATTTTATAGGAAAAAGATCATTTCTAGTAAGAGTTGTGCTTTAAGTCTTCTGCCCAGTTCTTACATAGTTCCATCCCATCATTTATTTCTGGTCGTATCTTTTAAGTGTTTTAGTTAATTTGTTTCCTTTTTGTGTAGTTTGTAAATATTTTAATCCTCTTCTAGCTTTGAGATGTTTGGAAGTAAATTTGATTGATTGATTGATATTCATTGATTACCCATAAATAGCCCCGAGCCAGTTAAAGACTTTGTTCTGTGACAGTTCCAGTCGAAGAAGCCATCTGAGATTTATTCTAGAGAGGGATAGATAGATTAGTGCATTTTGAAGCCGATGTGCCATAGATGCCAAAAAGATCAACAAAAAACATACAAGCTTCTCCTTCTTTCCAAATTAACACTCCAACGCGAGTAATCACAGTTGGGGCTACAGTGTGCAGAATGCCAGGAAGTAACAAAACAACCCCATCTAAGTAAACATTAATCTGAAAGCACCGGCCACCTAGTGAGAAAATTATACAAATCTTTTTCTCCTCCTTAAAGAGGGACAAGCATATCTCTCGTCAGAAACCACACACCTCCCAAAAACTGTCTGCCTGCTCTGAATACTCATGATGACTAACTCTTCGTGCCGATAAAGAATCGCCGTGTGCCTAGCGAAGAGCAGGAAACGTCACCACAACTGTCCCCAACAAACGCTATTGATTGATTGACATAGGATGTGGATCATCTGTTCAGATGACGTTTCTCGTTCTCCCCGAGGTGCACTGGCATGTTTGGACTTCTAGAGTGTTGCAGGGCAGTTTGCCCTTTGTTTGGTCAACGACTTAAAATCTTCCCCGGCAAATTAAATTTGAAAAATACTTTTTCTCTGAAACTAACTTCGACTAAGTGATTCGACCAGATCTCAAACGTGGAGCAGAAAGGTTGTGAATCAAGTTCGTTTTTTGTTGCTTTTGACTAGGAAACTTGCGTGATGCAAGGTAACACCATCTTGTGGGATATTGACGATGATGATGGACCAGCAACGCTAATACAGCAAGGTATGTAATGCCTTGGACGGACATCAGGAGCGGTGACGATCATGAATTTTTCAGTTCCTTCTGGAAAAGCTGAGATTTTTCAGCTTGATGATAAAAGTGCAGAAAATTCGGCCGAGAAGTCCTGATCTCGTTTCGACACTAAAAGCCGTCGTGGCTGTTTTCCTGTAGTAGTAATCGAAGGATTTTCTGCTTTATGCCTTGTACATGACAGAGGTGGTGGACTTGGACTCTGGACTCGTCTCGAGACGCTTTTTTCAAGGACTCGGACTTGTCTCGGACTCGGATTTGCTGGACTCGCAGCAGCTCTGGTACACGATCAAGGTTCGGTGCTCGCGAACTCGAATTCCTTCCCAGGTCTTCGGTACCGTCACCATTTCCGAATTGAAAAGTGGAGATATTTTTAACATGACGATGAAAGTGCAGAAAATCCGGCCGGAAAATCCTGACCGTGTATTCGCACTGTTATGCAGCAAATTGTATTTCTTGCGTTTATTTGGTTGATCTGTTTCCTGCGATTATTTATTTCTTTAGTTCAGCTGAATCAGAAGTTCGAAACGTGGCTATCATTATTTCTGACCCCCCGGAGACTTTGCCTCGTTTGTCTCTCAGTTGGAGTTATAGGAGACAGAAGTCAATGATTATATATCATCCATTCATTTCCAGCGGCATTTTGAATTTTGCTTGGTGGTTGGAAGAGGAAATTAGTCTTTCAGTGAATTAAAAGTCATTTAGTTTCTTACAGAGCTCCTCGAAATCTTTTTTCCGGTCTTCCTTCAAAACTTTTCGTGGACCAAGAAAAAATCGTCGTTTGTGTCTGGTTCAGCGACGCAAGATTTTTCAAGTTCTTTTCATCACCACAAAGAATCACCAGTGAATAATTTCCATATTTTTTGTCTTGAAAATCACTTGTATATGGTTCATTCTTACGAATATTTTGCATGTCTTTTTTTTACTTTATTTCTTACTTCAAACTCGTTGCCATTTTGGGTATGAGTGTTTTGGTAGAACAAATCAAATGGTAGGCTCAGCTCTTTTCCAAGGGCTTCTAGAGTGAAAACCAACAGGACAAATCACTGACCACATGACCACAAAGAATCACGAGTGCATAATTGCCATATTTTTTAGTCTTGAAAATCACTTGTATGTGGTTCATTCTTACGAATTTGCATGTCTTTTTTTTACTTTATTTCTTACTTCAAACTTGTTGCGGCTTAGGGTATGAGTGTTTCGGTAGAACAAAACCAAATGGTATCAAATATTAGGGACAGCTCTTTTTCCAAGGGCTTCTAGAGTGAAAACCAACAGGACAAATCACGGACCACGTGACCACAAAGAATCACCAGTGAATAATTGTCATATTTTTTAGTCGTGAAAATCACTGGTATATGTTTCAGCCGTACGAATATTTTGCATGTCTTTTTTTTACTTAATTTCTTAGTTCAAACTTGTTGCCATTTAGGGTATGAGTGTTTCGGTAGAGCAAAACCAAATGGTATCAAATATTAGGCACAGCTCTTTTTCCAAGGGCTTCTAGAGTGAGAACCGACAGGACAAATCACGACATCTAAGCACGCTGGGCGGAACCGTCGACGAAAAAAACAATTACATGTCATATTGCGAGGTTACAGGCTTCCCATCTCGGTTTTTATTTACGTCATGCATGTTTCAGGGGATATTGGTCGTCCCGAATTGTAGATTCTGGTAATGATAATAGATGGAACGATTAAAGAATGAAGCAGAAGTATAGGTAAGAGTCAAAACAAGCGAACCGGCTTATTCGTCGGTAAAGCCCCTCAACGACTTGTTTCCTACAAGGCATTGAACTTGACCGTTGGGGATTTTTGGCAGTCCCGAAAATGGACTGAGTGACTGTCAGCTTATCGCCAAAAACACAAGTGTCCATCATCGACCTCGTCCGACCTCGATCCAAGCGCGTGAGACTTCGAACAAGTCTCTAAAGCTGCATAGAGACGCCCTTAAATCACATACTTTCACACCTGACCTGTTTCGCTAGCTTCGATGGGTTTCAAAGAGCTCATTAGTCGGAAAAACGGTTATGTAAATTTTTCCGCGTTGTTGCCATAAATCAACAGGCCTGAGCAATGGCTTATAACAGCCCAAGCCTGATTTATCTATTAAAAGCAGAGCCTAGTTTTAAACTATTCAACTGTTTTAGAATGTTGGAACATAAACAGTAAATAGTGCAAGTTGGCCTTTAAAGTTTAACCGAAAAGGGCTGGGATAGGACAATCTAGTTACCCGTCGCTTATTCACTTAAATTGGCTTGAAGACCCGCTGAAAATGCGTTACTTCGTTGTTCCGCTATTCATTAATAATCGATTTTCAAATAATGGAATATCCGTATGATTTGTGGTACCTCTATGCGCTATGGCTTACGAGAAAGATTTATATATATATTTTTTTTTGTTCAGGCACTAAGCAATCTTCGCCAATCTCACCAATGCCCACTGAAAGCCGCGTTTGTGCTGAGATTAAAATTTCCCGCGTCATAGTAGAATTTACGCTGGGGGGACTGCCGCAGATATTCTGAACGTCATAACTAGAGTAGATAGTGGAAAATAGAAAATCCCTTTGCAGAATCCAAATAATTCAGTGTATTCAGTTAAATGACACAAAAACATTTTTGTGTCAAAATTTTTCAGTTAAACTTTAAAGAATATGTGGGACTCAAACAGGCCACGGACAAATTTTTTACAGTAAACTTTTTCTTTCAGCCAAAAAGATTTCATCTGTTTTGATTTCATCCCACGCCACCATAACGTCATCCGCTACAGAAAAAGTGTCGCTATGATTAAGGACGACTTCTCAACCGTTTGCTCCTGGGTCCAGTTCCCGGGGAAAGCCGAGTGGAGATATGACCTGCTTCTCGGTAAGTCCATTTGCACCCCCCCCCCTCCGGGAAAGTCGGATTTGAATCCAGGATTCGTTCTTTTGGCCAGATTCTAATCTTCTGCTTGTCAGGCTGGATTGGGACTCGGGTTCCAAAGCCTGAAAGGGTGTTCCACCCTTCTAACAGTAGTAACTATTAGTTACTATTTTCATTCCAACCTCGTAAAAAGTTACTACGCTGAACGTTCCAACCTTCTCGAAATAGTAACTATTTGCTTACCAGGCTGGGAGCGTAGTAATCGTGTAACTACGCATCTCTGTAACGTGATTGGTCGGATTAACCCGTGGCATGGTCTTTGACCGAAAAAAAGAACAGTGCGTTCCAGCCTTGACGCCAAAAAGCCAAAAATCATGATGTCATGCGTAGTAACTGCGGTAAGTAGGGTGGAACAAGATCTGAATGTTACAAATCCGCTCCAGTTTCTAATCTTTTCCCAATTTTTACAAGCTGTGCTTCATTCATGGTTGCCGAGAGGAAACCCATACTATAACAAACACACTGAAAAGCCAGAAATGCGGTTTAATCATATAATTAACCGCCTCGTTTGCCTTAGGCACCAGTGCCTTTTTGTCACACCTGATTTTTAAACTAAAACCTATGTACATGATTGGATTTTTGGTTGTACATGATTATCTTTGGTTGGTTGGTGGTATGTACATCATTTGATTTTCGGTTAAGGTCGGATTCGGATCCTTAGCATGAAATGGTGGATTCGGATTCGGATTTGTACCTAGCCCTCGATTCGGATTCGAATCCTTTCATGATCGAATTTGCCCATCTCTGGCATACGTTTAAGCTAAGTTTACTTTATTCCATCTTTACGAAAAAAGTCTTCAGTACCGTGACATAGATGACCCACTGTACAAGTTTAAAGCACAACTCTTACTAGAAATGATCTTTAACCCTTTGAAAGGGGTCAGAAAACCGTTTTTCAAGAATACCATAACTTTCCACATGAAATTAACGATTTTCTTGTTAGCGCTTGTCGACACCATCGCAAAACGTTTGAAAACTGGACGCGCCGTGGTTAAAAAGTTGGAAAACTGAGCAAATAAAAGAAGTTAAAAACAGAAGATTCTTATATGTTTATTCAAACAATGTTTACAACGGGTACGTCAGCTACGATTCTTCTTATATGTGAAAAGTTGTCAGCGGATATTGAAGATTCCGGCAGACTTTGCGTTGTGTGACGGGCAAAACTCGGCACGGCCGAAAAAGCGCTAAACATTCGTAGGCACAAAACGAAACAATGGGAAAAGGCGGGGATTTTAGAAGCATTTAATCCCACAAGGGAGCTTGGTATATTACAAAAGGCAGAATAAGCAAGAGGGGTCCTTTAAGTTAGTGGAGTAATGAGAAAAAATAAAGAAAATACTTAATATGATAAACGAAAACTGAAAAAACACTCAATGAGAAAGCCGGACGAGGCTGTGGTGCGCACCACAGTCAAAGAAAGTCAACTGTTTAGACAATGTTGCCTCGAGCAGGATCACTATTCCTGTAGCCCGCTTTTGTCGGACGATTGTAAGATTTATTTATTTCAAAATTAGCCAATTAGCAAAATTAGCCAATTAGCAAAATTAGCCAACTGAGGCTGCTACAGAACGAATAATATTATATACACAAAGAAGAAGAAAAATATACAAATATGTTCCCCAACAGACAAGGTACACAAACCTCAATCAAGATGGGTCGAACCCACAGTAAATTTCTCCCCCCCCCCCCCCCAACCAAGCCCAAGCACAGGCAGAGACAGGCGCATTTGCGGTCAGGACAATCAGGAGAGGATTGCTCGACGCCAGAATTTGAGACTGCAGAGAAAGGGGGGGGGGAGAGAGAGAGGGAACCCCTTCAGCAACAAACATACGCGAAGAACTACAATTCCCTCTAAACCTGTGTAACCACCGGAAAGAGTTGTTATACAGGACGCGAAAGGTCTTTTCGCGTTTGTGAGATTGGTTAGTCACAAGAGAGTAACGAACCTCTGGTGATTCAGTGAGTAGCTTAAAGGTTGTCTAAGCCAAAGGTCTGACAGGAAAAGACAGGCGCATTTGCGGTCAGGACAATCAGGAGAGGATTGCTCGACGCCAGAATTTGAGACTGCAGAGAAAGGGGGGGGGGGGGGAGAGAGAGAGGGAACCCCTTCAGCAACAAACATACGCGAAGAACTACAATTCCCTCTAAACCTGTGTAACCACCGGAAAGAGTTGTTATACAGGACGCGAAAGGTCTTTTCGCGTTTGTGAGATTGGTTAGTCACAAGAGAGTAACGAACCTCTGGTGATTCAGTGAGTAGCTTAAAGGTTGTCTAAGCCAAAGGTCTGACAGGACAAGACAGGCGCATTTGCGGTCAGGACAATCAGGAGAGGATTGCTCGACGCCAGAATTTGAGACTGCAGAGAAAGGGGGGGGGGGGAGAGAGAGAGGGAACCCCTTCAGCAACAAACATACGCGAAGAACTACAATTCCCTCTAAACCTGTGTAACCACCGGAAAGAGTTGTTATACAGGACGCGAAAGGTCTTTTCGCGTTTGTGAGATTGGTTAGTCACAAGAGAGTAACGAACCTCTGGTGATTCAGTGAGTAGCTTAAAGGTTGTCTAAGCCAAAGGTCTGACAGGACAAGACAGGCGCATTTGCGGTCAGGACAATCAGGAGAGGATTGCTCGACGCCAGAATTTGAGACTGCAGAGAAAGGGGGGGGGGGAGAGAGAGAGGGAACCCCTTCAGCAACAAACATACGCGAAGAACTACAATTCCCTCTAAACCTGTGTAACCACCGGAAAGAGTTGTTATACAGGACGCGAAAGGTCTTTTCGCGTTTGTGAGATTGGTTAGTCACAAGAGAGTAACGAACCTCTGGTGATTCAGTGAGTAGCTTAAAGGTTGTCTAAGCCAAAGGTCTGACAGGACAAGACAGGCGCATTTGCGGTCAGGACAATCAGGAGAGGATTGCTCGACGCCAGAATTTGAGACTGCAGAGAAAGGGGGGGGGAGAGAGAGAGGGAACCCCTTCAGCAACAAACATACGCGAAGAACTACAATTCCCTCTAAACCTGTGTAACCACCGGAAAGAGTTGTTATACAGGACGCGAAAGGTCTTTTCGCGTTTGTGAGATTGGTTAGTCACAAGAGAGTAACGAACCTCTGGTGATTCAGTGAGTAGCTTAAAGGTTGTCTAAGCCAAAGGTCTGACAGGACAAGACAGGCGCATTTGCGGTCAGGACAATCAGGAGAGGATTGCTCGACGCCAGAATTTGAGACTGCAGAGAAAGGGGGGGGGGGGGAGAGAGAGAGGGAACCCCTTCAGCAACAAACATACGCGAAGAACTACAATTCCCTCTAAACCTGTGTAACCACCGGAAAGAGTTGTTATACAGGACGCGAAAGGTCTTTTCGCGTTTGTGAGATTGGTTAGTCACAAGAGAGTAACGAACCTCTGGTGATTCAGTGAGTAGCTTAAAGGTTGTCTAAGCCAAAGGTCTGACAGGACAAGACAGGCGCATTTGCGGTCAGGACAATCAGGAGAGGATTGCTCGACGCCAGAATTTGAGACTGCAGAGAAAGGGGGGGGGGAGAGAGAGAGGGAACCCCTTCAGCAACAAACATACGCGAAGAACTACAATTCCCTCTAAACCTATGTAACCACCGGAAAGAGTTGTTATACAGGACGCGAAAGGTCTTTTCGCGTTTGTGAGATTGGTTAGTCACAAGAGAGTAACGAACCTCTGGTGATTCAGTGAGTAGCTTAAAGGTTGTCTAAGCCAAAGGTCTGACAGGACAAGACAGGCGCATTTGCGGTCAGGACAATCAGGAGAGGATTGCTCGACGCCAGAATTTGAGACTGCAGAGAAAGGGGGGGGGGGGAGAGAGAGAGGGAACCCCTTCAGCAACAAACATACGCGAAGAACTACAATTCCCTCTAAACCTGTGTAACCACCGGAAAGAGTTGTTATACAGGACGCGAAAGGTCTTTTCGCGTTTGTGAGATTGGTTAGTCACAAGAGAGTAACGAACCTCTGGTGATTCAGTGAGTAGCTTAAAGGTTGTCTAAGCCAAAGGTCTGACAGGACAAGACAGGCGCATTTGCGGTCAGGACAATCAGGAGAGGATTGCTCGACGCCAGAATTTGAGACTGCAGAGAAAGGGGGGGGGGAGAGAGAGAGGGAACCCCTTCAGCAACAAACATACGCGAAGAACTACAATTCCCTCTAAACCTGTGTAACCACCGGAAAGAGTTGTTATACAGGACGCGAAAGGTCTTTTCGCGTTTGTGAGATTGGTTAGTCACAAGAGAGTAACGAACCTCTGGTGATTCAGTGAGTAGCTTAAAGGTTGTCTAAGCCAAAGGTCTGACAGGACAAGACAGGCGCATTTGCGGTCAGGACAATCAGGAGAGGATTGCTCGACGCCAGAATTTGAGACTGCAGAGAAAGGGGGGGGGGGGGAGAGAGAGAGGGAACCCCTTCAGCAACAAACATACGCGAAGAACTACAATTCCCTCTAAACCTGTGTAACCACCGGAAAGAGTTGTTATACAGGAGATTGGTTAGTCACAAGAGAGTAACGAACCTCTGGTGATTCAGTGAGTAGCTGAAAGGGGGGGGGGGGAGAGAGAGAGGGAACCCCTTCAGCAACAAACATACGCGAAGAACTACAATTCCCTCTAAACCTGTGTAACCACCGGAAAGAGTTGTTATACAGGACGCGAAAGGTCTTTTCGCGTTTGTGAGATTGGTTAGTCACAAGAGAGTAACGAACCTCTGGTGATTCAGTGAGTAGCTTAAAGGTTGTCTAAGCCAAAGGTCTGACAGGACAAGACAGGCGCATTTGCGGTCAGGACAATCAGGAGAGGATTGCTCGACGCCAGAATTTGAGACTGCAGAGAAAGGGGGGGGGGGGAGAGAGAGAGGGAACCCCTTCAGCAACAAACATACGCGAAGAACTACAATTCCCTCTAAACCTGTGTAACCACCGGAAAGAGTTGTTATACAGGACGCGAAAGGTCTTTTCGCGTTTGTGAGATTGGTTAGTCACAAGAGAGTAACGAACCTCTGGTGATTCAGTGAGTAGCTTAAAGGTTGTCTAAGCCAAAGGTCTGACAGGACAAGACAGGCGCATTTGCGGTCAGGACAATCAGGAGAGGATTGCTCGACGCCAGAATTTGAGACTGCAGAGAAAGGGGGGGGAGAGATTGAATTACGTTTTTGTTACATAACACTTACAGCACAATGATCTTTCTACGATTAAATCGTTCAGAAATATCGGTTTCGAAAATGCCATTGCTTGCCACTTGAAATTAGCGATTTTCTTGTTAGCGCTTGTCGACTCTGTCCAGCCCTCCCGTTCTCCGACGCGGCGGCTGGACGCAAAATATTTGTAAACTGAAAGCGCTGTGGTTAAAAATTGAGAAAACCAAGCAAAACAAAAGAAGTGTAAATAGGAGACGGGGCCTGATGGTCTACCATGTCTTCCAAGATGAAAAACAACAATGCGAAGCTTCTCATATCCTTGTGTGTGAAATAGTATCGGCAACCTTGAAGCTTTCAACGAAATTCGCGTTGGGCTAAACTCGGAATGGTCGAAAAAGCGCTAAAAAGACGTAGGGAACAAAACGAAACAATGGCGAAAGGCGGGTGTTTCAGAAGCATATGATTACATCAGGGAGCTATGGACAATATAAAAGGCAGAATAAGTAAGAGGGGTCCTTGAAAAGTTCTTATTGGAAATATTCTGTAACGTTAGTCGATAGTGTGTTAAATGACGCGTGTAACGACACGAAGTATTTAATTCCAATGTTTATAACAACCCTCGCGAAGTGCCTTTTTCTCGAAGCACCTTTTTCTCGAAGTGGCATTTCCTCACTCATTTCCTCACTCCTGTTTGATGCTTTCAAAGGTGAAACGATTGAAGAAAAAGCAGGTATATAAGGATCAATGTAATTGTATTAGGAGTTAGTCTTAAGTCAGTCCGAAGACAGTAGTGATTAAGGATCGTTGGATTAACAGATGTATTCGATGTATGCGGAACTTCAATATTGAAAGTAAGTGTGTTTCCTAAACACTGTTTATTGAATGTAGGATCCAGAACCTACCGTACGAACTTCCCCCTCCACAGTTACGTACCAACCCTTCGAGGATTAAGATCAGAGTACCGGTATAGTCTAATATGCACCAACCGCTCGGGTACGCGCCACACGTATAGTAGATACTCGGTATCGGACAACAAGTCAAACGTAAAAGACACACAAGAGAGGCATAATTTAACACGCGTCCTTGTTTATGAGAATGTGGGATGTCGGAACGCAGATGCATGGTGACGGCTTGGCGGAAAACGGAGGACTAAGTAGCAAAGAGGATCAAGACGCCTACTTTTAAAATCAAGCTCTCAGACCACCCTCTTTCACCTTTGTTGACTTGATCTACTTTGAAAACTCCAAATCAAAATGTTTGTAAACATTGGAAGTGCCGCTTGAACAAAGTACATTGTAGCCTTTCTGATTTTTTCCTTTCCTTGTTGTCTTACATAAGTAAGAGCCCGCAATATTTTTCTAGAGATTCCTGAAACTAAACACCCGAGGTCTCCAGAGGGGAGACACGGTAAAGCAAAACCATTTAACATGTAGAGACTGTTGCGAATTAATAATGTAAATGAACTACCTCCTACGCTCCGTGCCTAACTTTGTTGACCTAGCTCTGTTTCCTTACCGCCCTTCGCGAATATTTGTATTCTTGTTCGAGGTAATATGACGTTCTACATACTAAAAACAGTTCAATGGTTAAAAGAATGACAAAGATACAAAATTTAATATTAAACCTTGAATTTTAAAAAAGAAATGATTTAACTCCGCGTTTGAAAAAAATCACAGAAGAGGGAACAAAGCTTCTATCGTACCACGCAGTAGATGTACAGATTGTCCGGCATGTTATAGACATTGGGGAGAAGGGCCCACGTTCGGAACTTTTTTGGATTAATATTTTTCCAGGGCACACTTTCGCGTGTTTTTTGAAGTTTAGTGACTCAGTGTTGTATGCTCATGTTCTTGCCTAGCTTTGGACAAAAAAATCCTTCCGCTTCTTATCGTGCCGTGAGCGAATGTGGTTTTCCTGAAGTTGGTCAAAAGTGCCCAACCTGTCCCACCCCTGTCCACGTTCGGCATACATTGGTCCAGGTTCGGCATGTCATTATCTCGTACTGGGGCCAATGGCAAACCATCTTTCAGGTGGTCTTGTAATGTCTAGTACTGGGAAATTGAGGTTTGTACTTTGGAAAAGTAAAAAAACGATGTCTGACATTGCTGACATAGGTCCTCTTAAAGTTTAACTGTAAAGGGCTGGGATAGGACAATCTAGTTACTCATCACTTATTCACTTAAATTGGCTTGAAGACCCGCTGAAAATGCGTTACTTCGTTGTTCCGCTATTCCCGAATAATCGATTTTCAAATAGTGGAATTTCCGTGTGATTTGTGGTAGCTCTATGCGCTTGTATTTCTGTTGTATGCCTTACCAGAAAGATTTTTGATTTTTTGTTTGTTCGGGCACTAAGCACTCTTCACCAAGCTCACGACTGCCCACTGAAAAGCCGCGGTTGTGTTGAGATAAAAATCTCCCGCGCCATAGTAGAATTTACGTTGTCGGGACGGCCGCAGATATTCTGAACGGTATAATTAGAGCAGATAGTGGAAAATAAAAAAAATCTTTTAGCAGAATCCAAATTATTCAGTGCATTCAATCAAATGACGCAAAAATAAGTTGGCTCTTCAGTTAAACTTTAAAAAACAATATTTTACTGTGTCCTCAATGAAAGTTATATTATTTATTTTCTAATTATTTTCTACTCCCGCTCAAGGATGGAATGCAAAACTAAAACTTGAAAATATTATGTAGCTGATGCACATTACTGCTATGCTACTCCAGCATGCTGGTCCCACAATCGGCAGGGGGGGATTGCATTGGGAATTGCATGCCGAACGAGGGCCTGGATTCGGGGCCGAACCGGGGATTCTCGCCACCTTTTGGGTAAAACATAATTTCAGATGAAAATAAAAGATTCCTTTGATGTCAACAACGGAACGTATCAGATCAAGCCTACCCAAAATCGGCACCGTTAATAGTTTTTTCTTCTGCAAACATTTTATACCGACTTTCAACTTTTCTGAAACCAAAAATTTCCATTCTAACGGCTTAAACAACTTGTGTCAACACAAACTTCAGAATTGAACAGAGAGCATCGAAGTTACAATCTAAACATCCGGAACAACTGAGACAACGTCCCAGTCGTACTTTCAGAATTTTTCGAAAGATGGTTCGCCTTTATAATCAAAAGAGGAACCTGGGCCCTGCCAATCGTGGGCCCTTCTCCCCTGCGTCGTAAAAGTTTCGATATTAAGAGACACACAAAGATAAAAATTGCAATATTAATCATTGAAGTCTAAAAAAGAAATTTTTTTTTTCTGAAACTCAGCGTTTAAAAATCACAAAGGCGGGAAAAAAAAACTTCTCTCGCACCACGCATTTGAAGTACGTAGGCTATGGGTCGTATTTTGGGAACTGATTGCGTTGCTAGCTTCCGTGGCTAGCTTCTGTGTTAGCTCTGTGTAAGGTCGGGAATGTGGAAGCTGTTAATGTAGGATAGCCTATAAAACTCGATCAGGGCACCACCAGTAGGCTTGAAAAGTTGAGAATCTCAACACGTTGCTAGGAGTCTAGGGTCAGAAAGGGAGGGACTTTTGACCGTCCATAATCGAACTATGGATTTGCTAATGCCCGTCTTATTGTCTTGCCGTTTTCGCAGCCAAAAACCCATACCCTGTTCGCTGGCCAATAGCTGGAATATTTAAGTTCGAACAGCGGGGGTATATACCCTTTGTAACGAGGATACTGGGAGGAGTTACAGATGCCCCCCGGCCAGTGGTGGATTGTCGACGGAACGTCTCCTTAGCGTCCGTATGCGACCCAGAACAAAGGGAACTATTGATAGATGTGGAGTATTGTACGAGTGTAGACTATCTCGGAAGGCCAGTTGACATATATAGTAAGTCAGTTGGTCAAAGTAGAAGCTACCAAGTATAGCAGCTGAAGTCGAAAGCTTTGCGTCGTCTAAGATAATAGAACCTAAGCGTTGGTGTTAGACTACATTCTTGTATAGAGTAGTACCTACGTAGTTTGCGTTTGATTGTTGAGATGACATTTTTTGCTTATCGTCATGATGAGAAAATCAAAAGAATTTGCAGCAGATCCATTATTGCAAAAAAATAGACTTCGTTGTTTCTGCCTGTAAAATCACCGTCCAAACGAAAAATAAGATATCGACGAGACAAGACGAAAGTCCTTCATCCTGACTTTTCAGTATCTCACAGGAATTTGTCTGTTATTGCGGCAGTCCGACCAGATATGTCACTGCCACGGCGGGTCGATGCCATAAAAACAAAACATGAAGCTTTGCGTCGTCTAAGATAATAGAACCTAAGCGTTGGCGTTAGACTACATTCTTGGATAGAGTATTACCGACGTAATTTGAGTTTCATTTTTCAGATGACATTTCTGGCTTATCGTCATTTTGAGAAAATCAAAATAATTTCCAGTAGATCCAGTATTGCAAAAAAATAGACTTATTTTTTCTGCCTGTAAATTCACCGTCCAAACGAAAAATAAGATATCGACGAGACAAGACGAAAGTCCTTCATTCTGACTTTTCAGTATCTCACAGGAATCTGTCTGTTATTGCGGCATTTGCAGCAGTCCAACCAGATATGTCGCTGCCACGGTGGGTCGATGTCATAAAAACAAAACATAACTTGTGTATCTATAATTTTGGTCTTCGGTTGGACGTCAGGAAAATATTTTATGAGGTGTTGATCCAAGCCAGAGCCGTTACTAGCCAAAATGTTTGGGGGGGGGGGGGCAAGGCATTTACCGACTGGCTGGTAATTTTTACCGACTGTTTTTGCAGTAAAAACAGCTGCTTTCAAGAAAAAAAGGACAGTTTTGAAAAAAAGTCGACTGATTTTCAGAAAAACCGACTGTTTTGACAAAAAATCAACTGATTTTTAGAAAAACCGACTGTTTTCATGAAAAAAATCAACTGTTTTGACGAAAAATCGTGGCACTTCGCACCGACTTGGTTAAATTTTTTTACCGACCGGCCAACAACACTGGGGGGGGGGGGGGGCGTCCAACCCCTCCCCCCCGTCGCGATGCCCCTGATGCAAGCAACAAGGAGTATTACTTCGTTTAACTTAACCCGTATCGGAGTACAGTTTAGTTGTGACAAGTGTAGTTTAGACGTAAAGATATTTGACGTAGTTCTGCAATAGCATCGCTAGCGTATTGCTACTGCTACAATCATACAGTCTATAAATTGATGTCTGTTATGTGCACTTTTTCGCATTTTTATTAGTTATTATTATTATTATTATTAAGTCTCTACAAAATCCTACGAAAATCATCAATACAAAACTTGTCGGTTCCAACATGTTCATCCCAGTGCATTTTTGATAGGTCGGCTGATGGGCTGGCAATGACGTGGGACGGAAGCTGGTTCGAAGCCTCCACAATGCGATTTCCAAACTTAGACCTGCGGACGTCTTTCTGAATCGCTGAGAGCCGAGTTTCGACTCGTGGCCCCTGAGATTGTTGGGATTGAAACAAGTTCTTCTGCGAGCCGACTATCGGAGGCTCCATTGCAAATCTTGTATGCGTCGATCAGGTCTCCCTTATGTACCGAGGTTTGGATTCCATGACACAGTAAAGCTACGTTTACACGGAGGGTATTTACCCGCACTCTGTGGGCATTTTTCCCCGCAACCGCAACAGAAACCCGGGTATTTTGGTCGCGAACTTTTACCCGGGTATTTGTTTGTCGAAGGGTATTCTTCGACGTCAGCAAATGAAATTAGGTTTTTGAGGAATAATTTTGATTATGCCCATGTAAAAAGTGGTCCAAATGGACACATGTTGGTATCCATTGTAGAGAGATATCCTGAGCCGTACAACCTTGGAATTTATTGCCACATGACAGTACTCTCCCTTGAAAAATACCCGAGTACCGTGTGAACACTTTCCCTTCTCGTCTCCGGGTAAAAACACCTGCCGTGTAAATGATACTTAACGGTATACTTGTCATAACGTAAGTTTGTCCATCTGTCTGTAAACACGATAGCTTTCAAACGGATACGGCTGGTAAATGGTCACGTTGGGGGGGGGGGGGGTGCAAAGGGGTAAGACAAATTCTCAGCTCGTGTCTGCACTTTTTTCAACAGGTTAGTCTTTCGACCTCAACCAGGTAAATCCGATATTTGGTCGAACCTAAAATAAATGTCTTGATCAAAACATTTTTGGGATGTTGATAAAGAGGTAAACCGACATGCTGATGCTACATCTCTGCGCTTGGTTTTCTCGCCTGGCCATTATTTCTACCGGAATGTGGTAGAAAACTGAAATTTCGTAGATATAAAGTGTTGTGGTCTGGTTGTGATAAACTCCAACTGGAGTGTTGATTATATCTAGACTAAATCTTTTTTTTATGAACTTTCCTGATTCAGCTTCGTCAACTACTTGCACTTCAATTATCTGAATACTTCCTTCTGTTCGTTTGCTCTTTCTTCTGTTTGTTCTTCCTTTCATAAGATGGCGGAATATTTGAATACTCCTAGCTTAATTCCCTATTCCGGACAGATCCTTTTTCCATTAAGGGGATCTCCTTGAGACTGCTGATAAGTCTCTTGGGACGAATTGATAGGCCGAAGAAATATTGGCCCTTCTCCTGAACGTTTGCTTAGCTCCTGAAACCTGTTGCTCCTAGAATTGCTTCGCTGTCCTTTTATACAGAACTGATAGATTCTTTGGCGATTTGCATATTTTTTTTGAAGTTTTATGAAAAGTTTTCTAGTCTGTTGCTCGGAGATGTTATTGACATTTGAGCTCGACAATCTCTTTTATTCAAGGATTTTGTCTTTCAACTTGGCTTAGCCCTTTTGTTTGTATGGAGACATTCGATAGCATTTCGCTCTGCCTCCCTCTTTCACCGATTGATATATCTTCCTTCCAAATTTCGTTTTTGTACCCCAAAACGTAAGTGGAGGGATACCTATGACATCGCAGAAGTTGTCCGTCTGTCTGCGAGCACGATAACTCTCGAAGGGAATGACAGATTTTGTCGAAACTTGGTGGGAGGGTCCTTTGTGTCAAGGGAAACGTCGAGTTCGTAGATGGGCTCTGTAGCCCTACATTTAGGGGTGGGGGAGGGGGTTCAAATTAAGGCACAAACAAAAGATTTTTAAACAGGTAATGAGATAGTGATTAAGGGGTAAGAAGACATTCTGAACACGAATATGAAAACCATTTTCAAGTTAAGAAAATGTTTGAACCTCCACTATAAGCCTTGATCTGTTTCTAAACTTTTAAAGTAATAACATTCAATAGTTACAGCTAGAAGTGGAATACAATATTCCACTTCTCGGATCGTATTTACGAAATACACAGGCCGAAACAAAGTAACTAATACACTTACAAGATATGGTCAGAAATAAATAATTAATAACTGTAATTATGTTTGTTATCGGATTGTATTTTAAAATTATAACATGTATGTGATTATTTATGACTATGTCGGCCATGTATGACGAGCCACCACTATTTTTGTTAAAAGATATCATGGAATTAAACGAATTAATTAATTAATTAAATGATGGGATGATACTACGTAAAAATTGGGCAGAAGAATTAGCAGGATATGGAGAAAACTGATTGCCAGTATTCCTCTCGGACCGACGCACACGATACGGAGTTTACGAGCGGAGTTTACGAAAAACGATCTCCTTGAATTTCAGGACGAAGCTGCTTGTTTTTGGAGAAAGGGGAGTACGCAAGGGAGCTGCTTGGGGAGGAGAAATCAAAGAATCGAGAGCGTAGAAAATCAGCAGGGCTCGTGGAGTTTATTCGACCCGTTCGTTTCTGTCTGAAAATAAAAATGAAAGGTTGCTGCAGTCCCCGGAATAAGAATGGAAATCGGGTGATTTTTGTAACCGTTTAATCTTTTTCCACAGCTAAAGACCCCGTCCCGATCCGGTGCCCGGTAGCTGGCAAGTTCAAATTCATCCAAAAGGGGGACATTCCTTTTGAGACCCGAATTCTTGGGGGTATCACCGAATCCCCGCGTCCCGATGTCTACTGTAAGGAGAACATCTCCGATTTCTCTGTATGTGATACAGAGCAGAAGGAGATCAAAATTAAGGAGAATTACTGTCTGTCTGTAGACTATAATGGACGACCTGTAGATATTTACAGTAAGATTGGATTTTGTCGAAAGGTTTTGCACCAGCATGGATATTAACGCGTTTGCTCTGTTTTGTTTTGTTCGGTCGGTTTTGTAATGGTCTTGTGCCACTAACACTAATCGACCACTAAGCTTGGATTTAGCCAAAAGAGTTTGCACCAGCATGGATGTTCACGCGTTCTTTTTTTTTTCAGTGGTCGCACGAAGTTTGGTTTTGTGATGGTCTTATGCTACTAACACGAATCGGAAGCAGGAATAATAATTGGTTCTTTCTGGGTTTCTTCGCGATTTCGTCCTTTTTGTTCGAGTCTGATGGTTGTCTTCAAGATTTGCACTGGTCCGTATTTAGGTTCTAGGTTCGCAGAGAATCGTGTAGAAGCAGCGCCTTGTCTATATTAGAATACTACACATTTGGGTTTGGGTTGGGTTGGCCCACACAGGTTTGTTTTAAGATAAGGGGACGTCGAGGTCAGATGACAATGTGCCCTACTTGAGTTTGAAATGCAAGCTGTAGAAAAAATCCCTTTTCTATTTAAGAATACGAAACTACTTAATTTGGATTGTAAATCGGAAAAACCAACGCTTTGTCTGTTTTTAGAATACAGCAAAGAAGTGCCCTTCCCAGCTTTGGCTCTGAAACATTTTATAGCTTTCCGTTCCCTAAAACTAGACGACTAGATTATTTCACGAAGGCCCATGGAAGTTTTTTTTAATTCCCCCCCCCCCCCGTGGAGACTAATCAATTGCTTTTGCCAGTTGGTGTCGGGAATCCGTTTTCTGCTTTTGTTGGATACTTTTGGAGAATGGCAATCACGAGTGAAGCTTTGGTGTGTTGTCGCTATAAGTGTTACATTATAATGCGTCGAGGAACGATCAGGTAAGAGCTGGCCAGTTTTTTTTTCTAGTGTTTAAATATAGGAAAATCTTTAGTTTATAAAACTTGTACTTAGCGTAATGTGATGACCCGCTGTGCTAGGGCACCACTGTAGGCATACTCTCTGATTCTCACTGCGTTTGAAAAGGTTTCAGCTGATATTAAGCTTGTTTAAGTAAGTTTCAGCTTACAATATGTCGGCTTGAGCCTGAAAGGCCCCTTGTCAAGAATGGGGGAAATACGGGATAGACCAAAAGAAGGAAGGGAATGGAAGGGCATTGTGCACGAGAAAAGCAGGAAGGCATACTAAAACGAGGAAGGATCTCATCAGAATTCACGGCTGCAAAAAACTGAAAAGCTGCACCGTTCCCTTCCCTTCCCTGTTTAGTATTCTTTGAGGGGTCGGCAATTTTTTGAATTCAAAGTTCACCTTTCCTTACTCGTTTTAGTATCCTGACATGGGTAGGCATTAAATTCTAGTGAGTGGTCGGCAACTATCAAAGTTGTAATTAACCTTTTCATTCTCGTTTTAGTAGCTTGTCACGGGTAGTACCTTAAAGTACTAAAACGTGGAAAGAAATGGTGGATTTTAAATAATTAGTCTTTGAGGGGTCGCAACTATAAAAAATTTAAGTTTTTTCTAGGCAACTAGAATCCTCCGGCCAGTGAGGGGCCGGCAACTAACATATTTCAAGTCCACCACCCTCGCGTTGATGGGACTTGCTGCTGCGGGATACCGTGCCTCACCAACTAACAGTCCAACGAGGGTTTGGCAACTAACATATTTATGTTTTTCCTGGAAAGGAAATAGATGTTTGCAGAAATACTTCCCCATTTTTACGCGGAGGCAATTCGCTGAACGCGCATTTGTAACTTAAAGTGACGCAACTTTTCTGCATGTCAGAAGTCTGACAACAAATATTTTCGCATCCTTATGGAAAATGACATGAGAATATATCTGTTATGACCCTTTGAAAAGTTACCTTTTCGAGAAATGTGACACTTTTCACATGTCATAACATAATTTTCGTATCGAACCTTACCGTCAAAAGGGACATAACAGACATATTCACATAACCTTATAACAAGGATACCGAAACACGAGTTATATGTTACCAAACTTCTGACAGTGAGGCTTCAGGTCTGCAATCGGGATTTCTGTGTTCCCGATAACCGTGTTCCGGCCTGTCTGTCGTCAGTTTTGGTAAGGGAAGAACTGACGAGTGACGTTGCTCAAGAACCTCGGAAGAAGAAACACAGGGAAGGAACTGTTGAACTTAAAGGTGTTCGTTGCCCAACCCTCATAAATTTCGATAGTTGCCGACCCCTCAAAGAACTTGGAATTCACAATTTCTTGAATACACAGCTGCAAGTGCCATAAAAACGAGGGTGATAGACTTGAAATATGTTAGTTGGCGACCCCTCCCTGACCGGAGGATTCTAGTTGCCAAAAACCCTTAAATTTTGATAGTTGCCGACCCCTCCAAGAATTTAGAATTCGCAATTTCTTTCCTCGTTTAAGTACTCTTAAGGTACTACCCGTGGCAAGCTACTAAAACGATGAAATAAATGGTGGACCTTAGATTTTAATAGCTGCCGACCCCTCAAAGACTAATAATTTAGATCCACCATCTCTTTCCTCGTTCTAGCACTTTAAGGTACTACCCGTGACATGCTACTAAAACGAGGATAAAATGTTAATTACAATTTTAATAGTTGCCGGCCTCTCACTGGACTTTAATGCCTACCCATGTCATGCTACTAAAACAAGGAAGTAATTAAATTAAATTAAATTTTATTTGTAACCCGTCTAGGTAAAGACGGAGTATGGTTCTAGGTAAAGACGGAGTAATGGTGAACTTTGAATTTGAAAAGTTGCCGACCCCTCGAAGAACACTAAGGGAACAGTGCAGCTTTCCAGTTTCTCGCAGCCTTGAATTCTAGTGACATCCTCCCCCGTTTTAGTATGCCCTTTCTGGTTTTAGTATGCCTTCCTGCTCTTCTCGTGCACCATGCCCTTCCCTTCCCTTCCTGCTTTTAGTGGATCCCTGGAAATACCGCTAGATCTCAACCGGCTGGTAAGGTTTGCTCTGTTAAGTATCATTTGCAGTCAGCTCGAGCTGAAGAAGTGCTCACGCATTTATTATCTCTGACAGTTAATTCCCTCTGTAGGCTTATTCTCGTTCTCCGGCCTGGAAGGATGCAAGATACGCTTTGTCGCTTGAGACAAAGCATTTATTATTCGGCCGATTTCTCTGGGATCTTGAAAAGCACTTCCATAAGAGGGATATGTCGACCAGATTTTTTCTTAGAAAAATTAGTGGCGTGGACATAATTAGTAATTCGGGTGTAGGTCGTGTAGGGAGGTCATGTAGGCTGTAGGAAGGTCATGTAGGCTCAACGACTGAAATCGTTGAGTTCATAACTGAATGAAGAGTTGATGTTGGTGTAGTATACTGCGTGTATGCAAGTGACTGACTACATGGAACTTCACTTGTTATAAAAAGGGCTTCTGCTTTTTCCACAACTAAGAAGTGTTAAAGGCTTAGAAATGGTTACGAAATGCTTGCTTTCATACAAAAATATGCGGCGCTGTCATCTAGAGCCGTTCGTGTATGCGTTTAAGTTCAAGAAAACCAGACCATCCTAAATTGATTTGCGCCTCGTCTAACTAAGTTAGTCCGGAATGTCCCAACTAAACCTTGAACCAGGACTAATCAGATTTGTCACCCCAGGTGATCCCGATTACAAGCTACAGTGCATCGGATTCTGGAAAGAAAACCTCAAATCATATTTGATCACATATGATGAGCTAGATGCCTTCAGCAAATACAGATGCTGGGTGAGTAGCCTACCTACATTCCATTGATGGTCCATTTACACACTGCGTAAAATCCGAGCGTATTTTGAAATCCGAGCGTATTTTACGCACGTTTTGAGCTTGAAAATATTTCTAGCAATACGTACGTATTTGAGAAGTCGGTCCGTTTTGAATCTAAATACGTCCGTATTGCTAGAAATCTTTTCAAAACGTGCGTAAAATACGCTCGGATTTCAAAATACGCTCGGATTTTATGCAGTGTGTAAACCCACCATGAACACTGTTACGTTTCTTGGCACATCAATAAACTGTGGAAACGGATCTATTGAAGAAATGATGTCGATGTTTTTATGGCACTTGCAGCCTCTGGTTCAAGTGCCATTTTCCGATCGCAGTTCCGTCCGTCGGTCTGTTGGTGGGTCTGTCGGTCGGACGGTCTCTCCCACGATTGCGAGTTAGGGTACTTCCTGATGTGGTAGGACAATGAAATTTGGCAGACATGGTGATCGGATTCGGGTGAAATTTAATAATTGAACAGAAGACCTCTCTCTGATGTTCTTTTTCATGTCTGGACCGGATCCAACAGCTGTTGGGGGGGTGACCGAAAAATACGTGACCCGCTTAGACTGGAGAGATCGGGATTAAACTTTGTGGGAATATCAAACAAATGCTCTAGATAAATCATGTACATAACCGGATGGAAGCCGGGCACTGTGGGAGAAGTTAGAGGAAGGAGGGGGTCCGGAACTCCGGCGATCGTAAGTTAAGGTACTTCTAGATGTGCTATGACGATGAGATTCGAAAAGATTGGCTTAGAAGTCACTTTCAAAATCCGACCATTCCTCGAAGTTTAAATCTTAATCGTAAAGTAACAAAAATACTTTTAAGCAAAGTATACATTTTCTTGATCTCCTTGAGCCCATGCTCATTTTTGCCTCAAGGGTTTTGCTTACAAATGAAGTTCTAGCTCCCTTAATGTGCGCATCTTAACCGCAAAGTCAAGACGTACTTTCGATCAAACGAAACATTTAGTCCCATAATAATTTGTGCCACAAGGGTCTTGCTTAAATAAAATATTTCTAGCACCCGTAAATTGCGCATCTTAACCGAAAAAGAAAAAAAACTTTTGACCAATTGTAATCATTCCCAAATGCCTATTATCGTTTTTGCCTCAAGGGTTTTTCTTGCAGATGAGTTTTGAGTGCCTTTAAAGTGCGCATCATTACAGCCAAGTTAAAATATAAAATACTTTTTACCAAACGATACATTCTCGTGATTTTCAAGGGTCTGCATGATCATTCTTATCTCAAGGGCTTTTCTTACAAATGATCTTAACAAACCCACGAAAAGGCAAATTCTACATTTCATCCTTTTGAACCAGCCTTGCAAGTGCCATATGAGCTTCTAACTCTTGTTTTATGTCCTGTAGAAGGGGCCTAGATTTTTAAAACGAGCATGGCCTGATTTTGCTTGCACGTTTTCAGCATATTTACTTACTTACATTTATTTATATCCCTCAGAACTGAGATGTAAAAATATACGAGTGACCAATAAAAGGTATTGGAATCATGTGTACATTTTGCTATTGATCAAAGCAAACCGTCATTGTAGTTTAGAAAGTAAACATTATCTTCAGCCCAGACTATACATACCCTTATGAATGAATGAATGAATGCATTCATTACCCATCAATTAAAAATCAGATGGAGCAAAACAAAAGACGAAGGCAAAAAAGAGTATTCCAGGAATATAAGCTTAGCTATATTTTGGGGTTAGATATAGTTGATGCCTCATCATGCCATGATTATTGACATTATGCCTGATGGTTCTATGTCTGCCCCCCCCCCCTCCCAATCGCTTGGATCTCACTTTAACGCACACCCAAGAAGTGGACGTAAATTTTGTCAATCAAGGGATAGTGAGTTCTGCCATAGTACCAACTTTGGTTTAAGTTTAATTAATTTTAGGTTTATCAACGAGCTGACCTGACCAAAGTACTGATGTCTCAAGCGCTTGGACCTTTCTGCTCCATCGAGCAGGAGGTATTCAGTTCAAACTACACTGAAGGTGCAGCTGTATCACTAGCCATGGAAGAGTATGAAAGAGAAAGTAAGATCCACAAGAAACTTGTATACTGAATACGTAACAAGAAATGCAATTAGCTCTGCTTCATTTTGTTCTTCCTGCACTTCCCAGCCAGCAGGATTGTTATTGTTTGTTTCATATCCTTTAACCTTCTCAAGAGCAAGTCTGGTGGAAATCAAAGTTGTCTATTTAATACACTCTTTTCTTGATCCTTGCTTGGCCTCCCTCCCTGGACCTGTAACAGCCAAATTTCAATGAATTAAACGAGTGGAACCTTTAAGGGAACACTTACAATCAATGGTTTGAAACCTTTGCTCTTGCAGTAGTCTTGAATCTTGATAGTCTGTATTATAATCTAGTAGTCTTGATATTTATTGCAGCGGTATTGATATTGATGCCGTAGCGTATTCGTTTAGACTCAAGTATAGTCTTTTCTTCCCATTCCTTTTTACTCTTTCTAGATCGAAAAAAGTTCGATAAAAGTTAACAGAAGAATGCGCATTCTTTGGTTAAATGATAAAGCAGATGCTGATAAAATATACGTTACGTTTTGTGAGTTAGGATTTAATTTGACAACGCCCAGCCATGTAGTCCCGAATCACGGCACATTAAATGATCACACAACGTCGACAAAATGTCAGTACCAAGCTGCTGGAAAAGGATAAAAAGGTTAAAGTAACATGTCATTCATGAGTTAGGTAATCCCTGGATTGTGGTCCAGGCTTGGATTAGCAATTTGTACGTGGGTCTACCAGACGCTACATTGCAAGCAGTGGAGCCGACTTTACAGTTCAAATGTTTTTTTTTTTCCAGTGGACCAGTGCCCCATGAACTTTGATGATGGAACGAATCCATGGAGCACTGAAGAAGCATATATCAAAATTTTCCGGTTCGGAAGAGCAGCATCCGCGGAGATGCTGCCATCTCTGTTTCTCTTCATTTCAGCTTTCTTCTTTACAGTCCTCAGAAATAGAGGAGTTTCCAGAAGTTTGTGAGATATAAAAATGTAACTTCTTTAGTGCAGTCATGCGTGGCATTCTGCAGGAACTAAGCTTGTTTTTTATTTTCCATCCTGTCTGTGTGGATGAAGTATTTTGACTTCTATTTGTACGTCCATTTTAATCGTTGGATTACCTCACTCCTTGTCCATCATATAATGCTTTGTAATTCTTGCTGAAGAAAGCCAAGAATGTTCTTTCACAGAAAGGAATCCTTCTGATTGGACCAGCAGACAAAGGTTGTAAATTTGATCTGAATTCACAAAATAGTGTGTTTTTTATGTATCTAGTTTGTGTAGAATATGCAAGAATTCCATAATTTTTATTCCGTCCATTCCGAAAATCGTTCCGTCCATGCTGTCGATGAAAAATAGGCCTACCTGTGCAAGTAACGTTCTTATATTTGAAAAATGTTTATTAAATATGAACTTTTTGGATGCACCTTTCGACGCTATGTAGTATTTTCGCTGAAATTCTTAGTTCCTTAGCAAGCTCCACGCTTCATTTATTTCCAAAACTTATCTGCAACGCATCAACAGCCAATCTCCGCAGCTCCAGAACTACCGATACGAAAGAAGTGACTGAGGAGCTGCGAGTTGCCTGGTAAGAGCCAGTTAGCTCTGTGATTGTTTTCTATCGGAAGACATTCTTTGTCCTTCCGGTTGCTATACTCTCACTAGTGCAGTGGAATATAGCTCTTGGATGTTTTAGACGCAGCCTGGAAACCCGTACAAGTGAACAGAAAATTGCTTTCACCACCGATATGGAAGGAATCCTGTCAAGAAGGGATGCAAACACCCGTACATTGCAAACTGCGTAAACAAATAAGAGTTACCTACTTTTTATGGCCCTTGCATCTCCCCTTAAGTGCTATATACCTATAACTTTTCGGTCTGTTGGCCTGTCTGTCAGGCCACTCATCTCGAATTAGGGTACTTCCAGAAGTGCTAGGACGATGAATCTTGGCAGGCATATTAGGGACCCTACCAAACTAACTTGGAAATAGTAACTTCCCCGATTCGACCACCGTGGGGGGAGTGGAGGGAGGGGGAATCCAGAATATTGACGTATTTTTAACTTTTGAACGGGGAATCGGATCTAAATGGAACTTGATATTGGGAAAGACCTCCTGTCTCAGATGTCACACTTCAAGTCCGGATCCCCGATCCGACTTTCCCCGGATCCGGGAGTCCGGAAACTAGGAACAAGGGTAGGAAAAGGGGAGCAAAAGGGCAATATCCTAATATGGTATCGATCCAACGTCCTCTTAGGTGGAATCCTCGCCCGCTAGCCAATACCGCCGTTCTTGCTTGTGTTTAGAGCCGAATGCAGGAACGCTTACAGTTTAAGGATTAAAATAACACGCAAATTTGTGTGCACAGATGAGGAATCTGCGGAAGACGACATAATTGTTGTGCTTACATTGGTAGCTCGGGTTGAACAGACCGAGTGGTGAAGCACTTGGTCTTGGCTGAAGATCCCCCCCCCCCCCCACAAATTGCGATCTCATATTTGACGGTGCAAAACGGATAAGTCAGCTACATTTTATTCGAGTATCGAATAAAATGAGTCTCGAATAAAATGTAGCTGACTTATCCGTTTTGCACCGTCAAATATGATTCGCAGTCAGCTTGGGCCGTAGGAACATCTATGCGATCTCATGTCGTTGTTTATTTTTATCTCCTTTCTGAGCCTTATATTCCTTCAAAAAAAATAAAAATAAAAACATGTGCATGTTTAAATCATTACCGCATCTGAAGTAATGATGTCCCAGTGAACCCGGCCATTTTGTCCCAGGGGTAGACGGCAAGTTGATGATTTGGACAAAATGGAAGACTTTGCTATTTCTCGTACTACTCTCAAACTAACAACAACACAGTATCGTAAAAATCTGATAAGCAGAGTATAGATTAGACTTTCATTTGCCTTAACCAACAAGAAAATTGGTTCACAACTTTTAGAGTTTTAGCGAGCCAAACGTTTTTTGTCCCAATCATGGCTGGTCTGCTGTATATTTTTTGTGGAATTACTGGTTCAAGTGAGAACAATGCCAGATTTTGTGTAATAGGATATCCTTCGTTAACAGTCGGTCCTGTCAAAAGTAGTCTAGTTATATTTTGATACTGTTCCAAATTGAGACTCCAAAATAGAAACTTCCAGTTCCGTCTGTTTGAATAGTTGTACAGACCCAAACAATCACTTCCCTGATCCGGCCATCGTGGGGGGAGCGGAGGGATGTGGAATTGAGAAACTAGTAACATACATAAGTTTGGAACGGGTAATCGGACATGCATGAAACTTGACAAGTGTCAAGAAAAAGTGTCTCAGATGTTCAGTCTCAAATCGGACCGGATCCGATAACTGGGGCGGGGGACCTGGAGGGGGAACCAGAGATCTCGTGAAACGCTTCCATATAAGGTAGGACGATAAAAATTGGCAGGCTTATCAGGGACCCCATCAGATTAACTTGTAAATAATCATTTACCCGATTCGGCCATTGTGGGAGGAGTGGAGGGTGGGGAATCCGGAAACTAGTGACAGAAAAAAATTGACAAGAACTATCGTCTCACATGTTCAGTTTCAAATGCGGATCGGATCCGATAACAAGGGGGAGTGGAGTGGAGCACCGAAATAAAATGAATATTCGACTCTGTATATAAATCCCACGCAAAAAACTCCCGCCAACATTTCGCCTATTCTTGCGAGTGCCATATGAGCGCCCAGCTCTTTTTTATGGCACTTGCCCTTCGGCGAAGTGCCTTGTACCGATTTCGTCGGTATGTCGGTCGGTCCCGCGTTTGCGAGTTAGAGTACGATGAAACTTGGCAGGCATATCAGGGACCCGACCAGATTAACTTGGAAATAGTCACTTGCCCGATCTGAAAGAATCTGAAAAGAACCTGACCTGACCTAACCTGACCATCGTGGGGGAAGGGGGAGGCGGAATCCGGAATTTAGGGACATGAAGAACTCTCGAACGGGTGATCGGATCTTAATGTAACTCGATATCTGGAACACCTAGTGTCTCAGATGTCCCATTTCAAGTGTAGACTGGATCCGACGAATGTGGAGGGGAGTCGGGGGGGGGGGGGGACCGGAAATCTTATGACAAGCTTCGAGTGGTGAGATCGTGATCAAACTTTGTGGGAAGAATAAGTATAGGCCCTACATATATCATAGATAGAACTGGATCTGATTTGGTCGCTGTGGGGGGAGTTGGAGGGGGGTTCCGGGATTACGGTGACCCGGGATTAAGGTACTTCCAAGTGGGCTAGGACGATGAAACTTAGCAGGCGTATCAGGAAGCCGACCAGATTAACTTGGAAATAGTCAGTTCCTCGATTCGACAATCGGGGAGTGGAGGGTGTGGGGAATCCAGAATCTTGATGTGAGTGTAACTTTCGAACGGGTGATCGGATCTTACTGAAACTTGGTATTTGGAAAGTCCTCGTGTCTCAGATATCCCAATATGGGGGGGGGTGGAGGGGGAAACTCTCTGGAACAAACTTGCAAGGAGCTTCTAGCTCTTGTAGGTTTGAAGCCAAGCTGACCAATAGACCGATCTGATCAAATGAAAAACCGTGATTTTCGTTTTTTTTCAGTTCTGTGGAAGTATTTAACAGTGATAGGAAACAAGGATTGTGTAAATGCTGGGTGAAAGCTTCTGCGCTTTCCCAGGAATAATTGTAAAAATAGTTGGTAAATTGTAAATAGTAAATTGTAAACTCAGAATTGTAAAATAATCACAGATTTGTACATATACACTTTTAACACGCACATTTCAATATTCGGTCTTTTATTTGCATTTGTATGTCGTTCAGTCCGCATCGTTCTTCTGGTTTTTAGTTACACGTCGTGTTATGGTTTGTTGGTTCCGCATCGTTTTTCTGTTCGTATTGTGTCGGATCTTATGATTTAGTTTTGTTTTTTCGCTGAGGACGGTTTGCCGGAGGTGCAGTCCAAATGTCCGAAATTATATTTATCCCTCGCACGTAATCTTCGAGGGATAACTAGCTGATCAAGAAAAAACCTCAAAAATCACGGTTTTCTATTTCTTTCTAGCTCTTATTTTAGTTATGTAACTTACACTTTGGTCCGTTGTTTCTGTGATGTATGCATTCGCATACTATATCTGTGTGATGGATGCTGATAATGAAGCGGTGGAAGGAGGACAAACAGAGGGTAATCCGCTTAGAGCGTTGAACTGGTGTAAAGCCAATTGAGGTGGACCTTGCCTAGTGAGTCGTGAAATTCGGCTCTAGATTTTAGGTCTATACTTTTTTCCACTATCGATTATTGAAGATAGAAACATAGTAAATCGACATGACGTTCGGTCTTTGTACGGCTCTTCGTATTTGGACACAGAGACTGTTCAAAGATAAGAATTACATACATTCCATCAAAAAGGCTTGGCGGCGTCCCTCAGGAGTGTGGCCTGCAACATTTGTGCTGGGACTCGCAACGAAGTTGTAAAGGTTTTACCATCAAACGTATTCGAACCTACTGCAAATCGAATAAAAATCCCAAATATGTGTTTTTGATCGCAATTCCAATCCGTCCGTCGGTCGGTCGGGCAGTCCGTGTTTTGCTACTTCTGGTACTTCCACATAAGCTAGGACGATGAAAATTGACAGGCGTATCAGGGACGCGCATAGATTAAGATAGAAATAGTCACTTCCCCGACCCTGTCATCGTGGGAGAGTGGAGGGAGGGGGAACCTGGGAAATTGAGGTATGTGTAACTTTCGAACGGGTGATCGGATCTTAATGAAGCTTAATATTTTGAAAGACCTCGTGTCGCAGACGACCCACTTCAAATTCGGGCCGGATCCGGTGACTTTGGGGGGAGTTGGAAGGGGGAACCGGAAATTTTGCGCAATGCTTAAGAGTGGAGGGTTGATCGGAGTGAAACTTTGTGAAAAGAACAAGCACAAGTCCTAGATAATATATTGACATAACTGGATCGAATTCGGGCACTGTGGGGGGGGGGATGGGTCCGGAATTCTGGTGATCCTGCGATTTCAGGACTTCTGCATGTACTAGGACGATGAATTCGGCAGGCATATCAGGGAGCCAGACAGATTGAACTGAGAATAGTCGTTTTTCACGATTCGACCATCTCGGTTCCAAAGATAGGTAGGGAATCCATATCTAGCGTGTATAACTTTTGAACAGGTGATGGGATTTGAATAAACATGGCAAGTGGAAAGAGCTATCGTCTCAGATGTTCCGTGTCAAGTCCGGACCGAATCCGATACTTCTGGGGGAGTTGAAGGGGGGCACCGGAAATCTCATGAAATGGTTAGATTAGAGGGAGCGGGATGGAATTTGGTGGGAAGAACAAATATATATAATAGCCGAGATCGGGAAAGCTTCACGATTCTGCAGAATCGAGAAGTTGTTTCAACAGCCTGACGAGGACCCTTGCTAAGAAGGACCTAAATCGGACCCCCTCGGGACGCCCCTGCTCCTTGAGCGCAAGCTGACTGGGAAACATGTATTTAAACAACGGATACGTCAGCTACGATGCTTTGGCAGCGATATTTAGTCGATACATATATATATATATATAATATACATATAATATGTTCTTGACAGATCCAGACCATGTCGGTTTTTTTTTTGGGGGGGGGGGGGGATGGAGGGAGTTTCCCAGAGTTAGAATACTTCCAGATGTACTAAGGACGACGAATTTATATTACTGACCCGACCAATAGACTTAAAGGCCCGACACAATGTCGTAGGAAGACTTCCTTTACTGGATCCAGCCATTTTTCGGACAGTTAAGGAAAGGGGATATCCGGAAATTACTGACTTCCGTAAGTTGCGAACGGTGGTCCGATTTGATTGAAACTTTATGGGTGATACTGATGACCTAGACATGCAAAACATGGGTCCGAACCACATGTGGCCATCGCTGGAGAGTTAGAGGGGGGGGGGGGGGGTCCGGGAACTGTGTGATATACACAAAAACCAGATGAATTGGCCGGATGGGAAGAAAGTTGAACAGTACCGAGCTTATGCGGGCTAGATTTTTATGGCACTTGCAGCCTCTGGCTCAAGTGCCATATACCGATCACAATTCCGTTTGTCGGTCGGTCCGAGTTTTTTGTCCCACATATCCGAGTTAGGGTACTTCCAGATGTGCTAGGACAATGAAACTTGGCAGGCATATCAGGGACCCGACCAAACTAACCTGGAAATAATCAGTTTCCCGATCCGACCATATGCGGGGGAGTGCGGGGCGCTGGAAACTTGAAAATTTAGGGCATTTTGTCACTTTTTTCCGAGTTAGGGTACTTCTAGATGAGCTAGGTGTTTTATTTGGAACTCGGACCGGATCCGGACACGGTAGGAGGAAGATGAAGAGGGAACCGGAAATTTGTAGATATGCTCTGATTCGAGTCAAACTTCACGGATGGGATGAGGAGATGGCAGAGATGCATAGTTTATGTGTCCTGCCACAGTGGGGGAGTTGGAGGGGGAGTCCCGGAAATTTTGTGGCTCGGATAGTGGGAGTCCGGACCGGATCCTAGCACGGGGGGGGGGGGGGGTACCGGAATTTGCAAAAAAAACGCTCAGATTTGAGACAAACTTGATAGGCGGTTAGAGAAGATGCTTGACATGATCCATTTATGTGTCCGAACCAGATTCGGTCGCGGTAGGGACAGTTGGATCTTAAATAGTGTGACACCTCTAGGGATCAAACGCATGGATCTACACTTGGAAGGTATTCGTTTGCCCTAGATGATCCGAGGCGATGCCGGAAAAGCTCAGACTCGAGTGAAACTAGATATCCTATTTGTAGGTACGATCCTGTGGCGGGGATGAAGGGGGTATTTTGTGACGTTCTCATCTGCTTTCTCGCACGACCTACTCGTAACCAGTGCCATATGAGCTAGTAGCTCTTGTTCAAGCTTAACGTAAAGATTCTTTGGGGCAAAAATACAGATTATACGATACGATACGAATTTATTAGCTCAAATAACATAATAGTTAAATAAGACCCTATCAATAATTTATAAAACATACTGTCACTTACTCATTCAAATGCTTTGCAAAATATTGACGAAAAGAAGATCAATACCGGTTAGAAGCTGATGGTTTGCAGGGCTCTAATTTATTTTGATGCCTCGTGTTATATCCGATTCGTGCCGGTTCCGGTAGCAAATCACGATGCTTACTTGATTCTAATATTTTATTCCCGCATGTCATAGTAAGCTGGTGACGCCGGGCAAGGTTCGTAGAAAGTATGGTATAGTATTATGTAGCCCCTAAATTTAAGAGTTGGAAAGGGTGATCTAAATTAAGGGGCTTCAAAAACTATTTTTCAAAAGCTGATAAAATAGTATATTTAGAGATAGGGAGACATTCTGAATCCGTATCTGAACTTTATTTTCTTGTCAGGCAAGCAGTTAGCCTGAAACGCAAATATCATTGAAGCAAAATCTGTGTCTGAAGTCAGTTAGAGGTTCAATATAGGTAGTTTGAATTTTTTTTCTTCTCGGACAAGTAGTTCGCCTATAATTCAACCAAAACCGGAAATTTGGTGATTTGAAAAGCTATGTTTAAAGTCGATTACAGATGCGAAATGCTGCGCAAACATAGATTTTGAGTCCGTATCTGAACTTGATTTTCTCAGCGATTAGGCGTTTGGCCGTAATTCGCAGTAACACCCCTTTTGTATAGTTTCAAGCGGTTGATAGGGATGAATAACAGGCTTACGGGGTTTGGCCCAAAATCTACGAAGTCCAGTAAATATCATCTTTTTATGATCCCACCGAAACCCTGGTCTTGTTCGGATCCCAAAAACTAAAGTGGATGGATACTTATGCATCGCAAAAGTTGTCCGACCGTCTGTAAGCACGATAACTCTCGAAGGGAATGAGATATTTTGATGGACTTAGTGGGATGATCGTTTGGGTCAAGGGAAAGGTCGAGGTCGTAGATGGGCTCTGTAGCCCTACATTTAGGGTTGGGGGTCCAAATTAAGGGACACACAAAATATTAACATATAATAACAGCTAATGAGATAGTCGATTAAGGGGTAAGAAGGCATCCTGAACACGAATATGAAAACCATTTTCTCGCAAAACAAGTCGTTCGCCCGGAATCCGCCCAAAACCGGAAAGTTTGTTAAAAGTAAAAGTTTTATTTGAAGTTGATTAGATTGATTTAAGGGTAAGAAGATATGCTGAACACGAATATGAAAACTATTTTCTACCCGGACAAGTAGTTCGCCCGGAATCCGGCTGAAACTGGAAAGTTTGTTATTAGTTAAATTTTTATTTGAAGTTGGATGTAGGGGTAAGGAGATACGGTGAATTCATTTTTGAGCTTTATTTTCTTGCCGGACAAGTCCAAAGTGCGGAAAGCTTGTTAAAAGTAAAAGTAGTCAGCGGTTCGTGAAGTCAACATTTGGTGTCATTTCAAACCAAAAAAATCTGTAAAAGACAATTAGTTTTCAAAGTTTCCAACCTTTTCCGTCCCCCACTATAAACTTTGGTCTGTTTCTAAAAATTAAAAGTAAAAATATTTATATGTCTACATTAGATATTAGATTTTTGGGATCTCATCGAAACCTTAGGTCTTGTTTTTACTGTGCTCTCGTACCTTCTTTGGAAGTGAGGAAGTTTGGACCTTTCTGTATAGGCCATTAAGATACATTAATATATATTTTTTGTAAGCTGTATGTTACTGTTACGAGTAATTTGAATACTGATTGTCAATAAATATGTTATTTTCGGACAAAAATAACTATAGGCTGCGCCCGGGTTCGGTTTTATAATATAGTATTTATATCCACAAAAAGAAAACGATGGGCTTTGTCATGGCCACCAGAAAACGGCGATTCAGAATGACTGTAACTAAAGTTGAGCGTTGACATTTTTCACACCATCGCGTTAAGAGTACAGTCTGCATACATAAATAGACAGCGCCCCCGTCGTACCGGCCATTTCAAAGGAATTAGTCGTAGACGTTCATTGTTAGTATTAGAGAAGGTGAGCGAAAGATATATCGTTTCTCATTTATTATTTTTTCCTGATTTCTCCCTAATAGACAAGTAGAATATATATAGTAAAATTTATTATAATAAAGTAGCCTATATACTCATCTCGTAATAAGAAAAATGTTATAAACCAAATGCGCAGACATATAATTTTAGAAATAATCTAAAAGAAAATAATAACAAACATTGCTAAGGTTTTCATTATTTTGTTTTGTTTTTCACTGAGGATTCGAGGATTGTAAATTTTCATAGGTTGTCATTTTGAAAAATATTTTAAGTCTCGCAAAAACTAAAACAATGTGAAATTGTTTTGCATGAATCCGGCGGCCTTTAAATAAAGTAGTTTATTGTAGTTATTAATTATCTTGTCCTAAAATTTCCGTGATACTATTTGTGTTTGTTTTAATTGTTAATACATACATACACTAGGGTTTCGATATTTCGTGCTACAGTAGTATTAGTAGTATGTATAACATTTTTATTCAAATGATACATTCTGTTTTCAGTAGCACAACAAAAGCGGGGCTTGCGAGGCTGTGCTAACTTACAGATCAATTAGCTAATCAACGAAGCGTCATTTTTGTGTACTGCTGTGACGCTTTTGCCATTGGGGTAATTACCATTTTCAGTAAAGTTTTACCGTATCTTATCTCGCCACAAATAGGGAAGCTAAAAAGCACATTTCTTTGTTTGTTCGCGTGTGCCAGTTCGCCCGCGCGTGACTAACTTTCTCCGTAATCTTTAATTATAAGGCGATTCTGGTGATCTCTTGTATTCGCTATCCGAAAAGCAAAGCGAGAATCCGCCGACCGCAAGAACACACGGAAAGATGTTGCACCTTTACAACTTCTCGCTCACTTGCCGAAATCACTTTTCACTCGCGAATGGGATTCGCGGAGCGCGAGAACAGCTCTGGAAAGCGAAGCGAGTTTTAGCCGAAGTCGCAAAAACAGCCGGCGCATAAGCTCGCAGAGCTTTCCAGACCGCCAGAATCGCCCTTATAGTTGACCGTCCAAAACAGATACGTCAGCTAAAATTTAAGGGTCCAGGTTCATTTTAAAAACAAATTAAATAACAAAAGGTCCGGAGCTCGACAGAGAAGTAATGCACGGGATGGAAAAAACGTCTTTCACTAAATACAGCATTTATCATTGTGTGCATGCCATTTCTACTAATGGAATTATTCGTGTTCTCCCGTCAGCACCCAAATGGAACATCTTAGACACTAGGTCTTCCCAAGTATAAAGTTTCATTAAGGTCCCGATCACCCGTTAAAAAGTTGTACATACGTCAAGATTCCGGATTCTCCCTCCCTCCATTCATTGGACATTGCCAGTTAATTTGGTCTGGTCCCTGATATGCCTGCCAAGTTTCATCGTCCTAGCACTTCTGGAAGTACCCTAACTCGCGAAACAGTAGACCGATATTCCTTCAGCCCAAGGTGACTGCGAATAATATTTGACGGTACAAAACGAATACGTCAGCTATATTTCATGAGAGCTATATCTCGGCCCCTCTTGGCAAGGGTCCTCTTCAGGCTCAAGCTGGAAACTGAACTTGTGGGAAAACATTTAAAGATTCTTCCTTAAATAGCTGATTGTGAACTTCTTCTCTGAAAATTGGTTGGAGTTAAAGCTGGGCTTGTGCTGTGATTTTATTCTGGACACGGCTGCTGTTTTGGCTATTCGATTGGGTCGTCGAAAGGGTAGAGATTCTTCTGCATTTTGGTATTGGAGTCACCTGTTTCTTCTTCTTTCCAGCTAAGATGGATACTTGTCGGCGGCACGTATGGGTGATTTGAAGCTCCGTACTTCGGTGGTAGATATTCCTTTAGCCCAAGCTGACTGCGAATCATATTTGACGGTACAAAACAGATACGTCAGCTACGTGTTGTCTCTTTTTGCGCAGCTGAGAGAATCTCTTCGCTTGCACCTGAACCATGCGTTCCCACTTGCCGGAATTCATATTGCTTCGGAGATGGGCGACTTCTGTGCCAGTGAGATCTTAGAGCCGTCAGGTCAGTGTCGTAGGGAATCGAGGTACTTAGACAGTGCAAGGTTAGACTACAAGCAGGGTTGCCAAGCTTTGCACGATAGTGTGAATCGTCTTTCTGTTTTGTTTGTGTCACTCTTGTCCTACGCAGGGCATAAAATTCACTCTATTTCAGAGAAAGTCAAGATGTGTCATTTTTCAGCATTGATTGCTACCCAAAGTGACTATGAACATTAAAGTAAAATTTCACTCTCTGTTTATGACCAAAAGTCACTCCAATTTTTTTCGGTGTGGCAACCCTGACTGCAAGGGTAGAGGATTGGGGGAGCTGACTGACTGCGCTGCTGTGTGTAAGCTAGCTTGTTAAAAATGCTGTGATGGCGATACAGATGGATATTTTGTTCGTTGATTTTTTCTAAATAATCAAAACGAAAGGAAAAAAGGTAAAAAATTAGACGATAAAAATTTTTTGATAGTATATTATTTCTTTATTTTTTCCGGCGTGGCAACACTGACTGCAAGGGTAGAGGATTGGGGGAGCTGACTGACTGCGCTGCTGTGTGTAAGCTAGCTTGTTAAATTGCTGTGATGGCGATACAGATGGATATTTGTTTCGTTGATTTTTTCTAAATAATCAAAACGAAAGGAAAAAAGGAAAAAGTTAGCCGATAAAAAAAAAATGATAGAATATTATTTCTTATTTTTTTTTCGGCGTGGCAACACTGACTGCAAGGGTAGAGGATTGGGGGAGCTGACTGACTGCGCTGCTGTGTGTAAGCTAGCTTGTTAAAAATGCTGTGATGGCGATACAGATGGATATTTTGTTCGTTATTTTTTCTAAATAATCAAAACGAAAGGAAAAAAGGTAAAAAGTTAGCCGATAAAAAAAAAATTGATAGAATATTATTTCTTAATTTTTTTCGGCGTGGCAACAATGACTGCAAGGGTAGAGGATTGGGGGAGCTGACTGACTGCGCTGCTGTGTCTAAGCTAGCTTGTTAAAGCTGTGATGGCGATACAGATGGATATTTTGTTCGTTGATTTTTTCTAAATAATCAAAACGAAAGGAAAAAAGGTAAAAAATTAGCCGATAAAAAAAATTTTGATAGAATATTATTTCTTATTTTTTTCGGCGTGGCAACACTGACTGCAAGGGTAGAGGATTGGGGGAGCTGACTGACTGCGCTGCTGTGTGTAAAGCATTGTCCTAATAGGTGTAATAAGGTGTATTACCGCGTATAAGACTTATTACAGATTCCTCTTTTCCTCGGAGCGCGCTGTAATAACGTGAATAAGGAGAATAGACTAGCGTTCCATTCTGGCTTATGCAGGGCCAATCAGATCGCTTGGTTGGTTCCGCCAGCGGGCCGAGGAAAGGAGCAGCGTCGTCAGGGTTGCCACGGGAAGCAGTAAAGTTCTACTTTGTTGGAAGCTGAAGAAACAACTTTTCTTCAAAATAACACGTTTTGTTCTGCTGCGACTGCTTAATGCTACTTCGAAGACCAATGCTGGCCATCCGCATGTTTAACTGCTTTTTACAATGTATTGGGTGTCAAATTCTACTGGTGTACTTCAAGTAACACTAAGAACACTTTTCTGATCTTCAGAAACTCGAAACACTGTATGACCTTGGCAACACTGCTCGCTGCATTGATAAGAGCCTCTCGGGTTCGTATTTGAACGGGCGTGTGTATTAAGACGTAAACATCGCGTATAGCGTTATTCAGCTTATTACACCTATTAGGACAATGCTTAAGCTAGCTTGTTAAAAATGCTGTGATGGCGATACAGACGGATATTTTGTTCGTTGATTTTTTCTAAATAATCAAAACGAGAGGAAAAAAGGTAAAAAATTCGCCGATAAAAAAAAATTGATAGAATATTATTTCTTAATTTTTTTAGCTATGGTGGTATTTCAGTCTGGCGATGATAGATTAGATGACAAGTGCAAGCTTAAAAGCCTGGCTTGCCCTTCCAGTTTTTTCTTCCGGATTCCGGTAACAATTTTTTTATCACGGTGGATCCGGAGGATTAAGCCAGACCATAAAGCATTGTCCTAATAGGTGTAATAAGCTGAATAACGCTATACGCGATGTTTACGTCTTAATACACACGCCCGTTCAAATACGAACCCGAGAGGCTCTTATCAATGCAGCGAGCAGTGTTGCCAAGGTCATACAGTGTTTCGAGTTTCTGAAGATCAGAAAAGTGTTCTTAGTGCTACTTGAAGTACACCAGTACAATTTGACGCCCAATACATTGTAAAAAGCAGTTAAATATGCGGATGGCCAGCATTGGTCTTCGAAGTAGCATTAAGCAGTCGCAGCAGAACAAAACGTGTTATTTTGAAGAAAAGTTGTTTCTTCAGCTTCCAATAAAGTAGAACTTTACTGCTTCCCGTGGCAACCCTGACAACGCTGCTCCTTTCCTCGGCCCGCTGGCGGAACCAACCAAGCGATCTGATTGGCCCTGCGTAAGCCAGAATGGAACGCTAGTCTATTCTCCTTATTCACGTTATTACAGCGCGCTCCGAGGAAAAGAGGAATCTGTAATAAGTCTTATGCGCGGTAATACACCTTATTACACCTATTAGGACAATGCTTAAACGTCTGGAAGTCCGTGGTGTTTGACACCCCATATTCAGGAATCTGGAAGTGTTTAGTGGACAAAATAAAATTGTATGATGGATGGGGTAGGGAAAAGAGAGAGGTGATTGGGATGAAAAAGATTAGCGAAAGTACTCTGGAAATTGTATTGTATTCAGAAGAGTTAACTTAATTGTAAGGAAGACCCAAATCTTGAAACCTAGAAAGTGGAGCCTGGCTTTTGCAGCGTTTTGATGTTAATGAGTAGTATTAATACATATGAATAGATAAATATTTGTAAAGTTAATTGATTTTGTAGTAACTGTGTCGGATGTAGCTCTTAGCAAAATTTGATAGAGCTTGTTTTTATTGTCTAATAAAGGAAAAAATGCGGAAACCTCTCGTGGTTCTTAACGCTTATATGAGGAAATTTACACCTTTACATTTTTTAACATGATTAATAGAGAGTGTTCGCGATGAATGAAGTACCGATGATGTGCATTGTTACATTCATTGCATCTTGCCTGCGATTCGTGGCTCACTTTTGTCGGTGATAGCCGAATTCCAGTTTTAGCTACATATGACAGTGACCATCGCGGCTTAAGGCTAACCTCATCATGCTTGTGTGTTTTTTTTGTTCAGTAATTGGTTGTGATCGTATTTGGTTCTTTTTTTCTGTTATTTGTTCTTTCATTTCTTTGTACTGTCTAATCCCAAGGAAACCATAAATGCAAAACCTCAAAATGCTATTTTCCATTTGCAAAAAGTTCGCCGGTTCTGAAATTTCATTAGAGTTTAGCTGAAAAGACAGCTTTTATGCATCTGATATTTTGAACACACTGAATTATTTTAACTCATCTAAGGGATTTTGTATTTTTTGTCACCCCGGGGCTCTAGTAATAACGTTCAAAATGACACGACAACCCAAAATTTATCCAGACGCGGAGAATTTGAATTTGAACCAAAGCCTACATTTCCATGTGTTACAGACGCGAAACTCAGACAATTAGATGAAGTAACTCTTCTAAAGGGAGTAGGAAAGTGTTGATAATAATAATAATAATAATGTATTAAAGCCTTAGGGCCATATACATACAACAAAACAAAAAACTTCATAATTACTTCTAATATCGCAATACATAAACTAAACTGCACTCGCCCGGTCAACTTTTACCTTAATACTTTGCAACACAGATCTACATAATGCACTAATTGCTCCTGGAGATGTGCTCTTCAGTATATCAGGAAACAGTATCTCCCTTACCCCCAGCAAGATTCCTTAAAAACGAGAGTTCGCGGCACAGTGCAACCAAATGGGCTAGGTCATCATCGCCTTCACCGCAGAGTGAGCAGGGGCTGTTCGTACTGGGGGAAACACTTTTTTTCTTGTCAAACTTACTTTTCCCGTGTACTGGCAGACAGTCCGCTCGCAACTGGATCCAGAGCGAGGAGAGATAGGATGTGTTATTTTTCGGCAGTTGCTTTTACCAGGGACCCATAAATTTCCTATAATTACTCGCCATTCAGGGGGCTTGTCGATAAGAGATTTCTGATGCACTCTTGACCGAGCGTCAGATAGTTCGAGAAATACCCACAGGGATAAAATACCCGACTATCCAGATAGACAAAAATTTTCGCAGCTGTTGTGCTGAACTAGGAATATTTCTCTGTAATGGAAGAGTATCCTGGATCTGTTGTCCTAGCTTAGGTACCTGGTGGCATGCTGAATAGTCCCAAAAATTTTGTCTATCTGAGCAAGAACGCCGATTCGACCCAAGCGGATTTTTTGGAAACTAGGTGAGGCTCGGGCAACATAGCAACATAGAAGCATAGGAAATGACAAGCCCCTGAATGGCAAGTCATTACAGGAAATTTATGGGTCCCTGCTTTTACCTTTGTAGTTGCTGAATATTCAAGCATAGGGGAAAAATCACATAGAGCTACCACAAATCCGAAAGAAATCCACAAATCCGCTTCATTCAACGACATCGTTTATCTGTGGATAGCGGATAAACCAAGCAACGCATTTCTATCGGGCTTTCAGGCCTATTTGAATAAACAAGTGAAGTGGAACTAGTCTGTCGGATCTCTGGCCTATTCGGTTAAACTTTAAAAACTCGCCAAAAATTTTCTTTTCCAGTCATTAATCATCTTCTTTTTACCAATAAGCAGTTTCTTCAATAGGAAAAATATCCTCTCTTTGTACCTAATTGGGTGTTTTCACCTTACTCCTGCCGAAGTATTTATCATAAGCTATTTGTAGGTTTCTTTCGTCCATATATAATATGATATCGCAGGAACAAATCTCATCTGAATTTTCCGTTATTTTTTTTTTTCGAATATGAGTCAAAAAGTCAGCTTGCGCTGAAGGAGTACTTAATGAGATATAATATTTTATAATATTTTATAATATTTTTCTCTTTGTATATTTACCTTAGACCATTTCAGGCTTGTAAGTTGACATCGTAATTATTTGTCTCGTTTACTTTTATCACGCCATTTTGTCTAAATCCACGATTTTGTTGGATTTTAGAAGTAAACTCATATGAAAACTTAAATTTGGTATTAGTAATTTACTATATCATAATGAATGAATGTATTTCCAAAAAGCCCGTTGCGGGAAAACGAAATAAAATATCACAAAAAAACTCAGTAGGTAGGTAGGTAGGTAGGTAGGTTTTTATTTTAACCAAAACATTGAAAATAAAATAACATGACTAATATTCTATTGCAGCAAAAAGAAAGTCCTAAGGACTTGTGCTGCAATTTATTAATATTACTTGTATCTAATAAATAAATAACTGAACACAATAACTTACAATTATCCACCTTAAATAACAGACAATTAAACGTGAACACTATACACAACAAGAATCCTTAATATTTACTCCTTACTAGTTTCAGCCTCACCGGAACAACTGTGAAAAAAAAGAGAAGAGAAAAAAAAAGAAGAAGAAAAATACCACTTAATAATAAGTTCAGTAAAAACACCAAAAAGATAACACTTACCACAAAAACCCTTTCGATGCTCCTTAGCCTGTCTGAGAACCAGACGAGCCGACGAAGAACGTGTTACACCCTTCTAACAATAGTAACTATCAGTTACTATTTTTGTTCCAACCTCGTGAAAAGCTTCTACGCTGGCTGTTCCAACATTCTCGAAATTGTAATTACTTGCTTACCACGCTCGGGAGCGTAGTAAGCCTGGTAACTACGAATCTCTGTGACGTGATTAGCCAAATTAGACCGTGTCATATTTTGCCGAAAATCCATTAGAAGCCAAAATCCATGACTTCATGAATATTAACTACGGTACGGTAAGCCTGCCTGAGAACCAGACGAGCCGACGAAGAACGTGTTCCACCCTCCTAACAACAGTAACTATCAGTTACTATAAACCTCTTGAAAAGTCACAACGCTTACTGTTCCAACATTCTCGAAACTGTAATTACTTGCTTACCACGCTCGGGAGCGTAGTAAGCTTGGTAACCACGAATCTCTGTGACGTGATTGGTCCGATTAGCCCCTGGCATAATATTTTGCTGAAAAAAAAAAAAACGCATTCCAGCCTTGACGCTAAGAAGCCAATATCCGTGACGTCATGCATATTAACTACGGTAAGTATGGTGGAACACGTTCGAAAGTTACCATAAATTCTCCTCTTCCATTCTTAAAATCTCTCTTCTGAATCTTGCATCTGCGCGAAAATGACCTAGAAGGATCCTCCCTATGTGAACTGCACTTGAAGCTAAAGTAAGGACCAGAACGCAACTTATCTTTCCCTATTAATCATCTTTTTTTTTCCCCAATATACATGCAGTAAACATGTCCTCTCTGCAACAGGAAAAAATATCCTCTCTTCATACCTAATTGCCGAATCCATTCTTTCTAATCTGAGAAACGCAATAGGCTACTCTTAAAGGATTTAATTGATGCGGCAGAAACCAATACCAGTCGATACGAACGATCGTTGCGAAAACAGCGGTAAATTTGTCCTGCACAATCTTAACGCCAGTCAACACTAGACTACTCACAAATTAAAGAAATCCTTCCCTTTAGAACAAATTGATCCTCTTTGTCACCGGTTCATTATTTGTTTATCAGGTATGCTAGTAATAATAATAATAATAATTTATTTTTAACCCACAAATCATACAGGACGAAAACAGTGGATGCAAGAGAAAACATGAAGACATAATTAGGTAAAACACAGCACATACAAACAAAATCTACTTAAGAGTCAAACAGAGGAATAAGTCCATGAGAGGGCGACAGGCGTGCGTACGCCGTTTCAGACAGTTTTTATGGCACTTGCAGCCTCTGGCTCAAGTGCCATATACCGATCACAATTCCGTCGGTCGGTCTGTCGGTCGGTCCGAGTTTTTTGTCACACTTTTTCGAGTTAGGGTACTTCCAGATGTGCTAGGACAATGAAACTTGGCAGGCATATCAGGGACCCGACCAAACTAACCTGGAAATAATCAGTTTCCCGATCCGACCATATGCGGGGGAGTGCGGGGCGCTGGAAACTTGAAAATTTAGGGCATTTTGTCACACTTTTCCGAGTTAGTGTACTTCTAGATGAGCTAGGACAATGAAACTTGGCAGGAATATCAGGGACTCGACCAAGCGAACCAGGAAATAATCAGTTTCTCGATCCGACCATATGCGGGGGAGTGGGGGCGCTGGAAACTTGAAAATTTAGGGCATTTTGTCACACTTTTTCGAGTTAGGGTACTTCCAGATGAGCTAGGACAACGAAACTTGGCAGAAATATCAGGGAGCTGACCAAAGTAAACTGGAAATAATAAGTTTCCCTATCCGACCATATACGGGGGAGTGGGGGCGCTGGAAACTTGAAAATTTAGGGCATTTTGTCACACTTTTTCGAGTTAGGGTACTTCCAGATGAGCTAGGGCAGTGAAACTTGGCAGAAATATCAGGGACCCGACCAAACTAGCCTGGAAATAATCAGTTTCCCGATCCGACCATATGCGGGGAAGTGGGGGCGCTGGAAACTTGAAAATTTAGGGCATTTTGTCACACTTTTTCGAGTTAGGGTACTTCCAGTTGTGCTAGAACCATGAAACTTGGCAGGCATATCAGAGACCCGACCAAACAAACTTAGAAATAATCAGTTTTCTGATCCGACCATTTTGGGGGGGAGTGGAGGGCAGGGGAATCCGGGAAATTGAAGGGGGACGGTTAGAATGGAGGGATCGGAGTGATAATTGCTGGGCTGGGAAGAACAAGCATTTTCTCGAGATAAATCGTTTACACAATTGGACTGGATCCGGACACTTGGGGGGAAGTGAGGGTGGAGGGGGGTTTCCCGGAATTCCGGTGATGGTGGTTTTGGGGATTTTCCCAACGAAACTTGGCAGGCGTGTCAGAGACCCGACCAAACAGACTTGAAAATAAAAACTGTCTCGATTCGATCATCGTAGGGAGAGTAAAGGAAAGAGGAATCCAGAATATTTTCTCATGCGTATCTTTCGAACGGGTGATTTTAGGACTGAAATAAGGACAGATGCAAAATGGAGCAAAAATCATAGCTTGGAAACACTATTTCGTATGGATTGGGTTTTCTGCAGGCAATGTTAACGGAAGCCATACAGATAGGGATGATACTTGGTACTCTTCATTCAGGTGTCCTTTAAAAGACGGTTCGTCTGGTTTTTTGGGATCCCAATACGTAAGTGGAGGGATACCTATGACATCGCAGAAGTTGTCCGTCTGTCTGTGAGCACGATAACTCTCGAAGGGAACGAAATATTTTGATGAAACTTGGTGTGAGGATTCTTTGGGTCAAGGGAGAGGTCGAGTTCGTAGATTGGCTCCGTAGCCCTACATTTAGGGGTGGGAGAGGCATATAGTTCGCTCGGAATCTGGCTGAAACTGGAAAGTTTGCGACCAGAATTCTGCGACCAGTAGCAACACTGGGTGGCGGTCGTAGGAAAACCGCTATTGCTAGGTTTTGGCGCTATGTAAAGACAATTTTAAGTGAGGATTCTGTCTTGGAATAGAGGGAAAGCATCCATGTTGTGTGCTGCATTTCTGAAGGGGGACTCAAAATATTATGTTTCTGCTTAAAGTTTAACTGAAAAGGTCTTAGATACGACAATCTAGTTACCCATCACTATTCACTTAAATAAGTTTGAAAACCCGGCGAAAATGCGTTGCTTCGTTGCTCCGCTATTCACGAATAATCGATTTTCAAATAGTGGAATTTCCTTGTCTTATTCGTAATGCTCTATGCGCTTGTATCTGTGTTGTATGCTCGACGAAAACGATTTACGAAAAATAAGCGTTCACGCAGTGAGCTACCTTCCGTAAGCTGATCACTGGCCACTGAAACGCCGCGTATGTATTGAGATTCAGTTTGTCTGCGTCATAGTAGAAATTTGTGTTGTGATGACTTTATGGTTTTTTCTGTATTTTGATCAATTTCGGTTTTATTATTAATAAGGGACTGAAAGCTTGAATTTTTTTCCAATCGTGCAGCATAAACAGCGGCCGTGTCAAAAATTAAATCTCAGGACTAGTTTTTCTTCCCTACAGTGGTATTTCGAAGGAAATTTGCCCGAATAAGATATTTATAGTCGGTAGAAACTTCAGTTATTTATTAGAGGTTTGTTTCCTTCCCCGACGCTGGACCTGACGATTGACAGCCTGACGAGGACCCTTGCCAAGAAGGGTCGAAATATCGCTGATGAAGCATCGTAGCTGACGGATCTGTTGTATACATTATTTGAATAAAAAGTCTTTAAAGGACCCCTCATGCTTATTCTGCCTTTTATAAGATACTATTCTCTCATATGGAATTATAAGTTTCTAAAATCCCCACCTTTCTCCATTGTTTCGTTTCGTAACTACAAATTTATTAGCGCCTTTTCGGCCTTGCCGAGTTTTCCCGTCACCCAACGAAAAGTTTGCCGGAATCTTCATTGTTTGCTGACAACTCTTTCACAGATAAGAAGGATGTGATAATCTTCTGTTTATTACTTCTTTTATTTATTTATTATATATCTTCTGTTTATTACTTCTTTTATTTGCTTAGTTTTCCCACTTTTTAACCAATGCACGTTCAGTTTTTAAATCTTTTGCGTCCAGCCGCCGCGTCGGAGAGCAGGAAGGCTGGATAGAATCGACAAGCGCTAACAAGAGAATCGCTAGTTTCAGGTGGAAAGTAAAGGTATTTTCGAAAACTTTTTTTCTGATCCATTTATAGAAAAGATCATTCTAGTAAGAGTCGTGATTTAAAGGATCCATGACACTGATTATGCCCATTCGTTCTTTTTCTCAGCTAACGTTATGTATTTTCGGTAACCAAATTCTCAATTTCGCAGATTTTCTTTTCTATTCGGAATTTCACATGGTTAGGGAAAATATGCTGGCCTGATCAGGCTCGAACCCTCATAAGTCCCAACATTCAGCCTGAAATATCCGTTTTCTTCGGTTAGGGTGAAACGCCTCCATAGCCCCAAGATATGTCTCTGAATTCGGAGAATTCGAAAGAGTTATTTTTCTTACGAATCGTTATCCAAAAAAGAAACAGATCATTTCTAGTAAGAGTTGTGCTTTAAAATAAGTGCACGCTTTTGATGAACTTTATTTATTATTTTGGCTTGTACCTTTGCCGAAGAAAAATTATTCTCATCGTTCAGGATTGAAAACAGGTGTTTTTGGCATTAGCGTAAAAGTGCGGATGGTTTCCCCATCGAACAGCGTAGGCAGAGTTTATTTATCCTTGTTTCGTTATCCATCACTAACCTAAACATTGACTCAGCATAAGCTTCTTAATATAAGCAAACAACTCAGCAAAAGAAATTAGCTACAAAGACAGCAAACATTTTGTAATAGTTGATTAGAAAGAAGCATGGTTGGTTTGGAGAATCCCTAATACCTCGTTAATTTCATTCCTCTCCCTCCTCGATTGTCACAAACAACGGTTGTTAGAAGTTAAATTTCGTTTCAGGGTTTTAAATAATGCTAATCAGGAATTCGTGGAGAGAAGTTTCTCGCTGTTTTGTTTTCTTGTTAATGCGAACCTGAATCCCAAGGCGTTATTCAGATAGATAGATCGACTTGATTTTGGAGCACAAGTTTGTGTTCGAACCCGAGAATTAAAGCGTTGTTGCTTCAAAATAGGCTTTATTCTCATATTTTTTTTAATTTTTTTTCAGTTTATCAACCGTCATTTCAAACAGAAAAAGGACGGAGTACAAACACGAACATGAAAAACAAACAAAAGTAAAACGTAACACTTTCATATTATGTAAAAATGGAGTCCAATCCCTTGACCTGCGTATTTGAACTAATTATATTTAAGCCAAAGGTCGTGGGTTGAAATCCCGCCTGAGGAGCACTTTTATTCATTTTATTTCATTTCTTTTTTTAATTTTTTATTTTATTTTAGGTTACTTGAAGACGGGTTCAAAAAGGGCAGTTTTTGAATTAAAACAAACTCGACTCTCTGTTATCTTGTACCAGCAAGCTTTTCATTCCACGAAAGTACCATAGACACAGAAAAAAACGATACATCCTCCTTTAGGTTGCTGCTCTTAAAGTTAAACTGAAAGGGGCTGAGATGTGACAATCTAGTTACCCATCACTTATACATTATTTGCTCGAATAACCGCCAAAAATGCGTTAGGCTACTTCGTTGCTCAGCTATTCACGAATAAACAGTTTTCATTTAGTGGAATCTCCTTGTCGGATTTGTGGTACTCTATGCGCTTGTACCTGTGTTGTATGCTTGACGAAAATGATTTACGAAAAATAAGTGTTCAAGCAGTTAGCTACCTTCCACGAGCTGATCACTGGCCACTTAAAAGCCGCGTTTGCATTGAGGTTCAAATTTTCCGCGTCATAGTAGAATTTAGCGTTGTGAGGACGGCCGTAGATATCCTGAAAATCACACTAGAGCAAATAGTGAAAAAAAAAAAAAAAATCACTTAACACGAGACAAATAACGCAGTGTGTTCAGTTAAATGATAAAAAAATAAGTTGGCTTTTCAGTTGAACTTTAAATGCATAACCCCTTTGATCACCACCTGAATGCAATAAGCCGAAGCCGAATTTCCTTCCATGCGCATAAATGGGTCATTACAGACGACAGTGTTCGGTGACGCCGGGATTCTTAATCTCCTTCCGTGAGCATAGCGAGTCGTCACTCAGTTAGAATAAGTTCATCCTTATGGTTATTTCCAGTGTCTCATTTCATATTAGCCGCTGTTCTTGCTTGGTTGCCATGTTGGACAAGAATGAACCTGAAATCTTGGCTGGGAGCGATAGTGGTCTAAAAGCGAGGGTATGCTTGTGTCAAGCTGGAGCTGAAGATGATTAGGGCTAGTACGTCTTTTTAAATTCATGTTTCTCCTATCACCACAAAGAAAATAAATAAACCATCCTGAAATTCTTTATTGAAACCATACTGTACTTTACCTTCTTTTACGTATTTACCTTTTTTGTAATCTTCCAAACGCTATGGATCAAAAAGAGTTAGGAAAGCGGTTTTTCAAATTTGCTTAATTTCTTCCAACTTCCTAGTTGGCCTCAGAACCGGTAGGATACTTGATTCAGAAGATCTGTATCGCAGACCATATCCTAAGTGTAGATGTATTGTCGCGAACCTCAATGATAAGGATAATACTCACACCTGGATGGGTATTCTTTTCTGCTGTGGTTTGTTTGATTCTGTATCAAGGTTAACGTTGTCTTATCATTTTTTTTCCAAACTCTATCTCTTTTTTGTCCTTGTCGTGTGATGGTACTAGAATTTTCATTAATTCATATCTGAAATTTTTTTCAGAATTTTAATTTCATTAATTCACGTCGAATAGTTGTTATGTGTTATTATAAACTGGTGAAATGCCGCTTACAAAAAATGAACTGAATGTCACGCGTTATTTCGGAATTGTTGACCCGAATAAGAAGTCGAGCTAAACTTTAAGTGAGGCAGTAGAAAAGCAAACTGTTTGGATCATTGTGTATTTTTCTCGCTTAATTGTTTCTTCTTTTCTTGTAATCTCATCTTTATTTGCTTATTTATTACTTATTGTCTCCTCGCTGTTACAAATGGTAGTAAATAGTAATTACGGCAACACTGACAAAAAGATAATAAATGACTCTACATAAAAAGAGACATAACACTAACACAAGCCTGATTTTGAATCGATGCAAGTGAAGTTTTGAATGTATTCATACTTTCTGTTTCTAGGGTTTCCGGTGTGAGGTCTTTCTTGTATTATAAGGGCTTAAATTAATAGTAAGAATAAAATTCTTTACTATTTACTGAGATGTATTTTAATTTCTGTTGCTAATTAGTGGTTTCTTCCTAGAATGGGCGGTGCTTGTCCTAATTATTCCCTCGACTATGAATCCTCCTTCGACTATGAGGAAAGAGACGACCCCTCCCACAACTTCACCTCGCCAGAGAAGGAGATACCTCGCTTCTGTCTTGCCGACCCATTGATGATGCTCAGTCCGTGGATCGTCAACACGGAATTCCTCTCCATCATTATAACTTACTCTGTGACGTTTGTGATAGGCGTTATCGGTAACACAGTGGCTGTTGTCGGAATGGCGGCAGATCGAAAATCCAACTCCGCTACAACGTTATTCCTGTTATCCTTAACGGCAGCTGATTTGTTGCTGCTGACGTTGTGCGTTCCTCTGGAGACGGCGTCGTATTTCGTAACGCACTGGGACGAAAGTGGGACAATTTGCCGTCTGGCTTACTACTTGGAGTCCACGGTCGCAGCTGTGTCCGTGCTGAATTTGTCTGCGGTGTCCATAGAGAGGTAGGACATCTATCGTTATATCCTTTCCTAACATAAACCGGTTGAAAAAATGTGTCACGGGGCGTACTTTTGCCATTCCCCTATAATGGGTCACTGCGTTTAATCAAGAACAAATAATCAGATAGAACTTCTTTCTTTAGTCGGATGCAGCGACTATGAAAACCCCGGCAAAATTGAGCGGACCTAGAGGTATTTACTCTAGGTTTGAGCTGACGTTGATACCGTTTACTCCTCTTCCGTCTTCATCCGTTGCTTAAGCATTGTCCTAATTGGTGTTGTAAGGTGTATTACGGCGTATAAAGCTTATTACAGATTCCTCTTTTCCTCGAAGCGCGCTGTAATAAGGTGAATAAAGGAAAATAGACTAGCGCTCTATTCTGGCTTATGCAGGGCCAATCAGATCGCTTGGTTGGTTCCGCCAGCGGGCCGAGGAAAGAGCAGCGTCGTCAGGGTTGCCACGGGAAGCACTAAAGTTCTACTTTGGTGGAAGCTGACGAAACAACTTTTCTAAAAAATAACACGTTTTGTTCTGTTGCGACTGCTTACTGCTAGTTCAAGGACTTGTGCTGTCCATCCGTAGATTTACTTGCTTTTTACAATATATTGGGCGTCAAATTGTACTGGTGTACTTCAAGTAACACTAAGAGCACTTTTCTGATCTTCAGAAACTTGAAAAACTGTATGAGCGCGGCAACACTGAACGCTGCATTGATAAGAACCTCTCTGGTTCGTATTTGAACGGGCGTGTGTATTAAGACGTAAATATCGCGTATAGCGTTATTCAGCTTATTACGCCTATTAGGACAATGCTTTATCGCACAAGAAATATTGAAGGAGGCTAGCAGGAGGCGTACTCCGCGCGCCGACCCGCTCTGGAGCGCGTCCATAGAACCAATCAGCTTTGACTGCTAGATTTCCTCTTCAGCGAATTAACAGCGATATAGCAATTTGTAGAGGTAACGAAACGTGATGTGGCGCGGAGCTAGTAACCACAGCTCGTTTGCGTCGGGAGTCGGCTGTATTTTACTCGACTCAGCATGTTTGTATGACCGAGATAGGGAGACAGCAGTTCTATCTCTTTTATTTGTTCTTGGTTTAATTTTGATCGTTCCTGCAGTTTGAATTCTCTGAGCATCATCGCCGTTATCAGCAAGAACTGTTCATATGGCATTCCTCACACAGCCGAATCCATCTTGTTCGTCCGAGCTGACCACTAGGTATCATACCGTTAATTCTACTCTTTTGGCGCTTACGGTACAAATAAAATAAAATCGTTTATTGACAAACCAACTTCGTAGCTTTCTTCATCAGAAGATGCTAAATTACGCTGGTCATAGAGTAATAAAATAAAACATAACACACACAGCCCGATTCTCGCAATCGGATGCGAATTTCCTCCTTCGCTCGAAATTTTGATTCATCGCACGCAGTACGACACCACAGCGACGCAAATTTCGCGTGCGTTTTTTCGCATGTGAAGTCCTATCGGAATGTGTTCCGACCACCAAGGTTTCCGGAACCAAAGTTTCCGGAATCAAGAACCAAGGTGTCCGGAACCATCCAACTGCCTCCGCAGTGGCCAGGTCAGGTCCGGATTTGTAAATGACATCCTTATGGTGTATGGTTACCCTACCTGTAGGCTAATATGGGTTCCGGCTGAAAAAAAAAACAAAAAAAAACGGTTACCTCCCCCCGCCAAAAACAAACGGTGAAAGCCCCTCCGGTCCTTAAGGTAAGGTATTGTAAAGTACAATTGTATTAACAAATATAAATGAGCCTTATGTTGCTTAAAAGCGTCAGACATGCCAGTGGTATAAGAAAACGACTCTTCAGTAATTCTTTTTTGTTTGTAAAAATTATTAAGAAAATCCTAGCCTAAGGCGTTAAAAAAAAACTAACACACATAAAACTAGAATTTTAGGACAAGAAAATTAGTTACCCAAAGAAACACAAATACCAACACGAGAATTTACGACAACAGACATTACAACTTAATTGGAAACCCCTCCCTCACTCGTAAGTATGGGGCTACAGGGCCTATCTACGAACTCGACCTTTCCCTTGACCCAAAGAATCCTCACACCAAGTTTCATCAAAATATCTCATTCCTTTCGAGAGTTATCGTGCTGATAGACGGACGGACAGACGGACAACTTTTACGAAGTCATAGATATCCCCCCACTTACATTTTGGGATCCCAAAACCGGTCTATAGCGGATCATTTGATCCAATGATCCACTACAACCCACCAAAATAGGTCACAAGCTTGGTAGTTTTACGTGTCTTTTAATGTTTAATTTTAGTTCGTTTGATCGCACCCGCAAATTTTTTTTTCTTTCGTCGTCTTGGCTAATTTGGCACCTTTTTTGTATCCAAATGCTGCGATATATAGATTTTTTTTTGGCTACAGCTTGTTGATGAAGAAGAAAGTAATTGTGGGGAAAAAACTTCAGCTGAGAGGGGCCAGCTTGTGACAGCGTTTCCTCGGTCATTTCAGATACCTGAGCTTATTTGTGACGATTTTCGGGCTAAAACTACTGTTACTAAAGATGTGAAAATCAATTTGTCGTGCGATATTAGATGTTTTCGTTCAGTGATTTCTCAACCAATTTACATTCTTAATCATTTTCTTTATACTTTTGTGCTAGTTTCTGAAGTATTTGACGAAAGAAAGCGATATTTACCACTGTTAAGTAAAGGTAAACTCGAATGGTCTATGCAGGACAAAGTCTATGATCCGCTGAACACCATACCCACCATCCACTTCAAACCACCCCATATTCAGTATAGACCTAGTGGTCTTTACTAGAAGTTTGTGAATAGTTCTTTGACGATATGTAGGAAAAATCGACGAAAAATACGAGAGGTGCACATAATCTGAGCAAATGTTTTGGTATAATTAAAGTTAAAAAAAAATAACCATAATACAGTAGTGCGAGTTGGAAATAAAGCGATCCACAATATACCGGTATCTCATACCAAGGGGGTTTCGCCAGGGGGGATTTGGTACCGGGGGGGGGGGGGAGGGGGGTCGCCTATGCCCCTGTAGTGTATTTCGTACCCTTTGCGCCAACCCAGTCTGCAGGGGTCGAACTTTTGTTCCCCGGTCTTCCACGCTTGTAAGTGTTTTACACACCAAAGAAGGTTTTCACTAAGGGTGACGGACAGTGCACTGCCCATCAAGCTTTAGCCCGATTATCCCCTCTGTTCAGCACTTATCGTACTTGTGTCACAAGACCCCCCCCCCCCCCTCCAGCTCTCCCCATAGGTCCAGATCTGCAAATCTTATAGGCCAGCACTTGAAGGCCGCAAGATTTCCAGGACCCCGAACTCTCCCTAGATCTGGTCTATATCGATAAATGCCTCATCTGGTGCGTATGGTTAAGGACTAAGGACTTCCTTATCTCCCTTAAATCCGCCTTTTTCGGTTCTTCCCCTTCAGTCCTGGATCCTCTCTTCGAGCAATCCTCTGGTCTTGACCGCAAATGTGTCTGTCTCTGCCTGTGTGGAAGAGCAAAATAGCACTAGGGAGTAGTTCCAAGACTTGAAAAATGTGAGCACTAGCGATAGTGAACGTCCCTACTGAAACTCAATCGGTCGTGCACCATCGCTGGTTCCAATAACTTCATATTCTGAACGCAGCAAAAAAAAAAAGATATAAACCTCCCCTGTTTCCTCGATGTGTGGCGACCGCATCTTAGCTTTACTGTAAATTTCTAAACCCGCAAGTTTGTCTCGCTTAAAATGCCGCAAGCTTAGTGGGCGGCGCTATGAGAATGGCCCGTTTGCGAAGCAAGGAAAGCATAGGCCTTGACGCTACTCCCTAGTGTTATTTGACTCTGCTGTGTTGCGATATTAAGGGACCTTCCACTTGTATTTTTCTTTTGTTTTGTCTTTGTACTTCGCAGTGTTTGTATTAAAATAATATTAAAAAAACTGTGTAATAATACGTTAAAAACAAATTATCATCGTCCTGCCCGCTTATCCGATGATTTCCCCACCTTGTCAAGATGCTACCCGGACTTATCCCTAATCCAAAGTTATACCACAAGATTCGGGATTCCCCCTTCTTTCCCCCAATACGGACGGTCGAATCCTGGACATTACGATTGCCAAGTGAATCTAATTACGTCTGGGTGAACCGACAGACGGACGGAAATTCAGCCAAGGCTGCAAGCACCATAAAATGAAACTTTTTTTTTGAGTCGATGAATGAATCTTTTGTGAACGCCTCATTTACAGTAGAGGTATGCTTATGTGAACAGTTACTTTAATGTGAACAGTGCAGTTTTGAGCTAAATGGTAGAATGAAGATGCAAAGTACCTATACAGGTGTTTTCAGATGCCCTTAATTACCTACTTTGGCCAACTGGTAGTTAGCTTTAAACACAGCAAGTGCATGAAAATGGCAGCAAAGTCCACTGTCAACTAACGTTCACATAAGCATACCTCTACTGTACTTATACGTTACAACATGCACGCTGGGGCACTCCCTGATTTCTGGTTGTTTGTCATTCCCACGTAATGGACCCCCTCTGTTATGAAGATTAGACTTCCGAAGGAGTTCCCAGGGGAACGGTGAAACGGTTTGTTTGATTATTTGTTGGAGTTTATTTACAAACCAAGGCCTGGAGATGTATAATTTCAGTTCATAAACTTAAAATAGTCCGCATTAAATCTGTATAATCACAATAGAAAAAGTGAAATCATTATTAAAGGACCCGTCGTACCTATAATGCCAATGCAACCTACTTCCGGATTGCAGTCATTAATTCTTAAACCTGAAGACCTAAATTTCATATGTAGATTCTAAACCCGCTAACGGCACCACACTAATCTTTGCACTTGCTGCAATTCGCGATTTTCCAAGCGCATTAGGCTCCCAACGAGTGTTCGCGTATCATGCTACTTATGCATAAAACCGGTTATCTCAATCTTGCCGAGTTTCTCCTAGAAGTCAATGGGTCTGGGAAAAGGCTTAAAACAGCTAAAGCCGTGGATAATTTTTTAAAAGCAGCGCCTAGTTTTACAGTATTCAGATAGTTTCGAATATTGGAACACAAACACTATGTAGTGCGAGGTGTGCTTTAGGTGCATGAACGAATTTGGGGACACAGTTATTTTGGAACCGCTCAGTACGACAGTCATATGTACTATGTGACTAGTTCTCCTGGAAGCGATGAACTGGAATAAGGACATTGTTCTGTCAGAAACAGTCCCAACCCTTTACAAGTGCTGGGCGATATTCGATAACGATATATCGATATCGAATGTCGAAACGTAAATATCGATATCGAAAACGATATTTGTTCATTCGTAATTATTGTAAACAATCCAGCATAACCTACATTTATATATCCGAAATTGGAGCAATATGCTTTCCGTAAGTCAGTTCTTATTTATTCGGTTTTTGAGATGATGCAAGATGCTATTTAACGACAATTTTGTTCTTAAATTTTGTCGAAACGAGACATATCCTACAGCGAAACATGGTAAAGAAATATCGATATGTAGATTATCGAATATCGAAAGTGAAATATCGATATATCGATTATCGAAAGTGAAAATATCGATATATCGAAAAAATCAAATATCGCCCAACACAACTTGACAACAATGACTAATGGCTAGTGTTTACCTGAGAACATGGCAGGCAGGGGTAGCTTCGGGTAGCAGACCCAATACGGACACTTCTTCCCAGAGACCAGTGAGACTACCCATAAACTCGACTGATCCTTATCTGAAATCTTTTGTACCCTATTTCACCCAATATTTTAATTCAAGTAAAGTTGCACGTGTATATGAAATGTTATTTATGGAATTGTGTCATATGTAATCTGTGTGAATGACGATCCAATGCTAGCATGTACAATACAAGCTATTAAGGGAATAAATGATGAGATGATGTTAATACAAATATGCAAAGCACCTGCTCCACCTGTCGAAATTGTATCATACCCATACATTGACGGTGAAGTTCAAAATTGAAGATGCAAGTGTTACCCTTTTGGATGTTTCCTCGTCGCTATAAAAAACCGTGGACAACAGGGCCCAACCAGCGCACGACGTTATCCACTGCTCCCTGGCCGAAGATTGAAAATTAAATGTCTTTTTCTGTGTGTTTTGTTTATTTTCTTTCATTTACTTCGCTTTTCTGTGTCTTTATTTATTTTCTTTCATTTACTTCGCTTTTCCAAAATGGCGGGTTATAACTTACATACTTCGGCTACTTACATCTGAGCGTGAAATTCGGCTACAGAAAAATCGAAAGTTATGCATTTCTGCTGAAAGCTTAGTTACCGGCTAAGATACCATCTTTCTTTTGCAGGTTTATTGTGATCCTTTTCCCGATGAAATCCCGTTCCTTGTGTACTCTGAAGAACTGCCGTCGAGCCGTTATACTTGTTTGGTTTATATCTCCACTCCTGTCTATCCCTGCTTACTACGTTAAGGTAAGGCATACGATTCCTCGTTTTTATGGCACTTGCAGCCTCTGGCTCTGGCACAATGAAACTTGGCAGGCATATAGGACCCGACCAAACTGCCTGGAAATAATCAGTTTCCCGATCCGACCATGTGCGGGGGAGTGGAGGGCGCTGGAAACTTGAAAATTTAGGTCATTTTGTCACACTTTTTCGAGTTAGGGTACTTCTAGATGTGCTAGGACCATGAAACTTGGCAGGCATATCAGAGACCCGACCAAACAAACTTAGAAATAATCAGTTTTCCGATCCGACCATTTTTGGGGGGGGGGGAGTGGAGGGCAGGGGAATCCGGGAAATTGAGTGGAATGTAACTTTCGAACGGGTGATCGGATTGTAATGAAACTTAATAACTGAATAGATAAAATATATGTGATGTCCCGTTTAAAGTCTTGACCGGATTCGATAGCCAAGGGGGAGTTGGGGGAGGGGGGAGACCGGAAATTTCAAGAAACGGTTAGAATGGAGGGATCGGAGTGAAACTTTTCAGTCACGCGTAACTTTGGAACGGGTGATCGGATTCGAGTGAAATTTCAGAACTAAGGACATTTCTCTGGTGATCTTTTTCATATCCGGACCGGATCCGGCAACTATTGGGGGGGGGAGAGATACGTGACCCGCTTAGAATGGGGAGATCGGGATGGAAATTTGTGGGAAGAACAAACAGATGCTCTAGGTAAATCATTTACTGAATCGGATTGGCTACGGCCACCGTGGGGGAGTTGGGGGGGGGGGGGGGAATCTCAAGAAACGGTTAGAATGGAGGGATCGGAGCGAAACTTGCTGGGAAGAACAAACATCTGGTCCACGTAAATCTTTTACACAAATTGACTGGATCCGGACACTTGAGGGGGGGGGGGGTCCCAGAATTAGGGTATTTGGGATTTTCACGACGAAACTTGGCAGGCATATCAGAGACCCGGTCAAACTGACTTGGAATAAAAAAAAAGTCCTCGATACGATAATCTTGGGGGGGGGGGGGGTTGAGGGAGGGGAATCCGGAATATTGAGTCATGCGTAGTGATCGGATTCGAGTGAAATTTAATAATTGAACAGAGGACATTTCTCCCTGGTGATCTTTTTCATTTCTGGACCGAATCCGACAACTATTGGGGGGGGGGGGGAATACTCGACCCGCTTAGACTGGTGTGATCGGAATCGAACTTTGTGGGAATCACAAACAGATGCTCTGGATTAATCATTTACAGAACCGGATTTGCTCCGGATATTATGGGTGGAGTTGGAGGGGGGGGGGGTCTGGGATTCCATTGATCGCGAGTTAAGGTACTTTCAGATGTGCTAAGACGATGAAACTTCGCTGGAATATTAGTGATTCGACAACATTTGCTGAGAAATCGCTACTTCCCATATCCGATTATTCCTTGAAGTACCAATCTTGACCGCAAAGTAAGAAAAATACTTTTAAGCAATATATGCATTTCCTGTTGCCCATCAGCCCATTATCATTCTTGGCTCAAGGGTTTTCCTTACAAATGAAGTTCTAGCTCCCTTAGAGTGCGCATCTCAACCGCGAAGTCGAAACTTACTTTTGATCAATCATAACATCTTAACCCACGCAAGTGCCATATGAGCTTACAGCCCTTGTTAACTCGACTCTAGAGGCGTATTCTCGCCATTCCCCGAGGACTCCTCGGGGAATCGAAGGAAACGGCGAGAATAGATCTTCATTGATCTTCATTCCCTCCGTTCTTGTTATTACCGATACGCAAAATTCCTCCTTTTCCTACCCCCCTGGTACAGAAATAGACATCTGATTTCGTGCTACAAGCTTCCAGATATATCGCTGAAACTTTCGGCCCTAAAAAAAAAAATCTCCACAACGTCCCATCTCAGCTTCCCCGCACATCACGGCTTGTCCCTTCTTCTATAGTGAATTTTAGTGTTTTGTTTTCTTTTTCATCGTTTGTATCCGCTATTCTGTCTTTTCAGCGGGTTATAAAAATAAGTAAATAAATAAAAAATAGAGGGAGTCACTCCACGCGAGAATAGAGGGAGTCACTCCACGCAGACACATCGGAAAACTCAAACGGAAATCATCGAGAACACAGGGAATGCTTCCAAATTGGATTTTGTTCTAAAACAAAATATGCAGTTGACGAAATTAGTCTGGATCCACTTTATTTTTATGGCACTTGCAGCTTCGCCATATATCGATCACTTTTCGGTCTGTCGGTCGCTCTGTCAGGCCACTCTTCTCGAGTTAGGGTACTTCCAGAAGTACTAGGGCGATGAAACTTTGTAGGCAAATCAGGGACCCGACCAAAACTAACCTGGAAATAGTCACTTCCCGATTCGACCACCGTGGGGGGAGTGGAGGCAGGAGGAACCCGGAATATTGACGTATTTTTTACTTTTGAACGGGGAATCGGATCTTAATGAAACTTGATATTTGGAAAGGCCTCCTGTCTCAGATGTCACGCTTCAAGTCAAGAGTGGATCCGGTGACTTTGGGGGGAGTTGCAGGGGGAACCGGAAATCCTGTGACATGTTCAGAGTGGACGGATCGGGATGAAACTTGGTGGGAAGAACAAGCACAAGCCCCAGATACACAGTTGACAAAACCGGACCGGATCCGAGCACTCTGGGGGGAGTTCGAGGGAGGTTTCCGGAATTCCAAAGATCCAAGTTAAGATGCTTACACATGTGCTAGAACGATGAAACTTGGCAGGCATGTCAGGGACTCGACAATTTTAACTTAAGAACAGTCGTTTCTCCGATTTGACCATCGTGGGGGAGTGGTGGGAGGGGGAATACGGAATCTTGAGAAATGTCGAACTTTTGAACGAGTGATCGGATCTTAATAAAACTTGATATTCGGAAAGAACTCGTGTCTCAGATGTGCCATTTCAAGTGCGGACAGGATCCGATCAATGTGGGGGAGTCTTGGGGGGGGGGGATTTTGGACACGCTTTGAGTGTGGCGATTGGGATGATACTTGGTGGGAAGAACAAACGTAAGCCCTAGATACTTCAGTGACAGAACCGGATCAGATTCGGGCACTCTGGGGGGAGTTGGAGGGTGGTCCGGAATTCCGGTGATCGCGATTTAAGGTACTTCCAGATGTGCGATGCATTAAAGCACATCTGAAAGGGTTCTATCTGCCTCAATCTTCGCGGCCCACCAACTTGGATCTGAGTCCCAAGATGCGACGGACGATGCTCTGCACAACAAGGGAACGAGAAGTTCGCTTATAGTCAGAATAACTTACGATAAAAAGAAATCGTTTTCGATTCGAAGGCGTTTCTTGATATTTTCATCCGAGAGACTGTTACGAAGGCTTTGCAGATGTGCTTTAACACTAGCGTGGTAGCAAAGACGAACTTGTGGTCACTTGTGGAACTTGTTGGTGTTTCCCACAAGTTGGTTTTTCCAACTTGAGCGGTTTTGAGCCTGAAGAGGACCCTTGCCAAGAAGGGCCGAAATATAGCTCCAATAAAATTCAGCTGACGTATCCGTTTTCCACCATCAAATATGATTCGCAGTCAGCTTGGGCTGAAGGAATATTTATTACGGTTAATGTTTTTGGAATCCCAAAACGTAAGTGGAGGGATTCCTATGACTTCGTAAAAGTTGTCCGTCTGTCCGTCCGTCTATGAGCATGATAACTCTCGAAGGGAATGAGATATGTTGATGAGAATATGTGTGAGGATTCTTTGGGTCAAGGGACGGGTCGAATTCGTAGGTGGGATAAGTAGCCCTACATTTAGGGGTGGGGGACGGGGTTCAGATTAATGGGCTAACAAGAGGCTGATATTCACGCAAAGGCTAATAAGATAGTCGATTTAGTGGTAAGAAGACATGCTGACCACGAATACGAAAATCATTGTCTTGCCGGACAAGTATAGTTCGCCCGGAATCAGGTCAAAACCGGAGTTTCTTAAAAGTAAAAGTTTTATTTAAAATTGATAAGAAATTCGATTTAGGGGTAAGAAGACATGGTGAACATTTATATGAAAATCATTTTCTCGTCGGACACGTACTTCGCCTGCAATCCGGCCAAAACCGGAAATTTTTTTAAAAGTAAAAATTTTATCTATAATAAGTTGATTAGATGTTGATTTAGGGGTAAGAAGACATGCTGAATCCACATTTGCAATTGCTACCCGGACAGAAATACGCTGAATTCGTTTTTGAGCTTTAGTTTTTGCCCGACAAGTAGTTCGCCCGGAATCCGGCCGAAAGCGGAGATTTGGCAGAAGTAAGGCAGGAAGTTTTGATCAATTTCGTCAAAGTAAATATGACGAATAGTGTAAATACACACAAACTGAGTTGCGTTTTATTTGAAGTTCATAGTACAGCGGACTGTTCGTTGTCGTTTTATTCGCCAGCGGGCCGTACGCTGGGAAAGGCGCGGGGTGCCCAAAGTCGTTTTATTTGCCAGCGGGCCGCCCGCTGAGTGCCAGCGGACCCGCTAGTTTGTAAGCTGGGTGAGGCAGGTAACAGTTCAGCGTACCTTCTGACGTAGTCCGCCAGGAATAAAACGGCAACTTACAGTTCGCCGTCCGCTCCCGCTTTTCCATTGGCCTGTTTCTAAATCTTAATAGAAAGATTACCGAAGAATAAATTTTCATGGCACACGCAATAGCGGGCTTACCTTACAGTTTTGAACTGAACATTTCCTGTATTTCGCTTAATTTTCATGAGATACTAAAATGGTCTATGGTGATAGTCTATCACTGTAACCGAGGAATTAAGCGTTTACGCAATGAATACAAGCTGTAATGCAAAACAATGACATAGTTTCACAATAATTAGTAATGTAGCATCTATGTATTTTGATTCTGAAAAGTTACGGACAGCTTTATGATACCAACTAGGTTATATAAGATAATTTTCCAAGATTTTCTCGATGTCTACAATTGAAAAGGATAAAGATTTAGTCCCTATTTTCGATTAGCCACTGAAATGCACTCTTTCGTTAAACTTCAAATTCTCCAGAAATCCCTTAGCAGTCAAAATAATTAGTGTATCTAAGATATTTAAGGATCATTTACACGGCAGGTATTTTTCCGCGGAGACGAGAGGGGAAAGTGTCCACACGGTACCCGGGTATTTTTCAAGGGAGTGTACTGTTAAATGGCAATAGATTCCAAGGTTGTAAGGCTCAGGATATATCTCTACAATAGACACCAACGTCTGTCCATTTGGATTCACTTTTTATATGGACATAATCAAATTATTGCTCTAAAATCCAATTTTGTTGTTGCTGACGTCGAAGAATACCCTTCGACAAACAAAAACCCGGGTAAAAAGTTCGCGAAATTGAAGTCCAAAATACCCGGGGATTTGTTGCTGTTGCGGGGAAAAATACCCGCGGAGTACGGGTAATAACCCTCCGTGTAAACGTAGCTTTAGTGTATTGGAATCCAAGATATATTTTAAAGTAAGCTGGCTGTTCAGTTAAGAGAAGAAAAGGCAACACTGCCGGTTGGGAACACACGAAAAACGGTACTGAACAGGTTGCCTGGAACTCTCTACTCAAACATTATGATTTAAACTGCAACACTCTGAACTATTTGTAGATAGGTGCTCTGTCACCCAGTCATCAATTTGGAACTTAAGATCAGGTCCAACTGTGACAGTTCAAGGGAGTCTTGTAAATTGCTGTGTTCCAAGTCTGGAGAAATACAGATCAAATGTTTGCTTTGTTAATTACTGAATGGCTTCGTCAGCTGGAAAGTTTGGATTTACCCTATGACAGGTGTGTCGACATATGAATGTCATCGGGTGATGTTGGAATTTCAGTAGCCATTTGAGAAACTAAGAGAGAACTTAACTTGGCGAAAAGTTATTTAAGGACACATGGACGACTTAACTGTACTCTAATAATTATTTATATCACATCGTTCCGTACCATATACCGGAAACGTTTCCTCCCTTATGCACTCCACCATTTTGTTCTACCAAAAAGACTTACAACCACCTCGCCGATAAATCAGTTCTTTGTGTTTGTCCACCGCAGTGTGCCATATAGGACTCCTCGCGATTTTCCTCGCTGTTCTCCAACTTCGCGTTTTTGGGATCCCAACAGGTAATTCGAGGGATACCTATGGCATCGCAAAAGTTGTCCGTCAGTCTGTCTGTCTGTGAGCATGATAACTCTCGAAGGGAATGAGATATTTTGATGAAACTTGGTGTATGGGTTCTTTGGGTCAAGGCTAAGGTCAAGTTTTTAGATGGGCTTTGTAGCCCTACATTTAGGGGTGGGGGAGGAGAGAAGGGTCAAATTAAGGGGCAAACAAAAAATTTATAAACAGCTAATGTGATAGCTGATCATGGAGTAAAAGACTTGCTGAGCACGATGGTGAAAACCATTTTCTTGCCGGACAAGTAGTTCGTCCGGAATCCGGCAAAAACCTGAAAGTTGGTTAAAAGTAAAAGTTTCATTTGAAGTTGATTAAATGTTCGATTTAGGGGGTAGAAAACATGCTGAACACACAATTTGTTAAAAGCAAAAGTTTTATTTGAAGTTGATTAGGTGACAGATCTAGGGGTAAGAAAATACGATGAGTCTGTATATGACAATAATTTTTTACCCGGATATATAATTTGTCCGGAATCCGGTTGCAACCCAACCGAAATTTTCTTTATAAGTTAAAGTTTTATTTGAAGTTGATTAGATTTTCTTTATCGAGATAGGGATATACGTTGACAATTAGTTCGCTTGGAATTCGGCCGAAACCGGAAATTTGGCAGATGTAAAGCAGGAAGTTTCGGTCAGTGTCGTCTAAACATATATATATCTCAACTTGGTTTTCCCCGATGATTAGCCTGGCGAAGACTGGAGCTGGCGAAGACAAGACCCAATGGTCTGGATCAAATATCAGATTTTGGGATCCCGTTGAAACCTTTGGTCTTGTTTTGCTTTTGAGATGAAGCCAATTCTCCTTTTCTCGCGTTTTGTGTCAAAAAGGAGAAAGTGGAAAGCTTGATTTGGTACAGTCACTTTTCTATTCCTGTTCTTCATTGACACCCAGGATTTTCTTCGCTGGGAATCTAAGCCCTCCTGGGGTGGATCACGGGGGGGGGGGATTTCTTATTCGATCCTGTCAGTCAGCTCCGTGGTCCAGATACGCTCATGGATCTTTCGGACAGCAAGTGCTCAATCAGTAGGTTCAATCAATCAATCAATCAATATTTTATTTCCGCCAAAGATAGCGAGTAAAAAAGAAATTAATATACACTGACAAATTTCGGCTAAAACACTATAACTCATGAACTGCCAAAAGATAGCCTAACTATTCTGTAGAGATCTCCGAAAAACTTTCCAGCGAGCGATGCGTCTTTCAGAAAGCCTGAGGAAACGACTTCTTAATTTTAACTACCACGGAAACCCACAGGAAGATGGGAGCAAAGTACCTTTTCTGATTAAGGGATGACATCCGATGCCTTACGCTAAATTTCTGAAGATCTAAGCCCTCCTGGGGTGGATCACGGGGGGGGGGGGGGGGGATTTCTTATTCGGTCCTGTCCGTCAGCTCCGTGGGGATCGACTAAAACCAGGAAGGGAAGGGAACGCGAGAAAAGCAGGAAGGCATACTAAAACGAGGAAGGGCATACTAAAACGAGGAAGGGCATACTAAAACAAGGAAGGCTGTCGCCAGAACCCGCCTCACCGTTCCCTTCCTCTATTTAGTATTCTTCGAGGCGTTTGCAACTTTTCAAACCCAAAGTTCACCATCCCTTCCTCGTTTTAGTATCCTGACAGGGGTAGGAATTAAGATCAGTGGGGGGTCGGCAATTATCAAAATTGTAATTCACCTTTTCATTTCTAGCTCTGACGGTAGGCGACTAATCCCCCGAGTCCAGCGAGGGGTCGGCAACTAAGATGTGTCAAGTCCACCATTTCCTTCCTCCTTTTAGTACGTTGAAAGTACTAAAACGCTAAAGTACTAAAAACTAAAAGTTGCCAACCCCTCGAAGAATACTAAACAGAGGAAAGGAACGGTGCTGCGAATTCTGGCGACATTCTTCCTCGTTTTAGTATGCCATTCCTGGTTTTAGTATGCCTTCCTGCTTTTCTCGCGTTCCCTTCCCTTCCTGGTTTTAGTCGATCCCAGCTCCGTGGTCCAGATACGCCCAAGGATCTTTCGGACAGCAAGTGCTCAATTAGTAGGTTATTGCTTTGAATAGTTTGAATAGGATTTTGTCAAGATCTCTGAAAGACTTTCCAGCAAGCGATGCGTCTTTCAGAAAGCCTGAGGAAATGACTTCCTAATTTCAGCTACCACGGAATCCCACAGGAGGATGGGATCAAAATACCTTTTCTGATTAAGGGATGACATCAGATGCCTTACGTTAAATTTCTGAAGATTATTCTGTTCCAGGGAAGTCACGCAAAAATAGTCATGTTCTTAATTTTGTTTCTATTTTTTGTGAGAACGTTCGACTTTGAATGAATGGAAGGATTTATGACGCACTGCCTAAGGGCATAAGTGCAGTAGAAAAGGACAAATAAGTATAAAATAATCGCAAAGCTGTCAAAAATATTTCCCATAAAGATTATTCACTAATTTAGAATCACATTAATCAAAACAGGTAAGTTTCAAACGGAGAACACAAATTAGAGGAGAGGTTTTTTAAGCGTCAACAGTGGGTCGGAACCTAACAAACGGCGGATCAAAAATAGGTGTCACAGAATGCGATTTTTTTCCGCCAACGAATTTTGTTCTTTCGCGCCGCTCGGCGTATTCGTTTCGTAGACCCCGCTGGCAGCGAAAATGTGAACGAATTCGCCAGGACTAGATATGTATACCATACGTAGGACTAGAACGACAATAGGGTGAAAAGTCAACTTTATGGTTATATACTCTATATCTGGTTATATACTCTACTTTGGCCAGGTTGATTGTTGATTTCCTGAATTGCTCAGCGCGAACTGAGGCGACGCGAAAATAATTCGACTTGGAGTTGAAACGGCGCGGCGCGAAATTTTTGCCTAGCGAAGCGATTTTTTTCCGCTAGCGACGTCAAACTCGCCTAGGCCGACGCGAATTCGCGTTCTGTGGGCACCTATCTTCAGGTTGCGGTTCCGCGTGCGCAGTGGTAAGTAGAGATATTCAAAGTATGTCGAGCGTATGCGTCGAAGGTCCTTTTTAAGGGTATAGAATATAGTCCAGCAAGGAAGCTTCCGAATGGAATGTCTTTCTGCTCCTTTCTTTACACCGGTCTGAGAGAGAACGGTCCAAGTGGCCGGGTTTGATGACTTATGAGACCAAGGATTCCCTTGTCATCGGTGAATCGAAAAAACTTCCCCCACTTCTGTTTATTGTATATTAAAGGGCCCATCGTACCTATAGTAAAGCCCCTTTCAGATTTTTCTTCCGGACTCCAGATATCCGTTTTCGTCGACACGAATCTGAAAGGTGAAGCCAGGCCAAAACATTTGGAAGTCCGGGGTGTTAAAGCCATGTTTCACCTACCAGACCCGTCTCGACGAAAACTGTTGTGGGGAATCCAGAAGAAAAATCTGGAAGGTGAAGCCTGGCTTTTAAATTACGCCAGGTTCCGGATGTGTGGAAGGTGTCATAGAGGCAATACATTCAAGAGACACAAAAAATGTAGGAAGAAAAGGGAGAGTGATTGACAGTTGTGGTTGAGAAGCAAAAGATATTTGAATTTTTAAGGGGACATCTACACTGTCAAAAGTTTCATAACAGACAACAGAAGGATGTGCGGTTTCAACAGCCAGTGCGTAACAGACAACACTTGGGATGTCATCTGTTGTGTTGGAAAACGTTATACATGAAATGTTATGCAGAACAAGCATTGCCAGGAAGAGCCAAAAAAGCATCTACTGACTTTTTTTTTCTGTCGTCATGATGTCGGAAAATTCAGCTGATGCTATTTGGGGATTTTTCGGCTCTTCCTGATGGCAACGCTTGTTATGCATAACATTTTCAAACACAACAGACAACTACCGAAGTGTTGTCTGTTACTCATTGTCTGTTGAAACCGCGCATCCTTCTGTTATCTGTTATGCAGCTTCTGACAGTGTAGGAAATGCTGAAGAATAGCACAATTAAGTGTCATCATTATCAGGAAAATCCGGAACGGTTGGCTTGACTGTGCGAAAGCCCGCATATCTGAACGTCGATTCTCCGTGTTCAGCCTTTACGAGCCGGAATAAGCCACCGCACATCACTTACGCGGAGCTGATTGGCCATCAGTGCTGATTATGCAAGTCTCTCCGTGTTTCTCGTCAAAACTATGGGACTGCGCGAGGCTGAAAACAACCGAGACGAATTTGTAATATTTGAGAAATCGAGGAATCGTGTATGTTTGATACTGAATATTTTGAATATTTTATCTTTAATTTATTTTCACTTCATTCATTTATTCATACTACATTAACCACATAACATAAATGTATGGAAAGAGACAAGATTCCCTGAAGCTATCTTGTTTCGAAATCCACTACCTATACACAAACCTACATTGAAGAGAATGACATTACAATAGTTACATCATATTAAAATAAATAAACTACACATACAAATGCACTGAAAAGAAAGAAAAAGAAAGAGAAGGAAATAGTAGAAAAAAACCCGGCACTTTACCATTATTTTTTTGTTTTAAATCGGGGTGAACTAAGAGAAAAATAAGGAAGAGTTCGTTGAAGGAAATTTAACCAATTCCAAGGAGGCCGCTGATTGGCTGCTGGATTCCAATTGGGGAGGAGTTAAGGGTTAACGAGTGACAGTTTTTAGCTAAGCCCCGCCCTGTGGGATGAGCTACACAGTCGATGAGTGATGCTGCAACATGTGAAAGAGAAAAAAATTATGGGTAAATACGGGTACAATATTTTATATATCTGAATATATTTGAAGACATATCTACTGCCACCTGTGCTTTCTCTCGCCCTAACCCGGTTCATTGTTTCAGTACACTTGGAGTGCCAACTACACTTCTCCAGACGGCAGGATATCCGTCCTTATCCACTCCTGTACAACAGACAGTGAACAGCAGTTCGTACAGATATATCAAGTGTCTCTCCTCTTTGCCGCCCCAGCCGTTATCATGATTGTATGCTATGCTTTCGTGATCAAAGAGCTATGGATATCCACAAGAACTATGTCCCATCTTACGAATGCAGGGACCAAGTAGGTACACTAAGTGTTTGGGTGGTGGTGGTGGGGGGAGCCGTCGGCATATCCTAGCCGGTATTCCCAAATTTGGTATACACTGTAAAAAGTCTCTCTTTATTGAGTTACTAGTTGTGCGTCACCGATTTCGGACATTTTTATAATCCGAATTAGAAATAATCTTATCTCAGTAGAGACAATATTAATCCCAGTAGCAAATAATACAAGATTTTTTTTTTTTTACAGTGTATACTGCAGTATTTTGCATTCTAGCATTTTTATCTTGAATCGGATTATATCTCTACGAATTCGGATTTTAATTCTCCGAAGAAGGAACAAAAATGACCGAAATCGGTGACGCACAACTACTTAAGTCCGATAAAGGAGAGACTTTTTACAGTGTAGTTAGTTCTTTATTTTTTGTTTAAAAGAAAAATCAGCTAATACACTATAAAAAAAAAATGTTGCAGTATTTGCTACTGGGATTAATCTTGTCTCTACTGAGATAAGACCATCTCTAATTCGGATTAATCTTATCCCAGTAGATAAGATTAATCCCAGTAGCTGCAGTTAACTTTAATCCTTACTAGGAGAAACTTTTTACAGTGTAGCTTGTCGCTTTTGTAAATTGTAACTAACAATAGTCGCAACAGCGGTGACAGCAAAGTTTTTTTCTTGTTCCTCTCACATCCATCCCAATGAAAAATTTTTGATAGTTCTACGAAAAAGTTTCATGTATTGATATTGAATAGTAGACAGAACACTATCATTTAATGTGCCTCAGACTGGGCCAATCTTAAGCAGTAGTATCCAGTATCATCCTGGTTTGCTAAAATTTTTCATCGGATTTTTTTTTGTCAGCCAAATGCCGTGTTATTTATCTGGCTTGTCTCCTCAGTGACCTTTTATTTCCCATGTCAGTTTAAGATTGTCACTGCCATGTTAATGTTGCTTTCGTGACCTTAAAGGACCCCTCGCACTATTTACTCTTCATCTTTCAGTATTCTAATATATATGAATACTTTAAAACTAGGCCGTGCTTTCAACAAATAACCCACAGTTTTGGCTGTTTTAAGCCTTTTCCGAGACCCGTTGACTTATAGCAAAAACAGGGAAACAATTTACATAACCATTTTTTTATGGAAAAAATTATCGTAGACAACCATCGACATCCTGATACACATCGAAGGTAGCAAAACGCGGCAAGTGAGAAAATCAGCGTGGTTTTGTTAGAGGGGTTAGAATGTACCGTACGAAATTGAGGTCGCCGGGATGAGAAACATATGGAGTGGTTACGGAAGAAGGTTGCGTTAGTAGTAGAGGTAAGACAGGTCTTAAATATTCAAACTTCGGAGTCCGCGATCTCCGCTATAGAAATGGGTATCAACCCGTCCTCACTTTGTAACTCGGAGAGCAGAAGCTGGTCGGAAGGTCGTGAACTGGAATTCCTATCATGGTTTTCAGCAAATCACTAATTCCGTACAAAGAGTTGAAGATATTTTCAATTGTAAAGGCGCATGCACACACAGTCCAATTTTCACAGTTGGGTGCGAATTTCCTCACTTGCTCTGAAATTCTGACTCATAGCATGCAGGGTTGCCCGTATTCCGCGACTTGATACAGTTATTTTTGTTGACAAAAAACCGAAAATTCGGTTAGTTCGTGAATGGTTTGAAAATAAAAAGAGGGATTCATACAGCTAACATCATAAACAAAAGGGAGGGAATGGAGGGCAGATGGACCCTAATTACGCCAGTGCTCCTATTAGTCGGCATAACCCAGTCCACCACAAATCCCTGATTTGTGGATACCCTATGCCAAACGCTGGGTATATCTAGCATTTGGCATAGCCTATGCCGAACGCCGGATACCCTATGCCAAACGCTGGATACCTGTTGGTAACCTAGCCCTGACCTACCTCAATATAAAGGTGTTCTGATTGGTTGATTTTTAGCTTCACTCAAATCATCAATAATTTATTGGGTTACAGTACCCAGCACCTGGCATAGTGTATCCAGCGTAGGCATAGGGTATCCCAAACGCTAGACATATCCAGCGTTTGGTATAGGGTATCCAAAAATCAGGGGTTTGTTGTTGACTGGCATAACCAGGATCAAACTTCACCTAAGGGAGGTTCATTTAATCCTACATTTATTTTGGTTGACAAAAAACCGAAAATCCGGCTAGTCCGTGAATGGTTGAGAATAAATTGAATCGAATTGAAATGGAATTGATGTGAATTTCGTATGCGTCTTTCCGTATGCGAAATCTTATCGGGCTTACTAGACATGATCTTTTCACGGTCAAATGGCTTCGAAACAGCATTAAGCGAAAATATCATTACTTCCTACCTACTTCTTCAATGCTTTGGTCACACCGCACTTTCTGCACATTTCTGCGTTCTGATATTTGTTAAACATTTCCGAGAAAAGGCAAATTCGGACAAAATATTACAAACTTGCAAAATACCTTCTCGGACCATGGGAGTTTAATTCAGCCCTGTCGAAGAAGTACCACATTATCGATGCTTCCGCGAAGTGCGAAACCATAGAGTATCATGCTAGATCCCGGGCTTTCAAAAACATATACGAATCGCCGTTGACTCGCCTAACATATCTATAAGTTTTATAAAGTTTATATAGTGTTTACTTTTCATTGTGTGTAATCCATTTTTCTTTCTTTCTACTACTCCGCTCTTTCATTTGTTGTATAGCGGGCCTCAATAAATTACTGTTATTTCCATGTAAAATTAGCAATTTGACTGTTAGCGTTTGTCGAGTCTATCCAGCATTCCAACTCTTCGACGCGCCGGCTGGACGCAAAATGCCAACCAAGCAAAACAAAAGAAGTTCAAAACAGAAGATTCACCTGATGGCCTACAACGTCTTCCAAAATGAAAAAAAAAAACACTTTGGAGCTTAGCCCTTAGGTGTGTATTTGTCGGCGGACCTTGAAGCTTTCGACGAAGTCAACGTTGCATGACTCGCAAAACTCGGCTCGGCCTAAAAAGCGCTAAAACGTTCAGTACAAAACAAAACAATGGCGATAGGCGCGGATCTCAGAAGCTTAAAATTCTATGAGGGAACTAGGTATAATAATAATAATAATGTATTTAAGACCCATCATACACTCACAAAGAGAAAGGTGGAGCATAAATACAAAAAAAGATGAAAAAGTAATTTACGGAGAGACTAACTTCGAACCAGTTAATATATATATATAATAATGAACCAGAAAAATAAAAAGAAAGAGCAACAACAAAAAAAGACAACAAAATCAGAACTAGAAAACAAACATAATCCATCTAGCATTACATCTAGGAAAAAGATTCTTAGATCCGATTAGTCCCTTTTTTTAATGTTTATTTTTTTTGTCTTGTGCATTTACTACATTATTGAAAGCTCAGTGTATTTTTTCCTTTTATTTATCTGTACTGCGCTATTTTCCTCTTCTTAAGTGCGTAAATAAAATTTCATCATAATATAAAATGCAGAATAAGCAAGACGGGTCCTTTAAGATCAAGTTTCGAAAACCCTGCCGAAAAATCTGATAGCATATCCGCGCCGTTGGCTGCGGTCTCCCCATTCTAAACTTTCTTTTCTTTTCCATTTTAGCGAAAGTACCCGGAAACCGCGCGTAACAGTGCCCTCTATCGTCTTATTAGCGAACCACCAAGAGATACAAAGTGTTAATACTGCTGACGACGGGACGCCGATTTTAGTGCAGTCCTGCGCTTCATGTAAGTAGAAAAGATTATAATAAGATAGAAATTTTTTACCACGATGCAAATAGCACTAGAGCTAAAGAAAGCTTCAGACACGCCATTAAAGCACAATGGGCACTAACTATGCTTTAATTTTTATAAAACACATTTCTGACTTCCACTAAATAGCGCTTCAAAATTAAGCCGTTTTCTTGGCATCGCTTGTCATTGACTCTTTGGCGTATCGGCGGAGACGTTTTCAGAGCATGGTACTGCAAGGCGCGGAAATTCAAAAACTCTCGGCCATGTACGAAAATCAATAATTTTGCAGAGCTGAGTGATGAGTGAGAATGCCATGGCTGCAAAAATTAACCGTCTCTGTAGCTGGCAGATTGCTCCAGTGTTATCTGTTGAAACTTTCTGTTGTTTGCAGTACCGAAGATTAGTTTTGCTTTCTGGATGTAAAGTTACAACACTCCCAAAAATGTACAAATATAACCGACCTACTTGCAGCTGATTCCAGAGCTTACAAGGAATTCTCAGTTAACACCGTTAATATGATTATTTGTCAGCAATACAAATAATCCGGAGTAGGTAATAACAACGAATGGATAAAAAAAGAAAAAAACGCTTATATCTGTCGAAGCTAGCAAATCGGAGTATGGCAGTCAGCAAAAAACGACAGAATGATATATTAGCACAAATAAGTTGATGAGGAATCTGCTGATTTCTGATGTAACATAGTATTCTAGGGGGGGGGGGGTAATGTGGTAATGTGTGTGTTTTGATCCGCCCATTGAACTTTAATAAAACGCAGATGGCACTTTACACAAGGGAGTTTTGTACCGTGACCAATAAACTATTTTTTGGTTTTTGGTTTATTGGTCACGGTACAAGTCCCTTGTGTAAAGTGCCATCTAAGTTTTAGTATTAATTTCCGGCTTCTACCAGACTATTGTAGTGGTTTGCGAACTCTGTTCACAAGCCCCTTGGTAGCTCAATGCGCCTGCCTTGTAAGTCGAGGGTCCTGGGTTCAAATCCCGGCAGAGGAGCATTTTTGTCTTTCAGTTCACTACTTTATAAGACATGCCATTGGCATACAAAACATAGTAATAGAAAATTCTCCTGTTGATACCCTAGTCGTGGACAAGCCAAATTGTTATTATTATCAATTTTGTTACCAATAATGTACGGACATACTCTAGTTGGATACTATAAGGAATCCTCGTGTAAATATACGAATTCTGAAAATCCAATAACTCCTATATACGGAGAAAGCTTTCGAAGAGCTTTCGCTATATATATACATATTATATTTATCAACAATATTCGTATTGGGCAGATATAGTTGATGTATCGATTCAGAGATGGAATACTCTTGATGACTAACTCTCCTTGCCGATGCAAAACCACCGTGTACCTAGCGGAAGACCTTGGAAGCGGCACCACATCTGTCCCGAACGAGCGCCGTGATTGGTTGACACATGATTCGAGTGTTAAGTTTGTGTCGTTAGTGAGACGTTTTCTCTTTCTTCCTGAGGATCACTGGCATGTTTTGGACTTAGTCATATGGAGTATTGCTCTGTTCAAGCGAAAATAGAGGAATTCAGAAAATCACAGACATCCCAATCATCGTCAACACGACGCGTTTACTTTCGGGTCCTCGGAAAGGGTGCTGGAGGTAATCAGTGAAAGAAATTGCCATTAGCGCTTCTTACTTATGTTGTGAGAGCAACACTTTGGTTTTGTCCCGTTTTTTTGTTTTTTTGGGATCCCAAAACGTAAGTGGAGGGATACCTATGACATCGCAAAAGCTGTCCGTCTGTCCGTTGTTGTTGTTGTTGATTAGATGTTCGATATAGGGGTAAGGCGAATTGCTTCCACGGGTCCGAAAGTGAATATTGAAACCAAAATAGGCCAACCCCAATTGTAAGACATGTAGAGGACTTGTAAGTACAACCGGCTGTTAAACCGTAATCATCTTCGGCGATTAGGGGTTTGGGACTTTTGCTAGTTGGTGTTACCTATTATTTATTTCCGGTGTATTCGATGATTTGATAGCAAGAATAATTTGGTCCCCAGTTGTAAGTAACAATTGGATGTTAGGCTATAATCATCTTCGGCGATGAGGGGCTTGCAACTTTTGCTAGTTGGTGTAGGCGTCAGGGGCGTCACATATAGGGGGAGGGAAGCCCTCCCCCCCCCCCAATGTTATCGGCCAGTCAGTAAAAAATTACCGATTCGGCGCTTCGTGTCCGCGATTTTTCGCAAAGCAGTCGATTTTTTCTTGGAAACTGTATTTTTCTTAAAAACAGTTGTTTTTTGTAAAAGTGGTCTATTTTTTCTTGAAAACAGTCGTTTTTAATGCATTGCCATGATATAACTACCTTTGGGACACAGGAAGATATACACTACATACCTGTTCGAGAAAAGTTATAAGATAATATTCCAAGTTTTCATTTGCCGCGATTTCTACGATTGAAAAGGATAAAGCTCAACTAGGTGCAAGGTCAATTTTGTCCCTTCTTCCGATATTCTTTGTTGATGTTTTTTCAACGCTGAGTAACAGCCTTTGATCATGTGATTACTGATTTGGAACATACCGATTTGAAAGCTGATGCACTCCGCGTTGCCTAGGCAACGTAGATCTACACTGAAAAAAAATCTTGCAGTATTTGCTACTGGGATTAATCTTGTCTTTATTGAGATAAGATTCTTCCTAATTCGGATTAATTTTATCCCAATAGAGATAATGTTAATCCCAGTAGCAAATACTGCATCCTTATTGGGAGAAACTTTTTACAGTGTCAATCGTATGATGGACCGCGTACTGCGACTGGAGCCACAGGAGAAAAGAAGAAAAGAGCTCGAAGAGGTACTGTCAGAACTGTGTGCTGTGCGAGTTCCCGTTGACCAGCGTTGTCGTGGAAATTTCCTTTACAGACAGACATTTTTTTTATCATATTATCATATTTTTTAATTTCATCAAAAAACATATAAATTAAACAAACGGCCACTTTTAAGACAAAAGAATCCTGATTGTGGCAGCAATTCGAACCACCATGAATTCGCTATACCATTCCTTCATTACCCACCCCCCCTTGGGGTGGGGTAAAAAAAAATAAAAAAAATAACACTAAATAAATACCCTTTCCTCTTATCACACTTCTTTCCTTTTCAAAGAATGGGATTTAACCATTCTCTTGGATGTTATCTATTCTACATGCAGTCTTTATGCAGACGACATGGGCGAATGTTGTATTTTGATTATTTGTGTACTAATTCGGATGTTTGTTTTGCTTTTTCGTCTATTTTCTGCACTTACTCCGGGTTTTCTCTTTTTTGTTCATGGTCATAAAGGCTAAACAAATAATATTTGAGTCGTCTATGTTTTAAAGTACTCCGAAATGATGGAGAGGAAAGCCAAGAAGAAATCCTCCTTTAATATTTTGTTTATATATATATATATATATCGGTCACTTAATCATTTTGCAATGATGACTTTACTCTACAAATCATAAGGATACTGGAACACTTTACTTTATTTTTAGGGCATGACCAGGAATAGTGGGAACTTCTTTAAGAGTACTAATTCGAGCAGAATTAGGTCAACCTGGATCACTTTTGGGAGATGTACGGGGGGATTATAGGGGGATATGGGAGATTATACAATGTATTTGTTACAGCCAGAGGCTTTACTAGCCAAAATGTTTGGGGGGGGGGCAAGGTATTTACCGACTGTCTGGTCATTTTGACCGACTGTTTTTGCAGATAAAAACGACTGTAGTTGAGAAAAAACGACTGTTTCGACGAAAAATCGGCTGATTTTAAGAAAAACTACTATTTTTAAGAAAAATGACTAGTTTTACGAGAAACCGAATCTTTTAACAAAAAATCGACTGTTTCCAAGAAAAGATCGAAAAAATCGCGGCGCTTCGCACCGACTGGCCGACAACATTCGAGGGGGGGGGGGCTTCCCCCCGGCCATCCCCCTAGTCGTGACGCCCCTGGTTACAGCTCATGCATTCGTTATAATTTTCTGTATAGCTATACCGACCTTAATTGAAGGATTTGGAAACTGATTAGTTCGTCTTGGCGCATATATGCTTTGCATTCTTTTTCAAACGGGTCATATCCGTAGCGCCTCCCACTACGCTTGCGGCATTTACAGCGAGACAAACTTGCGGGTTCAGAAATTTCTAGTAAAGAAAAGGTGCGGTCCGCATACACCAAGGAAACAACGGAGACTGTATAATTTTTTTGTTATGTCCAGAATAGGAAGTTATCGGAGCCAGCGCTGGTGAACGACTGAATGAGTTTCATCAGGGACGTTCACTATCGCTAGTGGTGCTAGTATCGCTGCTATTCAGTTGTGTGTCAATTTTGTCAGGTCTTGGCCATCCTCCTTAGCAGAGCAAAACAACGATAGAGAGTAGCGCCAAGACTTGTAAAAGGTGACACACACTCGAATAGTAGCGACACTAGCACCGCTAGTGATAGAGAACATCCCTAATGAAACTCAATCGGACATGCACCGCGCTGGCTCCAATAACTTCATATTCTGAACACAGCAAAACAATATGCAACCTCCCCTTTCTCCTCGATCTGGGCAGACGGTATCTTAGCTTTACTATAAATTTTTAAACCCGCAAGTTCGTCTCGCTTTAAATTTCGCAATCTAGTGGGCGGCGCTACGAGTATGGCCCGATTGCGAAACATGGAAAGCATAGGTCTTGGCGCTACTCCCTAGTGTTATTTTGCTCTGCTCCGGAAATAGCATACCCGCGACTGAATAATTAAGATCCTGAATAATACCTGACACACTCACGCAAGGTGCTCTTATAGATCAGACGATTCCGAGCCGGGGAACTCGCCACTGCTCCTCCCATGTCTACAGATTCATGCAGGTCCATCTCCGTCAGTCCGGTGTCGGCAAAAGAGCCACTACAGTTCGATTAGGGACAGCTGAGGCACAACATACTAAGGCATGCCAACAGCAGTCTACATCTGTCACTCATCATGGAAGGCCCGCTGATCCCAAAAAAGCCAGAAAGCAGGTAAGACTTGAGGTACGAATTTCGCTAAAAGGATCCGTCTTACCTATAATATGAACGCAACCTACTTCCATAATCACTCCATACATTTCTAAACCCGGAATTCCCGATTTCGTACGGTACATCCTAACCCCTCTAACAAAACCACGCTGACTTTCTCACTTGCCGTGTTTTGCTACCTTCGACGTGTATCACGCTGTCGACGGTTGTCTGCGAGAAGTTTTTCCATCAGAGAAACCGGTTACGTAAATTGTTTTCCTGTTTTCGCTATAAGTCAACGGGTCTCGGCAAAGGCTTAAAACAGCCAAAACCGTGGGTTATTTGCTGAAAGCACAGCCTAGTTTTAAAGGATTCAAATATTTTACAATACTGTAAGTTGAAGAGTAAGTAGTGCGAGGGGTCCTTTAAAGTAAAACTCTTATTAAGAAGTGGTTCTGGCCGTAAAACGGCTGAGAAACATCGTTTTTCGAAAACACCAATACTTGCCTCGTGCATTTAGAACGTGTTTCACCCTAAGTACCATAGTTACTGCGCACACGTCGCGAAATCTAGCTTTTTGCCGTCAAGGCTGGAACGATTTTTTATTTTCCTGCAGAATATCATGCCACCGGCGAACCCGACCACTCACGTTATAGAGCTGCGTAGTTACCACGCTTAGCACGCTCCCGAGCATGGTAAGCAAGTAGTTACTGTTTCGAGAAGGTTGGATGAAAATAGTAACTAATACTTACTATTGTTAGAAGGGTGGAACCCGCTCTTAGTCGTTTTCTTGTCAGAGCTTGTCGACACTGTCCAGGCTCTATGACGCGGAGGCTTGACACAAAATATTTAAAATGTGGGGGCGCCGTGGCTAAAAAAGTGGGAAGGGTTAAGCAAACAAAAAGACTCGGGATCCTCTCGGGAGAGTTACGAATTCACACTTACTTGTTTACTTCTACTACTTGCTAATCTCTTTTATTACTTGTGCCTCCTGTGTCATGCCGTGCTGTGCCGTGCCTCTTTTTAGTCGATCTCGGCTAATAGCTCGTAGTCTCTTTGTTTTTGCTCGTAGTCTCTTTGTTTTTCCCTCTTTTTGTAGTTTTGTCTTCTACTTTTCTCGTACTCCGTCTATGCCTTATACTTACTGATGTGTGAAAAATAAAAGTTATTGATCTAATTAAATTGCTTTTGCTAGCGACAAGGCCGTGTTGCCTGTCGACGTCACGGTCTTGAAGTTTACGCTGGCTCTCTGTAGCTAGTTTTCCAGATCACGTCGTTCCAGTCACTATCTACTGTTCTCTTGAAAGTGTCTGTTGTTTCGGCACGTCAAAGCGAAATTTTACGGAACCATATTTAAGCCACTTTCACATTAACGCGTTGAGCCTTTCACACTAAGCTACGCAACCTCTGCGTCGTGCTTGCATCGACGCAACGCAGAGCTTACGCAGACAAATAAAACGCAACGCAAGAATAGAACCAAGTTCTTTTGCAACCAAGTTCTTTGGCAAACATTCTTGCGTTGCGTCGATGCGTATGCATCAGATTTGTCAGTGGAAAATGGAAGTTTTTGTAGAAAAACTAAAAGAAAACATGCTGATGATGAAGAAAAACTTGCAACTAGTGAAAGAAATTAAACCGAGAAAGGAAAACTTAAATAAGCATCGAGCTTGGAAGCTTCTCGCGCAGGTGCGAAAGATACGCTACGCAACCTGTACGCAGCGCAAGATAAACGCATACGCAACGCATCGCAACGACGCGTCAATGTGAAAGCAGCTTCAAACCGTTAAAGCCGACGATGAAACCTAAGTTGCGTTTTTGGATGTAGTTTCGGCGTAGTTTCGCTTAACAGCGTTTTTTTTTTGTAAAAAAGTTTTGCTTCATGCCGTTTTATTTGTCCGTTACATTTGCTGCAGTTTCGAACCTGACACTACGCACCTAAAACTACAATCTACCTCGCAAATATATAATTTGACTAGTAGTTTGAGTTTAGGAAACAAGAGCTCAATAAAACGCAAGTAAGACAAAACAGAGCCAAACTACAAACTTTGACGAAACAGAAGTGAATCCAAAACACTAGAGAACTAGAGAAGGAGTAGCCCCACTTAGTTGAATAGAAGGAAAAGGCCAACATGGGCAGAGGTCGGACTGGTGGAAAAAGAAGCGTAAGGGGACGTTTTCGTATGTTTCATCTTTACAAGCCATGATACGGGTTTTGTCGTGGATGCTAGCCATCCTCCTCAAATTCGTTTTCGCGTGAATTGCTTAAAGCTTAACTGAAAAGCCAACTTATTTTTGTGTCATTTAATTGAATACATTGAATTATTTGGATTCTGCTAAGGGATTTGTTTTATTTTCCACTATTTACTCTACACTGTAAATAGTTTTTCCGTATAAAGATTAAAGTTAACTGCAGTATTTGCTACTCGGATTACTCTTATCTTTGCGCAGATAAGATTAATACCAAATAGAGATAAGATGAATCTGAGTCGCAAATACTGCAGTTAACTTTAATCTTTATACGGAGGGACTTTTACAGTGTAGTTATGATGCTTATAATATCTGCGGCCGTCCCCACAACGTAAATTCTACTAAGACGCGGGAAATTTTAATCTCAACACAACACGTGGCTTTTCAGTGGGCAGTGGTGAGATTGGTGAAGATTGCTTAGTGCCTGAACAAAACAAGACCAAAGGTGTCGATGGGATCCCAAAAATCTAATATTTGGTTCATACAATAGGGTCTTGTCTTCGCCAGATCCAGTCTTTGCCAGGCTAATCATCAGAGAAAACCAAGTTCAGATATAAGCCATATCTATTTTGACGATACTGACCGAGACTTCCTGCTTTTCTTCTGTCAAGTTTCCGGTTTCGCCCGAATTCCGAGCAAACTACTAGTCCAGCAAAAATATAAAATTCAGAAACAAATCCAGCGTCGAATCCCTATGAAGAACATCTAATCAACTTTGAATAAAAGTTCGACTTAAAAAAAAAATCAGGTTACAACCGGATTCCCGACTAATTACACGTCCGGGTAAACAATGATTGTCATATACAGACTCAGCCTCTCTTCTTACCCTTAATCTGTCATCTAATCAAACTTTTCCTTTGAACAAATTTTCCGGCTTTGGCCGGATTGCGGGAGAACCAGTTTTCCGGCGAGAAAATGATTTTCACCATCGTGTTCAGCATGTCTTTTTACCCCTAAAACAAACATTTAATCAACTTCAAATGAAGCTTTTACTTTTAACTAACTTTCCGGTTTTCGCCGGATTCCGGACGAGCTACTTGTTCGGAGAGAAAATGGTTTTCACCATCGTGTCCACCATGTCTTCTTATCCCCAAATCAGCCATTTAATCAGCTTCATATAAAACTTTTGCTTTTAACCAACTTTCCAGTTTTTGCCGGATTCCGGACGAACTACTTGTCCGGCGAGAAAATGGTTTTCATTATCGTGCTCAGCATGCCTTCTTACACCATAATCGACTATCACATTAGCTGTTTAAAAATATTTTGTTTGCCGTGCTCAGCATGCCTTCTTACACCATAATCGACTATCACATTAGCTGTTTAAAAATATTTTGTTTGTCCCTTAACTTGAACCCCCACCCCTAAATGTAGGGCTAAAGGGACCATCTACGAACTCGACCTTACTCTTGAACCAAAGAATCCTCACACCAAGTTTTATCAAAATATCTCATTCCCTTCGAGAGTTATAGTGCGCACAGACGGACAGACGGACGGACGGACGGACAGACGGACAACTTTTGCGATGTCATAGGTATCCCTCCACTTACGTTTTGGGATCCCAAAAACAAATCATAAATCTTTCTCGTAAGGCATGTAACAAAAATACGAGCGCATAGAGGTACCACAGATCACACCGAAATTCCACTATTTTAAAATCGATTATTCGTGAATAACGGAACAACGTAGTAACCCACTTTCAGCGCATCTTTAAGCCAATTTAAGTGAATAAGTGATGGGTAACTAGATAGTCCTGTCCCAGCTCTTTTCGATTAAACTTTAATATGACCTTCAGAAATTCCTTCGAGATTAGTTCCTTTTTTGCCCCTAGAGGCGCTAATGTAAAGTGTTGATAGGTTTGTTTGGCTGTTTTCACTTTCTTTTGTGTTTGCCTCTTAGGCCTGGCCATATTTAAAACTGTTTAAATTACCTATGTTTCTATGTGGGCTCTATAATTTGTCATGTTTGTCAGATCTGGCTTCCTGCTGACTGACTTCTTCACGGGGCTTCACCGAAAGCTTAAGGACGACTCAGACGGCGTTCGTAGTTTCGTAAAGTTATTCGCGAAGTAGGTTCTTGTGCCGCTCAAACGAGAATTGAACCGTGTTAACTTTACGAGAATTTTATGTAAATATCCTACTTTTAGGTCCGATCCTAGGGGGGTTGAAGGGGGTATTTTGTGACGTTTTCATCTGCTTTTTGTACCATCTACTCGTCATAAGTGCCATATTGAACTCTTTAAAGTTGAACTTCTTGCCTACTTCCGTTAAGTACTTTCCGCTGGTTTACGGAACAACTTTACGAACTTTGCGAACGACTTTACCAGAGCAAAATAACACTAGGGAGTAGTGGCAAGACCTATGCTTACGGGATTTTATGAAGAGCGTATGGGTGACGCTAGGATTGAGCTCTGCGGTGCTTCAGTACCACTTGGTCTCAAAAAACACCGTTTCTGCCATGATAGTTTATCATTTCTACCGCCAGAGGTAGAAACGATGAGAGAATGGGGGCCTCCAGTTTGCATATCTGCAATACTCTGTATCAGTAAGTCCAAAACACGCCAGTCATCCTCGGGAAGAGCGAGGAAACTTAGCACTAACGATCCAAACTCAACAACTCAGTCCTGTGTTAACCAATCACGGCGATGCTTGGGAGCAGCTTGTGATACCGCTTCCGGCTCTTCCGCTAGGTACAGGGCGATTTTGCATCGGCAAGAAGAGTTAGTCATCAAGAGTATACATTCCATATTTGACGGTGCAAAACGGATAAGTCAGCTACATTTTATTCGAGCTATATTTCGGCCCTTCTTGGCAAGGGTCCTCTTCAGGCTCAAGCCGCTCAAGCTGGAAAATTAACTTGTGGAAAAACATTGAAAGATTCTTCCTTAAATATCTGACTTTATGAACTTCTTCTCTGGAAATTGGTTGTAGTTAAATTTTAACTAAGTTAAATTGTAGGTTGTAGTTAAATTTTAACTAAGTTAAATTTTAACTACAACCAATTTCCAGAGAAGAAGTTCATAAAGTCAGATATTTAAGGAAGAATCTTTCATTGTTTTTCCACAAGTTAATTTTCCAGCTTGAGCGGCTTGAGCCTGAAGAGGACCCTTGCCAAGAAGGGCCGAAATATAGCTCGAATAAAATGTAGCTGACTTATCCGTTTTGCACCGTCAAATATGATTCGCAGTCAGCTTGGGCCGTAGGAACATCTAGTATACATTCCGCTTATTTTTGCAGGTGATCAAGATGCTTCTGCTGATTATCATCCTTTTCCTCATATTTTGGGGACCAAAATTCATCATGGAGATTATCCGCAACAACTTCGACTTCGATAGCTTTACTGGTGGTGTATACAAAGCAAAGTATATCCTGAACCTGCTACCCTTCGTTCATTCCTGTATCAACCCCGTGGTCTATACCTTCATGTCACGGAACTTTAGGGACTCGATGCGGCGACGCTATAGATCCCTGGTGGCGAGATTGCGAAAAGATAGGCGCGACAGCATTGATCAGTCGAAAATAGACCTAATGACGAGATCGTCGTGGCGAAGGTCCGTGTCTACCCCATTGCTGGTGTCGAAAAAGAGGAGGGTGAGTGAAACGACAGAAGTGTGATGTGAAGTCAATGAGAATATCGTCATAAAGAACCAGCCCAGTGGTTTGAGCGTTTGTGACACGGAAGCTATGGACCTCATTTGGCGCGGTTGGCGAAAAGATAGGCGTGATAGCATTTACGAGTCGAAAACTAACCAGTGACGAGATCGTCGTGGCCAAGGTCCGTGTTTACCCCATTACTGGTGTCGAAAAAGAGGCGGGTGAGCGAAACGACAGAAGTGTTATGTGAAGGCAATGAAAATATGATCGTGATTAATCAGCCCAATGGCTTACACATTTGTGACACGGAAGCTGTAGATCCGTATTCGGACGATTGCGAAAAGATAGGCGGTAGCATTGACCAGCCGAAAATCAATCCCGTGACGAGACCGTCGTGGCGAAGGTCGAACCAGCTCAGTGGTTTACGCGTTTATGTCACACAACTTTCGGGTTTCAGTGCGGCGATATTGTAGATCTCTGCTGGCACGATAGAATTGACCAGTCTAAGATCAATCCAATGACGAGATCGTCGTGGCAAAGGGTCCGTGTCCACCCGGTTACTGGTTTCGAAAAACTGAGGGTGAGCGAAACGACCTAAGTCTGATCACGAGTGAAGGCACTGACAAGATCGTCATGGCGAAGTTATGCGTCCAAACCATTACTTGTGTCGTAAAAGTGAAGGGTGAAACCAGTGACTAAATCGTCATAGCGGAGGTCACTATCCGCAGGCTTACTTTTTGCCGTACACGTGGAGCTACTTATATCCTGTTGTGATTGTAAATAACCTGGGAATTCGCGGTTCTGTATTTTGATAAACATTGCAAAATCTCTGTATGGTTTTTTCTTGTAAAATTCGCAACGATAACTTTTTTATCAGTCTTGCTTCTTATCTGGAGACGCAAACTTTTGTTCGCAAATATCGGTATTGTATCGGTAGTCGCGCTCCCCAGCTGTCCCGAGTGCCATTAATGAATAGAAGAAGAAGAAGACTTAAATTTCTCATTTACTGGGGAACATTTACTTTACTCATTTACTGCTGCCAGCCAATATCTTAACTTGCTCTCCACAAAGACATGGTCGTAAAGGAGAAAGGTTTTTTGCTAGGTTTCCGCGGATCCTTGAACTGTGCTGCAAGCTGGTGGCAGCATTCAGGACGTAAGCCAGAATTCAGACCGACCCATAAACATCTCATAAGAAGATCAACCGGAAGGCAGAAAGGGTCGCGCTCCCCAGCTGCCCCGATGCCATTAATGAATAGAAGAAGAAGAAAAACATGAATTTCTCAATTACTTCGGAAAAGTTGGCATTAGAAAGATTAGTTGGGCGGAAAAGGTGTTGATTAAACTTTAGCCGATTATCTACGGGTTGTGACGTCACGCGAAAAGTCCATATTTTCCATTTACTAACGGAACCAATTGTCCCTAGAACGGTTTAGAAGTGTCAAGGCGTCCGGTGCCTCGCTGGCCGCTCGGCTCTATATATATATAGATACAAATATATATTCTGCAACATTAATATAATCGAATTTTCCTATTTCTTTCATGACGTCATGAAAACTTCACGGGCTGTAGGTAATCGGCTAAAGTTTAGTCAATACCGCGGAAAAGGCTTTTTTTACCATGGTGATGTTGGTGATGCAAAGTTGCCACGTTTGGTAATTTAGTTTATTTATTTGTTCGTATTTTCAAATCAGAAATGCCTAAGAAATCAGCAGAATCACAAACAAGATTTTCCGCGCGGTTCCGTTGCTATTTCTTCTTCGGTGATTCGGGAAAACGCCTTACGGCACTTGAATCGAAGGCTGCAAGTGCCATACTTGAATCTACAAGCTACCTGCCGTTATACTGTAAACGAAGTTTGTTAAATGGGGAAACCCAACGAATCGAGGGTATTTATAGGGAATTTGGAATCCTTCAGCAACCGAGGTGATTGGAGGGAATTTCAAACGTTTGCCAACGTGTAGTGACATTACCGGCTATCGTCTAGAATGAATGACAAGTTTCACCGTCCTAGCTTGTCCGGAAGTGTCTGCTAGCAAAAATTTGGACAGAGTGACGAACAGAGTTTACGCGTTTTGGAGCCAACATCCAATTTTTGCTAAAAAGTAAATTGTCATTCCTGCACTGCCGCACTGCGGAGGTTACTACGTAGTAGCTGCGTTCTTTGTGACGGGAGTTCTCACCGGTGGTCTCCAGTTTTTCTTATAAGCCGTTTTTGCATCCACCGGAGACTTCTCACCAGTCTTATAACCCGTTTTTGAACTAACCAGTGTTCGGTTTTATCTCACGGGTGCGGACTAACCAGAACCTGCTCGTGAGCCCGGCTTCAGCGAGGAGTTAGCCAGTTTTCATCAACTCACAGGTGAACCAAAAAAACGCGTTTTAAGGGAAGAACCGGACACTGGTGACTAAACACCAGAGACAGCCCGCAGTGCAACGAACACAGCTAGTGACTCCGCGTACAGAAACAGCGAGAACACGGGGAATGCTTCCAAAGTGGATTTTGTTTTTAAAAAAATGCAGCTGAACGAAATTAGTCTGGATCCACTTTATTTTTGGTTTTGTTTATTCGGATTGTGTTTAATTAATTTAACATTGCACCAAGACCAGCAATAACTGATTCCCCTCCGAATCGGAAAGGGACTCCTTTTTGATGATGGTGATGGTATTCCGCCAACACCAGCAAAAATTGATTCCCCTCCGAATCTGAAAGGGAGTCCTTTTTGATGATGGTGATGACAGTCGGAGCATTCCCCATTCCGTGGGGACTCGCGAGAATACCGGGAGTGAGTCCCCGGGACAAACAAAAGCGCGGGAACGGCGAGAATACGCGTTTAGTGGTGTGATGATGCTGATCCTAGAAGAAACAAATAAACAACCCCTCCAAAAATATTTACTGTATAGAAACCAATAAAAAAGAGACAGAAATTTGTTTATTAATTATGTTTTTCACATCCAACTTTGGAAGTGAAGACGAAGAATTTTTGGGGCTCTACTGATAATTTTAGTAAGTTTTTGGGAGTTTTCTTAAAGCCAGGCTTCACCTTCCGGATTCCCAGACGTCGGGGGCTTCCGCATAGCTAAGCCAACCCTTCCAGATTTTCATGATAAGATGACAGCTAATTTTGCTATTCTTCAACATTTCTTAGATGTCCCCTTTACATTTCAAATATCTCTTGCATCCCAATCACAACTGCCAATCATTTTCCCTTTTCTTCCTACATTTGCATATTTGTTTGTCTCTCGAACGGGTTGCTTCTATGGGGCACTGTCTAGGGAACCCGGAGCCGTACTTTATATCCTACGGGCTAAGGAACCGGTAGTTCTCACGGAAATCAAACCATATGAGCTACGATTCCGGGATCTGACGTCATTGACTAACGGAAACTTGTATGTGCTGGCTCCCGTTCCGGTAGTAATAGAAATAGCTCACGGAAACTTCATCCTACCAGCTTCTCGTCCGGTAGTCTCAAGGAATTATGTACTCAGAAGCTAGGGAGCCGGTAGGTGATACCGGAAACTATACAGTTGAAGCTTGTGTTCCGGTAGTATCTACATGGAATATAGAACTCACGATTTGGATGAGAGATAGGATGCCGGGATTTTCACTGACTTAGAGAAAATAACATGGGAAAAAAATGAACTACCGGAACCCATATATTGGGAGCTAAGGTACCGGTAGCAATAATTATTTGGTTGAAAATGACCAGCTCACGGACACAAACGACCATGGGCTAGGGTTCCGGTAGTCCCAAAATTAGAATTTTGAACTCACGGACCCATGTCAGTGCATACTATAAGGGAACCGGGAGTGAATATTCTTAACTCACGAACCCAATTCCCGTGGACTAGGGTTCCAGTAGTGCCAAAAATTAAAATTATAAACTCACGGACACGTGTCAATATGGTCTTCGAGTCCGTTAGCATATATTATCAGGTCACGGAACCTAACTTCTATGGGCTAGGGTTCCGGTTGTGCGTGATTATACTTATTAATACTTCTTACCCCATGAGTTGATAATATTGCTACCCGACTCTTAAGTCCATATTGACACCGTGAGTTCGTTTTTGTTTTGCACTACCGGAACCCTAGCCCATGGGAGTTGGGTTCTGTCAGTTAAGGTTTGAGAAGGCATTCGACAAGATTTGTCACGAAATATTGTTATATAAATTAAGCCATGGTGGGATACGAGGACCAGCACACGATTTTATCGCATCTTACCTATCAGGTCGCTCCCAAGTAACAACTATTAATAAAACAGTTTCGGATCCATGCTTATTGTCAAATATTGGTGTCCCTCAGGGTTCAATTCTGGGGCCCCTGCTTTTCCTAATATACATAAATGACCGACCATCAGCGACAGAAAACAACGGTCTGAATGTCCTTTTCGCTGATGATACCGGATCAACACTTGCAGGACAGTCGGAAGAGGATATCAAAGAGAAGCTGCAAATCGTGTTTTCCCAACTGATTGTATGGCTAAAAGCTAATCGTTTGTCACTAAATGCCGCCAAAACGAAATTTATCATTTATAGTAGAATTGGACACAAAGCAAAAGGAATTTCAACAATAACTGATCAGGCTACAGATATTCAAATTCAAAGGGTAACTTCACTCCGGTATCTTGGTATAATTATTGTTGAAAATCTATCGTATAAAGAACATTGTAATAGATCACGGGTTAAAGTTGCACAAGGAGTTGGTATAATGCGGAGGTTTCAACATTTTTTCCCGTATGAAATTCTACGCCTAATTTATTTTGCTTTGATGCATTCGCATCTTACGTATTGTCCTATGATTTATTTGGCAACATTCAAATATCATGTGAAACCGATACAGACTCTTCAAAACCGGGCTCTTCGAATTTTACAAAAATATTTACCGTCCCCTTCTTCTTATCCTAACAATACTACAACTGAAACTCTATATTTGTTAACTAATATTTTGCCTGTTTCAGAATTATTCACTCTTCATTCTTTTTTATTTAAGGTAAAATATGACCGGTCGGAACTACCTTCGTACTTTCGTTCGAGTAATTTTTTCCCTGAGCAACCTGACCATGCTTATGAAGCCCGTCATAAATGGAAAATGCAGCACCTCAAAGTAACCACTGAGAGATCGCGGTTCTCACCATATTTTTCGATCACGGGCTCATGGCATCTGTATCTACCACATATTGATTGCAGCAAATCTCTTCCAAATATAAAAAGCAACTTCATTCTATACTTATAAATAAATTCAAGAATCATCGATAAAAAAATAAAAAAAATAAAGTAAATTCTTATTTGTATGATGTTGATATGTTTTGGTTGGGTTCTTTATGAGTTGCCGGCCATCGTTAACCCTCGCTTGCGCATTGTTTTTTTTTTGGGATTTCGGGTTGATCCTACCGAGTGTCGGTGGGTTTGTGGGGCGGGTTCCCCTCTGGTGGTGAGTCATGGAATTATTAACATTTATTTATATAATTAGTTATATGTAAAATATGTGTGTTATATATTGTACCGGGTTTTTGTCAATCGACCTTGTGTCCCCGGCTTGACCCTCTATTTATTTTGATTTTATAAAGAAGTATAAATTAAACCTTGAACCTTGAACCTAAAAATATTCACTCCCGGACTCCTAGTCGACACTGACATGGGTCCGTGAGCTCAGCCAATAGCCATCTGTGTCCGTGAGCTGGTCCTTTTCAACCAAATAGTTGTTGCTACTGGTACCGTATCTCTGAATATATGGGTTCCGGTAGTGGATTTTTCCCCATGTTATTTCCTCTAAGTTAAAATGAAAATCCCGGCATCCTAGCCCTCATCCAAACTATTCCGTGAGTTCTATATTCCACGTAGACACTACCGGAACAGAAGCTCCAATTATACAGTTTCCGGTACAACTACCGGCTCCCTAGCTTCTGAGTACACAATTCCGTGAGACTACCGGAAGAGAAGCTGGTGCGAATCCGTGAGCTATTTCAACTTACTACCGGAACGGGAGCCAGCACATACAAGTTACCGTTAGTCAATGACGTCAGATACCGGAATCGCAGCTCATATGGTTTGGTTTCCGTGAGAACTACCGGTTCCGTAGCCCGTAGGGCATAAAGTACGACTCCCGGTACCCTAGACAGTGCCGGGAAGGCACTGTTGTCCCGGTTCCCTAGACAGTGCCTTCCCACAGTTTTCGCGATGCGCTTCGCTCGCCAGAAAGTGATTCCGAGATCTCGCGAAAACCCTCCTTACGGCACCTTCCAGACATCCGGAACCTGGGGTGTCCAACACCCGGACTTCCAGACGTTTTTGGCCTGGCTTCACCGCCTTCACCTTCGAGATCCGTCTCGACGAAAACGGCTATCTAGAATCTGGAAGAAAAATCTAGAAGGTGAAGCTTTTCTGAATCTGAAGGCTTTTAGGATTTGGGCAGAAATTTCTGAATCTGAAGGCTTTTAGGATTTGGGCAGAAAAAATCCTGGCGTGTTTTTCAAAGGTCGCGGCTTATTTCTTGGATCACCATTTGGCAACACTGGGGAGGCTTTGTTATCATTCCAAATTCCAGTCCCAAGTTGTTTGAAAGCCAAGCCAAGCCAAGTTGTTTGAAAGAAGATATCCTGCTGGTATATTGAAATCCCAAGAAGTCTGTGTCAATGGGGCTGCTGTATCTGCTGGAACAGGTAAGTTGAGCAATGGCTGGCAGTGCAATGGAAATTAATTCAGAGGCCTCTAGTGTTGGGCGATATTCAAATTTTTCGATATATCGATATTTTCACTTTCGATATTTGATAATCGATATATCAATATCGATATTTCGGTACCATGTTTCGCTATAGTATAGGTCTCGTTTCACAAAAATTTAAGAGCAAAACTGTCATAAAAAAGCATCTTGCATCAACTCAAACTTCGACTGAATAAAAACTTAATTAAGAAGAACACATTGCACCAATTTCGGACATATAAATGTAACTTATATTGAATTACTGACAATAATTATAAATGAAAAAATATCGTTTTCGATATCAATATTTACGTTTCGATATTCGATATCAATATTTGGTCCGATATATCGTTATCGATATTGAATATCACCCAACACTAGAGGCCTCCTTTTAGAGTCTAAACCAAAGCAACAGAGCAAAAATACCTAACTTAAAAAATTAGCCTAGGTCAGCCTCAGATAGACTTGTATCTGATTTGCTTTGCATTTGAAAAGTAGTTGAGTTTCTGAATAAGTAACTATCCTAGTTCCCGAACGATTTTCACAGTTACTGGCTGATTTCTTTTTAAAAAATTGCAATAGATTTCCCGAGCAGATAGAAGAGAACTGTCATCAATTGATCATGCATTGTAAAACTGGCTTACTTACTGGTACGTGTCACCTTTCCACTTTGAAGCGGATGGTGGAAACAGTATTTTTTCCAAACCATCTACCGGTAGTAGCATTTCTCAGTTTCCAAACGCCAAGACATCAGAAAACCGTTTGGGATACCAATGTTTGGAACCAGTTCCTGAATTTTTCATCTCAGTTGGGCCAGAGTTAGGCTACCGAATTTAGAATCAAAACCGAAACTGATTGTTGGTTCAGTTTCCAAACGGCACACTGTGTCTTCCTAGCCGCAGCACCGGCGTAAACACTAATTGAGGGTTAGCTGCATTCGTTTTCATCCTTCCAACTGTCATTTCACTTCAAGCGTACTTGTTATAACGCCGTTTATGTACGGCGTTGAACTACCGAGAATAAGATTTTTTCTTTGTACGGTTGAACTGCCGTTTCATTTCTCGCTCCTGAAACAAAGAACTAAGGTGGAAAGTTAGTTTCAGTATTTTGGTTCGGTTATTAGGAGCAAATTTTCAACATTCTCCAAAAAACATTGAACTTGTTAACCAGGTATAACTTTTCTCCAACAGGTATGTTATGCATATCCTTCAGTGACCGACGGTCAGTTATATTACGATAGTCTTCACACAGAAAATAAGCGGTGGAAATGTGAGCATGATGCGAAGTCGTATCAGCCTCCAGAGAGGATGATATGAAGTCATCAGCCTCCAGAGAGGATGATATATCATACAGGTATCTGATACCACTGTCTAAAGTTTTGTAGTTACTGTGGTGTCTGCTACCTCATTAAAAATGGTATTTTTCCAGTTATTGTGGTATCTGGCCAGTAACCGTGATATCTGATATTTGGATACCACGATCGGACCGTGGTATCTGAAAAAGTCGTCTCACTTTCATCAGTAGCCTACCAACAATAGACCCTAGGATTTTGTCAAATTGGTGGGAAAGAAGTTTGACGTTATATTATTTTTGTTAGATTTATTGGGTACGTAGTTGTTGTTAGTATAGTAAAATTTTTAACAAGCACTGCATGTTCGAATTTCTGTTCTCCACAGTGCTTGTATAATGTATTTGTATTTTTGTGTAAAATTAAAAAACTTGAAATTTAACCTGTTTGGCATTTAGTGGTGTGACTGGATATCAGTTTTTCTTTTGGGATGATTTTAAAAAGCAACCCTGGTGTCAGATACCACAGTAAGTGCAAAACCGACCAATTGCAGATCAGTTGCAGATCCAGTTATCGTGGTAACAGATACCATGGTATCTAGAAAAACGCAATTAATGCCCTTAAGACACAATAGAAGTATATTTCTTAGAACCATTTTTAACTTGTAGAAGAGGTATCCAAACTTGGATTACATAACCTTGAAATTGGCTTCAGTTATGTTAATAGGAAATGTCAGTCAACCACAAATCTTTGATTTTTGGATACCCTATGCCAAAGGCTGGCAAAATGGGCCGCGGGCGAAATTTTGTGTAAAACTAATTTTAATGCATCACTTAAGATTGTTCCTTTAATGTAAATTGGTATATTTAAATTCACACATTCACCTTTTCATCTCAACTTTAGATAAAAATCTAGCATTGCATACCCTATGCCTAATGCTAGGTATGCTATGCCAAATGCTGGATACTCTAACCCAGTAAAATATTGATGATTTGACTGGAGCTCAGAAATCAACCAATCAGAATTCATCTGTAGTGGGGTAGGTCAGGGTTAGATTAACAACAGGTATGCAGCATATGGCATAGGGTATCCAGCGTAAGACAGTTTGATGCAAACGTCAATCGGTAAAAATAGTCGGTAAATATTACCAGCCAGTTGCTGCAGGTTAATACTAGGCAAATTGATCGAATGATGTTCACTTCTTTGCACTTATGAAACACTTGTATGGTATTAAAGCTACGTTTACACGGAGGGTATTTACCCGTACTCCGTGGGTATTTTCCCCCGCAACAGCAACAATTCCCCGGTATTTTGGACTTCAATTTCGCGAACTTTTTACCCGGGGATTTCTTTGTCGAATGGTATTCTTCGACGTCAGCAACAACAAAATCGGATTTTCCAGCAATAATTTTGATCATGTCCATATAAGAAGTGATCCAGATGGACACATGTTGGTGTCCATTGTAGAGAGATATCCTGAGCCTTACAGCCTTGGAATCTATTGGCACATAACAGTACTCTACCTTGAAAAATACCCAGGTACCTTGTGAACACTTTCCCCTCTGGTGTGGGGGGAAAACTCCCGCCCTGTAAATGTTCCTTAAAGCACAACTCTTACTACAAATGATCTTTTCCCTATGAAATGAATCAGGAAAAACGTTTTTAGAAATACCATTACTTTCCACCTAAAACTAGCGATTCTCTTGTTAGCGCTTGTCTACTTTCTAGCCGTCCTGCTCTCCGACGCGGCGGCTGGGCGCAGAACATTTGAAAACTGAACATGCCTTAGCTGAAAAGTAGGAAAACTAAGCAAATAAAAGAAGTAATAAACAGAAGATTATCTTATAAGTAGCCTAGTAAACTGGTAGACAAAAATGCTCCTCAGCCGGGATTTGAAATCCCTTATGAGGAGCATTTTTGTCTATCAGTTCACTACTTATAAAATGTTTCCATCTCAAGGGCGTCTTCCCCATTAAAAATTATATATTTGGTTTTATTTGGTTTTCACCATGAGACCCCGTCTTGTGGGTCCTGGTTTGTCTACGTGGCTCCGACAAGGAGTCCTAGACTTCTAAATTATATTCGAAAAATTGTTTATGGTATTGGTCACGGTACAAGTCCCTTGTCTAAAGTGCCATCTATATTATAGAAGATTATCACATGCTTATGTGTGAAAGAGTTGGTATCGGACGTTCAAGATTCCGGCAAACTTTTCGTTGGGTGAAGGGGAAAACTCGGCAAGGCTGAAAAAGCGCTAACAATTCGTAGTTACGAAATGAAACAATGGAGAAAGTGGGGATTTTAGAAGCTTATAATTCCATATGGGAGCTAAGTCTATTATAAAAGGCAAAATAAGCAAGAGGGGTCCTTTAAAAGTCATTCTTTATTTTAGGTACCAACGTACCATTTGCTCATTGAAGGTGTCCTACTGGTATGGGTCCTGTGGCTTCTGCTTCGAAAAAGTACCAATACTGTAGAAGACAGGGCCCTGTCAGAAAAAGAAAAGCAAGAACTAATTTTAGAGTGGGATCCCGAACCACTAGTCCCAGCCAGTTTCATTCCAGATGAGAATATTCTAAATGTACCTGTTGTTGAGAGTCGTTTTGGTAAAGAAATCATTGTGAACTCTAAGAAATGCTTGAACATGGCATCACATAACTATTTGAACCTCTCAGAAAATAACAAAATAGATGAAAAAGTGATAGAGTGTCTGAAGGAGTATGGTGTTGGTTCCTGTGGACCGCGAGGATTTTATGGTACAACAGGTATGTGATTCACTTCCTATGGCTCTGATGCGGTGAAAACGCATTTGTTTCAGTGCTGTTGCTATCAGCTTTTAGGATACCTTTTAGTAAATAAAAAAATTATTAATGTATTTCCTTAATGCCATTTACAAGTGCTATCTGTGTAAACCAGCACTTGATAATAACATATACTGTTAAAATTAACAATTTGGCACCTTTCGGACTATTTAACTTCCTCCAAGTCCTTTTCGAAAGTTTGAAAAGGGAAGATAAAGAAATTTCAGTCGGGGTCATACGAAATGACCAGAGGGATAAATTCGATATGTCGCCATTGAGCTTAAAACGATAAACCGTGGGGTAAAACTCGGTTAAAAATACAAAACACACATCAGAGGTCCCAGCATCGTGCCTTGTGGGTTACCACAAAGAATATCTGGAAAGCTAGGTATATTGCTTAACATAACACATTGAGTCCCGTCCGTTAAAAAAAACTAACAATTAACCGGACAGTAATGTCTAGAAATTTACTAGATAATAAATAAGCAAGTAGTGTCCAGGATATCGCAGAAATTGGCCAGGTTGCTCGCCGCGTCTATAGACTCCCGCGGTTCTGCAGTGGCTGATCACTCAATGAAGTTGTGAGGTGATCCAAAGCCTCTCTGCACTAGCGAATATTTGGATCGCATAATATGTTAGTCAGGAATACAGCTGCTCCCCTCTTCAGCTTCCTACGAGTGAGAAGGGTCGTTCGTTGAGACGCACCCCTATCCCTTTTTGTGTTTCTCGTTTGTTATGTTATATGGCCCTTAGCTGAAATAAAATTATTATTATTATAGCATGAATATTGCGCACCAGCCTGTGCCAACATGCAGAAAATAATCTCCGAAGCTTTAATAATAAAAATAATTTATTACGGCCCGCTATACAACAAGTGAAAGAGCGGAGTAGTAGTAGTAGTAGTAGTAGTATAGTTTTATTAACAAAACAATTAAGGGTCTCGCAAATAGCACAGCAAAAGCACTGCTTGCGAGGATGTGCTATTACACAACACAAAAGAAGAAAAAAAGTGAAATAAGGAATAAGAGGGTGAAACCATGTACCAAAACACCCCACAAAGTTATTTAGCCTACACCACAGAAAAAACATTATATTTTCTAATCCCAAGGCAAGAAAAATAAAGAATTCGAAAGTATACCTACCAAGCAACTCCATACGTAGCTCATAGCTCATTAGATCCCCTTTGTCATAGGGAAAGAGTTTGGCCGGCTTGATGCTGCTGCGTTATAGGGTATTTTTACCATGAAAAGTGTTAAAATACCAGACGCTGGGCAAATCCAACGTTTGGCTTAGCCTGTTGAAAGATCAAGTATTTTGCTGGTTTAGGCAAGTGCTCCCAGATTGATTTTTTCAACAACATTCTGTCATCGGGAGAATCAAAGAGAGTAAATTCGGCTAAAATTGTTTTATATTATAGAGCCCCATTTAAACTTGGAGAGCAAGATTGCCAGCTTTCTTGGTGTTGAAGAAGTAGCTCTGTATTCCTACGGCTATTCGGCCATTGCAAGTGCAATTCCAGCATATTCCAAACGCGGTGACGTCATTTTCGTGTAAGTCTGCCACTTTTAACCGTTTAAATTGATTGACTGGTTTATTACTAACCATAGGTAGTTAGTAAATCGAAACTTACTCGCAAGAGGAGTTTTCAAGGACCCAATTAGTGGCTAAAATGTCACATTTGTAGCTTATTTGCAGATTTTCAAGGAAAAAACAAGGCTGTTGATTTTTTTATTGATGCGAAAAGAACGGGGGAGACTACTTTCTAAAGTGACCTCTCTTCTCCGGACTGTCGGCGAAGTCGTATTTATGTTTTACCAAGGTTTGCTACCCGTTAAAAATGATCCTTCAAGTCCGTATCTCACTAATCCCCCTAGCTCACTCACAAGTTGCTTTTCTTATTGTTAGAAAAATAAGCCGTGGGGCCTTCAGTGATGTTTTTCTCTCACCTCACAAGCCTTTTTTGTTTAGTTGTAGAATAGAATGGAATAAAATGTTATTTTTCAAAAGCAGCTGTCACAGCGTTACCGCCGAATTCGACCTTTTCGTCATATAAAAAATGATGAATAACATAACACTCTAGCACTCTATGGTCTTGTCACGAAAGAAGAAAAAAACACTAAAAAGGACTAACTTATCGGTTATTGCGCAACTCAACAAATGCCGGAACAAAACTCCTTCTATATCTTTCATAAAGAGGGGCCACAGGTGCTAGTTTGGGGATTTTCTGGGATTTCTCTCGCTGGGGTCTAGTACGTATAGGAAAATAGGGGGGGAGGGAGAATATTATTGTGACTGTGCCTTGGCCTTGCTTTCGGTTAGCTGTATGATTATTTAGCTGATGGATATTATTGGGTATGACTCGTCATGTTGAAGTTATTTTTCGTTATACTTTTTTTTTGTGTGCGCTCGAGCTCTGCCCTCAGCAGCGGAAAGTGTTAATAGTTTGTAAATAAAGATAAACTTGAACCTTTAACCTCCAATGAAGAAACACCAGGTTCAGTGGAGAAGCCAGTCAGTTTTGCCTGCACTGTAATAAGTTTCTCCGAGTAAGGATTAAAGTTAACTGCAGTATTTGCTGCTGGGATTAATCTTATCTCTACTGAGATAAGATTAATCCGAATTAGAGATAAGATTATCTTTTTAGAGGCAAGATGAATCCCAGGAGTAAATACTGCACTGCAAGATTTGTTTTTACAGTGTGGTCATGTCAATTGTGCCTGTCACAGCCTTACCGAAGATGCGGTTAATGCTGGAACTATCAATAATTTCAAGTGCATTGATGATGGGATTTTTAACTCGGACCAGTTCGACGACTCAAAATTTCTTGGAGTTATTTAGAGGCGAAAGCCTTTTCTCTTTCTTTGTATTATTATTATTATATGTTCAGACTCCGTGGCGAAATCTGGACTTGTCAATCCTATTTCAGTGCTCATCTTTTACTAAATACAAACCCATCGATAAGATAAGGCAAGATTTCAAGCATCAAACTTTCTTCCGGTACATAGCAGCACATTTCCTACTAGAAAAAAAACAAAAAATAAAACGAAAAAAAGAACTGTTTGCAGTTTTACCTAAAAAACATCATAAATATGCCATTCCCAGTTATTAACAGACGACTCATTAATGTTTAACTGAAAAGCCAACTTATTTTTGTCATTTAATTGAATACATTGAAATATTTGGATTCTGCTAAGGGATTTTTTCATTTTACACTATCTGCTCTAGTTATGACGTTCAGAATACCTGCGGCCAACCCCACAGCGTAAATTCAACTATGATGCGGGAAATTTTAATCTCAACACAAACGCGGCTTTTCAGTGGCCAGTGGTGAGGTCGGTGAAGATTACTTAGTGCCTGAAAAAAAATCAAAAAAAATCATAAATCTTTCTCGTAAGGCATACAACAAAAATACAAGCGCATAGAGGTACCTCGAGAGATACCACAAATCACACGGGAATTCCACTATTTGAAATCGGTTATTCATGAAAAGCGGAACAGCGAAGTAACGCATTTTCAGCGGGTCTTCAAGCCAATTTAAGTGCATAAGTGATGGGTAAGTAGACTCTCCTATCCCAGACCTTTTCGGTTAAACTTTAAGCTCGTGGAAAGAATTTTGGCATCGGGGAGTCGAGAGAAAAGAGTACCAAACGATAAGCAAAAGTGTAAGAGACACTACAATTAACAACCCAAAAGAAGTGAATTGTAATTTTTATGAAAAGTTTACAGGTATCAGGAAAAAAAGAGGAGAGGTGGTTTAAGCAGATAATAGCGTATTTGAGCCCGTCTTTAAAGGACCCATAGCACTATTTACTCTTCAACTTACAGTGTTTTAAAATATTTGAATACTTTAATACTATACTATGCTTTCAACAAATAACCCACGGTTTCGGTTGTTTTAAGCCTTTCCCGAGACCCGTTGACTTGTAGCGAAAAACAGGGAAACAATTTACATAAACGCGCAAAACTTGTCGGAGACAACCGTCAACAGCGTGATACACATTGAAGTTAGCAAAACACGGCAAGTGAGAAAATCAGAATGGTTTTGTTAGAGCGGTTAGAATGTACCGTACGAAATTGCGGTCTCCGGGTTTAGAAAGATATGGAGTAATTATGGAAGTAGGTTGCATTAGTATTATAGGTAAGACAGGTCCTTTAAGTTAAAATCCTCGACGATCGGTCTACAGGATTTAGTATTAGGTTTGATGCTGTATGAGTCCTACCTGACCATTCACCTTTGGAAACAAACGGATGGCGGTATTGGCACTTCCGTTTAACTGAATCATCTCTCTATTTGCTTTGTCAATAGCCCTGTACGAGCCTGGCAGATAAAGACTGTCGGTGCTTTCCTCGATTCAGTGACTCACAGTTTTCACTCGACATGCTAGTTGCGTTTTTGCAGATACCGTGGTATCTGATACCACGGTCTAAAGTCGTTTCGCAGTTACCGTGGTATCTGATATTTTTGCAGTTACTGTGATATCTGGCAAGGTACCGTGGTATCTGATATTCAGATACCACGGTAACTGCGAAATACAATTTAGACCGTGTTATCAGGCTACTGCAAAAACGACTAATACTCTTGATGACTATCTCTCCCTGCTGATGCAGAATCTGCGGGTACCAGCGTAAGAAAGCAAGAAGCGGTGTCGCAGCTGCTCCCAAAGATCGCCGTGATTGTTTGACACCGGATTTGAGTCGTTGAGTTTGAGTCTCTACGGACACGTTTACTGCTTCTTCCTGAGGATCACTGGCATGTTTTGGACTTAGTCATATAGAGTATTGCAGATCCAGTTACCGTGGTAACAGATACCATATCTGCAACAACGCAACTACTGTGATGAAACTGGGATGGCACAAAAGGCCTGCAACAACGCAACTACTGTGATGAAACTGGGATGGCACAAAAGGTCATAGGCTCTAGTTAGATATGCTGTTTAAAGGTCTGCAACGGATATGGCCGCGGTAGGGGGGTGGATACCGGAAATTTTTCACAAATGCTCTGATTCGAATGAAACGACGGATCAGATGTCGTGGATTTGCTGTCCGTGTGTCCCAACCGAATCAGAGCAAGGTGCAGAGGAGTTGGGGGGGGGGGGAGGGGGGTAATGTTGTAGCAAGCGTAGGGACCAAACGGATGGAGGGACTGGAATGAAACCTGGACATTACTAAGGTCATGGACCCTAGATATGTGATTCTGGGGTCCGGGCCGGATCTGACCTAGGTGGGGGAATAGGAAGGATACCGGAAATTTGCTGAAAGTGCTCCTGTTCGACTGCATTTGAGAGATGGTAGGAGTAAATTCCTTAGATTGATCATTTATGTTTCCGGATCGGGTCTAGTCACGATGGGGAGTTGGTTGGGGCCCCGGAAATCTTATAACGCGCGTAGGGATCTAATTGATGGAGTGATTGGGATAGTACTTAAACGGTACTAGGATCATGGGCCATAAACGTGCCATTTTGAGGTCCGGACCGGATCCGACGACAGTGGGGAATGACAAATTTTGTGACGTCCTCGTATATATTCTTGTATATCTTCTGTTGTCCTGAGAAAAACGCAAATGCCACCTCATAAATAGGTTGCGAAGAATACGGCGGGTAGCATTTCGAAAATTTTGCGGATAAAAAACAACTTGGAACTCCCCGAAGTTGTGTTGACGATAGGCATTTACATGATACTCTTAGGCCAGAGTAGTTTTCATGGCACTTGCAGCCTCTGGCTCAAGTGCCATATACCGATCACAATTCCGTCTGTCGGTCTGTCGGTCGATCCGAGTTTTTTGTCCCACATATCCGAGTTAGGGTACTTCCAGATGTGCTAGGACAATGAAACTTGGCAGGCATATCAGGGACCCGACCAAACTAACCTGGAAATAATCAGTTTCCCGATCCGACCATATGGGGGGGAGTGCGGGGCGCTGGAAACTTGAAAATTTAGGGCATTTTGTCACTTTTTTCTGAGTTAGGGTACTTCTAGATGAGCTAGGACAATGAAACTTGGCAGGAATATCAGGGACCCGACCAAACGAACCTGGAAATAATCAGTTTCCCGATCCGACCATATGCGGGGGAGTGGGGGCGCTCGAAACTTGAAAATTTAGGGCATTTTGTCACACTTTTTCGAGTTAGGGTACTTCCAGATGAGCTAGGACAATAAAACTTGGCAGGAATATCAGGGACCTGACCAAAGTAACCTGGAAATAATAAGTTTCCCGATCCGACCATATGCGGGGGAGTTGGGGCGCTGGAAACTTGAAAATTTAGGGCATTTTGTCACACTTTTTCGAGTGAGGGTACTTCCAGATGAGCTAGGACAATGAAACTTGGCAGGAGTATCAGGGACCCGACCAAACTAACCTGGAAATAATCAGTTTCCCGATCCGACCATATGCGGGGAAGTGGGGGCGCTGGAAACTTGAAAATATAGGGCATTTTGTCACACTTGTTCGAGTTAGGGTACTTCCAGTTGTGCTAGGACCATGAAACTTGGCAGGCATATCAGAGACCCGACCAAACAAAATTAGGAATAATCAGTTTTCTGATCCGACCATTTTTGGGGGGGTGGAGGGCAGGGGAATCCGGGAAACTGAGAAGTGTGTAACTTTCGAACGGATGATCGGATTGTAATGAAACTTCATAACTGAAGAGAATATATATCTGTAATGTCCCGTTTAAAGTCTTGACCGGATTCGGTAGCCAGGGGGGAGTTGGGGGGGGGGAGACCGGAAATTTCAAGAAACGGGTAGAATGGAGGGATCGGAGTGAAACTTGCTGGGAAGAACAAGCATCTGCTCTAGATAAGTCCTTTAGACCATTGTACTGGATCCGGACACTTATGGGGGGGGGGGGTCCCGGAATTCCGGTGATGGTGGTTTTGGGGATTTTCACGATGAAACTTGGCAGGCATATCAGGGACCCAATCAAACTGACTTCAAAATAAAAATTTTGTCGATCAGATAATGGTGGGGGAGTGGAGGGAGGGGAATCCGCAGGGGAATCCGGGAAATTGAGAAGTGTGTAACTTTCGAACGGATGATCGGATTGTAATGAAACTTCATAACTGAACAGAATATATATCTGTAATGTCCCGTTTAAAGTCTTGACTGGATTCGGTAGCCAGGGGGGAGTTGGGGGGGGGGGGGGGACCGGAAATTTCAAGAAACGGTTAGAATGGAGGGATCGGAGTGAAACTTGCTGGGAAGAACAAGCCTCTGCTCTAGATAAGTCCTTTAGACCATTGTACTGGATCCGGACACTTATGGGGGGGGGGGGGGGGTCACGGAATTCCGGTGATGGTGGTTTTGGGGATTTTCACGATGAAACTTGGCAGGCATATCAGGGACCCAATCAAACTGACTTCAAAATAAAAATTTTGTCGATCAGATAATGGTGGGGGGAGTGGAGGGAGGGGAATCCGAAATTTTCAGTCATGCGTAATTTTGGAATGGGTGATCGGATTCGAGTGAAATTTAAGAATTCAACAGAGGACATTTCTCCGATGATTTTTTTCATATCCGGACTGGATCCGGCAACTATTGGGGGGGGGGGGGGGGAAATACGTGACCCGTTTAGAATGGAGGGATCGGGATGGAACTTTGTGGGAAGAACAAACAGATGCTCTAGGTAAGTCATTTGCTGAATCGGATTGGCTACGTGCACCGCGGGGGAGCTGGGGGGGGGGGGGGGGTGGACCGGAAATCTCGAGAAACGGTTAGAATGATGGTATCGGAGTGAAACTTGCTGGGAAGAACAAACATCTGGTCCATGTAAATCTTTTACATAATTTGACTGGATCCGAACACTTGAGGGGGGGGGGAGGAGGGGGTATCCCGGAATTCCGTTTTTTGGGGATTTTCACGACGAAACTTGGAAGGCATATCAGGGACCCGGTCAAACTGACTTGGAAAAAAAAAAAATCCTCGATATGATAATCTTGGGGGGGGGGAGTTGAGGGAGGGGAATCCGGAATATTGAGTCATGCGTAACTTTGGAACGGGTGATCGGATTCGAGTGAAATTTAATAATTAAACAGAGGACATTTTTCTCTTGTGACCTTTTTCATTTCCGGACCGAATCCGGCAATTATTGGGGGGAGGGCGGAAAATACTCGACCCGCTTAGACTGGTGTGATCTGGATCGAACTTCGTGGGAATGACAAACAGATGCTCTGGATTAATCATTTACAGAACCGGATTGGCTCCGGTTATTGTGGGTGGAGTTGGAGGAGGGGGAGGGGGGTCTGGGATTCCGGTGATTTCGCGTTAAGGTAGTTCCAGATGTGCTAGGACGATGAAACGTCGCTGGAATATTGGAGACTCAACAACATTTGCTTAGAAATTGCTACTTCCCAAATCCGATTATTCCTTAAAGTACCAATCTTGACCGCAAAGTAAAAAAAATACTTTTAAGCAATATATGCATTTTCGTGATGCCCATCAGCCCATTAGCAGTTTTGCCTCAAGGGTTTTGCTTACAAATGAAGTTCCAGCTCCCTTAGAGCGCGCATCTCAACCGCAAAGTCGAAACTTACTTTTGATCAATCAAATCATCTTGACACATGCAAGTGCCATATGAGCTTACAGCTCTTGTTTGTGCAATCTTCGCGTTGTTCATCTTCTTTATTTTGTTAGAAATCGAAAGCTTATAAGCATAAAATAAGCATGCGAAATTGGCGTCATACGGAGATCTGAATGCAATGCTTCAAAATATCGAAGCGAACGAGGAAATTTGCATATGACTGCCAAAAACAGACTGTGTGCACATACCATTAGTCTGATTTGTGTCTATATTTATGGCACTTGCCGTCCGTCGAAGTGCCGTAAACTGATCACTTTTCCGTCGGTCTGTCGGTCGTCGGTCTGTCCGCTGTTTTCGAGTTAAAGCACAACTCTTACTAGAAATGATCTTTTCCCTACAAAATGGATCAGAAAAAACGTTTTCGAAAATACCATTACTTTCCACCTGAAACTAGCGATTCTCTTGTTAGCGCTTGCCGATTATATCCAGCCTTCCTGCTCTCCGACGTGGCGGCTGAGCGCAAAAGATTTGAAAACTGAACGTGCCTTGGTTAAAAGGTGGGAAAACTAAGCAAATAAAAGAAGTAATAAACAGAAGATTATCAATTCCTTATATGTGAAAGAATTGTCAGCGGACAGTGAAGATTCCGGCAAACTTTTCATTCAGTGACGGGAAAACTCGGCAAGGCCGAAAAAGCGCTAAAAATTCGTAGTTACGAAACAAAACAATGGAGAAAGGTGGGGATTTTAGAAGCGTATAATTCCGTATCGGAGCTAAGTACATTATAAAAAGCAGAATAAGAAAGAGGGGTCCTTTAAGGTACTTAAAGATGTGCTAGGACGGTGAAACTTGGCAGGCATATTAGGGACCCACCAGACTAACTTGGTAATAGTCACTACCCCAATCCGACCATCATGGGGGGGGGGGAGGAAGCGGAATCCGGAATTTAGTGGCATGCATAACTTTCGAACGGGTGATCGGATCTTAATGAAACTTGATATTTGAAAAGAATCCGGAGATCGCGAGTTAAGGTACTTCCAGATGTGCGAGGACAATGAGACTTGGCTTGAGCATTAGAGACCCGACAACATCGGCTTAGAAATTGTGACTTCCCAGATCCAACCATCCCTTAAAGTACTCATCTTAACCGCAAAGTACAAACTAGACTTTTAAGCAAAATATATTGTCATGATCCCCATGAGCCCATGATCATTTTTGCCTCAAGGGTTTTGCGTAGAAATGAATTTCTAGCACCCTAAAAGTATGCATCTTAAAGGGAAAGTGAACAAGTACTTTTGACCAAACGATACATGTACATGCATGATCCCCAAGGGCCCATGATCTTTTTTTTTCAAGTGTTTTTCTTGTGAATTCAAAAGGCAAGTGAAGTACAAAAAAATACTTTTGAGAAAAATATACATTTTCATGATCCGATGAGCCCGTCATAATTTTTGCCTCAATGGTTTTGCTTAAACATGGATTTCTAGGGCCCTTAAAGTTCATATCATAACAGCCAAGTGCAAAAATAAAATTCTTTTTACCAAACAATACATTCTCGTGATTTCCAAGGGCCCGTGATCATTCTTATCTCAAGGGTTTACAAATCATCACAACAAACCCACGAATTGGCAAATTACTACTTTCAGCCTATGTACGAGCCTTGCAAGTGCCATATGAGCTTTTAGCTCTTGTTTGATTAATTGATGCGAAACTTCCTGATCCTTTAGAACTTTTGAAACATTTTATCTCTTCCTTTGCTTATTTTCGTTTCTTTTTCTCAAATTTTTGCCCGCGAAAATTGATTGAATCTGTGAGCATCTCTGCATAGACTAGCCCGCCTCTCTTCGATTTTTGTAAAACCCCATCTTCTACATTGTCAGAAGTTTCATAACAGATAACACGAGGATGCGCGGTTCAACAGATAATGCGTAACAGTTCTGTTCTGTTTCAAAATGTTATACATAATAAGCGTTACCATCAGGAAGAACCGAAAAACCGCCAAAAAGTATCTGCTGAGTTTTTTTACATCACGACGATAAGGAATAAAGTCAGTAGATGCTTTTTTGGCTCTTCCTAACAAAGCTTGTTATGCGTAACATTTCATGCATAACATGTTCAAACACAACAGATAAGTCTTATCTGTTACACATTATCTGTTGAAACCGCGCATCCTCGTGTTATCTCTTATGAAACTTCTGACAGTGTAACACTATCCTCTTTTGGCCTATATTTACAGCGACTGGTGAGAAATGTATCCGATCAGTTCATTTTAAGTCTGCTAAGTTTCTACTGAAATTGCCACTCTGGATTAGAAACACCCATGTTGCGAAAAAATACGGTCTTACTGATCCAAATCAGAGAGAGGGAGAGAGAGAGAGATTTTAAAACTATCGTAGCATAGCAAAATTCATTTTCTTGCATATAAATAACAAACACACTACGATTTTGCATTGAAAATCGAAGTGAAAAAGGCACAAACGAGTTTCCGTAACGATTTTCCGGATAAGCAGATAGAGACCGGCGTGATTGGTTTTCTTCGGGCTTGGACACTAGACACAGTTCATATCCTGCTATGATTTGATCTAGTTGTTTTGTTTTGTTTATGTTGTTTGTTTATTTAGTGCAGTGGTTCCCAACTGGGGGTACGCGTACCCAAAGGGGTACGTGAGACCCTCGTAAGGGGTGCGCGAAGGTCCCAAATCTCTGAATTCGAAAATGTCTGCTTTAATCAAGTTTTGGGCTTACGAAGTTTCAAATAAACAGCGCGAATGTCTTTTTGATCTTTGACCAGTTTATGGACGAGAATGAAATTGACAGCCTTGCAGCGCAAAGTATCCCTTTTATTTATATATATTTTTACACATTAATTGCTTACCATTTGTGACAATAAATGATGTCTTTTTGATGTTCCGATTTGGACAGCTCTTAGTAAAATAATAGAACAACGATTCTTCAAAAGGGGTACGCAACCGTTTTGAACCTTAATTAGGGGTACGCGATACGGAAAAGGTTGGGAACCACTGTTTTAGCGAATGTAGATCTACTGTTGGTTTCTTTCTTCTTTTCATTCCATTTTCATCTTTCTCATACCTACATTCACCCGATGGGAAATTTGTAGCCTGCGTAGTAGTATGGTAGTAGTACGAAAACGTTGCATGTAACACTATGTAATAGCAAATAATACTATCATTTAATGTGCCTCAGACTGGTCCAATCTTATTTAGTAGTATCCAGTAGCATCCTGTCTTGCCATAGTAACATCCAGTCTTGTTAATAGTACCATATAGTAGTATGCAGTAACACGGTAGCCTTGAAGTAGAAGCATGTAGTAGCATCGTTAATACTGCATGCAACTTTTTCGTACTACTTCATAGTACTGTTTTGAGATAAATAATTCATCGGGCACCATACATTCAAGACGCTTTTGTGTCGTTCAAACGGAGATAAATTTATATTATCATCGTCATCATCATCGCTCGTTTTTGAAAATAAATAAACTAATTGTTTCTTTTTTTTGCTAGAGACGATGGTGTTTCCTTCCCAGTGCAAAAGGGAGTTGAGGCGTCGAGAAGTCATGTTTATTATTTCAAGCATAACGATTTGGAGGATTTGGAACGAGTCATCAAAGAACAGGTGGAGAAGGAACGAAAGGTATATTTCCCCTTTACTTCTGCTTCCAAACAGACTCTCCAAAATTAGAAAGTGTAAAAAAGATGCAAGTCTTTCAGGATAACAGCGGTCCACCGTCCGTCGTGATAAACAAAAAAATTAGTTCAGTTAAAATTAGTCTCTCTTGTCATTTTCGTTCCACGACAGTAACGATCAATTTACTTGTGGTGGTTGGGAGCATCATAAGTCAATCAGTCAGTACTTTTTCAGTCAAAACTGCCACAGAAAAACAGCGACAGGATAAAAATGACGGTGAAAACGGTAAATCAAAATCAGTAAAAAAGAAAATCCGCGCCATGCAAAAACAGCGATAAGGCAAAAACCGCGGTTCTTTTCGTGGACTCGCCTTTAGCGGTTTGTCAGTCCAATATTTGCCCAGTCGTGTTTCGTTTCCCGGTTTGAATGAATTTTTATTCTTCTTTATGACAGCGGAACCTTTTTATCTTAATGTTGAAACTACCATGTTTGTCTCGGTTCGCTGAGTGAACTTGACCGTTCCTGGCAAAAGCCGTTGTACTCTGTATCTCTGACACTGCTGCTATTCCTCCCGTTTAAGTTAAACTATAAATCCCCCCCACACCCCTAGATAAGCCCTAAGCCTAGAACCATTACCAAGGAAGTACTACACAACAGTTGCGTTTTTGATCCGAATTCTCCTTGCGATTCTCCTCGCAACTCTCCTATTTCGCGTTTTTGGACTATTCAGATGAAGCGAATTCTCCTTTTCTTGCTTTTTTGTCAGAATCGAGAACGGGGAAAGCCTCGCGATTCTGCAGAATCGAGAAGTTGCTCCGATGGTGAATTCTCGATTTTCCTCTCTCCGTTCTTCCTCCCTGATTGGTCAACAGAGCCTCGTTTTTGTTGCATGCTGCAGGTCCACTTCTCGGCCGATTCCGGACTGATTCTTTCGACATCCTTTTTTGCACTGCAGTGCTTCCGAGGAAGACGGCAGCGCTTCTCGAGAATCACGGACTTGCTCACCGACCAAGTCCGTGCTTCCCTGCAAGATGCTGCAGCGCTGCCGCTTCAACCAAGAAGAAAGTGAATCCAAAAACGCATATTTTGCAAAAGCAAAGAAGTGCTGCAGCAGCGATGCGGCAGCGCTATTGCAACAAAAACGAGGCTCAGAGTGCAGGTGTTCACATGCGTACACATGTATACTTGGTGCGGACGAGCTGCCAAGTTAGTGTTATTGTCAAAAGCGAGAATGGAGAAGCCAGAGGAGCAAAAACAGAAATTTGTACGAGAATCGAGAATTCAGAAGTGAGAACGGAGAACTGAGAATTCTGATCAACAAGAGCTGGAAGCTCATATGGCACTTGCAAGGCTGGGTCAGATGGAAGTGAAGGTCAAAAGTATTTTTTTCACTTTTCGGTTAAGATGCGCCAAACTTGCAAGGCTGGATCAGAGGATGGAAGTGATGGTCAAAAGTTTTCTTTTCACATTTCGGTTAAGATCTGCACTTTAAGGGTGCTAAAAATTAATTTCTAAGCAAAACTCTTCAGGCAAAAAGGATCGTGTGCTCATGGCGATCGTGAAAAGTAAATTTGCTTAAAAATATTTTTTGTACTTTCGGTTAAGATGAATTCTTTAAGGGATGGTTGGATCGGAGAAATGACGATGTCTAACCCAATGATGTCAAGTTTCTAATGCTCCAGCAAAATTTTATCGTCCTAGCACATCTGGAAGTACCTTAACTCACGATCACCGGAATTCCGGACACCCTCCTACAGCTCCCCCCCCCCCCCTAGGTACCCGAATCCGGCTTGATTTTGTCACTGATGTACCTAGGACTTGTGCCTGTACTTTCCACCAAGTTTCATCCTGATCGCTCCACTCTATGCGTGTCACAAGATTACCGGTTCTCCCCTCCGACCCACCCCCAAGTTCATCGGATCCGGTCCGGACTTTAAATGGGACATCTGAGACATGCGGTCTTTCAAGATATCAAGTTTCATTAAGATCTGATAACCCGTTCGAAAGTTATGCATGTCACTATTTTCCGGATTCCGCCGTCTCTCCCTCCCCCACGATTGTCGGATCGGGCAAGTGACTGTTTCCAAGTTATTCTGGTCGGCTCCCTGATACGCCTGCCAAGTTTTATCGTCCTAGCCCACCTGGACGTACATTAATTACGGATCGCCGGAATTCCGGGACCCCCTCCAACCCCCTACACTGTCCGAATCCGGTCCAGTTCTCTCAGTGACGTATCTAGAGCTTGTGCTTGTCTTCCACTAAGTTTAATCCCGATCGCTCCACTATGAGAGTGTCACACGATTTCCGGTTGCCCCTCCGACAATGTGAGACATCTAAGACCAGATATCAAGTTTTATTAAGATCCGATCACCCGTTCGAAAGTTATGCATGCTCCTATTTTCCGGATTCCGCCCCCTCCCCCCACGATGGTCGGATCGAGCAAGTGACTATTTCCAAGTTAGTTTGGTCGGGTCCCTGATATGCCTGCCAAGTTTCATCGTCCTAGCACGTCTGGAAGTAGCCTAACTCGAGAACAGTGACCTGACAGACAGACCGACAGACCGAAAAGTGATCGGTATATCGCACTTGAGCGGAGCTGCAAGTGCCATAAAACCCAACTATTCGCCCTCCGAGCTCCCCTCCCCCCCCCCTCCTGGGGCGCTGCCCCCCCCCCCCCTCTGGACGCCCCTGACTGCAGGTCCCAGAAGTGCTAGCTTAACTCACTCTTGAAGCACAGCATATTAGGGACCCCCGACTAAACACAAAAATTCCACACAATATAAGAATTAGTATCAACTGTTACCAGTGAAGCGCCTAAGGGATTCAAGAAGCGACTCGACGAGGAGCGCGTGCAGCCGTGGCGAGACGGCTGGAGCGCCACAGAGGCAGTAACTAGGAAATAGCCCCCATCATCAACTGCAAGCTACTCGTCGGGATACAGCATCCTTGTTGCTTGCAAGTGCAGTTTAAGGTAATAATCATAACCAAAGCAAATCCAAATACATGTTCTGGGTGCTTCTAATACATGAAAACACTAAGCTGAAAAAACCTAATAACGACTTTGGCTCTCTGCCGGATTCTGCTCTCTTCATATATCTAATAAGCCTGAATCGTAACCTTCCAATTTTCAGGTGCTATGATCCAGCGTACACCATAATGCGGAAATAAGTAAAGAAAGAAGGAATACAATAAATTGTATTATATATATGTATTATATAAATTGTATATTGTATATATGAATAAAAGTTTACAGTTGTAAATATATCCCTTGGTTGATCTTTTTAACTGTAAGGACCAGGGGCCTCACGACTGGGGGGGGGGGGGGGGGGCAATGTTGTCGGCCAGTCGGTAAAATATAACCAAGTCTGCGCGAAGCGCCGCGATTTTTCCTCAAAACAGTTGTTTTTTCCATGAAAACAGTCGTTTTTTTCTGAAAATCAGTCGATTTTTCGTCGAAACGATCGGGTTTTCTTCAAATCAGACGATTTTTTTTCAAAAATGCATTTTTTTCTTGAAAACTGTCGTTTTTTCTGCAAAAACAGTCGGTAAAAATTACCAGCCAGTCGGTAAACGCCTTCCCCCCCCCCAAAAAAAAAAAAAAAATTGGGCTAGTAACGCCTCTGGTAAGGACATATCCAGCACTATTTTCGTTTGTAAGAGATATCTATGGATAAATAAACCGAATTGAAGTTGTAATTGTAAAATAAAATTTACCGTTCAGATTAAACCGTACTTTAATTTTGCCTTACTGAGTATTTTTCTTCTTTAGCAAAAGAAAGCCAAAGAAATTCGGAAGTTCATCGTCGTCGAAGGAATCTACTTGAACAGTGGAGACATCTGCAGGCTGCCTGAGCTAGTCGAGCTGAAGTTCAAGTACAAAATTCGGCTTTTCATCGAAGAGAGCGTGTCCTTTGGAGTGTTAGGAAGTACAGGAAAGGGTGTCGTGGAGCACTTCGGTGTGCCAGTAAGTGTGATATTTTAATAGTTCTTACGATCCTAGCCCCCTCTGCCGTCTGCGGTAATGGAACTGTAAAGTCCTTAAAGTTTAACGAAAAGGACTGGGATAGGACAATCTAGTTACCCATCACTTATTCACTTAAATTGGCTTGAAGACCCGCTGAAAATGCGTTACTTCGTTGTTCCGCTATTCACGAATTGTCAGTTTTCAAATAGTAGAATTTACGCTGTGGGGACGGCTGTAGATATTCTGAACGTCATAACTACAGCAGATAGCGGAAAATAAAAAAATCACTTTGCAGAATCCAAATAATTCAGTGTATTCAAGTAAATGACACAAAAATAAGTTGGCTTTTCAGTTAAACTTTAAAGGACCTGTCTTACCTATAATACTAACACAACCTACTTCCATAATCACTCCGTATATTTCTAAACCCGGAGACCCCAATTTCGTACGGTATATTCTCTAACCAAACCACGCTGGTTTTCTCACTTCCCGTGTTTAGCTACCTTCGATGTGTATCACGCTGTCGACGGTTTTCCATCAGAAACCGGTTATGGAAATTGTTTCCCTGTTTTCGCTACAAGTCAACGAGTCTTGGAAAAGGCTTAAAACAGCAAAAACCGTGAGTTATCTGTTGAAAGCCCAGCCTAGTTTTAAAGTATTCAAATATTTCAAAATACTGTAAGTTGAAGAGTAAACGAGGGGTCTTTTAAAGCACAACTCTTACATGAAGGGATTTTTACGATAAAAGTACTCAAATAAATTGCTTTTCAAAAATACCAATACTTGCTCCATGGAATTGCCTATTTTCTTGCGTGCACTTGTCGGCTCTATCCAGACATCCCGCTCTTCAAAATGGAGGTCAGGCGCAAATATGACACCAGAACGAAATAGTATAGAAGGATCAAAGAGTGTACAGTTTTGCTACGTGCGTTGTCTTTTTTCTTGTTGTTGTTTTTCTTTTTTGTACTCCGTCACGAGGGCTGCACGCCCTCCACTGTTTCTCTTGACTGGTAATAATGATAGATTGATGATGGTGTTCATAACTGGAGTTTTCAAGAGCTTCGTCTTGTATAAAAATCTCTGTTTTGTCTTCGCTATCCAGTATACAGTTTCA